>CM053272.1:19544226-20254536 GCA_028583415.1 Protea cynaroides
CAAGGTTTAGACCGGGTTTTCAGAGTGCGGGTCTTACAATAAGGTTGTGTTTAGGTTCTGGATATGGGTTTCCTTGTCCTTGGAGTATACCAATATATCATCAATAAATACTATCACCGACGTATCCAACATATCGTGGAAAACTCAGTTCATAAGTTCCATGAACGTTGCCGGTGCATTAGTTAATCCGAATGACATAACCAAAAATTCATAATGTCCGTATCTTGTCCTGAAAGCTGTCTTCGGAATGTCACCTTCTTTAATCTTCAGCTGATGATAGCCCGATCAAATATCGATCTTAGAAAATACTTTTGCTCCTTGTAACTGATCGAACAAGTCATCGATCCTGGGTAGGGGGTATCGATTCTTGATGGTCAGTTTATTCAACTCTCGATAGTCGATACATAATCGGACGCTACCATCCTTCTTCTTTACGAACAACACCGGTGCTCCCCATGGAGATATACTGGGTCGAATATAACCCTTGTCTAGTAGTTCTTGTAGTTGCACTTTTAATTCATTCAGTTCAGTAGGAGCCGTTCTATAAGGTGCCTTTGATACTGGTGCGGCTCCAGGTATCAGGTCTATTACAAACTCTGTGGCACGGTCGGGTGGTAATCCGGGTAGTTCCTCTGGAAATACGTCAGGGTAATCCCGTACGACATCGATATCTTCCATTCATGGTGCTTCCTTGGTTAGGTCGACCACTGATACTAGATACCCGACTGCTCCCTTCTCAAGGCACTTCTTAGCCTTTAATGCTGAAAGTATGAGCTTGCGTCTCCGGGGAAGTTTGGTTCCCGAAAAACTGAATTCTGCCCCTTCTTTGTCTTTGAATGTTAGCTTCTTTTCGGCGCATAACAAATTTGCAGAATGCCGAGCTAACCAGTCCATTCCCAAGATGACATCAAAGTCTGCCATCTCAAGTTGTACCAAGGTTGCATCTAAAGTCTATTTCCCTATGAGGACTGGACATGGTCCATAACCTTTCTCTAGTTCCACTTCTAACCCCATCGGTGACCGTACAAGTAATTTGTAGTCTAATGTCTTGATGGGTAAGTTTATCTTCTTTCCAAATAACACAGATATAAATGAATGAGTAGCTCTGGAATCGAAGAGTACTTTGGCGGGTACGCCATTTATAGGTACAATACCTGTGATTTATCTTTATTTAGTCTACATGCTCATTCAATGTAATTACAACTTTAAAAGTTTCGGTCATACCTGTGACCACATCGGGTGATGCGGCCGCATCTTCGGACGTAACAGCATATACCCGTCCCTGATGGAATTGCTTCTTGGCCTTTGGGCACTCTCTTTCCATATGTCCGGGTTGGTTGCAGTTGAAACACTTTGGGGCTTCAGAATTTGTCTTTGGCTGAGGTTGAGCTGCGGGAGTAGTCTTGGTTGCAGCATTAAAATTCTGAGGACGGAAGAGCTTATACGTCCTGTTATTGCCTCCATTATACGAATTCCCAGCTGGCCTTTTGATGCCTTTGTTTTGAGTGAAATAACTCTCTTTCTGGCTCGATTCAATCACTCGAGCAATCTGGATGGCTTCATTATATATTATCTTTTATAATCCCAGAACATGTTCCCTGATGCTTCCTCTCAGTCCTGTGACAAACCTACGGGTTTTGGTTTCTTCCTCTTGCATACTCAGTGGTGCGAAGAAAAATAGCTCTTCATAACGCTATTGGTACGCATCCACTGACATCTGTCCCTGATAAAGACTCAGGAACTCCTTCTCCATCGAATCCCTGAAGCTTCGTGGAAAATATTTCTCGAAGAAAGCTTCTTTATATATAGCCTAAGTCAGTAGGGCGTGCTTAGTCAATAGATAGGCCCTGGTCGATTTCCACCAATGATGTCCGTCGCCTTTGAGCATGAAGGTGGCACACAATACTTTCTCCTCTTCTATAATAGTCATCATAAGAAAATTTCTTTCCATCTCGTCTATCCAGTGTGCTGGCCATAATGGATCAGACGGTTTGCCATTAAATTCCCGGGCTTCATCTTCAAAAACCTCTCGACCAGGTCGAGAGTGATCCATCTGGTTTTGATATGTCCCAAACATATGGGGTGGGTACCGATAGTTAGCTTTGTCTGCTTCCGGGCCCCGCACTGGAATTGGTGCAGCCGGTTGTTGAGGTGTCCGTTGAGCTGGGTGGTTACCCACCGGTGCTGCACTAGCTTGCCCGGTGTGCATGGTTGCGCCTGAGTGGCTTGAAACATAACTCCCATTGCAACTTGCATTTGAGCTTGTGCGTGTTGCATCTGCTGCGCTGGCCGCGGCATTCATCACCACCGTTGCTAGCTCGTGGTGGAGGTGGCAAGTTTGTAGGGTTTACTGGTTCTGAATTTTCCGGTACATGGTTATTCTCTTGACTAGTCTCCTCCACGGGTGGTGGTGGTGGGACTGTGTTTCGGGTCTGTCGGGTCACTCTACGTCCAGACATATTTCCTTCTGAGATGGGTGGTGCCTGAAAATCATCAAAATCAATGAGAAATCATTTATATTTCATGTAGGCACGCTAACCGATATAAAACTCAAAATCCCCAATTCATTCTGTAAAAATTACTGTCTTTTCTATGTAGGGTCGATGGTATGTCCGACCCTTAGTATCCGACCCTGGGAATGACCTGTTCTTCCCGAGAGCTGAGGGTCGATGCGAGGGTCGATGGGTATTCGACCCTCAGTTCGGACCCTTGATTTTCTGTCAGATTCCCGAGAGCCGAGGGTCGATTGGATGGTCGATCCGAGGGTCGATGGTGTCAGTCGAATTGTCCGACCCTCGGACCAAAAATCAGATTTTTAAGATCCGATTTTGGGTCATTTCTCACTATTCCTCCTCCGTTTCGACTCGTCTCTACTCTCTGAGTTGCTACAGTGCTACTTCACTGTTGTGGATCATTCTTAGTCCGAGTTTCGACATCCACATCACCTCTACAGGTATACTTTCCCAACTTTACCTGTTTGTAGGTTTTTATTTCTAGGTTTTTGCTCATTTAACTTGTATTTTTCAAATTAAACTTTTTCCAACCGTAAAAATTTGATTTTTATTGGGGGCTTTTTTTATTGGTGTCTCGAGGAACGAAAACCCTCAAAAATTTCTGAGTTTCATCGGTTGGTCATTGAAAAACTTGAAATTTTTTCCTTTTTGCCCTAATTTGTCGACATTTTCGATTTTTCTTGAATTTCTTCAAATTGGACATCGTCAGTTAAAATTTCTTACTGCATGTGGGTTGTAGGATATGTTTTAACCTACGTAAGTTCTTGTGCCCACTTGTATGGTGAGAAATGGGACTTTATGGTCAACTTATGTCGTTATTAAATCAAATTTTGGATTTTTATCCTGCTAACTCCTTGTTTCTTTTCTCTTTCTTATTTTGCAGATACTATGGCCCGTACCAAAGTGCCAAGATTGCGTGATCCACTTCGCTTCCATTCGAATGAAGCCGAGGCACAGTATGCTGACTATGCCCGTAAGAAAGTGGAAGGGGGTCGCATGGTGAACTTGGCTGAGCTAGCCTTGTTCAATGTAGAGGGAGCGTTTGGTGATATGGGGTGGCTCCCTGTCATCACTTACGATGCGTGCACATGTCCAGACTTGGTACGCCAGTTCTATTGTAATCTCCAGGTGGTGGAGAATTACAATGATGTTGAGCACGGTCAGGAGCTGCGCATCACCAGTTATGTCAAGGGGGTGCACATTTCTTTTGATTATTGGCAACTGGACGATCTGCTAGGCATTCCCTATGATGGCCCTATGGTGTACTGTGCACCGGGAGAGCCACAGTTTGTTGAGATGGAGATGAGGGCAGAGATCGACAACCAGTTGCTCCGTCCCGATAGATGGCAGATGAGAGCTTGCTACTTGCGTCCAGCTCCACGGGTCTTCTGCAAGATTATCCAGCATAATCTGATCCCGCAGAGTGGGCACTATGAGAGGGTGTCTCAGCTGACCTAGTTCTTGATCTACAACATCTGCACTCGTCAGCCGGTCTGCCTTCCTTACATCATCATGCGGACGATGATTAGTGCCACATTGTCCGGTCATAGGGGTAATCTACCCTATGGACGCATGATTACGATGTTACTCGACCCATCCGGGGGGTGGATCTAGTAGATGAGAAGATCCAGGAGAAGACCTTCTCGTCGCCTCTAGATTGAGAGGCTATCTCGCAAGATGGGGCTGCGAGATGCGGAGGTTAGCGATGAGGAGAGGAACGCGATGGTGCGCCCTCACACTCGGGTCGAGATGGCCGATCTTGAGAGGCTGCCGGCCGCCGCTACTAGAGCTCGTGGGGATCCGATCGACGATGATGATCGCATATATATGGATGTCGACGCGATACCCCCGCCATCACCCACACAGGTGGATGGAGTTGGTACATCTTCTGCGGCGGCTCCTGCACCTGAGGCCGGTCCTTCTCATCCACCTTCTGATATGATGGAGATATTGCGTGAGCTCAGGGATGGTCAACGCAGATCTGATTTGAGGATGGATGAGCTGTTGGCTGCTCAGCACGCATCAGACGCTCGGATGGGAGAGCTCCTAGAGGTGCAGCGTGCGACTGATCAGAGGATAGCCGGTCTCACAGCTAGTCTCCAAACGACCCAGACCGAGGTGGCCCGGTTGACTAGGGTCTATGCTTGAGGACTATGACAGAGATCGTGAGGCCCCGCCTCCTCCTTCGCTTCCAGCTTCTTGATTTGTACTTTACTTTTCTTGTACTACAGAGTAACTGTCCGGGTTGTGGACTGTACTCTGCTTTAGCGATGTATATACGTTTTGTTTCTCTCACTCATTGTATGTAACTTGTTTTCCCTTTAATAGATGCATTATTCTCTTTTTAATTTGGTTTCAATCGTTACTTGTGCTTACAGTGTGTTTGTATTAAAGCTCTTAATTTATCCTATCTCAATTCACAATGATCTTGAATGTGTGTCAGTTCGGCGGGCAAGGCCTGAGACACTTTGATACCAAGTTGTCACACCCCAATTCCGCACTGTTCAGAATGGTGTGATGAACCACTAAATAACCAACGGTTCAACCAGGATCTCTAATAGGCTATCCCCGCGTTATCCAAACTTACAGGCATCCATAATCATAATCAGAGTAAATACACAATAGCGGAAATCTTATAAATAAATGAACTGAGAACTAAGATGATATCAGTAATTTAATAGCAAATTATTCTGTATTCAACTGAGACATAAATATTAAAATACCAAATACATGTCTTAATAAATCCAATGAAAGAAACCTATAAAAATATCTAATCAAATACACACGAGTTGCACTCGCAAGAGGAGTCGTGTGTATCATCTTCAGCTCCAGCGTCCATTGCTGCTATATTCCCGTACGCAGACGCGTTCATATAATCTTCAACTGTGTAACCTGCATCATCAACTAAAAATATTCGACGTCGAGGGGTGAGCACACAACACGGCTCAGTGAGTAGCCAAAACAATGCAACATTACATATGCATGCAAAAAGTCAATTTATATCTTTGGTCTGGTATATAAGTTTGCAGTATGCTATAGAAAGGTTGAGGTAGCCAAAGGTCGCGTTTATTGACTCTGCCTCTATACACGAGTGTGTGACGTTACCCGAAGATCACGTTTATCATCAACTCACATGCACCCAATCATGAAAAATATATAACAAAGGTTACGTTTATTGCTATATAGTGTCATACCAACACGTAAGCCCCTATTGGCGAGGGCTGCAAACTGAAATCGCAACTAACCAATCCTAAAGCCAAACAGTGTATCCAAGGTCTCACCCCAGCATCCCTCAGAATGTCCATAGAGATAGAGCTAAGGCCCCCCGGTAGAGTCAGAAACTACAAGGACCGAGACCACCTCCCCTGATACTCTACGACATAATAGTTCTGCTAAAGTAATGGCGATACGACGATGCCAATGCACAAGACTTGAGTTAGAGATAGAGATAAAGTGCTGAGACCCGCCAAAGGTTAACGTTTATTGACGTTCTCATCACACCTCCCCTGATACTCGCTCGCATCAAGCACATCAACCACACACATACAAGCACATGCCTATTCCTATCATCATCATCATCATCATGTTATAAACGATAAAATAAATATGCATGAACAAGTAATAGAAATATTGGATGGCATACTGTATGCACATTACAAACATATTCGCATAGAATCAAGCATGGTACAAGACTCAAGAAATAGAAAACAGTTTATTATTAACCAATTTAATAAAGTGCTAAGGTTCCTCATCTTAGCTTGCTAAAAGATACTTTTCCAAGCTTTAAAATCACCTTTATACTGTTATTATATTGCTAGAAGACCTAACAAAGTCGATAGAATTTAATTAGAATTAATTCAGAATTTAAAAACCATTCTATCAACTGAGGGTCAATGCTAGGGTCGATGGGTCTATCGACCCTCCCCTCTTTTTGGACTTCCCGAATGCTGAGGGTCGATGGTCATAAACACCTAGGGTCGGATGGTTTATCGACCCTCGGTGCGACCCTCGGTGCACTCTGGTCCAATTCCCACTTTTAAATCCATTCTTCGTGTTTGGGGTCCTATGGCTTGCTCCTACATTCCATTCTACATTCATTCCATGGTCTAGAACCATGTATAATCCATCTAAATAGTTTTCATGCATCCTCCTATAGTTTTCCATGAAAACCTAACCATGGATGGATGGTTTGGGTTTCTCCGAGATCACTCTCTCTTCAATAATTATCCTAAGGTCAGTAGAGACTCATGGAATTAGTATCCATACTTGAGAAGATTACTTTTCCTCTGAAATTCTCTTCCTTTTTGCTAGGTTCTCTTCCTTGCCTCTCTTCTTCCTCTTTTCCTTCTCCTCTCTTTCTCTCAATTCAATTAGGGTTGTGAAAGGAGTGAAAGTGGCTTAGGGACATCCTTTAAATAGGCTATAAACATCCTAAAATAAGCCCCTTTGAGATTAGGAAGGAATCCAATCGAAAATCTTGAAGTTTCCTATTTTCTATTTTCGGCAGGATCCGAGGGTCGATGGGAGGGTCGATGATCCCGTCGACCCTAGGGTCTTAAGCTGTCCGACCCTCCCTTCAAAACTGAGGGTCTGACTTTCTGTTTTGGGAGGTCCGACCCTGCTTAGCTGGGTGTGCGACCCTCCCTTAAAATAAAGTGTGTTTGGGTCGATTTGATACCTGGGATCTCGATCTCCTTCATGCCCTTGGTCCATTTGACTCGACCATGATGGGTAAACCTGGTTCAAGGTGGTAAGACCGGGTTAGATTGACACGGGTCTTACAACTATCCTAGAGTCATAGGGTAAGAAGAATGATTAAAACACTTACCGTCGACTGGTGTAAAGTGAGTGTCGTCGAACGGTAATGGCGGCACCTCCTTCTTCTTCCTAGCTTCCTCTCCTTTCCAACCTCCTTCTCCTCTCTAGGGTTTGTGAGAGACAATGAAAAGGATTTGAAGAGGTTTAAGGGTGTATTTATAGGCTAACATTAGGGTTTAGTAACCCTATTAAGATTAGGAAGGTTCAGGCATTAGGGTTTAGGAAAATGGGACCCACAGAGATCCAATTCCGGATCTCCGCACTCAGCTGCGCAGAGCTGACCGGTCGACCGGTACCAAGACCGGTACCATCGATTGGTCAACATAAAATGATGATTATTTGACCGTATTTGATCCGATTTCGTACCTGTTTGTCATCCGCTCGTCCCGTCTGGCCCGGTGATGATCGGAAGACCTGCTACGACACAAAACCAAGGTTTAGACCGGGTTTACGGAGTGCGGGTCTTACATATTGTTTGCTTTCTGTGGATATGGGTTAAGCGTGATGTGTGCAGCATATGCTGAACACAGGTATATAGATACCTGAATACTGACATTGTTATGCCCTCTTAGTTTTATGCTGGGAAAATATAGGGTTAACATCCTTGTCTTGTAAAAGACTAAAAGTAGTGTATTGAATTAATACGAAGCCCATTGGACATTACTCCGTAGACTAGCCATCACACACTATGGGGGTGAACCACGTAATATCTCTGTGTTGATTGTTTTATTTTCATATATATTGCAAGTACGTAGAATGGTTATTAGATCGGTGTGCAAATCTGGTAGACCTGGCCACTGAGTGGTAGTGAGGTAGATTTGCATACATTTGTGTGTCTGTGTGTATGTGTGTGTGTGTGTGTGTGTGTGTGTGTGTGTGTGTGTGTGTGTGTGTGTGTGTGTGTGTGTGTGTGTGTGTGTGTGACAGATTGGTTCTCCATCAGCTCTGGACAGCAGTGAAAAATTAGAAAAGAATTTTATATACTGATTCACCCCCCTCTCAGGGTCGACTTAGGATCATCATAATCGTGGATGCAGGACGTTCAAATAGATAGAGACAATGGAATGCTCTAATAGCTCAAATACTACAATTGTTGAAACAGAGGAATGCTCTTAGTAGACAGGAGAAAGCTTGTAGACCACAACATTAAATACAGCAACTCGTAGAAGTACTTCCCTGGGTTATTTGAAAGGTTACTTAAGAGGAGTAATTAGGACTAGTGGCCAAAATTCCAGGTTGTTTGAAGAGTTCCTTGAAGCTGTTGAGACACTAGAATTGAAGAATCCTAAGGAGAGAATTAATTAGTGAATTTTAGCTTGATATCCCTTTATTTTTTCCTACTGGACTCTGTTATTAAAGAGATAATTGATAATAGGCGTTATGAAAAAATATTGTTTAGTTACCTTGAGATACTTTTAATTGCCACTAGTTAACTTTAAACATCATTCCCATGTCTAACATTCATATTATTGGCTCCAATAACCTTGAGATACTTTTAATTGGCACTTATTAACTTTAAACATTTCATTTACTTGTACCAAACTAGTCCTTGAAATAGGGATGCCTGAAATTTAATTTGAACTTGCACATGGTAACTGCATGGTTTTGACATCAATCTGAATATAAAGCCCTAAATTTGGAAATAGAAAATACCAATATTGGGTTTTCTTCTACCTTAAAATAGAAACAACCACGATAAAACCCAACAGGGATTGACTCAGACCAAAATACCGCAACCAATATTACTTTAATCTGGTTGAAAGCCTAAAACTAGCCTACCTATCCATAAAGAAAACAACCTCCTTGCTTTCATGTGTTATCAAAGTTTTCATCCATAATAATAACGGTATTGGGAGTCGATAGTGAAACTAAGTGGAGATCAAAGGAACAATCAACATGTGAATGAGGCTCATCATTGAGATACCCAAAATTATATCCAAAATTTGACTTAGGGTGGAGGGTTGCACCACAACCCTGTAAGCAGATATTCTGTCTATTTTTTCTAGGATAGATACTGTCCAAAAGAAGTATCATTCCTATGTCTAACATTCATACCAAAAAAAAGATTAAAACCATCCAAATCACCTACTCAATTTCAGTTGAGTTCCATATACATTCCCATGTCTAACATTCATACAAAAACAAATTAAAACTGTCCAAATCACCTGCTCAATTTCATTCCCATGTCTAACATTCATACAAACAAAATATTAAAACTGTCTAAATCACCTGCTCAATTTCAGTTGACTTCCATATACATTCCCATATCTAACATTCATACAAAAAAAAAAAGATGATCAAACCATCATTATGTCACCATTGTTCCAACCATTGCAATACAGATTATAGTCATCCATTTTGTCTCATTATAGAAACCATTTTATAACCACCCCACCCAAAATTGAAGCAAAACTGTCACCATTGTTTTAACCATTGAAATACACATTACATCACCATACAAACCAAAAAAAAATCCTTCTTGCACAACATGAATACCCTCATATTCTTCACCATATTCCTGGAAAACCAATTAAAAGAAGCATAAGTACGAGTTAAAAAAAATGCATCAGCTGGATATTTTCTTATAAAAATATATGAAAGTAAAAAATAATTATTTAAATGCATTAGCTGGATATTACCTCCATCTAAGTGTTCTACCTATGTGGTTCTGCCTATTTTTTCCTGAACTTTTTTGCCTTTGTAGCCATAGTTGCCAACCCTTTAGCCTGGATAGATAATTCTTGGGATACCTTAGATGATTGAGATCTGGTCTGCATTTAAGACCCATTAGCTCCAGCTTGGCTTTTCCTTTACATAATCACAAATAAGAAGAAATGAGTAGCAAAAATAAATACTTGGAATTTTATATGGTATTTTTTAACAAAAGTGATACTTTTCTGGTCTGCATTTAAGACCCACTAGTTTTACCTTGCCTTTTGCTCTGCATAATCACAAATAACACTGATATGAGTAGCAAAAATAAAACTGATAATTTTATATGGTATTAACAAAGATGCATCACCTTTCTAGTGGGTGTTCGTTGTTGATATGGTGGTTGTTGGGTTCCTTGTTGAGAAGAACTTTTCTTTTTTTCTTTACAGATCATCGAGTTGTGCCCAACTAGTTTACAGTAGGAACATCTAACAGAAGAAGTATTCTTTCTAGTTTGACTACCCGATTCTTCTTCAAATTCTTTTCTCCTTTTCTTAACTGGCCTACCTACTCGCCTCCTCTAACGTGGAGGTTGTATCACATGACCATCTCCACTGATCTTGAAGGTGATCAAGCTAGGCATACCATGTAAAACCTCAGTATAAGAGAGCATGAACTTATCAGGAAAAAAAATATGATGATACATGATCTCCTACTCTACCTCTCTTGAACTGAATTATAGCTACTGCATGCTTACATGGAAGTCCACTAACTTTCCATGGACAATACTCGCAAATGTTCTTCTTCAAATCTACTACATACCTGTTGTTTCCATCATTAATCTTGAATTTCTCTGGACCACATGATAGTATACTACAAGTTCTAAATGCATTTGAGCCATATCCAAATTTTTTTTTTCTGAAATATAGGTGTCAACTTATCCTTCAACATACAACCATTCTGGTATCTACTCTGCATCCTTCTCCTAAGTTGTATTCTGATTTCATCAATTAATATGAGAATGGGCTTAGACCTGAAGGGTTTAATTCAGTTATTGAAACACTGATATATTGTTAGTGACATGGTCACTTTTAATGTTATGGTCAAAAGCATGTCTAGCCCAGGATGAGACTAGGATTTCCATCATCGAGTCAAAGGCTTCCTTCTTAACTACCTTTATCTCATCCATTGCATTGTTAAAGCCTTCAACATTATATGACTTACATGCAGTCTAAAACAATCTCCTCAGCAATAAACCTGTAAATTTAACCTTGAAATTGTTGTATAAGTGTCTACAACATAGCCTTAATGGACAGTTGAAAAAATTTCAGTCATAGCTTCTGAAAATCCCTATAAATAAGAAAAAAGAATGTGAGAATAATCAAACTGTAAACTAGATGTCATAGTATTTCTTAAATTGAAATAGAAATTTATTATGGCTTACCTTCTGTTTATTTTACATGAATGTCAGAGTATACCTATCAAGATCAGTAGAGATTAAATCAGATAATGCAATCAGGAACCAAGTCCAACTACTTTTATTTTCACTTTCAACCACACTAAAAGTAAGAGGAAATAGACCATTTGTCAAACCCTAATTCTGAGTGAACCAGAAGTGTGAATGAATCACCACTAAATTAACGGTTCACACCAGGATCTCAATAAGACCGTATCCACTAATACAAACCATTGCACATAACCATAATCAGAATATAAATAAATACAGCGGAAGTCTTAAATTAAATTAACTGAGTTCTACATTGTAAGTATAGTAACCAATTATTCTCCACACCAAAACATAAATAAATATCTTTACATTGTTTATAAAACTCCAACTGAAATAAACCAACTAACTAAATTAACATATCCTAGAGGTATACGCAGAAAGGGCGCTCGCATGAAGCGTCATGCTCGTCTTCCCTTGCTTGCACTTCTAAAGCAGCAACACCTCCATACACTGGAGCGTCCACGTAGTCTCCACAGTATAGCCTGCATCAATATCTAAAAATGGTGTATACATAAGGGTGAGCTCACAACTTAGCTCAGTAAGAAAATCAGACAATGCAACAAACAACATGCATGAATAACATTCACATTTTGGTCTAGTTTTAAGTTTGCAATGTGCTATAGAAAGGATTGACGGCCATCGCACCTCTATATAAGAGTGTGTGAATCCGTCCAATGGATCAAACACCACTGTCATCCCACATGCACCCACCATGGAATAGGGATAGAGCTAAAGTGTCCGGATCACATACTGCCAACACTTCTCCTGATGCCCTACTCATACCAACACGTAAGCCCCTATTGGCGAGGACTTACAAACTGGGCTCACAACTAATCAATCCTATATGTCATCACAGTAGGCCCTATCCTAGCACAGCTCCCTACGGCATAGAGATAGGGCTCGAGTCTAATGGTCAGGTCGGAGACCACAATGCCACTTCCTCCCCATGATACCCTATCCGCACCAAACATGCTAAGACAAAAGTGATACGAAAAGGTGCTAGTGTGAGGAATGATCCAAGACCCTACGCCCTTCCCATTCCACACACCAACGAAAACAATCACATGCCTAACAATCATATCCTAGCATAGCGAGTATGCATGAACAATATAATAACTGAAAGTAAAGATGACATGTGAGTATGCATAAACACCATTCCACGTAATAATAATTATTAACAACATTTTACTGTTATTAAGTTATTAGGGTTTAGGTCTGATTCCCTTACCTGACGCTTGATTGCTAGCTTGCTCCACGTCACAGAATCCAAACTTGCTATCACAGAGTCCTACACGATGTTAGGGTTCAGTTAGAATTAATTTTATAGGTTTTACATTGGTCGAAAACCAACTGGGGTTGAAAACACCCCTCTCGGTGCATATCGGTTGTAGGTACCAGTTGCAGCACTGTAGGAAAACCGGTCCCCCAATGACCAGTTCCCGAGAGGCACCGATCGTAGTACCGGTCTCACCTAGTGCGACCGGTATAGTCCACCGGTATGCCTCTGGAAGACCACTAACTTGGTGTTCGTCTTCCGTCGATCATCCATTATGATCCCTAGGGTTCCTCCTATGCATTCTAGGCTTGAGAAATAAATTAAGGTTGTTTTATGTTTCATTCAAGTCCTAGTTCCGATGATTCTTTGCCTAGAATTCAAATCTAGGGTTTATCAAACAATTAGGGTTTAACGGAAAACTAAGGATTTTAGATCAATACCTAGCCTTGCATAGTATTGATCAGTCAAGATCAATCATCTATAATGCTTAACTTAGAGAGAAGTTCAAGCACTTACCGTTGGTTCACAACTATGATGTTCTTCATCCAAATTGTAAGGGCTTAGGAGAGGATAGGCTGTATTGCCAAAGTTTTCAGAAAACTATATTTAGGTGACGTATGGGTTAAAGCCTCTAGGGGTGTTCAGTTTTGCAACAATGGGGTGGGCATCCAATTAATTAGTTGGACTGCCGTGTCAAAGGCATAGGCTCAAAACCGGAAAGATACTGAGGAATGGACCATGAGGGTGAGGCCAGTGTCTACTACGTGTCGGATTTTTCGTTCAACTGCCCCATTTTGTTCATGAGTATGGGAACAGGCAATACGATGAAGAATCCCAATTATATCATTGAATTTGTGAACATGTTGGTATTCCCCACCCCAATTAGATTGTAAGGTTTGATTGTGGTGGAGAATTGGCATTCAACCTTTGTTTTAAATTGTATGAAGTTGGATAGTACATCAAAACGGTTGCAAAGGGGGTAAATCCAGGTGTACTTTGCGGCTCTTCTTCCACCTTTCTTAGCTCCTTCTCCTCTTCCGATCTTTTTCTCCCCTCTAGGGTTTGTGATAACAGTCAAAGAGGTTTAAGGAGGTTTAGAGGTCCTTAAATAGGCTAGGGTAGAGTTTAAAAAGTTTTCCTACGTTAGGAAAGTTTCTAGGCTCGAGATTTGACAAGCGAGACCCACAGAGATCTGTTTTCAGATCTAACTAGTCTGCTTGCGTAGACATACCAGTCGATCGGTATATAGACCGGTATCATGAGACCGGTATGAATTATTTCACTATTTTTGGTCTATTTTCGTACCTGATTATCATCCACTCGTCCCGTTTGGTCTGGTTATGATTGGAAGACCTGTTATGACATAAAATAGAGGTTTAGATCAGGTTCATGGAGTGTGGGTCTTACACCATTGTTGGTTTTCATTGATGTAGCTGCCAAAAGAATTCCACCATATCTCTTTTTCAAGTGACAGCTATCAATGCCAATAAATAGTCTACATCCCTGAACAAATCTTTTCTTGCATGTTGCTAAACATATAAAAATCCTTTTAAAGATTGGATTCCCTATTAAAACAGACATATCTTCAAATTGTAACTTGAAAAAACTCCCAGGGTTTCTCTGTAGTAAAGTCTTACCATACTTTTGCAAGGAGGCATATGACTGCCTATGACATGAGATAGACTCATCCTTAGCCACCAACCATGCACGGTATAATTGCCCTTTGCTAGGATTAATAGAATATCTTACATTTATAGTAGCCTCTATGCTCTTTGTTTTTATTTCTAGATCTTCCTTTAGCCTGTTAGCAAGTTTTTATGCTATCCAGTCCGAAGTAGTATTTTTATTAACTTCCACCGTAACTCAAGTATATGTAGAGTTAAACTTTCTCACTTTGAAAGTATGATCATCCAATTCAATAGCAGTATGAATTGACCATGGACACCCCCCACTTAAACATATAACAGTCACCCTCTTCTTCTCATTTTTTAACCTTATGACATTTCCCCCTTCTTGGATAATAAGATCTTTTAAAGCTCTCCTATAAGAATTAACATCTTCAAATTGAGAGCCAACTTGAATGTTAATCCTTTCCAATTAATCAATGTCAATCTCTTTGTCTTTGTCAGTGGTTTCCTCCTCAATTTCACCTTCTTCCATATCTGACAAAATGATGTCCTCCTCTTCCTCTCCATCTTCAGACTCTTCAGGATCAACAGATGATTCTCTATTATCTTCAACACTAATATTCCATTGAGTATCTAAAGGACTATCACCATCATCTTCACTATCTTCATTTATAGCTGGTTCTTTGCCCTTGTCCCCCTTACTGCTACCACCACTAACTTTTTTAGATTTAGTACTAGTAGTGCTGGGCACCTTCTTCATAGGCCTATTAACAATAGTTTTTTTTCAGCCTAGGAGATGATACGACAGCTGTAATGGTAGTAATGGTAATGCTGGGCAAGTCCTAGACAACATTACTGACAACAGTATCAGCTATAGTTGGATTGGTGGGCTCTTCATGGATAGGCACTCTGACAACATTTTTCTTTGATGCCCTCCAAGGTCGGGGTCTACCTATCATTACTCCAGAATACCCATTAATAGTGTAATCATCTTCCATGGCTTCACCCACAGTGACTCCATAGATGTGCAGGGGGATAGCTTTACCTTCTTCTGTAAAGATTCTCATCATCTCTAGCACATCTAAGTCACTCTTTACATCCATGTAACCATCATTAGGTAGCTCAACCCTAACATAAAAGTTCACATTCCTACCATCTGGAATGTCTGATAGAACTGTACAATAGGATCGTATACCAGGTCTATCCAGCCATATCTATCTTCATCTATTAACTTCATTTTTGTGCGATCCTCACACATGTAATAGATGGACACTTTATCGGTCATTGTGTTGTTTATATGATGAAAAATAATCAATTAGAAGGTATCAAAATAAAATGAATTAAAGTATCAAAACAAAATGAATTAAGTTACCCTAAACAATCAATTCTAAACTTCTTATGAGGTGCATGTGTTAGGAAAATAAATGACAAAGATAACTAGTGCAGGTGGGGTTTGGGGCCATAAGAATGGGGTCTGGGCCGATAAGAATAAACCACATGAAAATTTTGGAAAACAAATTATGGAAGAAAAGGTGGGGTCTGGGTGAACACAATAACCTCAACAATGAGTTGGTCCCTAGTAATGGACTGGGCACACAGAATAACCACACTAATGTATGAAATAAAACATCAATTCTCCATAGACAAGGTGGGGTTTGAGTGAACCGATTAACCACAGGAATGTTATAACATTTTTTCCGACCATGGTATAACATCAATGCAGTGAGTTGGTCCCTAGACCCTACCTGTCTATATGGCACACACGGTGTGGGGACCAAATCAATGCCAAATCCAAATGACAAATGGAATAAAAATTGGATAGAAAAACGATAGCGAACAATATAATAACCAAGAAATGAAACCAACTATTTCTAAATGAATGCAACTTCAATGGACTGTGGAGACAAAATGGATAACAATGGCAGACACGGTGAGGGGACCAAATCAATGCAAAATCCAAATGACAAATACAATAAAAATTGGATAACTATACCTTAGTTGACAATATAATAACCAATAAATGAAACCAACTATTTCTAAACGAATGCAACTTCAATGGACTGTGCAGACAAAATGGACAACAAATGGATAAAAAATAAGGAATCCAAAAAAAATAATACTAATCAAATAGGAATCGACAAAAGCTCTTTGTGGACCGAACCCACGTGACACAGGAACACTACTTTAGTGTCAAGGGAATAAGTATAAAATTATGAATCTCAATGTGTAAATTTTAGGTTAGGGTTTCAGACCTCAAGATTGGGGAAAACTGTTGGAGAGGGTGATATCTCTGATGGCGAACTTCCTATCAGTGGTCTACGACAACTATGGAGAGGTTGCCTTTTCGTCGCCCCAAAATCTCTGATGTTATACTACGGATAGGTTTCATATAGGGGAGTGTCTTTGTCAGTGAACCAGGATCGCTGCAAGAAGATAACCACTGTCATTGGGGAAGAAGGGTCTCACAGAGTCGTCGGCGAAGTAGGGTTCACAGAGTCATCAGGTAAGGAGAGTCTCAAAGTGTCGGTGGGGTTTTTTAGTTTTACTGTGACAATAATTGGGAGGGGTAGGGTGAAATCTAAGTTTAAGGGTCAAATAGTCCTTTAACATTGCAATAATGGCAATATTGTCCCAGAAATTTTCAAATTGAGGTCATCATCTAAAGGGACTCAACTAACGGGGTGGGTCTCTTTCAGTATTTGTGTCAAACGTTTAGGTAGTAGATGATATTTTGTGAAACCTATGGATGATAGGTCGTATTTCATATACTTATTGGGTGGTAGAGCAAATTTTTTTCATTTTTAAATAAAGTAGTCAATTAAAGCTTTGTTGAAAAAATACAATAACAAATTTTAAGAACAAAACCATAAGATGAAGTGACATTTGTTATTTTTTCTGTTTTTTATTTTATCTTCTGTCTTTGCCATAGTGACTTGTTACATTACTCTGTTTATAAAACTAAGAAATTTAAGAATTTTAGACGTTGTCTTGAGACTAAAAAAGAGTATTTGTGTCAAAAAGAGAAAAAATTGTAAGCCTCAAGGCCATTTTGGGTCAAGACTTGCAGTCCTAGCCAAGCCTATGAATTAGTATGTGGTTCTTGATGCTCATATCCCATCCTAGATTATTCCATTATGGGGATTTGTGGTGATGAGTTGTTCTCTCTCCAACAATCTTCGACTCTCTAAAGAAGGAGAGTAGGTCTCAGTCAGACTTGGACATTAGGAAGCATTCCTTAATTGTTCATTCTTAAGAATCATAACATCAAGTTATTGTCAAAATCGCAAGATCTCTTCTCTTGCATTGATGTCCTCCACTAGAGCTGTATGGTGGCTTCTAAGCTTGGGTGCCATGATGAACTCCAATCTAACTCTAATACCACATGATACAGCCTAAAAAACATGGATTCAACTACGAATTCTTTAAGGATAGTAATAGATGGACTAGAACTCCAAACAAATAAGAAATGAAAGGTTGTAGCTCTTCAAGACTACTGGTTAAAACTCTTCAAAGTTTAAAATACTCAATATATAAAAATTCAATGTTTTCTCTGAGAAATTTGGTACATATATAAACTATTCAATATTTAATTTCAAGTCCCTACCCCTACTATTCCTATGGCTGAGATTCCAAGAAAAAACAAGAAAACTTAACTCAAGAAATCTCTTTTAGTAAGCATGGATTCATTGTTAATGAAAAGTTTCAAAATATAAAGGGTACTGATTATAAGAAAATAAGTAAAGATTATAGATTCTCCCAAATATCCAAGTAGTGAGTCTTGGAGATAAAGCAAACACACCATATGGAGAATTCCATGCCAAGAAGGAAGATAATTTCAAGCAAAAAAGGAAGGAAGATAATCTAAAACATCTCTCAATCTTAGAGATCCCATGTGATAAAGAGAATTAAAATATCTCTCAATTTAAATATCACAAATAGGAAACTCATAAAATAGAAGTAGAAATATATCAGATGTATGTTAATTCTATTTCTCAAGATGGTGCATTTAGTTTAAAAAAATTTTGGGCTGATTATACATGTAGAAACTGGACACTTCAAAAATAGATAATTATTTGGTATTACTCGTTCCACTCCATAGAAAAGTTATTTACAATATTGCTTTTTTTTTTTTTTTTTTTTTTTTTGTGCAAACCATTTATAATAGTACTTGTTCAGCATAATAAAATCAAATATATCTAACTTACCAAAAAAAAAAAAATCAAATTTATCCTTATTGATTCAACTATGCCTATTGGAATCACCAAGGTTACATTTGTTTGAATGTCTTAGGGTTAATTCTTTTAATTTTAAATTGGAATTCTGTTAGAAATAGTTACCAATATATTTTTTTGGAAATTTATTATCTTTGAAATTGTTTGTCATATAATGTGAGGTTATGACTAATTACTAGGGCTTTGAAGACCTTTTATATTTCCATCATGTTTTAAAATTCCTACTTTTAATTCATAATGATTCTCATAGCCACCTTAAAGAAAATGAAGTACATATTACTCATATGTACTTTTGTGTCTATCTCTCTCTTTTTTGAAATTTGAACCCCTTTTCTCTTTCCGCTCTCTCTTCTCAAAATGACTCACTACCAGTTCTTCTTGTACTCGATCCCATTTTTCCTATTATTATATAAGATTCTAATATGCCTTGCTAGCTCATAGGTCTTCCTCCCTTTATTTAAATTGCTTGTATTTTTTGTGAACTCATTTTGGGCCTAGATGTAAGATGTTTGAAGTGATTCAAGTGCAATATCAGATTTAGATGTAAGATGTTTGAAGTGATTCAAATGCAATGTTAGATTTCTTTAGTAGGTTTCTGACAGTTTCGTTCTCAATTCGGCCCATGTCCCAGAACGGGTAACTCCATCCGAAATAATATTAAACCAAAATGTTAACAAACCAAAAACTTGAATTGCCAACAAAGTTGAAAACGAAATTGATAAAAATCGTTTAGCAAAAGCCGTTTAAAAAACCAATAAATCAAGCCAATTATTAATATTTGGTTTATGATTTGAAAGTGATTAAAAATCCATCAAGATTATACAATTATACCTATTACAGATCCACCCAAACTGAAATCAAACCGATTAACCAGAACCAAATTGTTTAACACCCTTACTTGTAGATCTCCCACCCATTACTTTTAAACCAATTGCTTCCTCCCAAACCCCTCCAACAGCAACAAAACTGTTTAACACATTACCAAACTGGTATTATGATAGTATAATTCAGTTTCAGATTATGCAATCCTCATATTATTTTATCAAAACTATTTCGTTTTACAATTCCATTCGAGGCATATTTGAATAAATGGGCCATACAATACAATTGAGATATATTTCAACCCCGTGTGAGCTCTATCAAGTAGCCAGAAGCAAATTAAAAATAAATAAATTCCAAATTCAATAAAATACTCTCATGTGAATTGGCGTGTACCATTCTGTATGTTCATGTATGCTTTTATGTACTCTTATAACTACTAGATCTCTCATATTTTTTAATGTTTCATTGACAACTTAGGCTCTCTCTGTATAGTTGTAAAATTTTTCATACAAATAAAATTTTATTAGATTTTCAATGTCTGTCTTTCTATTTTACATTAAAACAAACAATACAAAATCTTATTTATAAGAATTTATTATTTTCTACCATTTTACATAGAAACAAATAATGTTTTACAAACTATTTAGATTGAAACTTGAAATGTGAGCATGTGATTTTATATTTATGTGCATTTGGAGAAAAAAACTCGACCTCTCTATTGCTCTTTTGTGGGTGAGAATGGATTATTTTAATCCAATGGCTGTAAGTGTTGGATGTACTTCTTAAAAGATCATATATGAAAACTTTTTCCAATCACTTTGGTATGTATTATAGAATTAATTATATAATACATTATAACATAAGTAATTGTTTGGTATGATTTATGATATTTATTTATATTTAAAATAAATTGACATAATTTAAAATCTATAAATAGATTAAAAGGTATTTATCATTATTGTGATAATCTATTATTACTTCTTGTCTGGTGAATAATGATGTTAGATGTTATTATTTATGATTTATAATTTATTCTCATAAATAATTTATAAACATAAATATAATTATACCAAAAAAAGTTCAAGTAAAGGCAAGGTCATATTTACCAATAAAAAAAAAAGACCTTTTTTTTTGGTTAATTAGGCCCAAAGAAGTTGAATTAAAAAAAAAAAAGAAAAAAAAAGACAATTTTCTTTGATTGGTTATGCCTGTTGAATTCATTTAAAAAAAAAAAAAAAAAAAAAAAAAAAATTACCTCGCTACTCGCAAGTCGCTAGTCGCTAGTTCGTGCTGGAGAGCGGATAGCAATTGCTTCCTACATGGGCGAATGGGCAATGGTCCATGCAAATAGGAAGCTTGGGTAGATAACATCTCTCTCTGTCTGTCGTTCCTATTACACATACACGAAGAAATGGGAATTTTGCCTCAGCCTTCCTGGTTCCCCATACCCAGAGAGGGGCTCCCACCTACCCACCTCATAACCACGGCAGCTGCTCTGCGACTGGGCGAGATCCTACACCTTCGTACCCACAATTACCTACAGTCAGGCTTGTCGTCTCTCCTTCGATCCTCCTTCAAGGTACGCCCTTCTCAGCTTAACAATTTGTCGAACAAATTCATGGGTACTCATGAATCTAGTTCCGCTGGTCTAACATTTTTATCGTTCCTGCTTTTTTTACTTCTTTGTTTTGGGGAGCCCTCAGACTGCTGGTGTTAGTTGTTAATTATTAGAATATTAAACGCTAATCCAAATGTTATGTTGATTTTGGTGTAATTCCGACTTTTTTGTGGGTACTGCATAAGTACTGTTCACCTTTTATGCGGATGCCTATACTTGTAAGAGCCAATATTTATGAATTTCTGAATAGAGTTTGGTCTCTTAGGGACTGGTTTGGTGCATGTTGTGATCAGTTTCATTCTCCGCTCCGGGAAATGATACAAAGAAACTGGAAAAAAAAGAGAAAAGAACTCAATATTGGCAATGGGCTTTCTTGAAAATTTCTTGTTGTTGATGGAAACCAATTACTTGGGATCATTTGCAATTGCGTTTGTCACCCAAAATAAAGATATTTTCCTAATGGATTGCATCAGCCTTCATATTTCGAAATAGATTGATGTTTTTTTAGTATTCTTCAGACCCCATTTTTTTTAAACCAATCAAGTGTTTATCATTTGAAATCCATATTATGCAAGGAGACATTGATTTTGCTAATTAGAATTGAAGGGTGATATAAAATCAGTCTATTTTCAGCATCGTATACATAGTGCATTCGTCATATAATTTCTTGCAGTTGAAATACTAGTTTTTTTATGAGGATTTTCTTGGTTTAATGCTCTATAATCCTTCTACAGACCTGCATAATCTTTTTATGTGGTAGGAAATAGTGATGAATCTTGATCAGCAAAGTTTTGTCCCTTGGATTTGCCCCAGACAAAGGGCCATGCTGTTAGGATCATGATGATCCAATTTCCTTGGCTTTCCAGTGGTCCATATAGAACAAAATGCTTCTGACATCATCAACTGAATCATCCAAAATGTGATGCTTTCTGTTTTGTGGGCTACAGATTAAAATTGCGTATACTGGACAATCATAGACATCCAAATAAGATCTTTCATTAGATGATACCCTAATCTTCATTTCGTTGTCAATTTGGATGTGGTTGAATGCATTTTTTTTTTCTTTTGGGGTGGGTGGATGAGTTAGTTTAGTGGAATAGAAACCTCTAGATGAGAAAGAGAGGAGATATAACAACGGCTTCTCACCTAGGTGTTCGGTAGCTTCCCACCACCATTAGGCTTCACACCATCTGTTTCTCAAAGTACTCATGCATACAACAATTTCATAATCAAGGTAAAATCATGGGAAGCTTCTCCCTTCTTCATTAATTATATTTGTTAACATGAAGTACACAGATGGTAATCAAAGATTTAGTAACTCCCCAGTAAATTGACTTGACAAAGAAGAATTTTTTAAAATAGAAACTTAGCAAGAAAACAGAAACTTAGCTAAGAACTAATAACATAAAAAAAGAACAACTTTTTATAAGTTAAATCAGATCTAATAAAAATAGAAACAGATAACTTGGAGAACACTCGACCAAAAAAATACAAACTTCTGAGATACTTCAGCTTGCGGGTGGGCTGGAAAATAGGATAGATGCTCGCGGTCAAACCAAACCTGGAATGCAAGCCTTGCGGCGAGTCAAATTGATGGACCTGTCAGCCCTCTTCTTCTTCCTACGGTACACCTGTACTGCATCAGCTCTCCCTGGCTTAGAACATTCATCTCTGAAAAATGGAGGAAGGGCATGTACTTCACAGGAAGATCTGGATGAAGGTGCTGAAAATCATCTCCATGTATCGTACACTCATGATGTGGTCAGCCCTTCCACTTGACAAGGTAAAAGTGGTAACCGCCTCAGTTCTGACTCATTGTATATTTGTTGTCAAGCACATGTTCTATGTCATCAGTAGATGAGGCAGCAAATTGTGGAAGCCATAAGGCATCCTTCAAATCACTTTCATCAGAATGGTGTCCTACGTAGAGAGTCAAATCCCCCACATTGAAGGCATTACTGATTGCCATATTGGGGAGCATATTTAGCAAATAAAGCATTAGTACCAATCATTTTCAGCACTTTGTAGGGACCCATTTTCCCAGGGTGGGGCTTTGTGCTAGCTCTGAGAATAAAACGCTCAAGAGTGATATGTACCATCACCTTATCTCCAGGTTGGAACTCAACAAAGAGACAGTGACGATTACAGTAGGTGTTGTATACTTCGTTGCTAAGAGAAATATGGCGACGAACATCAGCATGAACCTCAATAATGTGTTTGATAAATTCATCTGCTTCAATACTCACACAGACTTGAGAAGTAAGAGGAACCGAAGCAATAGGTTTTTTAGGCTGAATACTGAGCACAATCTCAAAAGGGATGCGGCCTGTACTTATATTTATTGAGCTATTATAAGCAAATTCAGCAATATTGAGGATGGTAGGCCATGTCTTCTCATAGCGTACAAGGCATCGGAGAAGATTGCCTAAACTTCGATTCACCACTTCACTTTGTCCATCTGTCTATGGGTGAAAAGTTGTGGTGTATTGCAACTTAGCATTGGCTCTCAACCATAGAATCTTCTAGAATTAACTTATGAATTTACATTATTGTCTGAAACAATTGACTCGGGAAGTCCATGCAATTGAACCGCTTCCTTGAAGAATAATATAGCAACATGCCTTGCATCAAATGTTTTCTGGCATTGTATACAACGTTCTTAATCTCGGTTTCGAGTCCACTTTCAAACCTGGCCGAAACCGGGATATCTCAGGTTTCGACCGAAACCTGAGATTTTTCTGGCAATTTTTCTAGGCTGAATTCGAAACCTAGGTTGAAACATGTGCCGAAACCTGTGGCACCCTTGAGTTCTCTGTTGAAACCCATTTCGACCCAAGGTTTTGTCTCGGGTCTTGTTGAAACCGAGATATGTTGACCGAAACTGTAAGTTTCGACCAATACGAAGAACTATGATGGTATAATGTGCCATCTTTGAGAACCTGTCCACCATTAGGAATATGGAGTCAAACTTCTCTCTAGTGGTTGGTAAACCAAGGATGAAGTCCATGCTAACATGTAACCAAGGTGCATGAGATATAGGGAGCAGGGAGTATAAGCCTGTGTTTTTTTTTTAGTACCCTTTGACAGTTAGCATATACTACACCTTTGAACCACATTCTGCACATCACGTGGTAGGTGTGGCCAGTAATAAAGATCCGCTACCTGTGACATAGTTTTGTCTATACCATAATGTCCGCCTAAATCTCCACCATGTAACTCCCAAATAATGTGGAAGGAATCTTTTGGAAAAGTGTGCGGAAGAACATACGGTAGGGACTTGTACTCTTTGAGGAAGAATGATGCAAGCTACTCTAGCTGGAGTAAGTCTCAACATAACTGCAAAGTCTTCTGACACCTCCACTTTATTGAGGCAAAAGCATTACTGAGGGGAGGAAAGATGTCTCTTCTAAGCAGAGTAAATTGGGGATGTAGTCAAAGAGCGGTGAAAGCAAGACAATAAATGGAAAAGACAGACATCTAGGGCATATGAAGAATGACCAAAATTCTTATCAAGCTTATTATATAAGGAAAGACTCTGTGCTACATGAAGCACTGATGGGATAAGCTAGACTCGAGTGGCGAAGGAAGGCCAACAGTAAGGAGTAAATGGCATCAGGTCACCAAACTGTGTTGGAGGCTTGGAGCTCACTGGTTACTGGCCATGTCACAGGTACCTCTTATCTGATGCATTTGGAGGGTGCCCAACCCACCAACTAAGAGGAGGTTAAAGAAGTGATGTTGCATTTGGAGGGTGCCCAACCCACCAACTAAGAGGAGGTTAAAGAAGGGATGCTTATAATAAAAAGTTGTGAGACGAACATAAGCTTTTAATGGCTTGTTCTGAACTAGCAAACATGAGCTTGTCAGTCTGGATATACCTCACAGGCTGATGACATATCTCTCTTCCATGTACCATCTGGTTATCTTGTTTTATTCTTGTGATCTCAACAATGTTTGATGATAATTTTATTTAATGTCATCTATCACTTTGATTATGTTCTGTTTTCTAGGTTTTTATATATCTAGTAATTAAAAAGTAGTTCTCAACAAGATTACCTGGTGGATCATCTAGTTACGACTGAATGGCTGTTGGCAGATGCCTGTTTCATTTTGCAAGCTGTTCATTGTTTGTCCATCTCCTTATGGATTGTGATTTAGCTGGTAAGGTATGGATCTGCTTTGTGCAGCTTTCTCTGGATCTTGGGTTGTGCGTTAGATAATTGAGGCCCTCATTAGATCTTGGCGAAGAAGGGGGCAAGCCTACATGGAATAATTTATGGTATTTTCTTGCTTTTGTTGTATGACCATCACCTTCAAATGAGTGAATCTACAGGTATTCTAAGAAGTCTCATGCCGTGGCCCATGTGGTTGGGAAGACTTTTAGCCTGAATTTCATCTGGTCCGTCATTCTGAGGAACTTTTAACCATGTCTTCCATTACCTTTGCAATGACTTGTTTAAAACCATCTATGATGATTCCTTCTTTGTATAGGTTTTGTAATACATAGGCTATATCTTGTCTTCTATGATACTTCTGTATGCTTGGCTTTGCCCTTTTTTGATTGATGATAACATTACCATATTTTCCTTTTATATTGTCTTGTTGTTTTATGGGATTTCACTCTGTAACTCAATATTATCACTGAAAATAATCTATTTGTGTAATCATGATGGGAATTACAAGAGAGCTACTGAGAGGATTATCCTTCCTGTGTTTAGATGCAAGTGGTGTTTCACCCTTAAAAAAATGGATGCAACTAGTGTTCCTATCAAAACAGAATATTTTTGTACTATTGGAGACCTGAATGTCATGGAAGAAATTAATTGTAAGTGAAAACTGAGGAAGTTTTCCTTTTTCCAAACATGCATGCCAATGTAAAAATCAGGAGGATGGGAAATTCAGCAGCTCTTCTATGTTATAACAATTTCCATAAAATAAGTTTGTGATCCAGCAACATATTCTTCATCAATTTTGCATTTATTTAATTTAATATATCATTCTTCCATATTTGCCATCATTTATTTCCTTACAACTGACAGAGGTTCTCTCATTTTGATCATTTT
The DNA here is from genome assembly GCA_028583415.1 of Protea cynaroides. Classification (NCBI taxonomy): domain Eukaryota; kingdom Viridiplantae; phylum Streptophyta; class Magnoliopsida; order Proteales; family Proteaceae; genus Protea; species Protea cynaroides. Next base: position 19,570,356 of record CM053272.1, read on the forward strand.
CTTCTATTGAAGGATGTATTGCATGGAAGAGCATTTCTATTCAAAGGAATGAATTTTATTCAATCATCAAAGGATGCTTTCCCAGCAACATGTGCGTCTTGCTTATGTTTCTTTGGTGGGAATAACTCTAATAAAGATTTTGGAGGCAAGGAAAAATCATATTTGGAGTCATCTAGCAGAAATTCTCTAAATGGAAGAAAATGGACAAATATCCTCCTTGCAATTAATGTCTTGTGAGTTCATACTTCATAAAAAGAAGATGTACGTTCAATTAAAGCATGGTTTATATATTGCACCATCTTTCTATGGAGTGCTGGTTTTGCTTTCTTAAACGATAGAAGTATTGACTCGGCACACTTGATCCCCCTTATGGTTTTTAACTGGGAATCATGATTAACAATTCATAGCATTTTTTCTTTTGATGCTCGGATTTTATTTATCTTTTTCCATACTGGTTGGATATGAATTGAAAGGAAAAACCTCTAGCCAATATAACCAAATAGCCACCCAAATCCTTCATTATCATTGTCCTTGAGATATTACTCCCAGTGGCTCACTTACCAATCTGCGCAGCTGTTGTTTTATGTCTCAATTAGCTCTGTGTGGCTTGGGTGCTTTGCTCAGATGCCAAATGCCTGAATTTCTGGCATCTCTGACTCAAGTTTGCTTACCTTTATTTGATTACCAAAAATCACCATGTTTACACAATTTCGTCCTAAGTTTCTGTCATTTTGCCCATATTTTGTCACATTTTTGACATTTAGCTGAAATTTCGATTTGGTCAATTTGCCCCATCTGCCCAAGAACACCAGAATTGCTCAGAAACCTAATTTTTTGGGAAAATTCTTCAACCTTTTAGTGTATCTGAACCATCATTTGGCCAAATTTCCTCAAATTGCAAATTTTCCACCTATAAGGCTGCTGTGATGGAAAGGATATAGTACAAATCGATGTACACTAGAATAGGTTTTATTACAGAAGGTGTACAACATGGTTTGAAGTAAACTTCCAAGCAGGGTCCAAAGCCAAAATACAATTTTGTGTGTCTCTAGTAATCTAAGGGTTCACACATGTTTATAGAAGCTTAATTAAGGTTTCCATGAAGTTTTGACCCTAAACATAGCGATTTGACCACCGAACTCTGAATGATCTTTCAACAGATAAATGCAAGTTAACCTTGAGTGATCTTCCACAAAGGTTACAAAATAGAAAACTAGACCTACTTTTGACATGACACAGACCCAAATATCAGAATGGACGAAAGAAAATAAAGTTGAACTCCTAGACTCAACATGAAAAGGAAAAGAAGAACGATGATGCTTGCCAAGCTCCTAAGCTTCACCCTGAATATGAAAAATTGACTTGCAACTGGGGAACATATGCTGAAGTTTGGAGAGGGACAAGTAATGTAACCAAAAATGGCATTGTAGAGGAGAGACACTACTACAAACAACTCATGCAGCAACTGGAGAGAAAGCACCCTTAAAATAATAGAAGTCATCCTCTTCATGCCCTCTACCAAACATCCTCCTCGCTTGGAGATCGTGAAAGACACAATAGGATGGATAAAACATAACTGAACAGTTCAGTGATTTGGTAAGTTGACTAACAGAAAAATATACTCATAGGTAACTAGGAACATGAGGTACTGAAGACAAAGGTACGGAATAACTAGGAGAAACTATTCCGTGACTAGGTACTTGAGTAGAAGATCTATCAGCTAGAATGGCTTCATAAGAATTAGCATATTTCTAAAAAGAAGTAAAGACATCTGACTTACCATTCATGTGTGTAGAGGAACCTGAGTTAATAACCCAATAGGAAGAAAAAGGAGAGGCTAATAGCATGATTTTACCTATGTGGGCTGTTGTAGTAATAGATGGTGAGGTAGATGATTGAGTCTCAGGTTGCTGCACTCTTCTTTGGTGACTGGTAATCATCGCATTTGAAGCAAGTCTTTGGAACTCTTCTTGATGGTGGTTAATTAATTCCCTGCATCTAAAGACCAGGGATGGCTCCACTGGGGCAAATCTGTACTTTTTGTTTATTATTTGTGTGAGTCAGAATAGAAGACTCACTAGTGGTCAGTGGTCACATGCGGGTACAGTTTAAGGTCCCAAGGATGGAAGGTTTGAAGGGGGTTCCAATTTACAAGAATCAAGATATTGTGTTATGTGCAGACTGGATGAAGAGGAGGTTGTTCAATTTTTCATACACTATCAGAAGGCAGGAGGCATTTGGGATAGTTCTTGCTATGTTTGTTGTGCACTGGCTGATGGTGATGCTGAGCAAATTTAAGATATCTACATATGGTCGATGTATCCCATTCTGGTGTAAAGGCTAATATTATGGAAAAATGCTACTGTTGGTGGTATGTTGTTGGATTTGGAAAGAAAGAGGATAACTTTTGAGGTTGTCAGCCAAAGTCTGGAATATGGTTGGATTGGTCCTCTGTTTGAACGAAGTTCAATGATGTGAACTGCCCTGATATTATGACTGCCTTGGAAACTTTGTTATCTAATGGGGGAGTGGGGGATGTGGTTACTATTATGTTGATTTTCTTATAATCTGTATCTCTAAGGTAAGCTTTTCCCTTGTAAAGCCTTTCGACCCTTTTCTAAATTTATCAAAGTTGGTCGCATGAATAATCTGAAATGTTAATTTAATATATGCATTGTTTCTTGAATCGATTGGATCTTCAATGATGGAATTCTTATTTGAAGTATTTCATTCCGGTCCTGCTATTTCAAATTGATTTATTTTTTTTTCCTTTTTTGTTTACAATTTTTTGAAATGAAAACTACATGCTTTCTCCGTTTGTTTTATACGCAGATCTGTTTTTGATTAATTTTTTTAATTTCCTCTTTTGGTTCGTATTGGTATAGACTTATAATACTGGTTAAAAACAATAGGAGAAAGGAAAAGATCTAATGCATTGTAGGGAACTTGATTAGAAATATAAAAATAGTTGTCAAGGCTCCAAGGTGAACCAAGGCGTTGCAGGTCTGACCAGACGCCTAGGTGACCAAGGCGCCCGATTTTCCAAGGTGTCACAAGGGCACCTGAGCTCTTAGGTGACGCCTTGACAATTATAATTCCAAAGGTTTAATATTACAGAACAAATAACTTGAAAACACACTGTCAGGCTTGCGAGTGTTTCTCCATTCCTTTCCCAGGTTTGTAGCAAATCTAGAATTTTATATATATATATATATATATATATATATATATATATTTGTGATTTTTGCTATTATAATTTTCATGACTTCTTGTGCTTGTGCTTTATTTTCTCTTCTTATTTTTCATATTTTCTTAGTTGGCACCTGAAAGACTTCTTTATTTGATGATGTCCTGTCACCAGAGTATATGTTGCTCAAATTGCTACCCAGGGAAAGCTCATAATTTGGGGAGCTAAGGTTAGAAGAATAGGTAGTGAATGTTCTTTGCTTCGCTACTCCCTCCCCTTCAGCGAACTGTGTTGTTGTGGTCCATTGTAAGCCTATCTCATATCAGCTGCTCATGTCAGCTGCATTAATATATTGTGCACACAGATTAATAGCTTCATTGATAGAGGACAGTTATGGCGGTTGGCAACCTCTTCCTTTCTACATGCAAACATTGGTCATCTCATGGTTTGGTTTAAAATCTGCTTTGCTGGATTTTCTGATTTATATGTGGTTCATTATAGCAATGTTGAAATGATAGTTTTTTCTCTGCTTTCATTTTCAGGTCAACTGTTATTCTTTGAACTCTGTTGGTCCTATCATGGAGAATACCACTGGCCCTAGAAGATTTCTTGCAGTTTATTTCACTTCTGCAATTGCAAGTAATAGCCCATACCTACTATTGATAAAAGATGATATTGCTTATGCTCCTACCAGTGACTTATTGTTTTGAGACAATCAGGTTCAGCGATGAGTTACTGGTTCTGCAAAGCACCTGCTGTTGGTGCATCGGGAGCAATTTTCGGGCTAGTATGTCATCTTGAATCCAATTTCAAATAACTACATTTCATTCTGGATGTCAATAATCTTATTTGCTTGGAACTTTATTGTGGCTGAAGAAACTAACTAGGAGGCAGTTGCTTGAAGATTAAATACTAGGAATTTTAAAAGAGTCTGAAAAGTATGCATATTTGATATAGGATGAACTAAAAAAATCATACCTACCTGTGGATGGACTTTATGATGCAGAGATAATTTCAAACATAATAATGGAAAGTATAGGTTAACTTAAAAGAAGGGATGAACTAGGGTTTAAAGAACAGTATTAGGGTCAAGTTTCAGATTACTGGAGTACAAATATTGGAATGGACAGATAGGATCAATGTTGTTGTTTTGCACATTAAAAAAAATTATTGGGCTGCAGATATTGGAAATGTTAAGAATTAGGGTTTGTGTAGGGTTTAATGGAGGTGAAAAGGGTTGCATGAGATTTAGGGTTTAGGAAAAAGGATTTGAAAGGAATCAGTTCAGGCCTTCAGAAAATGAGATTGGGAGCAGAATAAGCAAGTGAATAGTGGAAGGGATGTAGAGAGAAGGATAAGAAATAGAATGGATTATTATAGACTACTATTCTCCAAACAAATAAACCTCACTTAAATTCAAAACCCAAAATCCCTTGTACATTCGTAGAGTTTTTTGTTTTTTGTTTTTTGTTTTGTTTTGTTTTTTTGCGCATTTTTTTTTTTTTTTTTTTTTGGGGGGTTGTGGTTTAGATAGGCATGTTCCAATTTTTTACATATATATACTTAAATTGAGTTACAATGACTAATTGGTTCTAGCTCACTTTAACTAAGAGCACATATAACTGCTTAAATCAAGGTAGACATATAAGGACTAAGGGACCACCACTCATTGCATATAGCCAGAATTTATGAATCTTAATGAGTCAGAATGATGACAAATCCCCCATGGCTTGACCAAAAAAAAAAAAACCTAGAACTAATTTACTTTTTTTTTACTCCCAATCATGGGCCTAGTACAAGGACCCAAATACGTCCCTTTCTCTTCCTCTTAAGTAACGATTTTGGCGGCTGCATAAATACTTTTAAAGATTACCATGTGGAAAAAAAAAAGAGTCATGAGCTTTACAGTTTCCTTGCATCCCAGTTAATTGACAAAGGGATTGAATATCATACATCTTCTGTTCTCAGATCATCATGACCTCATCTGTTAATTGGAGATGTTAATCCTAAATCTAGTATAAGGGTGAATCAACTTTATACAGTTGCAGTATAAAAGGAAAATAGAGAGATTCATCATAGTTGCTTTATTTATAATTAATTAATAACTATATTTATTTTTCTACTTCGTTGCCTTCTAACTTCCTGATTTTACATTCAGTTTAAATGAATCTTCAGCAATTTTGTTTCCATTACGAATTCTACTCATTTACTGTACTTCAGGTTGGCTCCTTTGCTGTGTTTGTACTTAGGCATAGAAGTCTTGTCAGAGGAGGGAAAGAAGAATTACGACATATAGCTCAAGTAATTGCACTAAACATGGTATGTTCAATCTTTTCCTTGATTTCTTTGTTATATTTTTATTAAAATGCTTACCAAGCCATATTAGGTGATCCATCAGAGTTGTGTAATGCTCCCCTCCCCCTGCATGAGTCTCTGAATTGAACAAGTAAATGCTGGCTATTGGTTCATGGCTTATGAAGACCACCTTATCCAAGTCTCATACTGACAGACTTGTCATTTTGGAGTCTTGAGGTCTTGAACTTGGTGTGAATGACAATACTGATCTGTTTTGCAGATTATAGGACTGTTATCCAAAGGCATTGATAACTGGGGACATGTAAGTCTTAAGCAGCATAAATATCATTTTAGTACTTCAACTTATTTTCTTGGTAACTTGTGACTGCAAAATTTTCAGTTGGGAGGTTTGCTTGGTGGAGCTGCCATGTCATGGCTTCTCGGCCCTGCATGGAGATATGAATCTCGCTCCAATGATGGGAGATCAGTTTTTGCAGACAGAGCACCCATATTTTATTTGATAAACAGGAAAAGAACAGCTGGGTAGTAAGGAATTGTAAGTTTTCTGACTTAATTGTCCTTCTCCACTCCAAAGGCCTCCTTAACGCCTAGTTTGGATTGTGAGAATCCAAACAGCCAGAAATTGCCCTGATTTTATGTCACATAATTTAGAGATATGAAAGCATCAAGGGAACCAATAGTAATTGAGATCTCCACCTGAAGTACTGAAATTTGATTTCTAGAGATGCCAGAAGTAGTTACTTTATTACCAAATCCTATATATATATATATATATATATATATATATATATATATATAAAGAAGAGAAACTCATGGCTGTTTTGACTCTTATTATCCAAACTGAGCCTAACTGATATTTTCCAGTAGGGAAAAATTTGTAGAGCAAGTAAAGAGAGGCTTATGTTGCACGTCTGGTTGCCAATCAATGTCAATAATGATTAAAGAGGCTGGTCAGGTGGGATTGAAGAGTGCATGATTCATTCTTCCTGTTCAATTTTATTGTTGTTTGTTTTGTCTTCATTTTGTTGGTTAGCTACTGGTGTGGTTTTGTGAAACATTGCGAAACTTGCCTTTACTCAATAGGGCCTAGAACAACCGTTTTAGAACAGGGAGGAAGCAATTGAAAGCTATGGCTTGCCACTACAAGCTAATGCCAATGCACCAGCTCTCGAATTGAACCGAAATTTTGTCAGATCGGACGAGTTTATAGGCATGCAGTATTGGTCGTCTTCTCTGAAGCATGCAGAGGGCAATCAAATTACTGGGCCTGTTGCGTAGGACTGTTGGTCTTCTGTGATCCGCTGCAATCAGACCATGGCAGAAAATCTTATGTACCCCAGTAGTAAACCAATTGTGCAGAACTGCAGATACTCAAGGACAATCTACTGGACTGCATGTCCAAGTAGGAGTTGGAAATACTGCGGGCCATGCCTAAGACTCTTTATACAGACTTAAGGCTACATTAGGTCTGACCAGACTAAATAGTTAAACCGCTCAATCTAATCTGACCGACTAAACACATACATCTAGAAAAGTCAGTTTGAATTTTTTTTAACCAAGGTGATTCTGTATCAACCTTGATGAAGTTGATGAAATGGGTGAGTCAGGCTAAAATGTCTGGGTCATTAAAATGCATTGACTCCCTACCTCTCCCTTTGTGAGAAACATGGGGGGAGGGTTTTTTTTTTCATCCATTCCGTCATTACCTAGTTCCTACTCTAGATTTTTCTTCAGGTTCTGTAGAGCTCCAGGGTGCAACTTCTGCTGGAAAACAGAGAAGGGGTTTGTAGATTTTTACAGTGCCTGAGACTGAAAGGATTGTTGGTCCTTTTTTTGGTGAATAGAAAATTATATTAACAACACCCAAAAGAGATACAAGAGAGGGAGCCTACAAGAGGCGAGAGAGGGAGCCTACAAGAGGCTACCCTAAGAAGACAACTAAAGGAAGCACACAAAGATCACACGGGAAATCCTTTTCACACTAAAATTGGATAGGTAGACGTTTGCATGAAATCCATTCCTGGGAATTCCAGACTGGCTTAACAATGGGGATAAGAGATCCCCTTGCTTCAAAGGATATGGCGTCCCAAATTTGGAAGTCTACGATCTCAGGTCCCATTCCATCTAGATGTAGTAAGTCATCCTTAGAATGTCATTTTCCCAAGCATGTCCCAAGGAGAACTCCCTCCAAAAGATCTGTGAACCCATTTCCACTCTCTAATAGACGTTGTCCGAATAGGCCTCGAGATTGTCCAATAGCGGAGGAGAATCCCTTCCCAAAGACGAGTAGAGAACGTGCAGTCAAAAAATAAGTGAGAGATATCTTTAGTTGCTAACCAGCGAAGGCAGCATCTAGAGGCATGAGCAAGTCTCTGGATGAGGAAAGCAAGAAGGGAGCAGGTCATTGCTCTCCAAGCAATGAAACTATGGCAAAGAATGTGGTCTTGGAACCAGATAGCTTTATGCCACAGAATTTTGATGGGTCAAGATCTAACAATCTCCCAAGCTGAGGAAGAGGCAAAAATTAGAAGGTTAAAATTTACATGACATCAGCATCTAACAGTTCAGGCCCAATGGGGTGGACCTCACTGTAACAAATTTAGAGAATTCAAGGAGCTCCTTGTAATTTCTGGAAACACAGGGTGTTGACTTTAATTAAGCCAAGTACAGGGGAGATCCATGTAATTTACCCATATTTTTTTATGTTTCCCCCTGAGTTTCCTAAAATACCCTTACTATATTAGGAATTCTTGCCCTTTCCATCTTTTATAATTTTTTCCTAGTGTACCCCTGGTCTATAATTCTTAATCTTCTTTATATCCTTTCCTCTTTAACTTCCTAGTACATCCTTAAAGAATCTGGTTTATTACAAGTTTGCCATTCCCTTCTATTGCTTGAATTTTAGTTGAGTCGGGTGCTCATAGCGATCCCAATTGGGTGTTGCAACCCGGGACCGCATCTAGAATCCTTTCAGAGATAAGTAGCATACAACCACTCCACTCAGATGCTCCTATTTGAGCCCTCTGTCCAAATAAGCTTGAGAATGCAAAAGATATTAACTTCTTCAACTCTTCTGAGACCCAGCCCCCTTTCTTTCTTAGGAAAGCAGATTGATGCCTAGCTAATGGTATGTGTTGAATAATGGTTTGACTTGTCTATAATAGACAGAGGTCTCGTCTATTTATAATATGAGATTTGTACAAATATGGTAGAGAAGGTAAGATGATAGGAAACATCGAACCTGGACAATGTTAGGTAACATTGAACCTGGACAATGTTAGGTAACACTGAACCTGGACAATGTTTAGTAACACTAAACCTGGACAATGTTAGGTAATTCTGAACCTGGACATAATGACATTACAGCACATTACAATACTCCCCCTCAAATTAGGGAATAAACATCAGTCATTCCCTACTTGGACATAATAGGATGAAATATCTTAGCTGGAAGACTTTTGGTGAAGACATCGGCAAGTTGATCTTCAGATTTGACAAAGGGAATGCAGACAAGACCATTTTCAAGCTTTTCCTTGATGAAGTGACGATCGATCTCTACGTGTTTTGTGTGATCATGTTGAATAGGGTTATGAGCAATGCTGATGGCAGATTTGTTATCACAAAAGAGTTTCATAGGAAGCTTGATGGGAACATGTAAATCTCGAAGAAGACCTTTGAGCCAGAGGAGCTCACAAATCCCATGAGCCATTGCTCGGAACTCCGCTTCAGCACTTGATTGAGCCACCACAGACTGTTTCTTGCTTCTCCATGTAACAAGGTTACCTCTTACTAGCGTATAATAGCCAGAAGTGGAGCGTCTATCATCCAGAGAGCTGGCCTAATCCGCATCAGTATAAGTTGCACATTCAAGATCCATATGTTGATGAGGAGCCAAAAGAACACCACGACCAGGTGCTGTCGTGCTGATTCAGGTAACGCAGGATCCGATACATAGCATCCAAATGACTGAAGTAGGGATCATGCATATATTGACTCACCATGCTGACAACAAAAGCAATATCTGGTCGTGTGTGAGATAGATAAATTAGGCGGCCAACCAATCATTGATATCCACCTTTGTGAATTGGTTTCCCAACCTTCTTTTCCAGCTGAGCATTGGGCTCAAGGGGAGTATCCGCAGGAGCACATCCAAGCAGACTAGTGTCAGATAGTAAATCAAGGGTGTATTTTCGCTGAGAGAGGAAGATCCCTTAAGTTGATCTGGCAACTTCAATTCCCAGAAAGTACCATAACGAGCCCAAGTTTTTAATCTCAAATTCAGTGCCCAAATATGTTTTTAAGTGAGATATCTCAGTGGTGTCATTTCCTGTGGCCACTATATCATCAACATATACAATTAAGACAGTAATTAAGGCCCCCCTTTTTTTAATAAATAGAGTGTGATCAGCATTACTTTGCTGGTATCCCATTGATATCATGGCTTTATGGAACCGTCCAACCAGGCCCGAGGAGACTGTTTGAGACCATATAAAGCACGTTTTAATTTGCATACTTTACCAGTAGTCTGAAGGCTGACAAAACCGGGTGGAACATCCATATATACTTCTTCTTCTATCTCTCCATGTAAAAAGACATTTTTTACATCTAATTGATGTAAATTCCAACCAAGATTTACCGCACATGAGAGTAGGACCCGAACAGTGCTCAGCTTGGCTACAGGTGCAAACGTCTCCTGGTAGTCGATCCCGAAGGTTTGTGTATACCCTTTTGCAACTAATTGAGCTTTGTACCTATCAACCGTTCCTTCCATTTTGTGCTTCGCTGTGAAAATCCATTTGCATCCTATAGATCTCTTCCCCAGAGGAAGAGGGACAAGATTCCAAGTTTTGTTCTTGTTGAGAGCATTTCTTCCAACATTGCTTCCTTCCATTTGGGATCAGTCAGAGCTGCCTGCCAGGTGGATGGCGTGGAAACAGAAGCAAGTGAAGTAACAAAAGCACGAAAGGGAGGAGATAAAGACTCATAAGACACAAAGTTAAAAATCGGATGTTGAGTACAGGATATCACACCTTTTCTAAGAGCAATAGGCAATTCCAGAGTAGGATCAGAAACATACTTACCGGAATTAGACTCATCAGACGACGTAGGACTGAGATTAGGAGTGTCAGATTGGAGTGGTGTAGTGATGGTAGTGGTATCTGTCTTTTCCTATTGTTGAGGCCGGGATCGAGTGTATACTTTCACAGGAGGCGGTGCTGGAGCAGCTGGAGGGTCTGAACTTTTGGAGATGTCACTTGAAACTGTATCAGCGGGCACTGGGAGGTCTTTAATTGGTCCAAGCACATCTTCAACTTCAACTGGTTCAATCACACTTGGAGACTCCCCCTGAAGATGTGAAGGGACCCCAAAAAAGGCCTCAGACTCATGGAAGACCACATCCATAGAGACAAACATCCGGCGCGATGAAGGATGATAACATTTGTACCTAGAGATGTGAACGGATCGAATTCGGTACGGATATGATACTATCCGAATTCGAATCCGAAATCTGACAACCCCATCCAAATTCGAATTCGCATCCGACGGATTAAAATAATGAACATCTAAATTCGAATTCGCTTGTTAACCGGATTATCCGGTTAACATCCGATCCGAATCTGAAAATAAAAATAGAGTAAAATTTTTTCTTAAATATCCTAAATGTATGTTCTTCTTGTACATTTTTTTCATTTCTAATAAAAAAATTGCCACAGACTCTGACTTCCAAAAATTCTCTTCTTCTTCTTCTTTTTTTTCCCTTTCTTGATCTTCTTGTGAGGAAATACTAAAGAGACAAATCAGAAGAAAATGGTAAAAACTATAATTATTTGGCTCATATTCATGTTTGATCAAAACCTCCATCCATGGTCTTGTGCAACTAAATCTTGCCTATACAGGAACCATATGTACCCAAAATACCTCTCGAATTCATAGACACGTTAAATGAAATATTTCATCTACCATAGTTGGGTTTCCATAGCCAGAGTTAGAAGCCCTAACAGGACTGAAAAGAATCGGGAACATAGTACAAACAGAGAATAGTATGAAAGACTATATACACATTGGTTCTTGTCAATCAAAAAGCAAGAAAATCAAAATTTGAACTCAAATTAGAATTACTATCGCATAACCTAATTGATTCGAAGCTGTAAACATACATGAAAGCAACTCACTCCTTGTTAATTTACAATGCCTGTAATGGAAGAACTTATGGCAATGTTAAGATCTTGTCAGGTTGCGGCAGAGGGAGTTTGCCAAAGGGGGAACTGTTAAAACTGAATCAATTTGTTAAAACCCCAGTTTGAGAGTGGGAAGAGTGCTTACAGAGAGAGACGAAAGGAGACTTAAGAGTTGGAAGGGAGCACTGCTGCTGCAAGCTCAGAATCGGCGGCCGACGGTCAGAAACCTCAAGTCCTTAAACCAAGTCTAAATCCTAGTTTTTCCAAAGAGAAGCAGAGAGAGTGAGAGTCTGAGACTGAGAGGGGCGCCGACTTGATTGAGTAGAGAGAACTCAGAGAAGAGAAGAGTGAAAGAGGCGCCGGCTCAATCGAGTAGAGAGAACCAGAGAAGAGAAGAGAGAACTCAGAGAAGAGAAGAGTGAAAGAGGCGCCGACTCGATCGAGTAGAGAGAACTCAGAGAAGAGAAGAGTGAAAGAGGCGCCGACTTGATCGAGTAGAGAGAACTCAGAGAAGAGAAGAGAGAACTCAGAGAAGAGAAGAGTGAAAGAGGCGCCGACTCTCAAAAGAAATGAGGAAAACCTAAACCTCTAAAAAATCTATTTATACCTCCCAACCCTAAGGGTAAAATAGGTATTTAACTTTTCTAATCGGAGCGGATTATATCCGATCCGTTTAGGTCAAATCCGAATTCGGCTCCGCATCCGATTAAAATTATCCGAATTCGAATTCGATTTTTCCGAATTCGGATTCCTTAAACGGAGTCGAATTCGAATCGAATCCGGATTTTCGGGTATCCATTTACATCCTTATTTGTACCCTTTCTGGGTAGTAGAGTAACCCACAAAAATGCATTGAATATCCCGGATATCCAATTTGCCAGGATGGTGGTGATTACGGGCAAAGCATACACAACCAAAAACCTTAGGAGGAACTATAAATGTGGATGTACTTAGTAGCATCTCTATTGGACAGCGGAAGTTAAGTATACGAGAAGGCATTCGGTTGATGAGGTAGGCAGTTGTAAGGACGGGCTCACTCTAGTATGAAGGGGGTACATGCATCTGAAACATCAAGGATCGAGCAACCTCTAATAAGTGGCGGTTTTTCCGTTCAACGACGCCGTTTTGTGCTGGAATATCGACACAACTTGTTTGATGAAGAATTCCATGTTCCGCCAGATAATGTTGAAAGACCCCATTTGTATACTCCGTCCCATTATCAGTCCGAAGAATTGCTATCTTCCCAGTGTACTGTGTCTAGATCATCCGGTGAAACAATTGGAAACAACTAAAGACTTTACTCTTTTGGCAGAGCCAGTAGATCCAGGTGATTCGAGTATTACAATCAATAAATGTTACAAACCATTTGTATCCAGTAATTGAGGAACATCGAGATGGATCCCATACATTATAGTGGATTAAATGAAAGCTATGTTTATTGGAAATTGGATAGACAGATTGAGTTTGCTTGGCAAAAATGCAAGCATCACAAAAGAACTCGTCTGTATTACAAAATTTGGAAAACTGGGGAAAAAAATTTAAGCATATTTCTGATAGGGGGATGTCCCAACAGGTGGTGCCATATGCGGAGAGCGGCCAGCTGTGTTTTGGAAGATGGTACCTGTGAGCTAATAGCAGAGGACTCGGATGCAGGTGTAAGCAGGTATAAACCATCAACCACTTTTCCACTGCCAATCGTTTTCTCTGTCACCAAGTCCTGAATCACACAGTGAGAAGGAAAAAAGATGACTTGACAATTCAAATCACGAGTCAGACTACTAATGGATAAAAGATTAGTAGAAAAATTAGGCACATGGAGAACTAATGAAAGGGACAAGGTAGGAGTGCATTTAATGGAACCCTTCCCGGCAATAGTGGAAAGAGTGCCATTAGCAGCTCGCACTTTACCTTTACCAGAACTAGGAAAAGAATCAACAAAAGAATGGGAAGACCCAGTACAGTAATTAGTGGCCCGGAGTCAATGATCCACGGTGTAGAGGCCGAGGATACATAGGGACTACCGAGGGAAATACCTGATTTGGCAAAGTTGGAAGAGGGGGCAGCAGTTGACTCTGAAGGGCCAGGCTGAAGCAGAAGGTGGCATAGCTGGTTCATCAATTCGTCATTACCAAGAGGAGTGTGGCCAACATTATTAGATTCAGTTTGATGGGCCTGGGCGGAGTTGTTACCTCGATTCTACCCCCGACCTTTGCCATTTGTAGGACGTCCATGAAGTTTCCAACAATATTCTTTTGTGTGACGTTCTTTACCATAGAACTCACATTTAATTGGTTCCCTGTCTGAACCATGATGGACAGAATTACCTGTGGTAGAGGAATTTGTACCGGTGAATAAAGCGGAACGATTTGATAGAGGCGGTTGAAGCATGGTTGTCCGTCTGCTATCTTCAGTCTGGACCATGGCATAGGCTTGCTCTAAGGAGGGGAAATGATCACGACTTAGAACATGAGCATGGATCTGATCAAATTCTATATTTAGGCCAGCCAAAAAAACATAAACCCGAAACTTGTCTTCTCTCTTTGCAAATTTTATGGCATCAGTTGGACATGCAGCAGAGAATCCTTCATAATAATCCATTTCTTGCCACATGCCACGTAGTTCAGAATAGTATTGAGATAGAGGAAGTTCTTTTTGTTTTGTATCATGAATTTTTTTTTTCTGAATCTCATATACCTGAGCGTCATTCCCTGCCTGTAAATATGTTTCCTTTGCTGCCTTCCATATGCTTGCCGCCGAATCTAGTAACAAATATCCACGAGCAATGTTTGGATTCATGACACCGATGAGGTATGACATCACAAGGTAGTTGTCGGTATTCCATTTGCTTAGGGTATTGTCATTTGTGGTAGGTTTCTTAGCATCATCAATAAGAAATCCTGAAAAGCCACGGGAAGCAATAGAGAGGAAGCAGGAACGAGACAACATCAAGTAATTATTCCCATCTAATTTAATGGAACAAGGAGGGAATGTAGGAAAGCCGGAGTTCCGATCATTAGATCCCTCGGTGACAGTTGATGCAATAGTCAAATCCGACATGATGGAGAAAAAGGAACTATTGACAATAAATCATATAAAGCAACCAAAAAAAAATAGATCTGAAAAAAGTTTAGAAGTACATGACCCCGAAGGGCCGCCGGAGGCAGAAGGGCCGGCTAAGAGAGAGAGAGGGCTGGAGGCGGAAGCAAGCGGTGGCGGCGGCGGCGGCGGAAGGGAAGGAGGCGACGCTAGGGGAAGAGGTGATTACCTTAGCTCTGATACCATGTTGAATAATGGTTTGACTTGTCTGTAATAGACAGATGTCTCATTTATTTATAATATGAGATTTGTACAAATATGGTAGAGAAGATAAGATGATAGGAAACATCAAACCTGGACAATGTTAGGTAACACTGAACTTGGACAATGTTAGGTAACACTGAACTTGGACAATGTTAGGTAACACTAAACTTGGACAATGTTTGGTAACACTGAACCTAGACAATGTTAGGTAACACTGAACCTGGACATAAAGACATTACAACACATTACAATAGTATGCAACAGTCAAAACCTCTTCCACAGGAAGGCATTCAAGCTTATGGATGATGGGTCGAGGTGGGGGATTCAATATGGATGGTGGAGGAGATGCTGCTTTCTTCACCGCTGTTCCGGCTTAAGCTGATTCCCACAATTGGTACTGCTTTCTCCTTCCCCCCTGAAATGCAATTATATAACCTTTTCAAGCTATCAAACCAAAGTAGAGGCATATAGATACCGATATGCAACTGGAATACCTTCGGAGAAAAGATACCCATTTATTCTTTCTATTCATGGGAGGGCGTTGGGTTGGTTTATGGAAGTAGTGATGACGAAAGGGTTTTCAGCATGAAAAGAAAAAACCCCTAGATCTTAGGTAGGTAGTATATCCTGGCTTATGCCAAAGAATCCTGTCCAACAGAGATTCGAATTCTGCATGACAGACTTTATTAAAAACTAGGGACTATTTTTTGTTATTGATCTGTGATCAAAAGTTACACTGTGTGTCCTTAAATTTCTGGACATGAAAACATTCTAAACTACATTGAAGAATGAAGAAGAAAGACTAGTCTTGATACTAACAAAACTAAACTAACAGACACGTCACTACACTACATGTAGTGACGTGTAACATCCCCCTCAAGGGCAAGGCGGAGAAAAACACAGCCTAAGCTTGCCGAGTAACACTTCGAAACCCTCTAAGCAGTGCCAACTTCAAGAGGTTTCTGGAATCACAGCGTTGCCTGCGTTGTGTGGACGGATGGGGCTTCATATCTGGCACTGAGTGTAGCCTTGCTCCCTTGTGTGCTGGGTCTGTACACATATGCTAATTTGGCTCCAGTGATATTACTTCGTTACCGAGGGTGATGAGGATGATGTTGCTGGCCGGGTAGGAGAACAGAAGTACAAAAGAAAATTTCAGCACATGAAGCCGATCGTTGAACCACAATCGTGATACAGGATTGAAGCACGATAAGCAAAAATTACAAGGCCGCAGTACCAGTCGTCCTACACAAACAAAAACCAAGGGTCAGGTGCTTTGAGATCCGAAAGCAGTGAGGTTCAGACGAAAACTGTTGTTGGTGTTATGGTCTTGAACCGTCGAAGCTTTTACGGCAATTGTTGTAAAGAAGTCTTGACGATTCGCTTGACTGAAAAATTCAAGAACAGAGACTCGCCGGACTGAAAAACAGAAAGAAAGATATAAAAATGCTCAAGAACAGAGATATTGATAGAAGAAATTAGAACTCTGAGAAATAACCAGAAAACAGAAGAAAAACAGAGAAAGAAAAAATGAAATGCAAATGAAAAACAGAGAGATTTGGTATTTTGCAGAAATTTGCAGAGAAACCAAGAAAGAATAAGAGGTATTGTTAAAAACCAGAGAAGAGGTGGAATAAGAGGTATTGTCGAGAAACAGAAAGAATTTGCAGGACTGAGACAAACCTTACCAGGAATGAACGTCTGTAGAATAGATTTGTCGAAACTGATAGAAGAAATGAACATCAAGATCTGATGGAATGAACATCAAGATCTGATCTGATAGAATAGATTTTTCGAAACTGATTTGTCGAAATTGGCATGAATGAACATCTGCTCGATGAGAAACTGAACTACAGTTACCGGAGAAGATGGAGACAAACCAATGAAAGACGGAAAATGAAAAATTAAGATCTGATGAAAACTCAAGATCTTTGACAAACTTGTACAAACGTTTGCAAGAAAACTTGCAAACAGAGACTAAGAATATCGAGGAAAACAGAGACGGAAAATGTCTCACTAAGAATTGAAACAGAGACTGAAAAACAGACGAACTAAAGAATACCGAAGAGATGAACAGCCAGAGAAGACAAAGAATCACAGCCGCTGAGACGATGTCGACGAAACTGATACGAATTTGATGAAAAAATCAAGCAGGAATGAACATCTGCTTGAAACTCAAGATGGAGAAAATTGCAGACACCAAGAAACTTGAAGAAAAACTGTAGAAACTCCAAGAACAGAGCACTGGTGTGAAAACACCAAACTAAAACTACAGATGAACATAAGGAAACCTCATATCTGAGCACTGATGTGTGAACAGGTTCTTCGATGATGAACAAAACTTCAGATCTGAGATAAAACAGATCTGGAAAGATGATGCAGAAAGAAAGAAGAGTCGGAATTCCTCCCACTCTGATACCATGTTAAAAACCAGAGACTACAATTTTATTGATATGTGATCAAAGTTACACTGTGTGTCCTTATATATCTGGACATGAAAACATTCTCAACTACATTGAAGAATGAAGAAGAAAAACTAATACTAACAAAACTAAACTAACAAACACGTCATGTAGTGACGTGTAACACCCCCCTCTCCTCAAGCGCAAGGTGGAGAAAAAACGCAGCCTAAGCTTGCCGGGTAACACTATGAAACCCTCTAAGCAAACCTGCAGAAAGGATTGAAGAGGGGCTGATGGTAAGACCGTAAAAAAAAACTACAATTACCTCTGTGTAGGTGAAGTTGATAGAGTACAAAGATATAGATTTGATGATGAGCAGCACCAAATCATGTTCTCAGGGTTCCAATAACATTTTTCTTTCTTGGTTTCCCTTCCTCTCTCATGGAATTATCTTTCTACTAGTTAATTATTCTTGAAATAAGTCAATTGCGGTAAATTTCAGAGGGAGTTTTGGGCCTGGTATGCTTCATCAATCTGGATTGATATTTTTTTTTTATTATTCCTATGCAGTTCAATTTGATTCTGGGTATCACATGATTTTTTGGGCCTAACCTGCAAATTCCATGAGATCTCATGGTTGTTAAGGCCATAGTTCGAAATCTCGGATCTCGAGGGTGTCTTGACCCTTGAGAAAACCGAGATTATCAAGATCTTGGCGAGAACATGTTGAAACTCCTAAAGGGTAAAAATGGGAGTTTCAACAGGTTTTTTTTTATGGTTTTAAGCCAAATTTTGATGTTTTAAGGCTATATATTGCAGGAAAATACTTATTTAACATATATAAACAAATTTGAAGCATAAAAAGTAATCACATTGTCGGAAAATCATACATTCATAAATCATAAATCCCACAAAATGACATAACTCACAAGTGCTCATTATATGAAAGACTTAAATACTCAAAATGAAATAATACATTCCCATCAATTCTGTAATACTGTAAAAGAGAAAAAACCAAAGAAAGAGACCAATAGAAAGGAGAGAAATTGTGGAGGGGGGGAGAGATTGATTGTATTTATCTCCCCCTATCCCTCTACTATTTATAATCAATTAGGCAGCCCATGTACAATTATCGACAGTCCATATACAGCTGTATATACAGTCAATATATTGCTGTCCATGTATAGTCCATATATAGCCAATGTACTGCTATCCATGTATAGTCCATATACAGCTGTCCATATACAACCAATGCACCATTAAGACACACCTAAGACCTAGTCATTATAAGACAAAGAAAGGAAAGATTAAAGATTGTAATTTTAACACTCCCCCTCAAGCTGGGGTATATATGTCATCGAGACCCAGCTTGGAACACTGGAGAAGAAAAGTTTCCTTGAACAGAGCTTTTGAAAACATGTCACCGAGTTGTGAACTGGAGCGAGTAAATGGGGTAGAGACCACTTTACACATTATAGCATCCCGAACAAAGTGGCAGTCAACTTCTATATGCTTGGTCCTTTCCTTGAACACTGGATTACTGGCAATGTGAATAGTTGCTTGATTATCACAATACATAGGAATAGGTTGAGTGATTGGAAACTCCAGTTCATCCAAAATATTCTTCACCCACATAAGTTCTGCAGTAGTTTGAGCCATAGCCCGATACTCAGCCTCAGCACTGGATCGAGCAATAGTAGTTTGCTTTTTGCTGCGCCATGTGATGAGGTTCCCTCCAAGGAATGTACAGTAACCAGTAGTTGAACGTCGATCATTATCAGCCCTAGCCCAATCAGCGTTAGAATAACCACAGAGTTCAATGTTACTATGAGACCGATAAAGTAACCCTTTACCGGGAGCACCCTTGAGATATCGTAATATGCAGCTTCCCAATGAACTTGTTTTGGAACCTGCATAAATTGACTAACGACTCCCACAGCATAGGATATGTCAGGCCTGGTGATAGTAATATAAAGTAGCTTGCCAACAAGACGACGATATTGATGGACATCTACATAATCCTCCCCATCACAGGTAGCAAGTTTGAGATGAGGATCCATAGGAGTTTCAATTGGTTTACACTCAAGCATACCATTGTCAGTGAGGAGATCAATAATATACTTTCTTTGGGAGAGACTAACACCTTTGGGGCTTCGAACTACTTCAATGCCAAGGAAGTAACGAAGCACACCCAAATCCTTCATCTGAAAATGTTGATGGAGATAGGCTTTCATTTCATCAATACCCTGTAAGTCATCTTCAGAAACAATGATGTCATCAACATAGACCACAAGGATAACTACCTTGGAATTGCGACGACGAACAAAAACAGAGTGATCAGTATAACAAGGTGTGAATCCATAATCAACCACAATCTTAGTAAACTTGTCGAACCATGCCCGAGGCGATTGTTTTAATCCATAAATAGCCTTATGGAGCTTACACACTTGAGTGTCCCCCTGAGCAACATACCCCGGAGGTTGCTCTATATAGACCTCCTCCTGTAAGTCTCCATATAAAAAGATGTTCTTGACATCCAACTGAAAAAGAGGCCAATCCAAATTTGATTGAAGTAATTTGGACATGAATACCATCCACATGATTCTTAGATTCAGTCATGTTTGGAAAATAACCAAAACAAGAAAGAGATATATTTGGCCAGAATCTTACTACTGTAGCAATGGGATATCCTTCTAAAAAAAATTGCTTCTTATCTTTCTTTGCTACAGAGGAATAACCTGTAGTACAGGAATGAATACCAACAAAAAACTGCTGAATAAGATGAGTTAAAAATACCACGTAGCGCTGGTGGCTGAACACATTGATATCAAAAAAAATATCGGACTGAAGAAAGAATAGCTCTTGAACAGAAGCAATGTAATAGAATCACAAAAAAAATTCAGGAATTGTGCATCATTCGCAGAACTGATGAAGAATAGATTCCAAACAAATACCGTGTTGAGATCCCATGTTAATCGACTCCATCTTATCGAGGTTCGAGTCTAGAATTCATGGGACAAAATTAGGGAAAGAGAAGAGAAGAGAGAGAACCGAAATAAACTCTCAAACCAGCAACCAAAAACTTGCAGCAGAAGTTTATTAACCTCGCTTTGATACTATGTAATACTGTAAAAGAGAAAAAACCAAAGAAAGAGACCAATAGAAAGGAGAGAAATGGTGGAGAGGGGGAGAGATTGATTGTATTTATCTCCCCCTATCCCTCTACTATTTATAATCAATTAGGCAGCCCATGTACAACTATTGACAGTCCATATACAGCTGTATATACAGTCAATATACTGCTGTCCATGTACAGTCCATATACAGCTGTCCATATACAGCCAATGTACTGTTATCCATGTACAGTCCATATACAGCTGTCCATATACAACCAATGCACCACTAAGACACACCTAAGACCTAGTCATCATAAGACAAAGAAAGGAAAGATTAAAGATTGTAATCTTAACAAATCCCAATGTCTAATCATATGTAGAGTGGTGTGCAGGTTCCATCTGGTCAGATTGACTTTGCGGAAGAAAATATATCTCGGTCTGATAAACAAAGTCCTGCCATGACATCCTTCGGCTATAAAAGGTCTGGTAGTTTTCCACATATTTCTCATACACATGATGCGGGAAGTTTCTAAAGATACCTAACCTTGGATACAATTCATTATAATGTGGAGTAAAGTGAGCATATATTGACTGGTGTGGGGGCATGGTTGTCTGCAAATTTGGGACTGAAAAGAGGCTGTCTACAAAGTTGGAACCAGTCTGTGAAGTAGTATTACTAGTATCAGCGGAATCATCATGTGCACTTCTCATCATGCGGTCATCATCACCGGAATAAGAACCGTACCCGAAGGGGTGCCAAATCCATGAGCACTCCACTACCTCTGCTCCCGTCCATTGCTACCCTCAATGCTCAGTCCTCTAAAGCTTATGGACATGCTATCAATTTCAACATCAGGCATAATATTAGGATCATGAACGATGTCAAAGAAATGATCTTCTTCTTTTATTGGTTGCAAAGGGCGTTCCCGTTGACGAGAGCTACGTGTATACGCAGTCGCAGGCCGTAATGAAGATGCGCGCCCACCATGATCTGGATCCTGTGTAGCGTGTGTTTACTGACTCTCGCCGATCCATCTAATAATGGGTACAGTTGGTCTAGGATCACCACCACCACCACCATCATAACCACCACTACCACCACCCCCCTCATCATCACCACCACTACCATCACTACCACCACTATCAAAAGCTGACCAGCCACTTTGATCCATTGTATCATCATCACCTTGTAGGTCACTACCAGCTAGGGGGTCAAACGGTCGAGGCGACTGTACGTGTACACGACCCTCATCCGAGGACGTAAACCTCTCGAGATTAGAACCCATCGGAGCAGACACAGTGGGGTCGGGCATCCCACCAGGCTCATCCGTCACTGGTACTGCTCTGTCTCTCACCCATTCCACATAGGGATCTTCCTCATCTAAAGATAGTTGGAGGACGTCGGCTAGCTTGATCAGCTCTTGTTCATTTCTTTGTTCAAACTTCAAGCACTGTACCATCAGTTTCATGTTGTAATGGGCGTACACCAAGTCATTTAGGGCCCGTTTGATAAAACTTCTGCTTCTGGATTCTATGGATTCTGGCTCCCAGGGAGCCATTTTGGAGTAAAAGCGCGTTTGATAAGTCCAGTTAGATTCCAACTCCCACAGAGTGAACCGGATTCAGAATGACTCCAGAATCCAAAATTTTGGAGTCATAAATACTTGCTCCAAGCTGTTGGATCAATTTTTTAAGAGAAAAAAAAGAGTCGACACTCACATGACTATCACTTGACCACCACCACCACCACCACCACCACAACCACCACCACCACCACCACCACCACAACCACCACCACCGCCACCACCACCACCACCGCCGCCGCCACCTCTACCACCACCACCACCACCACCGCCGCCGCCACCTCTACCACCACCACCACCGCCTTCACCACCACCACCGCCCACCACCCACCACCACAACCACCACCACCACCACCACCACCACAACCACCACCACCACCACCACAACCACCACCACCGCCACCACCACCACCACCGCCGCCGCCACCTCTACCACCACCACCAACACCACCACCGCCGTCGCCTCCACCACCACCACCAACACCACCGCCCACCACCCACCACCACCACCACCACCACCACAACCACCACCACCACCACCACCACCACCACCACCACCGCCACCACCACCACCACCGTCGCCGCCACCTTTACCACCACCACCACCGCCGCCTCCACCACCACCACCAACACCACCGCCCACCACCACTACTACGACTATTTTTCTAGACTTCGATTGGAGGGATAGTGTGTTATCAAACATGTTTCTAATCCAAAGATGCTCCAAAATCTATTTCAGAATTGCGTTATCAAACAAGTTTCTACTACAAAATAATCCTAGAGTAGCTTGGAGTAGAATCCAAATTTGAACCAGAATCCAGAATCCAGAAGCAGAAGTTTTATCAAATGGGCCCTTAGCCTTTGTGAGCCCTATTTATTCCGTCTCTTTGAATGGATAAGGGAGAAACTCTAATTTCGCTCACACCCAGATGCGAAACATGTCTGAGATAGGACTTTAATTGCTATTCTTCTTAACTCAGCTGCATGCTCGCCATACAACAACCACCACTCAGCTGCACAAGAAGAAGAACACATTTTAATACACATAATTAAATAAGATATGTTACTTGGAAATTTCAATTTCCATAATTCCATACCAGGATCGGTCTTATCTCGTCCAGCCACTGTAGTGGGAGTTCCAAAACTCCCAAGACCATCTCTGAACGTTTTGATCTACACCCATTTCAAAATTTATAACCATTATCCATTGTAATATATGAAAATTCAAATTATTCAGCACTTAAACCATACAACTCACCTCCAGATTGACCAGTGTTTGTACAATATAATCTGGCACCAATTTTGCCACATCTTTTACCGCACCGACAAGGTTAGAATTGAGCCTAAGCACATGTGAATATTGATATTTGGGGTTAAAATAGTATAATGCAAAATATGAGTCGCTAAATTAAAATATAGTATTAACTATTAAGTGGAACTAAATTAAAGACATTATTAAATATACTCACCAGCCTTATGCAATGGGTGCATCAGCTGACTCTCCCATCGATCTTTGATAATCTTCACAAAATGTTTGTTTCCACGTAGAAGCACAGCCTTTATACGGTCCTTCAACATATCCATGGCAGCATATAAATGTGACATGGTGGGCTGGAATGCTGTATCCACTAATCTCAGCACCTTTACCACTGGCTCCAGAATTTTGACTACATCCTTTAGCGTTCTCCAAAATTCCTCTGAAACTATAGTATTTTGTGCTTGAACCCCAATAGGAGAGCTGGACTCCCTCCACCCAAACTAGTCCTCAGATGCAAACATTGATCTGAGGCCTACCATCTTAGCCTGAAAGCTCTTCAGTGCTATGTAGTTGGTAGCAAATCTAGTAATGCCGGGTCTTACCAAGTCCGCTCCACATCTCTCCCTCAGCAAGTTCAAAGAATAGCCATGGTTGTATAATAATGCTGGATCTTAGTCACTTGTTTTACTTTTTGGATCTTGCCCATGTCCTTCAACATCAAGTCAATACAATGGGAAACACATGGAGTTCAGAAGAGGTTATAGTTAGCCATTATCATCTCTCCCGCCTTCTTGTAGTTACTGTCATTGTCTGTCACAATTTGCACCACATTTGTAGCACCAACTTCATCCATCACTGTCTGTAGCAATCCATAGATGTAGTTAGCATCTTTTGTGAATGTAGATGCATCCACAGACTTCAAGAACGATGTCTTCCCATCACTGTAACATGAAGTTGATGATGGACTTTCTAGTGGGACCAGTCCAACCATCACACATAACAGTGACCCCATATGTACCTTAGTTATTCCTTAACCCTTCTATCCATACTTCTAGCTCTTTTTTAATTCTTGGAAGATATACATTCATTACTTCATATGGAGTGGGGGCTTTAACACCAGGACCAGCTTGAGCAACTGCATCAAAGAAAGGCTGATATTATGGGTGATGGCAAAGGGGATTCAAGGATGACAATCCTAATTAATTCCCTTTGTTGCAGGATCTTTCTTTAACCCAACCCAGAAATCAGAATAAAGACTTTAAAGAAAATTCGGCTTATCTGAGAATCTGACCGTTGGTTGTTCTTCAAACTTGAAGGAAATGATCTTTAGGATGTACTTGAAGACATATCCAAAGTTGGAGATGATCCGATCACAGATGAGAGAGATGTGATTTTTTGAAAACTACCTATCATCTGAAAACGGGATTGGTTTAGTTAGAGCTGGTCGATATGATTTTAATCTTTAATCCCACAAGCTTTCATTGATCAAATCAGCACTTAATGGTATCGCAATTCAGTATGCAATGATAAGAACTTGAAGGAATTAACAGAAGGACAAGAAAACCATAAAACAGAATATTTCGGTTGAGTCTCACAACCTATGAGACTCAACCAGAAAATCAGGAGCTAAACTCTCTTCTTTTTTCTGGTCTAAATCTACCCTAGCCTTCTTTTACTTCTTACTTATATAATTTGTAAGATTACAAAATAATAGGAAATCCTAACTAAAACAGAAACTTCCTTTTTAGAGAATACGAAAGTTTCCAAAATAGAAAATAGGAAAGTTTCTAAACACTTTTACGAAACTAAATTTAAGAAAGTTCTTAGTTTCCAAACAATTAAAATTCTAAATAACTAACACTATATTTTAGGAAAGAAATAAAAAAAGAGTGAAAAATCTGCTGCTGGTACTGTTCACGTGAACAGTACCGTGAATACTGTTCACGTGAACAGTGGGGGTGATTGGTCAGCCAATTGGGCCTGGCCCAATTTTGGGAGATTCTTTCTTCTTTCGGTCCCTTCTGGAGTAGACTTGGACTGCATCAATGGGCCACCACTGACATTTGTTGGGATACTATTATAGATGGATCACCTAGCATAGGCATCCTCAATAAATTCTTTTGTACCCTTCCAGTTCCATATACTCTTCAATCTCCTCTGCTTGGCGTCAACCTTCCTAAAAACTGCTGGATTCTATTGTAGGATCTCAATATAATCCTCATCCCTAGCAGTAGCAGGTGCAGGTGGTGGTGCCTGGGGTTGTGCTCTAGTACTTTTTGATCTTCTAAACATAGAAGCCAATCCTCCCTTACTCTGTGTTTGTGGTTCTTTAAGCTGCTGAAATGATCTACTACCACTTGCCCCTAAGGCTCTTTGCCTCAACCTTTCCTGGTCCATCTCATGGCTAACTTTACTAGCCATTGTTGTCCATCTTAGATCTCTGGCCTCTTGCTCAGTCATACCTCTGGTATCTATACCATCATCATCTGAACTATCATCATCTAAACCACGCACTGTGCCTCGGATTGCTTCCTCAAATTGTTGATTACTTTTTTCTTTCTCTGCCCTTCTTTGCTGGCCTCCCTTCATCTGTGTAGCTATGGCCCTGGTAATCTCCACAGGAACTATAACACACTTTGCCACATCTATAGAAGTCCTACTCAAGTGTTGCTTAAGTCGGGTAATCCCACCAGACATAAGCTTCTTCTCACAGAATTTGTATTGGGTCTTCTTTCTATCACTGTCAGTAGCGGTACAATATTGTCAAGCCATGTCAGTACGACCAGTATCACCACCTCCATTACTAGAATCCGAAGCAGCCATTATATTTAGAACGAAGCACTGTTACATAAGATGATAAATAGAGAAATTTAAATCAATAGATTTATAATAATAAAATTTAAAATGGAAGAACATAAAAGTATCAAATATGTAAATACAACTCAAAACACATTGAAATTAATTTTCAAAATTTTAAAACTATTTTATAAGAAACCAGAATATTTTTCCTAATTTTACATAATTATTTAGATATTATTATTAATTTCGGATATTAAATAAAAATAATTTATTTTTTCAAAAATATAATCCGACAACATGGAACCGTAGGTTGGCCAATGGTGTTCAACATATATTATTTTGAACACCAACAGATAAGTATTAATATTTTTTTATTAATTTTTTATTGCTAAAAAATAAGATTTATTAATAAAAAATTCATAAAAATAAAAATATGTACAGAAAAAAAAAAAACTGAAACCGTGACCGCGTAGATCGGCCAACGGTGTTGAACATATATTATTTTGAAAGTAAACCGATTAATATTTAAAAAATGTATTTTTTATTTAAATATATATATATATATATATATATATATATATATATATATATATATATATATATATATATATATATATAAATGAAACCGTGGCCGCGTAGATCGGCCAACGGTGTTCATCATATAATATTTTCAACAACATCTAATTAATATTTGTCATTTTTTTTAATTTTTAATTACTGAAAAATCCCTTTTTTTTTTAACAGAAAATCAAAATAAAAAATATATAAGCAAGAAAATAATTTCGAAAGGGTGACCTAATGACTCACATATATAAATTTCATGATGAACCAACATGTATTGAACATATTCATGTAAAAAAATAAGTTTTAGGAAAAAAAAAACCATACCTCAAACAGTAGATTTGCCAAGAACAGGTGAAAATGAGGATCCAACAGCACTTTGGTGGAGAGATTTGCAAAGAAGAGAGATTTTCGAACCTTAGATGCAAGGTTGGAGAAGAAAGAGTGGAGAAATGAGGAAAACAAAGGGAGAGAAGTCGAAAAGAAGGCTCTCGGTCGAAATCTCGACCGAGAATGACCTTTTTATTTGAAACCAGTTCAAAACTGGTCGAAACTGGGTCGAGTTGGTTTGAGATGGTTCAAGATTGGTTGAGATTTTTGAGACCAGTTCGAAAATAGTTGACATCCAATCGAGAACTGGTCGAGACTGGTCGAGATCCAGTTTCGAACCTAGTTTTCGTCTTGACCCAGTTGAGACCAGCGAGAAGGTCGAGATCTCGACCCATCTCGGTTGAGTTTTCGAACCATGGTTAAGGCTCATTTTTGGTTGACTTTTCAGAGTCCGGACAGCTGTGAATTGCATTAATTATGCATTGAATCTGTGGATAATGATCAGTTCAGCTGACTCTGTCTTAATAGAAATCGAACTCTGCAACTTTAGGTGGAGGCAACGTCAATTGTTGTGATTGCAGGCTTCATGCTGCATGGGAGTTGAAGCACTTGGATCAATGAGGCAAAACCCAGAATGTCTAGTGGTTCACATGATCCAAATTGAACCTTAATATAACTCTGAAGGAGAACTGAAGTTCCAATCCTCCCACTCTCTTATTTTTATGATTAATTTATGGGGTCAAACTTAGGAAATCAATCGATTACCAACACCTGGCCAGCAAAACAGTTTTATTTCTTGTTCAAGTTTGAAAACTATGTTTTAAGCTGGTCAGGTTCACCTGTACTTACCTTCTAACTTTCAGCTAAGTAGAGGCCTAGCTGGCCTACAGGACAACTGGGCATATTGGGCAAGATGCCACACCTAATAAAGACAGATATTACAATTGTACCAAGACTATCCCATCGCCTTTCCTATATGTGATGATACCAACACTAACCGATGCTTGAAATAATGTATATTACAGCTTATTAGCTTGTATGTATTGAGCAAACTTGTTTATATGCTAAGAACACAATTAATGGTTTCTAAATTCTAACATGATGGTTGTTTTGCTACTTGTAGGGATGATTTGATTATTTTGATTGCTGGATAGATGAGGATCTCTCTGGATAAGCCACATATTTAACTTAGTGGCCCATCTCTACCATATTGTCCACACTGTATATCTATTGTTTCTTTAATGGTCCAAGTTCTTCAACATGGTAATATTGGATTGAATGTAACCTGCGGCTAGCATGAAACCAATTGCCAGGTATGGCAGATCATTCTAAATTGTAGATATCTTTGACAAGGAATTTGAGTGTTTACAATGTAGGTGAAGTCAGGCTTTGTTGCCCTCAGTGTTGATATTGAAGGGGTTTTGTGTATTAACCAGTTGAAAAGAAAACTTCAATTAAGAATTAAGAATAAAAAAATTTTGTGGTAGTAGAAAAGATATTAGTAATTGGAAGATGACAGATAGATTTTTGATAGAAATTTGTCTTTATATCATTTAAAATTTGTTAAAATCTGAAAAACCTTAAAATTTGTGCTCTGTATGTCTCCCCACAAATTGTTGAAATGTATAAGAAAGAGTGTAAACAGCATTTTGATCCCTGACCACCTATTTTTATAATGCTTCTATCTAAGCTGATCATAGATAAAAATTCCATCATTCATGTGTTGATCAGTAGAAGTAGTTGCGCATAACAATTATAAGAGGAATGGTTTCAGCTGAGTTACTATTTATTCGATTCGTTCGGTCAAATATCAGTATGCTATGAAAAATTTGAAGAATTTAACTATAGAATATCCATTAATATTCCATGTCTTCTTTTGAAAGTCAAGCTATTGAATTTGTTTCTGATTTTGAACTTCCTGGGATATAACTATTGTAAATGGTTTCAATAGAATTAAACATCTGAAGAGATAGTTCAATATTACAGGGTAACATGATTCAATTTTGATATTTAGATAGGAACTTGGAGATTATTATTTGTTTGTTATCCTAATATTTCAAAATAAAGATTTCTGTAATTATTTTGTTCAAATAGTGCAGAAATATGATTATAATTTGTTAGTTTTTTTTTTTTATTTTTTTATTTTTTTATTTTCTGCCACTACTACAGAGTTTTTTTTTTATGGTGGAGCTAAAGTTTCTGCATTTCTAATTCTATCTCAATGTGCTATGGGGGAGGTGCATATTCATTTTTTTAATTTCTGTTCTTTGATTTATATATTTAATTCTAATATGTGTATTTTTTTTATGGGTCCAGCTTCTTGACACCGGCTTGTGTCAAGAGCCATTGACACCGATTCTTTTTGAGGGGCATGCATTGGACCTCGTAAGAAAGAAAGGAATATTTTCTAGTGTTTTAAAACTGGGAAACTTGACAAACTCATTGGTCAGCTGGATTGAGTAGCTGTGCAATCAGGCCTAGTCAACCCAAGTTTATATGAAAATAATTTTTAATTATAAAAATTACAAGAAAAAATAAAAAATTCTCCAAGAAAATTTAAACGAAGAACTTGAAGAGAAAATATACAAATTTGCATATTGCACATGAATTTCAGACTTGCATTTTGCACACAAATAAAAATTAAGCAAAGAAATTGGAAATAAAATAACAAATTTGCACTTTGAACAAGTAATTCAGGTTTGTAATTTGTTCACTAAAATAAAAATGAAGGAAAAAAAAAAAATTTAGGAAGGAAAGTAGACAAATTTGTATTTGTAAATATAATTCGCGGTGCCGCGGTAGCAACCGGCCAAGGCAAAAAGGCTGAATTTTGGCTTGGTAATAGACTCAGAGCAGTCAATGTGGTTTAGCTTTTCCATCACGGGTGAGCTTAAGAGTGATCCTATCCAAAATCATCATCGCCAAAAAACAAGGTGGCACAATCTGATGTCTATAGATACTACTAATCTAATTGAGATTTTAGCTAATTGTATATATGATTGTTTCTCTATTAGAGCTTTTAGTCTTTTTAATTCAAGAGGCAGTTCAACATGAGAGGTATTTCTTTGCAAATTCATGTTTCAGGAAGTCACACTACATCCCATTTAGTTTTTATTTTAAATAGGTTTATGTTGAATATTTGTTCTAACCATTGTGAGATTTATGCATAGACATGCTTGTAGACATTTTATATTATTGCCAATGGCTTGAAAATTATTTAATTTGCCCATTATTTTATGTGAGATTCTATATTTAGTCCAGTGAAATTCAAGATTCTATATTTAGTCCAGTCAAATTCATTCACAAAAGGGGTTTTTTTTTTTTTTTTTTTTTTAACAAATCAGCTCATTATTTTTACTTCATAGGAAAATACCAAGAAATACCTTTTTCAAGCATAAAAAAAGGTATCCTAGTTTATGAGGACTAAAATGTGTACAGTCTTATTGTTTTCGTATTTTAAATCCATAACCACGAGATTGCAATATAATAATCTGATCAATATCGAACCTATAGGGGTTGGGAAGTAGTGAGGCTAGTCCGGCCTCAGTGCATGTGGCCTAGGTAATTGAATCCAAAATGTCACTTCTACTAATTTTTATAAATTTCCTTCTAGCTAACCTCCTTTCAAAGGCTGTAAATTATTTAGGTACAATTTTAACTATCCAAAAAACACTTTTGATCAGCCAAAAAGTAAGAATAAGGGGATAGAAATCTATTCTTCATTGGATTGAACACATCATCTCTTATTTGACATCCTTGGATGGTTTTGATCATATTTTATCCAAAATGTTCCTTGGAGGATAGGTTCTAAATCCAGTATCCAAGGTAGTATTGGCTATGTCCAAAACGGATTGGATTGGTTGACCAATCAGTGGAAAGTTGATTACAGAGCCGATATCATATATAATAATATTAAAACATAATTGTATTGAGGATTAGATTGGGAATAGATCAGGTCCAAAATTGATATGAATTGATTGATCCGATACAGATTATTTGAACCATGCTCTATGTTCTAGAGCATCTCTGAACCTTGAAAGTTTGATTACTAAGTCGAAGTTATTGTCTCAAGTAGTCTCTTCCCATCCTTTTAACATAAGTTGTGCATGGCATCACCCTTAATTTCCATGGCGTTCCTCTTCGTCGGTGACTTAAAATATAATACAAATTTAAATCTCCTTAAACTAATTAGAATCAATTAAATAAAAAAAAATAATATAAATATATAGGGAAAAAGACGGTTGCCTCTCCTGCACCATGCCTAAAGGACAAATGCCTTCAAAAGTTTTTGGAAAGATAAATGCCTCCCCTCGAAACATTACTAAAATACAAATAGACCCATGCTGTTAGGAATATTCCATTAGATATCGATAGTGGGAGGCCAATTTTTTTAATGAACAAATTAGCCCTTTAGAAGGATGAAATTAGATACCGACGGTGGGAGGTCAATTTTTTTAATGAACAAATTAACCCTTTAGTAAGGTGAACTACATATTTTACCGTTATTCAAACAATGAATTTAAAATCGAGGATCTTCTTACATCGGAGATACGAGGAGACAGTGAAAGAGTCGGAGAACCGAAGGGAATAAAATTTCATTAAAACAGAAAACATACGTCATTGATTTTGATATTTGGAAGGCGATGTCCCAATACTCCGAAATCAATATCGGAGGTGGGAAGCTTTTTTTTTTTTTTGTGGTAAATTGAGGGGGGAACCATGTTGGTGGGGGTTTGACAAAAAAATCATGATTCAAGATATCAAACCAAAAAGGTTAAGAGTCTTGTCTCAGTGTCCAACAGAAGGATTCAAATCCGGATCCACATCCTCTCCTCCAAGAGGAGAGGTGGCGCCCCCATTGGATGGACGACACCTAGGGCTCGGGTGAATTCGAGCCCTCCATCCGAGCCGACACCTCCTGTCAACTCATCTTGTCGGCTCGGTGTTAGCTCGGATGGAGGGCTCTAAGGTGTCGCCTATCCAATAGGGGCACCACCTTTCCTCCAAGATCTTGGAGGAGAGGATTTGAAGGGGCACTACCTCTCCTCCAGATTCTCTTGGAAGAGAGGATGTGGATCCACTGAGATACCATAGATGGGCTCCTTGTTGCTGGGTGGATAGGATGAGAAGATGACAACATTAACGGTTAACAATGGCCCGAATGAGATCTCAAAATTCAACAAAAAAAAAAAAAAAAAAAAAATCTAAATGACAAAAAAAAACTTTGAAAACGGTTGAATCTAGCCAGACAACAAGATAAGGTCGCTTAGAAGATAGAATTGACAACAAGGAATTAGGATTGCAGAAGGGTTTGCGGTCTGAGTTGAAGAAGACGCACCTACAGAAACCCCATTTTTTGACACCCAAACATTAGGAGTTAATTTGGAAGCCCCCAAGCTGAACTTCAAACCCCCCACATCTTCTCGGCGATGCTCCAAAGTTTCGATAGGGACGTTTGTCTTTTCCAGAAACTTTTGGGGGCGTTTGTCCTTTAGACATAGTACAAGGGAGGCAACTGTCTTTTTCCCAAAATTTTAACTTAGCCAAATGAGCTATATAGAAGGTTAGTGAATATGATACGCTTCAAGGATGAAACCAAGCCTATACAATAGGCAGGCAAAGGGAGCGAGACCAAGCCGAGCTACTTGTGGAGTAGCAAAGGAAGTCTACTATATGTTTACTTGATTAGTAACCGGAGAAAGACTCCAAAAAAAAAAAGGGAAAAAGATTCCTATCTGACAGTGTGTACCATAGTTAGTCAGTATGGATATGGATACGTACGGGTACTAAACGAAACCAAACTTTGATACAGGGACATCCGTTTTAAAGAAACGTGTACGACATTAATATGGTACATATTTAATATGGTAGCCTGTAGAAAAATCGGGATAAAAAATACTGATATATATTTACTATGCAATAAACATTTATAGCATTCAACAAATAAAATAATAACATATAAATATAATTTATAAATAAAAAACCTTTCAATCCATGAAATCCCACACAAAATTATCATCTCATGAAACATATAAAGTGAAAAACCATCATCCCATGAAACATAAAAGCTAAAATATAATCATCCTATCAAATACAAAAATTAAAATATTATTCTCAATTTATGAAATCCCACACAAAATTATCATCCCATCAAACACTTAAAATGAAAAATCATTATCCCATCAAACATAAAAACTAAAATATAATCATCCCATTAAACATAAAAACTAAAATATAATCATCTCATCAAACATAAAAATTAAAATTCATCCATAAAATTCTCCTAAAAAAAAAAAAAAAAAACCATTTAAGAGCTTTAAATCATTAACATCAAGGTGCTTGTGTCTCAGAATCAAATATATATAAGGTGTAGTTAACTTAAAGTACTACTATAAATTGGAGTATCCTAATCTCTAGATCCAAATATAGATTCAATCCCAAATTATCTACTAAGCAATGCCGCATCATCTTCATTTTCAGCATCCTTTTCATTTGCAACATCAACTTCTTCATCTTTAACTACTAGATGCTCAACAAGGTTATCAAACTTGAGTGAGTGCTTTACAAAATTTTCAATTTCCTTTGACTTATTTTTCATAAGGGAGTTCATCCTTATGTAAACCAAATCATCCATCATCTCGGAAGATAATTTGTTTCTTTTCATTGTTTGCACTGCCTCAAAAACACCCAAATTTCTTTCATATGATGATAAACTACATGGCTGGCTTGAGATGCAAATAGCAATATTTTTAAGAAATGGAAGAGAAGAACTATGCATACTCCATCATACACCTACAAGTTTTATAAAAATAGAGATCAATCAAATAAGAATGTAAAATATAATAACAAAAATAATATTAAACTTAATACTTATGAGGATGACAGTCAAGCATTGTCAAAGATAGTTCATGGGATAAGTTTTCATCCTTGTGATAGTATTCTTTTAATTCTTTGCCAAATTATCTCTTCTAATCTTGAGGAACCATAGTCTTTGTAATATAAATCATAACTTTAGTCACATCAATTTGGTTGTATGAAATTTTCCCTCATACAAAAATAAGGGATTTAAAAAATAGCAGCCACATGCATAGGATGTAATATGTTTGCTTCCTTCTTCGCATTAAATAGTTGCAATAATTTTTTGTACTTTGATAAGTTTTGATTGTACCGATCCATAATTGTATTTCTTGCCTTTTCCGTTGCTTCATACAAAAAAGGATTTGTAACACCTTCCCCATTAACAAAGCGAAAGACTATGATAAGAGGTTCTAAAACTAATAACATATCTCTCCCATTAATCCAAAACATTGTGTTATTAATTGTTTCAGTGACTTACAACCCCATTCCTGATTTACAATTCCTATATATCTTCTAATCTGATGTAGCTACCATCATCCTTAATTTATTTTCAACTTGAAAAATAGACTGCAGCATCAAAAAGTTTGAAGCAAATCTAGTCTTATAATATTTCTTCAACTATTTACCTTCTGTGTGCATCCTCATTAAAGCCAAAACTGAACAATGTCTATACATGAAGTTAATAATCATCTTTGTATTTACAAATACCTCATTTGTTCATAGAATCTCTGCATCAATATCTTTCAGAAACAACTACACTCCTTGGGCAGAACAACGTATTCTATGAATATGAGGATGTTGCTCCAAAATCAATTTTATTGCAACCCCATAGTTAGATGCATTATCAAAAATAAGTTGGACAACATTATTAGGTCCCATTTGATCTATCACAGGCAAAAATATATTTTTAAGCGACAACTCTGTCTTGTAGGCTCCAACACACTCATATGAATTTAGAACAATTACTTCTTTTTAGTGAATAAACAATAACATTTATAAAAACATGATTCTCCATGTCAGTCCACACGTTAGACATCAAAGTGCATTCTGAAATAGACAATGACCTCATTATTGAAGTAAGATATTCTTTAATCCTTTGTCTTGCTTGTTATACCAATTTGGTCGTTAATATAAAATAAGTAAGAATAAAATAAGTAAGACCATAGTAAACACCAGACCTCATCATTTGAATGAATATAAGAGTTTGAAAAATATTAAAATAAATATTATTCAATATAAAAAATCAAGTCATGTCATCAACACCATCTTTATCCTTTGGTTTAAATATGTCACCCAATGATTTGTTGTTGAGAATCTGAAGAATCAATTATGAATCTTGTTAATACATTGTTGGATTTTTTCTAGTTTTAGCTTTCTTATTGTCCCTTGATAGAACAGAGAGTGCCTCAGCTAGCATATTATCAGGACATTCATACATATTCCAACATCATTCTCTCTTTTACATGCTAAGTGATATTTTACCTTTGAAATACCAATTCCATATTGATTCTCACAAAATTTACATCTAAAATGACCCTATAAATCATTCACATATTTTCAAAGATCATCTCTATTTAATCATATTTGGCCTGATATCATAGGAAAAAGAAAAAAAAAATTTTAGGCTTAAATCAAATTTCAGATTCCAAGAAGATGAGATTCAAGCCCTAAATCAATTTCAGATTTGTTTATCTGAGTACTTTTAGCTGTCACTCTAGCCTTGCTAATTTCCAGATTTAGCTTTAGCTCTGACTTTTTAAGGCTTAACTGCATAAGCAAATCTTGTAACCAAAGTATTTTTTAAGATGAAAAGAAAGTAATCACACCCAATTTTTATTCAATTTAAACAAAAATTGGCCTGAAATCCATTAACACAATAACCCATTTAGACAAAACGAGAGCATGGTTCTAGGTTTTGATTAAAAGTACTAATTAAAATCTTGAGTCGTCTCAGTTTCGGGCTTGCTAATCCAAATGAAATCCAGGTTTAAAACTCATTGCTGAAAACATAAGGACCAAGATAAAAACCCTGTGTGAAAATGTTTTCAAGCTTGGCCAAAATGAAACCTATGGTCAAACTTGATAGTGAGTTTCAACCCAAGGAGCCCAATGTCCGAAACCCAAATTGTTCCTTGAAGGAGATAGAGACAAGATTAAATTTTTTTTTTTTTTTTGGGATTTAATGTCACAGGTTCGGTTTTCCTTCTCTAAGGCTTCAGATGTCACAATATAAAGTAATCTTGCCCATAGTTGAAGGTTCAAAGGAATTGAAGAAAAAGATATAATAAAAAATTATAAATTCAGAGCAATTGAAGAAAAATATATAATAAAAAATTGTCAAAAGTGGGGTGGAATCCTACCGTAAGATAGAAAAGAAAAAAAAAAAAATACTTAGTTGATGCTTTCTAATCTTTTCTAAAGTTTGGTGGGGATCCCACTATGCGATTGAAAAAAAAAAAAATTATAAAAAAACCTAAAGATGGATTGATGAAGGAAAGAAACTTCAGATGAATAAGATGCAAAAGACCACTACCTACTTGCAGTTCACCTCGTCGGAAGACCAAAGCTCGAAGAAGATGCAGAAGACCGGCTGCTATTCTTATAGAAGAAGATAAAGAAGATGCAAAAGATTTGGGGATTTGGACGTGGAACTGAATCCTCTCCCGCGGTAGGAGATTCTTGCCGCTGATCCAAGGGTTGGGGATCAGTCGGCCCGCCTACCAATACATTGGGAGGTGGGCCGGCTGAAATCCCGCCCTTGGCCGGCGGCAGGTGGGCGGGAGAGGATTTTTATACTTTGGACGTTGTGGGGAAGATGTAAAAGACCTTGCCACTGGAAGAATTTGGGGAAGATGTAGAAGACCTCGTCGGATCCTTGCATGTCGACAGTAGTGGAAGGGATTTGGAGAACAAGGAGGAAGGTATTTGGGGAACAAAGAGGGCTCTGTTTTGTTCCTTTTGTTTTTAATTTTTAATTTTTTAATAACTGTAACTATTTTATACACGGTTAATACGCGATACAAGTATTAAACGTGTATAATACAGTTCATCATTTAAAAAAAACGTTATATGATTCTCGGCATATAGTAGGAAATATATAGAAAAATATGTTATAAAATACGTATATTATACACATACTTACTAACTATGGTGTGTACGTATCTATACTTAGATACAGGAGAAATGAAATGATCACTCCATCCCCTAGTTGGATACTTGTGATGCACTCTTATTGGTCTCTACGTTGGTACAAGAGCCACACAGCCAGACACGAAACCCTTTCCCCCCAAAAAATAATAAACTATTGAAATTATCGGTGTGATTGATCAAATTATATCAAATATTATAAAAAAAGGATAGAGAAGAACTTATTTAAGGATGTCAACAAAGCCACCATTGAGCCCAATAATGACCTGACAATGAATAGTAATATCCTTCTTACCACAAATGGTTTCAAAGAAAATAAACACTTTTACAAAAAAAATTATTCGTCTCAATCAAGCTTTCTTAGACCACTTGGTTTGTTAACAAATAAGTGTAAACCACTTGATTGGACCATAACAAATTTGCAACTCAAAAAACAATAATGTGACTTTTGGAATTATTGTTAACTTTTTAAAGTTTATTTTTTCAATAATTGTGTTTCAATGTGATGTGGCATAGATGTAGGTTCTTTTACAATTTATCCACTTGAAATCTTGGCCATTAGACTCTAATACCAATTTTGTCCAAACCTGGTGTCAAAACTGCTCAAACCTAACATCAGAGTCAAGTTTTTAAGTTGATAGATTTACGTAATAAAATGTACGTCTATATAATATCACATTTAGGGGTACAAGTTTGGCCCAACAATACCTGAGACCCATAATTTTGTTACGTTTTGGACCTAAATGTCCTCTTTTAGACTCAAAATAGTCTCTGAATTTCTTAACTTTAGCAACAGAGTGATATGACAATTCAATATAATAACTAAATAGTAACGTGACAATTCAATAAAATAACTAAAAACAAAAAAAACTACCTCATACGGTCTTGTACCATACGAGTATCAATCGTATTTATCTTTAAACTCTAATTAACTGTTTGGTTTGGTATTAAAATTTATTTAACTTAATATTTAACTTTTTTATTTGATAAAAAAAGAGTTCTCTTTAAGATATATCTCATTTTTGTTAATACAAAATTAATAATATTTTAAACCTTTTTAATTCTCTCTGGGTTTACTTTTAGGCGAATGGTCTCTCACTAATAAAGACTACATTCTTCACAAAGAAGACTCAGATTAAACTAATCCCCACTTTGGATTTTAATGAGAGAAAAATATAGTTTTTCTTAGTGAAGAATGTAGTCTTTCTTAGTAAGAGACTATTCGCCTGAAAGTACCTAAGTGGAAAAATCCAGAGAGAATTAAGGAGGTTTAAAATATTAATTTTGTATTAAACAAAGTGATATATATCTTAAAGAGAACTCTTTTTAATTAAACAAAAAAATTAAATATAGAGTTAAATAGATTTTAATACCAAACCAAACAGTTAATTAGAGTTTAAAGATAAATACAATTAATACTCTTGTGGTATAAGACCATATGAGGTATTTTTAGTTATTTTGTTGAATTATCATATCACTCTTTAATTATTACATTGAATTGTCACATCACTCTATTACTAAAAGTAAGAAATTCAAAGGCTGTTTTGAATCTAAAAGAGGGCATTTAAGTTCAAAACGTAACAAAACTGTAGGCCTCAAGGTATTGTTGGGCCAAACTTGCACCCCTAATCACATTGAAACATAATTATAGAAAAAATAAACTTTAAAAAGTTGACAATAAACCCAAACATCAGATTATTGCTTTTGAATTACAAATTTATTGTGGTCCAATCAAATGATCCACATTTATTTGTTAATAAAATCAAATGGTTCAACAAGGCTTGATTGTGCATAATGGTCTTTTTGTAAAAGTGATCATTTTCTTTGAAATCATTTGTGGTAAGAAAGATATTACATTTTATTACCGGGTTATTATTGGGTTTAACGGTGGCCCTGTTGACATCTTTAAACCTATTCATTGGGTGAAAACATTATTTTAAGTATAGAATAATTAAAAAAATATATGATTTTATTTTAAAATTTTAAAATCAGAGTAAAAACTAAAAATTAAACAATAAAAAACCCCACTGTCTAAAAAAACCTTATTTTAAGGAAATATATACAAATAACTAATTTAAAATTATGAAATACAAGAAAACATAAATATGACTTAAATTAACCAACAAAAAGCATCATAACATAAAAATGAACATTAACGCATAAATTACAAATGAACCATAAATTATAAATTGTGACATAATGAGAAAAAAAGAACATAATGAAAATATTAGACAAAAAATAGAAAGTACAAGAAAATTTTAGAGCATTTATAAAACCTCTAGAAAGTTTTTTTTTTTTGGGTAGAGAAATCTCTAGAAAATTAGTAACAAATTTTTTTTAGAGAATTAAAACAAGAATTTAGGAGCTGACACACGCACAAAAAGGTATTGACACTTAACGTATGAGGCCGATACATATCTGTTCCTATATCGTTTTCTCAGGTCACCGATATACCCATTCTGATAGGGTGAGCTCATTGGCGTAGGTTGAGGTAGGTGACATGTCTTACCAATTTGGGAAAAATTTGAATCTCATTTCAGTCACAATTTTTAGGTGTTTAAAGCATGTAAAATTCAATATTCAGGTCAACCTAGGTTGGTCTAATTGGCATCCAATCCAAAATTTGATCTTTCACAATTTTATTTTCATTTCTTGTTGAAATATTTTAAAATTCATGACTTTCAAATCATAAATTCAGATTTAGTATTTCAAGATTTATTTTGAAAATTCTTTTCAAGGGCTGTTCAATGGTATGAAAATTAAAAACCAATTTAGTGAAAATATGATTTGAAAAATCCGTTTGAAAATGGTATCAGGGAAAAAGAATCTTTCGTAAAATAATAATCAAATAAAGTTTTTTCAAATCGTTTTAAATAAAAAGATTTTTAGGATGAAAATCACATAATCATAAAATTTGGATGAATTTCAAAGTCGTTGTCGTTTGATTAATCAACCCTACTAAAAATATTTTGATCATTTTTCGGATAATTTCCTTTGAATACTTTGAGATGATTCAAATCATTAGTTTGAAAGTAGGATCCCAAGTGAACGATAAATCTTACTTACTTGTTTAAGTAATGATGAGAAGTTTACATTAATCTATGCACCTGAAGGAAGCACATATAGCAGGAATAGGATGGGCGAAATCTTTAAATTTAGGGTTAATCATAGTTGAGGTATACAATGTTTGAAAAAACTATGTTTGGAGTGCCTCATGTTTGAAAAACTACATTTGAGGTTCCTCATTTCTAAAAATCTCAATTTTACCAATGAAAACCACTCATCTCCATCTCTGCTTCCCGTCCTTGCTCTCCATCTCTGCTCCTCCTCCTCCTTGCTCTTCCACTTTGGCTTTTGCATTTCCCCCTCTCCACCCTCTGCACCTCTTCCCTACCCCCACCACACCATGCCTTCTCCCCTTCCATGCCTCTCTCTTCTTCTGTATCCACCTACAACTCCCCCTCTTCCGTCCCATCTACAACTTCCAATGTCAAAAATGGTAGCGATTGCACTCTCGTCGACTTCAAACCCCATCTTCTATAATCTATACTATGATAGAAGATTTCCTCCCACATATGTCTAGAATCTCTTGAACAAAACTTCAATTTGGATCTCGCGGGACCTAGGTTTATATTCTGTGACAAGATCCACTCAAGAATACGGGAGTCGCAACAAGTGTACAAATGGCTGGAATCCCAAATTGAATTGACAAAGGTTTGATATAAGGATGAACAAACATGTTGATCAATGGGACAAGAACTTTCCTTCGTTATTTCTTTTTTTGACCCTGGCCATCATCATAACTCATCATTGATCTCTTATCTTTTTTTTTTTGGCAAATGATGACGATAAGGAGACCCTTATGACTCTACAACGGAAGAAGAAAAGGAAAATCGTCCCCCAAGACACTCTGCATGACATCCTCCGTAAACTTCCCCCTGGGCTAGAACCCTTTAGATTATCATTCCCTTGACCTCAGCACCGAAGGCCATAGTCACCTTATCTCCTACACGACTATCCAGCTCAGCCACTCTTGTACAATTGATGAGCGTAGCTACTAGTTCGACCATCTCTGCTCCTTTGCTAGCAACCACCGTTTCGAGTTCACGAGTGAGTAGCGTCAGTGCAAGACCCGTATCGTACTAACCCGGTCTTACCACCTTATATCAGGTCTTCCTATCATGGTCGGACCAAGCAGACCAAGTGCGTGAAGAAACCACAAGGATAAGTATGTAATTCGAACCATAAATCATCTAATTGAGACGTGTGGTCGCATACCTAAACAGGTGTGGTCGACCACACCTCAGAATGTTGAGACCACTCGAATCTGAGACGTGTGGTATTAGTTTTGAGACATGTGGTCGACAGATCCTGCGACCCCACGTGCGACCACATGATGGTATAATTGACTTTGAAATTAGGAAACATTCCTAACCTGAAAGGGGGTTCTTTCCTAATCAAAGTGAAATTTTATATGGATGTTTCCCTCTATATATAGGACGTCCCTTAGCCTCCTTCATTCTTTTAGAACTCAAACTGAAAGAAAGAGAAAGAGAGGATGAGGAAGAGAAAGAGAATTGAAGAGGAAGACTAAGAGAAGAAATTTCAGAGAGAGCTCTGATTCTTCAGCAAGTTTAAAGTATGAAAACATCCCCTACATTAGTTGAATGCCAAGAATAGATCATGGAAGAAGAATTGATTCAAAGTAGGATCTCAACTACGAGACCCATAGACGAAAACTCAAAGGAAATCCATGAAGAGTAGGTTAGAGTAGATAATTGTGAAAAATATGAAATTAAGGTCATAGATCAATCATAGGAAGGACCCTAGTGATAGTTCAAGGAATCAAATCATGAAGGGGTTAGACTGAGAATGAAAGTCGATCAAATATTCATATGGTCACAGCTATGGTCAACCACACGAGGCACATGTGTCGACCATAGGCCTTTGGGAAGTTTCCAGGGAAGATGTGACCACACGTATCGACCACACACCCTGTGGTCGCAGAAACTGAGACCACAGGTGCAGCCACACCTGTGACCTCTGTTAGTTAAAATGCGTTTAAAACGCGTTTAAAATGGCCGTACCATACTCAGCCATTTAAAACACATTTTCCCATATTGATCTGGGAAATACAGCAAAAAAAGGCATACGGGAACCCTTGCCGTTTTAAACGTGTTTTAAACGCGTTTTAAACACGTATCCCTTTTTAATCATAAAAAATGGTTGAAACAAAAAAAATACAATTACACTTTTATCCTTTTAAGTTTTAACTTTTAAACTTTTAACCATCGTTTTATAGAGTTTTAGACTTTTTTCACTTTTTTTTTTAACTCTAAATGCAATTACACTTTTATCCTTTAAGTTTTAACCATCCTTTTAGAGTTTTAGACTTTTTTTACTTTTTTTTTTTAACTTCAAATCCGCCCAACGATTTAACCCTAAAGTAAAGTAAAACTTAAAACCGACTCTGTTCATCTTCTTCTCAAACGCTCCACGGCTCACCTTCCTCTCTACTTCTCTGCAACCACTCCCAACGGTTCTCTTTCCTCTCTACTTCTCTGCAACCACCCCACGGCAGTAAACAAGAAGCATCTACCTCAAGTCCTCAGCTTCTTCGGTTTCGTCTGAAGGCTCCTTGATCTTAACTCTTAAGTGAGTGACTATTGCAATAATCGTTATCTTTTGTCTATTTGGTTTCCTTGGAATGGTTTAGAGTTAGGGCTCAAATCATTTTCGTGTTTTTGGTAATGTATTTTATATTTTCTATATGGATTTGAACTTTAGCTTAGGAAATTTAGGTTTTCCTCCTTCACGAATGAGAACGACCAAGGTAGTGTGTACTGTGTAGAGTGACTGTGATTTGTTCGATCCTCCTTCACGACATTGGCTCTTAAACATTTCTTGTAGAAAAATGATTGAAGAGGTCATGGGCTTCACGGAATCGGCTCTTAAACTGATTCTCAAATCTGAATCAGTTTGTGCATAGTAGGTAGAAGGGTTCCTTTTTATAGTGAAAAACGGTAGATAAATAATTGTTTTTTATGTCTTCAATTCCAAATGTGACCCCACTATTGTAGATAAAATGATTATTAGTTGTTTTAATGTATTTAATTCTAAATGGGATTTCACTATTGTAGGTAAATAGTTGTTTTTAAACACTGTGATTCAGGACATCTTTTTGTATCGATCCAATTTTTGTAATATTTCTTTTTGTTATGTCCCACGGGATGGGAATTAGGTGGCTCATAAGATTGCAAAGAAGGCTTACTTAGGATCTGGTTTGCTCTGGTGGAATGGGGATATAGATTGGCTTAAGGAGTTATGTTTGCAGGATTCTGTACTTACTGAGGCTGCGGCTAATCAATGAATCTTTTGTTTACTAAAAAAAAAAAGAGATATATATATATAAGGAAATAACATTGTTATAGTGGGGACCTTGGTTCTTTTACAGTGAGACGTGAGGATTAAGGACTATGATGTTCTGTTTAGTGGGGACCTTGGTTCTTTTACTGTGATAAGGGTTTTGACTTTTGAGTCCATATATTTATAATTTTTTATTTGTTTGTCTTTTATGTGCTGATGGAACTTGGTGGTGTATCAATTTTTTTATAAGTTTGTAGTGATGTGTTTATTTTATTATTTCTAAAATTGAAATGCCTATGTGATTGTCTTCTGTAGGTATCTGAGAAAAATGGTGAGAAAAAAAGATAAGTATTGGGAACACATAGACATAGAGATGGTTAGTTTGAACCATTTTAAATGTAAATATTGTGATCTCAATTACTATGGGAGTGTCACACGCATAAAAGCTCATTTAGCTTGCAAGTCTGGGCATGATGTTTAAACTTGTTCTAAAGTCTCTGGACACATCCAAGTCGTTGCCGTTGTAGAATTGAATTAAAGTCTTAGTAGTAAGAAGAGAAGGAATGAGTCTATGGAAAGTGGAGTTGGTTCCACCAGTAATCAAATACATGGTGGAAGTGGAGTAAATCCTCAAATCACTATGGTAGATTTGATTTCTAAAAGAGACAAAAAAATCATTGGATAGTAAAGTGACAAATTTTTTTGTGAAGAATAACATTTCCTTTAATGTTATTCAAACGAAATCTTTCATTGAGATGATTAAGGGTGCATGTCAATATGGGCCTAGTTATAAGGTACCTAGTTATTCAACTCTTCGCACCTGTTTGATTTCTGAAGAAAAAACACATGTTATGGAGTATGTCAGCAGTATAAAATCGACATGGGGAATTACTGGTTGCACGATTATGTCTGACTCTTGGACTGATTTAAAAAAGAGGTCTTGGGTCAATGTGATTGCTTATTCACCAGGGGGTGCTGTGTTTTTAAA
Source organism: Protea cynaroides (assembly GCA_028583415.1). Lineage (NCBI taxonomy): Eukaryota > Viridiplantae > Streptophyta > Magnoliopsida > Proteales > Proteaceae > Protea > Protea cynaroides. The sequence goes on from CM053272.1 coordinate 19,614,746, forward strand.
GTGTGTTGAATGTGGTACCAATAGAGTAACTGCAACATTTCTTTTTGATATTATTTTTGATGTCATTGAAACAATTGGACCAAAAAATGTTGTGTAATTCATTTCTGATAATGATGCCAATTATATTTCTTGTGGTGATATGTTGATCGGCAAATGGCGTCATATGTATAGAACAAATTGTGTTGCACATGGGATTAATCTACTTTTAAAGGATATTCACAAGCATGTTAGATGGGTGAGGGATATTATTGATGATGGAAAGCATGTAGTGGATTATATGCATAGACATTCAACTATTTTAGCATTGATGAAGGAATTTACAAATGGAAAAGAGTCTAAGCAGCCATGCGAGACAAGATTTGGTACTAATTTCTTGATGCTTTAGTCTCTTAATGCAGTTGAGAATGAGTTGAGACTTCTAGTTGCATCATCTGAATGGAGATCATTTCAATTTAATAGGGCTGAAATGACTATAAAAACAGTTAGAATCATCCAATCTGAAACTTTTTGGGAGCGAGCAAGGGAAGTTGTTAATTTTATGGAGCCACTAATTAGGATTCTTCGCCTTGTGGATTCAGAAGGTTCCACTGCTGGTTATTTATTTGAAGCAACAGAAAGAGCCAATGAATCATTAAGAAAATTTGTGGAGAAGGATGGGATGAAATATTTAACCATAATGGATTTGTTTAAAAGTAGGGTGGAGAAGAACATTATCCATCATGTTCATGTGATAGCTGCAATTCTCAATCCTTGTTCTATGTATGAAGATCGGCTTAATATTGATTCTTCTACGTTTGTGAATGCACAAGATGTTATTTTAGATGACATGGTTCCTTTTGAAGACCGTCATCAATTCATGCAAGAAATTATTGATTATCGCATGAAGAGCTCAAGGTTGTTCAGTGTGACAGGAAAATCAATGATGATTACTAACCATCCAAGTAAGTATGTTAGTTAATCTAATTTTTTTTATTATTAAATATGGTATTCTTATATTTGCTTACTTTGATGATTTGTAGGGATTTGGTGGCAATTTCTTGATAGTGAATTTCCTGTGCTTCAAAAGGTTGCTTGTAGAATTTTGAGCCAACCGTGTAGTAGCTCTCCTTGTGAGCGAAATTGGAGTGCATAGGATGCAGCACAAACAAAAAAGAGAAATAGATTGTCCCCAGAAATGTTAGAGGATTTGGTCTATATCAGAATGAACTCTATGATGAAGGAGAAGTATGAAAGTCGATCACTTCAAGATGCAAGGCCAATTGATTTAGAAAAACTTGGGGATTTGCCAGAGGAAGACAATGAATTGGAGATGGAACGACTTGAACAAACATATATTGAACCTGATCCACATTCACCTAACATTGGAGGATCTACTTCTGATGGCTTTATTCAAAATTGAAATTTAGAACTTAGAATCTTTTTGTTGTGGCTAGATTTTGAAACATTTGTTTTATTGATGATGTTAGATGATATGTATGGAATTTAAACTTTGGACATATATGTTGTTATGGTGTTTGAATTTGGAAATTAGAATTTGATGATGTTAGATGCTATTGGTTGATGTATTTTGGAATTTATAATAGGTTTTGGAATTAATATATGGATTGTAGAACATAGATATTATATGCAATTTTGTTTGATACTTGCAATTAGGTAATAATTCATTAATTTATGGGAGTATATTGTCGTTTTTTTCGTCGTACCGTATTAGTTTTGATCTGTTTAAAACCCGTACCGTCCGTTTTCATTTTTTTACCGTTCTCAAAATGTTTGACCGTTTTTTTTACCGTCCTTTTTTTTTACCGTTTAAAACCCGTACCGTTCCGTTTTGTTTTTTTGCCGTTCCCGTTTTAACTAACTATGCCTGTGACCACTAATTTTTCTGGAGGTCTGATTGATTCCAAATGGGACATTTAAATATTTTAATTAATGAATATGAACTCTAACTTAGAATCCATAAATTTTATTAGGTTTTCAAGTGGTTCGAAAGTAATTTACAAAGCTTGGAAGAGGAACAACCATCGATCAAAGGTGAGGGAGCAAAACCTAAATCAATTGGTTAATAACACATTATTTATTTTTATTGAGTCCAATGCCATGATTGATTCTATGATTGTATGCTTGTAATGTGCATCTCACTTGTCATCCAATATTCCTGCTATTACTGTTCATGCATATTTATTTTCGTTTATTTACAACATAATGATGATGATGATGCTAGGAATAGGCATGTGAATGTATGTGTTTGGTTGGTGTGTCGGATGCAAGTGGAGCATCAGGGGGAGGACGTGACATGGTGGTCTTTGACCTCATTACCAGACTCTAGCTCTAGCTCTATCTCTACTCAAGTCTTGCCCACTAACATCATCGTATCGCCATTACCTTAACAGAACTATTATGTCGTAGGGCATCAGGGGAGGTGGTCTCGGACCGTATGGTCTCTGACTCTGCTGCTGGGCCTTAGCTCTATCTCTATGGACATATTGAGGGATGCTGGGGTGAGGCCTTGGATACATTGTTTGGCATTAGAATTGGTTAGTTGCGAGCCCAGTTTGCAAGCCCTCGCCAATAGGGGCTTACGTGTTGGTATGGATAGGGCATCAGGAAAAGTGTTGGTGGTGTTTGATCCAGACACTTTAGCTCTATCTCTATTCCATGGTGGGTGGATGTGGGATGGCAATGGTGTTTGATCCATTGGGTGGATTCACACATTCGTGTATAGAGGTGCGGCGGCCACCAAACCTTTCTATAGCACATTGCAAACTTAAAAATCAGACCAAAGATATGAATTGAATGCATGCTTATGTTTGTTGCATTGTTTTGTTTGCTCACTGAGTCGTAATGTGTGCTCACCCTTTCGACGTCGAATATTTTTAGTTTTTGATGCAGGTCCTACTGTTGAAGAATATATGAATGCGTCGACGTATGGACGCGTTGCTGCGATGGACGTAGAAGCTGAAGAAGATGTGCATAATTCGTCGTGCGAGTGCAACTCATGTGTTTTTTATTAGCTTAGTTGTTTAGTTATGGGAACATATAATTGATTGTTTTACTTTATTTTATGTCTTGAGGTATATTGGAGATAATTGGATACTTAATTATGCTATCACTATCAGATACTCAGTTCATTAGTATTAAAGACTTTCGCTATCGTTTATTTACTCTGATTTTACTTGTGGAATGTATCCGATTTAATCGAATGGGCACGGCCTATATGAGATCTTGGTTGAACCGTTGGTCAATGGACGGTTCATCACACCATTCTGGTTGGTTCAGAATTAGGGTGTGACAGCTTGGTATCAGAGCTCTCTGGCTCTGCTCTATTAAACCAAAATACTACCACAAGGGTCGTGAACTGAGTTAGGATAAAAATTAAAAACTGTAATAAGAACACACCATAAGCACCTGTGTTGTATGAGACATAAACTAAGAAAGAGAATAATGCACATATGTAAATGGAAAACTAATTTTATATATATATAAAAAATATACATCCGAATCAGAGTATGGTCCACAACCCGGACAGTTACTTGATATATAAGGAAAAAAAATAAACGGTATCATGAAGCTGGGGGTGCTAGAGGAGGAGGTGCCTCACGATCTCGATCATAGTCCTCAGCATATACTCTCGTAAGCCAGGCTACCTGAGTCTGGATCACCTGGAGACTAGCTGCTAGATCCGCTACCCTCTGATCTGTGGTACGCTGAGTCTCCCGAATCTCACGTAGCAGCCCCATCATGTCATCTAGTGGTGGGCGCGAAGGACCAGCTGAGTGAGAAGGAGCCCGAGAAGGGCCAGCTCTAGTGGAATGTTGTGGTGATGGAGGAGGTATGACATCCACATCCATGTACATCCGATCATCATCCTCCTCATTATCACTCTCGTGTGCCTCTGCTGCTGCTGGTACTACCTCCTCTGCATCTGCTACAGCTACCCGAGTGAGAGGACGTCTCATAGCATTTCTCTCTTCGTCACTGACCTGCACATCTCGCATCCCCATCCTGTAGATGGCTTCCCAGTCAAGGTCAGTTGAAAAAGTGTCATCGTGAATCCTCTCATCGACCAAGTCTACCTATAGGCGAGTGAGTAGAGTGGTGATCAAACGTCCATAGGGTAGGTTACCCACCAGACCAGGCATCGTGGCATGGTGCATGGTCCTAATAATGATATAAGGAAGGCAGATAGGCTGCCTAGTGCAGATGCAATACAGAAGGTACTGGGTCAACTGTAAAACCTTCTCATAGTGTCCACTCTGTGAAATCAGGTTGTGCTGAATGATCTTGCAATACACTCGGGGCTCTGGATGTAGGTTAATTGCCTTCATCTGCCAGCGATAGTCCCAAAGAATCTAGTTATCAATTTCTGTGCGCATTCGCACTGATAGGAATTGGGGTTCCTTGGGTGCGCAGTATACTAAGGGACTGTTATTTGAGATACCCAGGATATTAGCCAACTCCTAAGAGTTAAATGAAATCTCTACCCCTTTAACTAAACTGGTGATCCTGAGCTCTCTGTCCCTATTTATATCCTCCGGGTCATCCTCTACCTGTAAATTACAGTAAAACTGTTTCACCAACTCAGGACAAGTGCAACTCTTATACAGAATCACAGGGTGCCAACCCATATCACCAAATGCACCCTCCACATCGAATAGGGCTAGGCTGACCAAGTTGACACAACGACCCCCTTCCACCTTTTTGCGCTCGTACCAGGGATACTGTGCCTCTGTTTCAATGGACCTGAAGCGACGGGGATCGTGAACCCTAGGGACTTTAGTGCGAGCCATGTTGTCTGCAAGGGCATAGACCAACAAGCAACATATTAAATATAGTGAAAAATTCAAAATTTTGGCATTATAACGGTGTGATTGGCCAAAAGTTTCATTCCCGCCCAAATGCTTGGACTAGAGGACTTACATACGTCATAAGCAATCACACAATGACCAATTTAGTAAGAACTTGCTGTTAATTAAAACAAATTGAAGAAAATTTGAAAATATGGTAAAAATCCCCAAATTCTAGGTCAAAACGTAAGTTTTCAATTGATTGACCCAAAGCGACCAATGAAACCTAAATCTCTTAGAGGGCTTTTGTCCTTTGGGTGCCCAATAGCAAGGTTCATTAATAAAAATTAAATTTTTACGGATAAATTGAATTTAATTGGGAAAAGATCGAAATGGGCGATAAAAACCTAGAATGAATCAACAAAAGAATAAATGGGAATGTAAAACTTACGGTGGAGATAAGAAACCCGATGGTTGCTCGAGGAAAATTCACTCAAGGTGAGTAGTCGGTACTGTAGCAACTCAGTAGAGGCGAGTTGAGTTGTGAACAGTAGAAGACAAAACAGAAAATAAAGAAAATGGCTCGAAATCAGATTTTAAAAACCTGATTTGGTGTCGTGTGGTCGCGAAATTCAATCAAAAATGCGACCCCACGATCGACCCCACGATCGACCACAGGCTCGCGGTGAGCTGACAGGATTCGTGTGGTTGCAATCCTGTGGTCTCATATAGTGCGACCCTACCCATCGACCCCACGATGAAAATGCCTTGTTTTGATTGAATGACTTTAAAAATTGAAACTTTGCCTTGTTTATTTAGAAATTAACATGAGATTAATGTATATTATTTTTGCCCAATATGTTTTCTTGATTTTCAGACACTACCACCGCCGAAAACAGGAAATGGCTAGCTGTAGAGTAAGTAGAAGGAGACAGAATGTCAACCCATCTCCACCACCTATGGAGACCAATGACAATGAAGGTCAGCAAGGACAGGAAGAAAATATTGGAACTCAACATGCTGCGCCTCAGAATGTTCACACCCAAGCAACCCAACCAACTTACCTGCACCACCTACGAATTTGGCTACAGTGGTGATGAGTTTGGCACAGCAAATGCAGCATATACAATAAATGCAAGTGGCTATGGGGATTGCTTTCCCAGTTGCAAACACAACACCTTTACCTGCGGGACAAGCTAGTACGGCACCTGATGGTAGCAACACTATACCCCAAGCACCGCAAACACTAGCAGTACAAGGCAAAGTGCCAAATCCTGAAGCATCGCAAGACGGGAACAACCAGGGTAACTATCAGTACCAACCACTTATGTATGGGGCATATGCACAGTATTAGCTTGATCACTCTAGACTGATCGAGTGTTTCCTGAAGTTGAAGCCGAAGGAATTCACAGGCAAACCATCAGATCCGTTGTAGCCAGGTCACTGGATCGACGAAATGGAAATGAACTTTTTGATGATGACTATAAATGAAGAAGAAAAGGTATTATGTGTCACATTTATATTGAAAGGTAACGCACACCACTGGTGGAAATCAACTAGAAGTTATCTGTTAACAAAGCACGCCCAACTGACATGGGTTATATGTAAAGAAGCTTTCTTCAAGAAATATTTTCCAAGGAGTTTCAGAGATCAAATGGAAAAGGAGTTTCTGAGTCTGTATCAGGGACAGATGACTGTAGACGCATATCAACAGCGTTATGAGGAGCTGTTTTTCTTTGCTCCCTCTAGCATGCAGGAGGAAAATACGAAAACTCGAAGGTTCATCATGGGACTTAGGGGAAGCATCCGTGAACATGTATTGGGACTAGAAAAGAAGATTTATAATGAAGCAGTACAGATTGCTCGAGTACTGGAATCGAGCCAGAGGAAAAGTTATTTTGCTTACAACAGAGGCATTAAAAGGCCTAATGGAAATACATATAACGGAGGGAACACCAAGACATTCAAACCCTTCTGTACTCAAGGCTTTAATGTTGCAGCCAAGACTACCCGAACAGTCCAACTTCAACAGAAGCAAAGTAATGTTGGAGTCAAATGTTTCAATTGCAATCAAGTAGGACATTATTCAAGGGAGTGTCCTAAGCCAAGGAAGCAGCTACAGCAAGGAAAGGTTTATGCAGTTACTTCTGAGGATGCTGTAGCATCGCCTGATGTGGTCATAGGTATGACCTGAACCTTTCGTTTTGTACTACCTTGTGTGAGCATGTAGACTAAATTAAATCAAATCACAGGTATCGTACTTATTAAGGGCTTACCTGCCAGAGTACTCTTTGACTTTGGAGCTACTCATTCTTTTATATTTGTGTCATTTGGAAAGAAGTTAAATCTATCCCTCAAATCTTTAGACTGCAAACTGCTTGTACGATCACCTATGGAATTAGAAGTGGAACTAGACAAAGGTTATGGACCATGTTTAGTTCTTATCGACGAGAAGATTTTGGAGGCAACCTTAATCCAACTCGAGATGGCAGACTTTGACGTTATCTTGGGAATGGATTGGTTAGCTCGGCACTCTGCAAACCTATTATGTGCGGAAAAAAAAATTGACATTTAAAGACAAGGAAGGAGCGGAGTTTAGTTTTGCGGGAACCAAACTTTCCAGTAAACGAAAGCTCACCCTCTCTGCACTGAAGGCTAAAAAATGCCTCGAGAAAGGGAGAATTGGGTACTTAGTGTCCGTGGTTGACCTCACCAAGGAAGCACCACGAATGGAAGATATTGAAGTTATGCGTAAATTTCTAGATGTATTTTCTGAGGAATTACCAGGATTGCCACCTGACTGAGCGATAGAGTTCGTTATAGATCTTATACCTTGAACCACACCAGTATCGAAAGCACCCTATCGAATGGCTCCTACTGAACTGAAGGAACTAAAGGTACAATTACAAGAGTTATTGGACAAGGGTTATATTAGACCCAGCATATCACCATGGGGAGCGCCAGTATTGTTCGTGAAAAAGAAAGATGGTAGCGTTCTACTACGTATAGATTATCGGGAATTGAATAAGCTTACAATCAAGAATCGATACTCGTTGCCTCGGATCGATGACTTATTCGATCAGTTGCAAGGTGCCAAAGTGTTCTCCAAAATTGATCTTCGGTCAGGATACCATCAGTAGAAGATTAAAGAAGATGATATTCTGAAGACAGCATTCAGAACTAGATATGGACATTATGAATTTTTAGTCATGTCTTTTGGATTGACTAATGCACCCGTAACTTTTACGAAACTCATGAATCGGGTATTCCATGATATGTTGGATACTTCTATCATCGTATTCATTGACGACATACTAGTATACTCCTAGGACAAAGAAACTCATTTCACAAATCTAAGAGCCGCTTTGCAGCGACTAAGAAAAGAGAAGCTTTACGTAAAATTTACTAAGTGTGAGTTCTGGCTGAATGAAGTCGCTTTCTTAGGCCATGTTGTATCCACTGAAGGAATTAAAGTGGACCTAGCAAGATTGAAGCCATTGTGAAATAGGAAGCACCTAAGAATGTTGTCGAAATCAGAAGTTTCTTAGGTTTAGCTGGTTATTATCGACGATTCGTGAAAGATTACTCTAGAATCGTCGTACCTCTCAACAGTTTGACAAAGAAAGGGGAAAAGTTTGTTTGGATCGATAAATGTGAAGAGTGTTTTCAAACATTGAAGGCTAGATTGATATCAGCTCCCATCTTGACTATTCCGATCCCAGGACAACCATTTACCTCGTACACCGATGCATCTGGGTTAGGTTTGGGATGTATGCTTATGCAAAGAGAACAAGTAATTGTGTATGCCTCAAGACAACTGAAGATACATGAGAAGAACTATCCCACTCATGACTTGAAATTAGCAGCGGTGGTACATGCTGTCAAGATATGGAGACATTATTTGTATGAAGAGAAATTTTAGATTAAATCAGATCATAAGAGTCTCACTCATCTTTTTAATCAGAAGGAGTTGAATATGAAATAGAGAAGATGGCTGAAATTACTGAAGGATTATGATTGCGATTTCCAGTATCATCCAGGAAAATCTAATGTAGTTGCTAACACACTAAGCAGGAAAACTATGACAAAATCCCAAGAAGAAGCTAGTGCAAATGCTGTAGTGTGTGTCATAGGAAGAGTACTTAATTACGATAAAGAGCAGTTCGTAATTGATATTCCGAATGAATCAACTGACCAAGGATTTATTCATCTATTCTCAAACATGTTTGCTACATTGAAGATTGTACCTGATCTATTAGATGAAGTGAAAGCAGCTACTAAATCAGATCTTTATCTGAGAACAATGCAAGAAGACCTTGAAAAAAGTAGGACTACTCTTGACTTCACCTTGGACCTTGAAAAGGTGTTAAGATATAAAGGGAGAGTATGCGTTCCTGAAAGTGAAGACTTGGATATTAGACAAAGACTTATAAAGGAAGCCCACACCACTGTGTATTTGATACACCCTGGAAGCACGAAGATGTACCATGATTTAAAGAAACTCTATTGGTAGAGAGGAATGAAAGTAGATGTAGCTAAATTTGTGTCTCAATGCTTGAATTGTCAGCGGGTAAAGGCTGAAAGGCAAAGACCTGTAGGATTATTGTAGCCACTATCAGAACCAGCATGGAAATGGGACTGCATCACTATGGACTTCATCACTAGGTTACCATTGACTCCCCGAGTAGTTGACACGGTCTGGGTGATTGTGGATCGTTTGACTAAGATAGCTCATTTCATAGCTATACGACCTCAGTATACCCTAGAGAGGTTAGCTAAGCTATTGTTAGATTACATGGTGTACCTGAAAACATTGTGTCCGACAGAGACCCACGCTTTATCTCAAGGTTCTGGGAAGGATTGCAGAAGGCTATGGGAACTACATTGAAGTTTAGCATGGCATTTCACCCTCAGACTGACGGACAGTCGAAGCGTACTATTCAAATTCTAGAAGACATGCTCCGAGTTTGTGTTATTGATTTCAAAGGATCATGGTATGAGAATCTACCATTGATCGAGTTTGCTTATAACAATAGCTATCAGGCTACTATACATATGTCACTCTATGAAGCACTGTATGGTAGGAGGTGTTGAATTCCTTTGTTTTAAAACGAAGTCGAAGAGTGAAGAATTGTGGGCCCTGAATTTGTGGAAGAAACTTGCAAAGTAGTCGACATAATCAGGGAAAGAGTTAAAACAGCTCAGAATCGTCAGAAACAGTATGCAGATAATCGACGTTGATACCTTGAGTTCATCGTAGGTGATAAGGTATTCTTGAAAATATCACTTATGCGAGGCTTAAAACGGTTCAGACAGAAAGGAAAACAAAGTCTGAGGTACGTTGGGCCATATGAGATTCTAGCTAAACGTGGGAAGGTGGGGTATCAGTTAGCACTACCCCCATCCATGTCAGGTGTGCATGATGTATTTCATATCTCATTACTGAAGAAGTACATCCGAGATCCAACACACGTCCTAACAGTGGATCCACCGGGTCTAACTGATGATTTGACATTCAAAGTAGCACCAATCGAAATTACCAATTCGAAGGTTCAACATCTACGCAACCGTGACATTTACTATGTTAAAGTTACTTGAAGGAGCCAAGACGTAGAAGAGATCACATGGGAAGAAGAGAATGCTATGGGAAAGCAATATCCTCACCTTTTCGACTCGGAAGGTATGTGCAAATTTCGAGGATGAAATTTATATAAGAGGGGGAGAGTTGTAAGATCCATATCGTACTAACCCGGTCTTACCACCTTGTATCATGTCTTCCTATCATGGTTGGACCAAGTGGACTAAGTGCGTGAAGAAACCACAAGGCTAGGTATGTAATTCGAACTATAAATCATCTAATTGAGATGTGTGGTCGCATACCTAAACAGGTGTGGTCGACCACACCTCAGAATGTTGAGACCACTCAAATCTGAGACGTATGGTCGCAATTTTAAGACGTGTGGTCGACGGATCCTGCGACCCCTCGTGTGACCACACGATGGTATAATTGATTCCGAAATTAGGAAACCTTCTTAATCTGAAAGGGGATTCTTTCCTAATTAAAGTGAGACTTTATATGGATGTCTCCCTCTATATATAGGATGTCCCTTAGCCACTTTCATTCTTTTAGAACTCAAACTAAAAGACAGAGAAAGAGAGGAGGAGGAAGAGAAGGAGAATTGAAGAGGAAGACTAAGAGAAGGATTTACCCAAAAAAAGAGACTAAGAGAAGGAATTTCAGAGAGAGCTCTGATTCTTCAGCAAGTTTAAGGTATGAAAACATCCCTACATTAGTTGAATGCCTAGAATAGATCATGGAAGAAGTATTGATTCAAAGTAGGATCACAACCATGAGACCCATAGATGAAAACTCAAAGGAAAACCATGAACAGTAGGTTAGAGTAGATAATTGTAAAAAATATGAAATTAAGGCCATAGATCAATCATAGGAAGGACCCTAGTGATAGTTCAAGGAATCAAATCATGAAGGGATTAGACTGAGAATGAAAGTCGACCAAACACTCATGTGGTCGCAGCTATGGTCGACCACACGAGGCACATGTGCCCACCACACGCCCTTGGGAAGTTTTCAGAGAGGGTGTGGTTGCATGATATGCGACCACACATATCTACCACACACCACAGGGTCGCAGAAACTGAGACCATAGGTGCAGTCACACCTGCGATCACTCAGTTTTTGAAGGTCTGATTGATTCCAAATGGGACATTAGACATTTTAATTAATGAATATGAACTCTAACTTAGAATCCATAAATTTATTAGGTTTTCAAGTGGTCCAAAAGTGATTTACAAAGCTTGGAAGATGAACAACCATCGATTAAAGGTGAGGGAACAAGACCTAAATTAATTGGTTAATAACAAACTGTTTATTTTTATTGAGTCCAATGCCATGATTGATTCTATGCTTGTATGCTTGTAATGTGCATCTCACTTGTCATCCAATATTCCTGCTATTACTGTTCATGCATATTTAATTCTGTTTATTTATAACATGATGATGATGATGATGCTAGGAATAGGCATGTAAATGTATGTGTGTGGTTGGTATGTCGAATGCGAGTGGAGCATCAAGGGGAGGACGTGACATGGTGGTCTTTGACCTCATCACCAGACTCTAGCTCTATCTCTACTCAAGTCTTGCCCACTAACATCAACGTATCGCCATTACCTTAACATAACTATTACATCGTAGGGCATCAGGGGAGGTGGTCTCGGACCGTATGGTCTCTGACTCTGCTGATGGGCCTTAGCTCTATCTCTATGGACGTATTGAGGGATGCTGGGGTGAGGCCTTGGATACATTGTTTGGCATTAGGATTGGTTAGTTGCGAGCCCAGTTTGCAAGCCCTCGCCAATAGGGGCTTACGTGTTGGTATGGGTAGGGCATCAGGAAAAGTGTTGGCGGTGTTTGATCCAGACACTTTAGCTTTATCTCGATTCTATGGTGGGTGCATGTGGGATGGCAATGGTGTTTGATCCATTGGGCGGATTCACACATTCGTGTATAGAGGTGCGGCGGTCACCAAACCTTTCTATAGCACATTGCAAACTTAAAAATCAGACCAAAGATAGAATTGAATGCATGCATATGTTTGTTGCATTGTTTTGTTTGCTCACTGAGCCGTAATGTGTGCTCACCTTTTTGACATCAAATATTTTTAGTTTTTGATGCAGGTCCTACTGTTGAAGAATATATTAATACGCCGACGTATGGACGCGTTGCTGCGATGGACGTAGAAGCTGAAGAAGATGTGCATAATTCGTCGTGCGAGTGCAACTCATGTGTTTTTTTATTAGCTTAGTTGTTTAGTTATGGGAATATGTAATTGATTGTTTTACTTTAGTTTATGTCTTGAGGTATATTGGAGATAATTGGATACTTAATTATGCTATCACTGTCAGATACTCAGTTCATTAGTATTAAAGGTTTCTGTTATCGTTTATTTACTCTGATTTTGCTTGTGGAATTTATCCGATTTAATCGAATGGGCACGGCCTATACGAGATCCTGGTTGAACCGTTGGTCTATGGACGGTTCATCACACCATTCTGGTTGGTTCAGAATTGGGGTTTGATAGTCAAGGCTACCACCAACTTGACCCCTCCAGTCTCATCTATGGCCATAACTCCGATTACCTCGACCTCTTTAGCTGGTACCACCTGTCAGACCCGCACTTCACTAACTTGGTCTAACCGTGTCATGCCAGATCTTCCCATCATTGCTGGACCTAGTAGACCGACCGTGTGAAGATGGATCACAAAACCAGGTATGAATCGAGTTAAAATGCTCAAAAGTATACGTAGGGTCGCATACCTGGGTAGGTACGGTCGACCATATGAAAAGAAACAATGGTCACTGATCAATGACCCCACGGTCGATGTTTTCGACCCTACGGTCGACGGATTCTGGGACCGTAGGCCATCGACAGTGAGACCTAAACCAGACTCCGAGTTGGAAACTTTCCTAATTTAAGGGTGATTTCTTTCTTAATGTTGGAGAACTCTATATGGAGAATTTTTCTCTATATAAAGGACATCCCTCAACCTTTTTCACTCTTTTAGAACATTAGTAAACCCTAGAGGAAGAGAAAGAAAGGAAGGAGAAGAGGAGAAGACTAAGGAGAAGGTTTTGCTGAGAAGATTTTAGCTCTCTACCATAGGCAAAGGTATGAACCTAATCCCTGAAGATGTAAATTCTATGGAATAAGGCTTCTATGGGGGATTGGAGATGTCAAACTAGTATGATCTATGTGATTCCTTGAGTAAATCCCAAGGCTAATCATGAGGGGTGAGTTTGGTGATATTGGTTGATAAGAAACTACTAATGATGACCATAGGATAACCTTAGTATGAACCCAAGAGAAAAGTCGAGGAGTTGACCCAAGAAGAACTCGAATCAAATGTAGTTGGTGACCAAAAGTCTTAAGGTCGCAGCTACGGTTGACCATAGCATGACCAGCATGACTAGAGGATCGACCATAGGCATTCGGAAATATTTCAAAAACCATATGGTCGCAGCTACGGTCGCACCATATGCGACCGTAGGCAGTAAGGTCGACACAGTATTAGACCATAGGACCAATCAGACACATATCAGTACTCTATTTTGATTTTCGACTACTATAACATGTTACATATGAACCCTAACTTAAATTCATATAACTTTTAGTTTATTAAATCAATTTAAAGAGAATTACAAGGCTTGGAAGGAGATCAAGTTTTGCTAACAAGTGAGGGAACAAGACCTAAACTAATTGGATAATAATAAATTATTTATTTATTTGAAGTCCAATGCCATGATTGATTCTATGCTTGTATTTTTGTAATGTACATCTCACATGTCATCCAATATTCCTGCTATTACTGCTCATGCATATTTATTTCTATCTATTTATAATATGATGACAATGATGATGTTAGGAATAGGCATATGATTATGTGTATGTGGTTAGTGTGCTTGATGCCAGTGGAGCATCAGGGGGAGGGCGTGGCATGGTGGTCTTGACCTGGTCACCAGACTCTAGCTCTATCTCTACTCAAGTCTTGTTCACTGACATCGTTGTATCGCCATTATCTTAGTAGAACTATTACATCGTAGGGCATCAGGGGAGGTGGTCTCGGACCATGTAGTCTTCGACTCTGCCGAGGAGCCTTAGCTCTATCTCTATGGACGTATTAAGGGATGCTGGGATGAGGTCTTGGATACACTAGATGACATTTAGGATTGGTTAGTTGCAAGCCCAGTTTGTAAGCCCTCGCCAATAAGGACTTACGTATTGGTATGGGTAGGGCATCAGGAGAACTGTTGGCGGTATTTGATCTGGACACTTTAGCTCTATTTCTATTCCATGGTAGGCACATTTGGGACGGTAATGGTGTTTGATCTATTGGATGGATTCACACACTTGTGTATAGAGGTGCGGGGGCCACCAAACCTTTCTATAGTATATTACAAACTTAAAAATCAAACCAAAGATATGAATTGAATTTGTGTATATGTCTGTTGCATTGTTTTGTTTGCTCACTGAGCCATGATGTGTGCTCACCCTTTTGACGTCGAATATTTTAGTTGATGATGTAGGTCCTACTGTTGAAGATTATGTGAATCACCGATGTATGGACACATTGCGGCCATGGACGTAGAAGCTGTTGAAGATGCGCATGATCCTTCATGCGAGTGTAACCAGTGTATTTTTTTATTAGTTTAGCTATATTTGATTATTGGGACATGTAACGGATTATTTACCTTTAAGTCTTGAGTTTTTGGGAAATAATTGGATTAGATAATTATTATATCATTGTTAGACACTCAGTTCATTATCTATAAGACTTCCACTTATTTGTTATTTATCTCTGATTATTTCTGTGGAAGGTGTGTGCGGTTGATATGGTGGGTACTACCTAACGGAGATCCTAGTTAAACCGTTGGTTTATTTATGGTTCATCACACTATTCTAGTTAGTCCATAATTAGGGTGTGACTCTACCCCTTCTGCCAGTACCGCTTCGACACGTTTTGCTGGATTTCTATTAAGCTCTCTTGTGGGTTTGACAACTGTTTCTTTGACAACCCTGTAGGCGAGACCATGAGGATGCCCACCAAGGTTCCTTTACTTTCAACTAGTGTTACTTAACTAGTCACCCAAGGATGTTTGATTCAGTCTACCTCAAGTGTTGTTGCATTTAGCAACACCTATCTTCAGGGAACAGGTGCTGATCTAACCCTTTCAAAGTCTTCTATTGCGAGCACATCTTCCATCGTTACCAGACCCCTGTGGGTACCAGTGGCTCTACTTCTACTAGAGGAATGCCACTGACCCAGACGCCACGCTTTATCCCTGAGTGGAACATTCTTTCCACAGATTGTGCCTTAATGAATCATAAGGTGGCCCAGGACCTTGTGCACAACTCATGCCTACCTGAGGACAGGACATTATTCTGGACTTCAACTCTCGAGAAGGTGGATGAAAGCCAGTGTGGGGTCGTAAATATGGTGAGTCTTCCCCTTTTTCTTTTGCATGTACTCTTTATATTCTTCTTTTTGGTTCTCACTTTCCCCTATGCTCAGATAATGAATGGCACCCTGTTCTACAAAGAACTCATCGCCAAGTTGCTGGTTGATTTGAAAGTAGTTCAGGCTTCTTGTGACAAAGCTATATGAGAGCGGACCAATGTTGTAAAAGAGCGTGGCCACACTTTTAGGGAATGCTAGATTGCCATCAAGGGTCGGGTCGATGTTGAGGTGGCTATAGCAAACGAGAGAGCATCGCTTCAGGCTGATCTTGATATTCCTTGCCGGGAAAGGGATGAGGCCAATAAGCTCGCCGGTGATCATAAGTTCAAGAGGGACCAAGCCGAAGCTTCTTTGGATTTAAACAGGAGATCTGTCTTTGACTTGAAGGAAAATTTAGTCTCTCCGGGCCGAAAATCACTAAAGTCCATTTTCTTACGGGAATCGAGATATTTCAACGAATCAGAAGAGATGTCAACCGGCAACCGTATCTGGAAACAACGATTAGTGGATATTGGTACTGCCACTACACAGCAAGCAAAGGATTGGGGATTCAGTGGTGTAATGTTAAGAGGTCGTGCGACATGAAGACATTGATAGCACAAGAAGTACACCAAGGCGGATGAGACGTGTACCCGCAACGCTAAGAAACTTCAAGAAGCCAACAAGGAGCTCATAGACTTAAGATTGATTAGAGAAAATTTGACAAACCAGAATAAAGGGGTGCAACAGGTTAATGATCGTCTGGAAGCCGAGCAAAGGAATCTTTTTGCCGTGCAGACAAAGTTGGAGGGTGAAAATGTCTCCCTGAAGACTGAACTAGACGACCTGAGATTGAGTCTAGATCTTAGCTTGGGAAGAGAAAATTCTCTCAAAACAGAAGTGAACCAACTCAAGAACCAAGAGACAGTTTTGCAGGCTAAGGTGGCTCGATTGACCAAGGAAGCCAAGAAGGTGCTGAATGTTCCCATTCTGAATACAAGGGCCTTAATGACTACTCTGATAAACTCCTCCGAGATGAACGACCACATCAGGTTAGAGAAGGCTTGAGCGGTTCATGAGGTAGCTGTTCAGATATACGAGCATATGTCATCGAGTCTCCCTGATTACGATTTCTCTAGTTATGCCCTTCTGACCAAGGTAATCCTTGACAAACTTCCCAAGAAGACTCCTCCTCCAATACTAGTCACTCATGTTACCAGGATTGAGTTGTCTATTGTTGTGATATCTCCTCTACCACTACCAGTTCTCCCTATATTAACTGTCACACCCCAATTCTGATCCAACCAGAATGGTGTGAGTGAACTGTCATTGAACCAACGGTTCACACCAGGATCTCGAATAGGCCGTGTCCACTCATACAAACCATCACACATAACCACAATCAGAATATAAATATACAGCGAAAGACTTTAAATAAAATGAACTGAGTATCTATTGATAATTTAAATAAATATCCAATTATCCAAATTCAAACACATAAAATAATATCCGTACATCCATTTAATCCAACCAAAATTAACTGAAAGAAATAAATAAAATCCGATCAAAGGTACACACAGAAAGGGCACTCGCATGAAGCGTCATGCTCGTCCTCTCCTGCCTGTACACTCAAAGCAGCAACGTCACCATACGCCAGAGTGTTCACATAGTCGTCATCAGTGTAACCTGCATCAACATCTAAAACAATGTGTACACAAAGGGTGAGCTCACAACTTAGCTCAGTAAGACAATCAAACAATTTCACAATATTATGCATGAGTAACAATCATTTTATGCTGTGGTCTGGTTTTAAGTTTGCAATGTGCTATAGAAAGGTTTGGTGGCCCCCGCACCTCTATACACGAGTGTGTGGCACCTCATGGATCACACCCCCATTGGCCCACATGCACCCATCATGGAATAGAGATAGAGCTAAGATACCCCCGTACCTCCCCTGATGCTCTACCCATACCAGTACCTAAGCCCCTACTGGCCAGGGCTCGCAAACTGGGCTCGCAACTAACCAATCCTATATGTCATCAATGTATGCTCTATCCCAGCACAGCCGTCTATGGCATAGAGATAGAGCTAAAACATTCCCACACCTCCCCTGATGCCCTATCCGCAACTAACCCACTAGGATAGAAACAACGCAGGTAGACCATATCCCAACATAACTCCCTACGGCATAGAGATAGAGCTAAAGCATCGTGGACAAGCCAGCGTCGACTCGGAGACCACAGTGCCACATAACCATGGCCAGGCCAGCATCAACATCGGAGACCACCGTACCACGACCTTCCCCTGATGCCCCACCCGTACCAAGCATGTTAAGACAGAATACTACAAAAAGGTGCTAGTGTGAGGAGCGATCCTAGGCCCATGCCCCACTCCACATACTAACGAAAACAATCACATGCTTAACAATCACATCCTATCAATGCATGAACAATAATATTAACTGAAAGTAAAGGATGGCATGTGAATATGCACAAACATCACATCATAGATATTCAGGTGATTAACATCAACTTACTGTCCATTAATTATTAGGTTTAGGTCAGATTCCCTTATCTGACGCTCGTTTGTTAGCTTGCTCCACGTCGCAAGATCCAAACGGGAAGTCACAAAGTCCTACAATATTGTTAGGGTTTCATTAGAATACTTTCCTTAGGGTTTCATGTTGGTCGGAAACCAACAGGGTTACAAATACCCTCACAGAGCTGACCGGTGGCATGTACCGATCGCAGCTCTGTGGGGAAGACTGGCGACCAGTATGGTCAGCCGGTCCCCACAGACCAGCCTCCCGAGGGATACCGGTGGCAACATACCGGTCGCACCATGTGCAACCGGTATAGTCGACCGGTATGTCTCCGAAAGACCATACATGGGTTTGCGACTGCCGTCGATCATCCTTCATGGATTTCCAAGGTTTCTCCTATCCATTCTAAGTCTAAACTTGGAGTTAGAGTTATCCCCAACTCATTCAAGTCTCGTTTCGATGAATATCATCTCGGAACTCGAATCTAGGGTTTGACGGCAACTTAGGGTTTATTGGCCAATTTAGGGTTTTAGATCAATACCTGCTTTGCATGGTATTGATCCACCCATACAACTATCCTAGATTCATAGAGTAAGAAGAGTGGTTAAAACACTTACCGTTGACTGGCGTAACGTGAGCGTCGTCGAACGGTAATGGCGGCACCTCTTTCTTCTTCCTAGCTCCCTCTCCTTTCCAACCTCCTTCTCTTCTCTAGAGTTTGTGAGAGACAATGGAAAGGATTTGAGGAGGTTTAAGGGTGTATTTATAGGCTAAAAATAGGGTTTAGTAACCCTACTAGGATTAGAAAATTTCTAGGATTCGAAATCAGGAAAGTGGGACCCTCAGAAGTTAATTTCCGGATTTTCACACTTAGCTGCGCAGACCTGACCGGTCGACCGGTACCATCGATCGGTCAACATAAAATTATGTTGATTCGATCGTCTTTGGTCCGATTTCATACCTGTTTGTCATCCGCTCGTCCCGTCTGGCCCGGTGATGATCGAAAGACCTGCTACGACACAAAACCAAGGTTTAAACCGGGTTTACGGAGTACGGGTCTTACATTAACAGTCCCTCCTTCCTCAAGTAACCAACCAGGATCTCAGTAGGACCCCCAAGACAAAGACACTTACTTCTAAGGACAAAGTGTAGAATTTTTTTTTGAGGCCCTTGGCATGTCTCTGTATTTGAACAACAATGAATCGAATCACTTTATTATTTTGGCTAAGTGCTTGTCTTGACTTTTCCTCTACTATCCCCTAATTTGATTGGTTTTGCTCTATGATCAAGCCAATCAAATTGCACAATCATTCTTTGTGAGTCAATCTCTTTCATAAGACCTTTAAGTACATTCTTTGTTTATCTTGACATTAATAATGACCCCCAAGTTGGTAGTCTTAGCCTCTGACTAAGGCTATCAGATTGTAAAAATCATCCTCTTTTACTTGGTTGAATCCTTCGACATGCCCTTAGGCAAATTCTTTTACTTGGTTGATTTATTCGACAGGCCCTTAGGCAAATTCTTATACTTGGCCAATTTATTCGATAGGCCCTAAGGCATATGTTTTTCGGGCTTTAAGTCAAAGACTACCCCCCAAGCTGAGTGGGTTGGTCTTTGATCAAGCCAATCAGATTGCAAAAATCCTCCTCTCTTACTTAGTTGATTTATTTGATAGGCCCTTAGGCAAATTCTTTTATTTGATCGATTTATTCGACAGGCCCTTAGGCAGATGTTTTTCAGGCTTTAAATCAAAGACTACCCCCCAAGCTAAGGGGGTTGGTCTTTGATCAAGCCAGTTAGATTGTAAAACCTTTTTATTTCTACACATATGACACAAGTTTGAAACGACAACACTTATCTTTCATTGAACTTAAGGTATGTCATACATAGTACCTCCTCAGATTTTTGGAGTGCCATGTGCGAGGATTACCTTTCATTGTTTCCAGATAAACGACCCTGGTCGTGTTGCCTTCACCATTCGATATGGCCCTTCCCAGGTAGGCATCAGTTTGCCTTGCTGAGTAGGTTCAGAAGCCATTGTGTCATGCAAAACAAATTGCACATTTTGAACAAATTCTCCTTCACCCTCGAGTTATAATATTGAGTTGTCTTCTGCTGGTACATGGCAATACAAAGTCTGGCAGTCTCATGTACATATTCTAAGAGGTCAAAATCCATTCATAGAATATTGGGATTGGTATCTTCGTTGAAGTTGAGTACCCTATAACTTTTTTCGACCACTTCTACTGGAATAACTGCTTTAGAACCAAAGGCAAATTGGAAGGGTGTCTCACCAGTAGCGGTTCTAGTAGTGGTTAGATATGACCATACCACATTGGGCAACTCTTCGATCCAGAGTTTCCTATTTTCTTCGAAGTGATGGGCCAACCCCTGTAGCAGAGTGCCATTGGTGACCTCTGTTTGTCTATTGGCCTCTGGATGTGCAACAAAAGTAAATCTATGTCCAATCCGATGATCCCGACAAAACTTTCTCAAAGCCTTACTAGAGAATTGAGGGCCATTGTCTGTAATCAAAACTTACGGGATGCCATACATATAGAGTACTTCGACGTTGAAGAACTTAGCAGCTTTGTGAGAAGTGACCCTTGCCATAGCCTTAACTTCAATCCATTTGGTAAAATAGTCAATTGCCACCAGGATGAATTTGAGCTGTCCCTTCGCTTGTAAAAATGGTCCTAACATGTCCATCCCCCGTACTCAAAAGGAATGGATGCTGGTATGGGCTGCATGAGTGCAGGTGGTCATCGCGGCACATTTGCATGCTTCTGACAAGGTTCATAAGTTTTAGCATAGTTTTCAGAGTCGTTCATGCGGGACCAGTAATACCTTTGCTTGAGAATCTTGTAACACATAGTTCGACAATACTGATGGTGTCACACCTCAATTTTGGACTAACCAGTGGTGTGATGAACCATCATAAGAACTAACGGTTCAAATCAGGATCTCGTATAGATCGTGTCAACCATGTTAAACCAAAACATATTCGACATCAATCCGAGATAATAAAGTAAACAATGAAAGTCTTATTAGTAATGAACTGAGAGTCTACAAAATAAATATTTAAATAATCCAGTTATCTTCAAGTAACCAAAATATAATTAATACCTATTACAAGTATCAAAATAAGAAAATAAAACACTAAGTGTAACCATGGTGGAAACACTCACTTGACGAGTCATATTCGTCCTCCACAACCTGCACATCCATAACCGCCACGTGTCTATACATTGGCATTTTCATGTAGTCTTCAAAGCTATTACCTGCATCATTATAAACTAAAAAGAAAACGGTATTGTGGGATGAGCTCACAACCTAGCTCAGTGAGAAAACAAAATAATGCAACAAACATATGCATGCATTCAATTCATATCTTTGGTCTGATTTTTAAGTTTACAATGTGCTATAGAAAGGATTGATGACCACCGTACCTCTATACACGGGTGTGTAAGCCCACCCAATGGATCAAACACCATTGTCATCCACATCCACCCCATCATGGAATAGAGATAGAGCTAAAGTATCTGGATTACACACTGTCAATACTTCCCCAGATGCCCTACCCATACCAACACGTAAGTCTCTATTGGTAAGGGCTTGCAAACTAGGCTCACAACTAACCAATCCTAATGCCATCCAGTGTATCCAAGGCTTCACCCCAGCATCCCTCAATACGTCCATAGAGATAGAGCTAAGGCCCCCCGGCAAAGTCAAAGACCACATGGTCCGAGACCACCTCCCCTGATGCCCTATGACGTAATAATTCTGCTAAGGTAATGGCGATACGACGATGTCAATAGACCAGACTTGAGTAGAGATAGAGCTAGAGTCTGGTGACTAAGCTGAACCACAATGTCACGTCCTCCCCCTGATGCCCCACTAGAAATCAACACACTAACCATACACACAATTGCATGCCTATTCCTAGCATCACCATCATCATGTTATAAATAAACAATAATAAATATGCATGAGCAGAAATAGCAGTAATATTGGATGACATGTGAGATGCACATTACAAGCATACAAGCATATAATCATTCATTGCATCGGACAAATAAAATAAAATAGTTTATTATTATCCAATTAGTTTAGGTCTTGTTCCCTCACCTTTGATTGATGTTTGTTCCTCTCTCTCAAGCTTTGAAAGTCACTTTGAATCTATTAGGAACCTAAACAATTAATGTATTTAAGTTAGGGTTCAAGTTTACCAAGTTACAGTAGTCAAAAACCTTGTTTGGTCTCAAAATATACTTGCTGTTATCGTATGGTTGATACCCTATGGTCGATCCTATGGTCGCAATATATGCCACCGTATGACGTACGATCGATACCCTATGGTCACACTATATGCAACCGTACCTGCGATCATACATTTTCTGAATTCTTTCCGAATGGTTGTGGTTGACTCTCTTCCATCCTATGGTCGACCATAGCTGCGACCATACGTAGTCAGGTTAATTTTTACTTCTCATACGAGTTCCTCCTCTTGGCTCATCAATGGGATTCATCCTAAAATCATTCCATGGTCTTTAATCACAGTTTATCCTTATCAATTATCCTTATCCTACTCTCTATGATTTCTCATAGAAAGCCTATAACCGAATCATTGTATTAGGTTCCATATATCAATTTGAAAATAACCTATTCTATCTGATCTACCCTACAGAGTCAAGTCCATACCTTAAGCTTGCTGTAGAGAGATAGAATTCTTCTCTGCAAAAACCTTCCTCTCAGCCATCTTCTCCAAATCTCCTTCTCCTTCTCTTCTTCTCTCTCTTTCTCTCTTAGGTTTAGAGTTTCAGTTTGGGTTCTAAAAGAGTGAGAGAGGCTAAGGGACGTCCTTTATATAGGAACTCTCCATATAAAGTTCTTCAACAATAAGAAAGATATCCCCCTTTAATTTGGAAAGTTTCCAAACTCGGAGTTGGTTCTGGGTTCGTACGATCGATCGTGTGGTCGCATAATCCGTCGACCATACATTTTCAAAACAGCCGACCATACATTGTACGTTCTCAATATGGTCAACCATACATGCGACCATACCCCTCAAAAATGCCACCATGCGTCCAAAATTTACTAGTTTTTAGTTTTCGACTGTTTGCTTCTACACAAACTTAAACAATCAACCACACCAACTAAATTTGACTTGTTGCTTAGCTCCTCTTGTGGCTTCTTCATACAATTGGTTCACTTGAGTAGATTATGATGCGAAGACCGGTCAAGACACTAGAACATAAGGTTAGACCGGGTTCGTGGCATGCGGATCTTACAGATGGGCTCCACAAATTCCTTCATGTACTTTTGCCATTACATATTCCGCTCTAGAGGGCGGTATACATCGAAGAAGAGGGTGTGTGAAAGACTTCTTATATAATACCTCCTCGTAGATCATATACGCATGGGATTTGGCTTGTATGCTTTGAGCTTCTTCAGTAGGTAGAATATTTTCTCGAAGATAAGTGAGAATAGGATCCATCCAGCAAGGCTCGATATCCACAGGGAGGACTTCTGAGGTAAGATCTATGCTTCTCTGTAATAGGTGCTCAACATAAACAGGTACTTGGAAGCTACTCAGATCGTCTTGCCCTAGTTTAGAAAGGGCTTCTGCTTTCACATTTTCTTCTCGAGATATATTGAATACTTCAAATTTTTTTAAAAGTGAGGTAAGCCACTTTACCTCTGTCAAATATTTCCCCAAATGTTCTTGCTTTGCCTCATAAATTCTCGACACTTGCTGAATCACCAACTACAAATCACCATACACAATTAGGCGCTTCACCATCAACTTAGTGGCAAGTTTCAGACCTATTATGAGCGCTTCATACTCAACTACATTGTTGGTTGTTGAGAATCCAAAGCGTACAAATGTAAGTACTTTGAATCCTTCCGGGTTGATGAGAACAATCCCTGCTCCGGCTTCCTCATTATTTGACGAGTCGTTTACATATAATCCAAGAAGGCTCTTCAGGGGCAATTACGATCTTAATTTGACCCACCTCCATTGCTCATTTTAGATTCGACCCTTCTTCTGAGCCATCTGGGAGAGTGCTCTTTAATAGGAAATCTACTAAGGCTTGTGCCTTAATTGCTGTTCGAGGTTAGAACTTCAGATCAAACTCCCCAAGGTTGACTGCCCAATTCTCTATTAGACCCGAAATGTCAGATCGACCAAGGAATTTCTTCAACGGTCAATTAGTCAAGACAGATGGAATGTCACTGGAAATAAGGCCGGAGCCTTGGAGCAGCGGTGACTAAGGCCAAAACGATCTTCTCGATAGACTGATATCTGGTTTCCACATAAAGGAGTACCTTGCTGATGTAGTAAATGGGATGTTGTTCCTTCTCTATCTCCTTGATGAGTATATCACTAACAACTTGCAGAGATACTGCCAAGTATAACAAGGGATTGTCTCCAGTCTTCGGTTTTACAAGGAGAGGGGGGACGATAAGTACATAATGACTTTTTACACTCTAGTGTCCATTCGAAGGTCTTTAATCCTTTGAGAGTTTGGAAGAAGGGCATGCATCTGTCTGTTGACCTTGACATGAATCATCCTAGGGTTGCAATTCGACCTGTTAATTCTTGTACTTGCTTAGGCTTCGTGGGTGATGTCATATTCTAAATGGCGTCGATCTTGGCAAGATTGGCTTTGATCCCCCTTTGTGATACCATAAACACCAAGAACTTGCCCGAATGTACACCAAACGCTCATTTAGTAGAGTTAAGGCACATGGAGTTCTTTCGTATAACCTTGAACACTTCAGCCATATCGTCCAGATGAGTTCGAGCCTTTGTACTCTTGACTAAGAAATTATCAATGTAGACCTCTATATTTCTGCCTATCTGCTTTTCAAAAACCTTGTTGACAAGCCTTTGGTAAGTGGCCCCAGTGTTTTTCAGGCCGAACGGCATGACAGTATAACAATATAACCCCTTGCTAGTTATGAAGACAGTGCTTTCTTCGTCTTCTTTAGCCATCTTAATTTGATTATACCCCGAATATGCACCTAAGAAAAATAAAATTGATGCCCAATAGTGACACCTATCAATTGACCTATCCAAGGCAGAGGATAACTATCTTTGGGGCATGTTTTATTCAGGTCAGTGAAATCAGTACAAATACCCCAACTGTTTCTTGTCTTCGGCACCATTACAACATTGGCCAACCACCCTAGGTAGTTGACCTCCCTAATAAAGTCAGTCTTAAGAAGTTTTTTGACCTCCTCGTCGATAACAGCTTGTCTTTCTAGGGCAAAGGCCCTCTTCTTCTGACGGATGGGTCGGTGGTGGGGATCAATCATCAGACGATGTTCCATAGTTGTTCAAGGAATACTTGGCATATCCTTCGCATTCTAGGCAAATATGTCCCAGTTCTTTTAAAGGAAGGTGATGAGTTCTTCTTTTTTGCTTTGTCAGGAGGTTCGACCCTATCAGGAATGTCTTCTCAGGGTTCTCTTCAAAAAAAGGGATTGGGATATGATCTTCCACTAGAGTATTCCTTTGCTGGGGAAAATCATTTAGAAAATCTTCCAGCTGGATGGTCTAGATTGGGGTGGCCATCTCATTTGCCTTCAAGTCTGCTTGGTGACACTTTCTAGACATCGACTGCTCCACATTGCAAAAGCCAACTCCTATTGTAGTTGGGAATTTCATGATCAGATAATAGGTGGAGAGACAAGCCTTCATTTGGTTGAGCCCTGCTCACCCAAGGATAGCATTGTGGCTCGAGCGAGTGTCCATGACCATATAGTTCAATTGTACACAAGTTCGAGCCGGATAAGTGCCCACTCAAGTATCCAACCTAATCGCTCCTTTCACAGCAACATGATCTTCGTTGAAACTAATTAGATTATATTGAATGGGTCGTAGATGCACATCTTCATACCCTAAGAGCTTGAAGGTATCATAATACAGAATGTCAACTGCACTACCAGTGTCTACCAGAATCTAAGTCACCTCGAACCAATTTCTAATTGTCATCTTGATTACCAACGGATTCTCATGTGGAGTGATAACATCAATGAAATCATTGTCTCCAAAGCAGATGAATCCCTCGCTACACAGTTTTTTGAATGAGAACTCCTCTATCTCCTCCTCGTGATTTCTCACCAAACCAATGCCTTTGGGTTCTTCCACAGGTTTGATCACCACTGGGAGGACTTCTCTTCTCATATGTTTGGGCCATACCATGATGGTAAGACACTCCTGCTTGCTATGACTCAGGTACTGATCATCGTCGAGGCCTAAGTCTTGCTCAGGCCCTGCTTTTCCCAATATCTCTCTTGGTGGACTCTGGCACCGCAACCTTGGGGGAGCCCTGGCTGGCTCCATGCTATGATGCTTGGTACCGCTCCACAGGGCTATATTAATGATCCCTAGGTAGTCTCGTTCAGGGGAACGAGGTGGAAGAGTGGTTGCATTGTTCCTTTCAATCCCTATTAGGGCTGGTGCTGGAGGATGCCGGGGTCCAAGAGGGGGCGGTGGGGGTCGTTGCCCCACAAAGTTTGTCCAGTACCCATGCTGAACTAGATCTTTGACCAATCATCGAAGATAAGAACACTCATTAGTGGAATGACCGTAATCCTGGTGGTGCACACAAAAGAATCGAGGACTTCTCTTTGTCGGCTTAGTGATCATCGGAGGAGGAGGGATAAAGAGGATATCCCCCTTCTTGATTTGCATAATCTCTACCATGGTACGGTTGAGAGGAGTGTACTCGGATAGAGGCTTGGCAGGGTACAATTCCTTGGTTGGCTTAGATTTTTTACTTGGTTCGCCCTCCTTTAGGACCTTATTAGATGTTTCTGATTTCTTTTTCTCTATGCCAGCCAAGCTACTAGCAATCTCTTTGGGTATGGTAGCTTTTACTCCTATAGTATATCATTCACACTAGCTAAAGATCTCAGCATGGGTGCGATGACCCTTCTTGTTCAAGGAAAACACCAGTTTTTCATCACGAACGGCTTTACATAATGTTTCTATGACCAAGTCAGGCTAGATATCTTTGATCTTTCCAGTAATAGTAAGGATCTTGGTGATGAAAGATCGAAGGGTTTCAGTTTCTCCTTGCTTGACGGCCTACAGTTGTGACAAGTTCTTCTTTACAACCCTACTTCCTTGAAGTGCAAGAGGAATAGACTGCTCAATTATTTGAACGATCTGACAGATTTGGGTGGAAGATTGTTGAACCATGTCTTTCCTACATCTCTTAAGGTAGATGGAAAAGTTTTGCAGCATAAAATGTCATGGTGGCCATAGATCACCATCTCTACTTTGAAGTTGTCCAGATGTCGTTCAGGGTCCGTCTTTCCATCATACCATCTTACATTTGGGAAACAATGGATGTTGTATGATCTCATCGGAGAGAGCCGTCTCAATGTCATAGTCTTTGAGGGCTTCGGAATTGACCCTCTTCACTTGCTGCATGTGCTCCATCAAATTCTCACTTGTTGTTCCAGCATGGCAGTGTGATCGTCGAGAACTGGGATGGTTGGAACTAGGGGAGAAGCACCTGCAACTCTTTCTTGTCGGGCTGCATTGA
Organism: Protea cynaroides; assembly: GCA_028583415.1. NCBI lineage: Eukaryota > Viridiplantae > Streptophyta > Magnoliopsida > Proteales > Proteaceae > Protea > Protea cynaroides. The sequence goes on from CM053272.1 coordinate 19,642,649, forward strand.
CCCTAGGCGTTATCTCTTGCCTGCCAGGGCATATCGACACGTCTTTGAGCTTCTCAAGCAACATCACAGGCAGTATCCATCATTCTTCGAGCCCCTCCCACACCATCATTCCTTGACCCTAGCCATTCGTGTACAGAAGATTTATGAGATTCAGCAGGGGAAGCATGACCACTGATTATTACTTCGGTGGGTTCATACTTGGGAGCGTAACCGATACTATCTTTGCGAAACGACCCCCCTGGCCCCCTGTGCCGGTGAGAGTCTATTGATTGATGAGAGCAAGTCTATGCCCAGGGTGGTGACTATCGAGGTCCATGGGATCTTTGGGAAACTTCTCCGATGTCTACTGATGGAACTATTGCACCGAGAACTTCAGAGTCGCTGTTGTAGAAGCTTTGTCAAGGCAGCCAACCATTGCGTTAGGTGATCGAATTGGTCTTTGGTGATGAACTAAGAAGCAGGGTCGTACTCTCCCCCGCCTTCCTCGAGATGAACATTAGGGACTTGGCCATCTTGGCCGACTGGGATGTCCATACGCTCTTGGGGGACATCCTCGCCAGCACAACTAGCATCAGTTCCTTGGAGATTGGAAGTGCTTTCGGCCCTTCTTGCATGAGCCATAGGTAAGGTTTGGGAACAAAAGAAAAGTTTCTCAAAAACTAGCTTTGGGAGAAAGGAATTGGAAACGAAATGGGCTTTTAAAAACAAAGTACGTCAGGCTCCACAGTGGGCACCAATCTATTGTCATTGGATTTCGCCCGGTGCACAAAATACTGCCACGTATCTGCAGATCAAAAACAAGCAATGAGATGGGTGGGTTTTATCCCGTGGCCACTCCGATGCCTAAGTCGGTATGGTCCAGGACAAACAGAATGGAACTTAGAGAAAAAGGACTGAGGTACGGGAGTTCTGTAAGACCTTTCCATTCCAGTTCACAGTAATAACAAAGTAAAAGACTAAGTATAATGGGTGAGTGAGACCTCACAAATGATAAACAGTGGATTCTAGAGGAAATTTGGTAGAGAAGAGAGTGAAAACTCGGATGCTTTTCCTTTGCTTTCTTCTGTTATTTATAGCCCAAATATGAAGCTTGTCGAGTAAGCTTCCTTTCTTTAGCCAGCTCATTCCAATTTCCTATGTACCATCATTAAGCTATTTCGTAGGTTCAGGAGTCCTACGACCCCCTAGGATGGAGTATATCCCCAAGATCTTATCTTTTCGACCCTTTATGTCCATGTCACTTGGGCGGTTTGATGTGAGTGGCCGCCATTTTCCTTTCCTCGAGTGTATTTGATGCTCTTTTCTTTGTGGCGCTCCTAAATAAGACAATGTGGCGGGCCTAGTTAGCACGTAATGCATTTAATTTCCTCTATTCGCATTTATGGGCATTTATCATAATGCAATTAATGCATATCTGTCTCATTTATTGCCATCAAATCTTCCCGATATTAAGCTTAGGGACCAAAACGAATCGTCGTCCGTATTTTGAATTGGATTCTTCATGTTGCCCCATGCATGAGTGGGCCTTCCTAATGAAGGCCACGTGTACGACCCTTATCGCATCTCTCTTTGATCACCATTGGATGACTCAGATCCCATCCGTTGTATTTTCCCCCAACACTACAATCACAACATAATAGCTTATTTCAGTTTTTTTTTTCTCCATCGGAACCATATCAGAAATTTGAATTTTATCCTCCTCTTATTTCAATTTCTATTAGAAAAATTCTGATTCCAGTTTTGCCTGATTCTCTTTCTAGTTATAGAGTGATCCCACTATCACTCTCACTAAAAACTTCCAACAATTCCACATTCCAAGAAGGCAACCTGTCCCATGTAGCTCTACCTTCTTGTGATGATATGACCATATGAACTGTCAAGAGATCAAACAGAGCAAAGGGGAGAAACTAGCAACCATGACCAGAGTAATTTCTAGAAAAAAAATGGAAGGAAAAAAAATAAAGATGGAAATTATATCGGTTTGGGCTGGTCTCCAATCGATGTATGTCAATTCGGTATTTAGTGGGTCGATTTGGTCTGGCGATTGTCAAGTTACACCCCTACACCTTGAACGACTTGTTATTAATCGATCTGAGTCCAAACCCAACAAATTTATTAAATTGTACAACTCGATGCGGTTTTCAATTGATTGACTCGACTCGGGGGGACACGGTGCCAAAAATTGACACCCCAAACATTCCCATTCATCCCTGCACGACTGCACTGCACTGCACTGCACTGCACTGCATTGATATAGAAGCCACACAGCCGGATTGGAAATTTTAACTTTTAGGCCGGATTTGCAGCCATTGATGGTGCTCCCAAGAAATCAACCTCCACCTGTCATTGAGCATCTGTTTCGGGAAGCCACTTCTCAAAATCTAATATAAACGTCCGAAGAAAATCCAACTAAGCTCTGAAAAAGGTTACAAAACCAAACTTACTCATCAGTACAAGAAAGCAACAAACAAACGCTTCCGATCTGATCCTCAGTTTCTGCTGTTCTTGTTTGCTGTTTCTTTCAATTTCATATTGACCAGAAGCCCTCTACGTCGAGAGATCGAGATCGAGATCGAGAGAGAGAGAGAGAGAGAGGCTGGTTTATTTGTGTTTCCATTCTGGGCGAAAATGGCGAAAGATTTAATGGTTCTGTTATGGTGGATCAGTCTCTTTCTACCTTTGGGGCAAGCTATTTGGTTGAATATTCCTGGGACAGGAACGAAGTGCGTTTCTGAGGAAATCCACAATAACGTTGTTGTCTTGGCCGATTACATTGTAGTTTCCGACGATCGGTCTCACGAGACCCCCACCATCTCTGCCAAGGTAATTTTAGATTCTGAATTTGTTCTTCTCTGTGTTCCCTAATCTCTTCTTCAAGGCTGCTTATTTTTAACTGATTGGGGGCCTTACGCTAGGAATTGGAGTGATGCTTGTTTAATTTTGCTTAATTTCTTCTATTAGTGGTGGATAGTTTTCATATGATTTTGTTGTTTATATTTTGGGACTGTTGGGAGTGTTTTGATGTGATGCTTGCTAATCGGTCCCAATCACAGTCAGAACTTGCTCAATGAAGATGGGTTTTTTCCCATGCCTTTTGATATGGGAAGAAAGATGTTGATAAAAGAATGAGGAGGACATAGTGTAACCAATATGCAAGATTAGCAGCAAATGATAAATCTTGCACCAGCATGTTATTAATATCAACTATCCAAATCTGTCGTTCTGCTTTACGAACAGCATTCTACGGATGCGTCTTTTACCCACTTTTCTGATAATGAAGTTATTGAGAAGGAGAAGGAGATACGGGGGATTAATTAGGACAGGTGCCTTTGGATCCTTTTGCTGGTGGAGGACCAATCGTCCTTTCTAAGTAACACAAAGAGCAGATACAAACTCATTCTAAACTATGATTCTCTTAATCCAAATACATCTCTGAATTTGACTTATTTAGTTCTTCTAAGTTTTGTTACTCTTTATTTATTTATTTTTTTTTTTTGTATTATCCCTCTATCCCTATCCTAGTTGGTTTAGCTCAAATTATAAATAGATGTAAAGACCATAGGCCTTCCATCGGTTTGAGAAGTAATTTTAGGTTTTCTAAAACTTTGCTGCTATGGATTTAGTAGTTGATGCTGTGGATTCAGTAGTGTGCTTGGTGGAGTCCACGTGATGGCTAAGGTGGATTCCTTAGTGGAAGAGTGGATTCTCTTCACGAGTTTGGTAGATTCCTGCCTTGTTCTATCAATTCTTCTATTTTTTATTAGATCTAGTTTTGCATTTTGTTCTAGTAGTTCCGCATCTTATAGATTTTGTGCTAGTTTTTAGCTAGATTTTTCTGGTTTGGTAGTCTACATTATTTCTTTTACTTATTGATAGTTAATAGTACATCAAATTTTGGTCAAGATGTCCCCCTAGTTCCCTTACTTCTCACTTGCAAGAGTGTTGGGGGTTGAACATTGGCCATGGGTAGGATTTCTGGTGTGCTATTCTGTGTGAGGCTGGTCTCGGTGTGTGTCTCAGCCCTTGGTGTTGTGTGCCCCTTGCGGGCTGTAGCTTGTGTTTTTCTCTCTTCTCTTCCAATAAAGATTGCTTATAAAAAATAAAAAATAAAATATGAAAAATAAAAAACTTTTGGTCAGGATGCTTTTGGCTGCTCATAGTCATAACTCGCAAAAAGTTCTTGTCTTGTGAGTCTTTCCTGCAAATCATCCCACACATCCTTTGCAATGCTGTGAAACATAACATTAGCAGCCATGGATGGTTCCATGCCATTCCCAACCATAAAAACAATGTATCATTCTCACACATCTATTCCTTATACTTTGCATCAGTTGAAGAAGGTGGGGATGAGGTTAAATAATCCAATTTACCTTTGGCGTTAATATAAACTTTGACTGTTTGTATCCAAACTAGATTATTTGAGTCACCATTTAACTTAATAGTGGTGCTTTAAACATTGAAAGAATCCACAGAAGACTTAGGCTCCCTTTGGTTTCACATTGATTTCATGAAAACAATTTTGGGAATTGTTTTGATCAAGAAATTGAAGTTTGTTTGGTTGCATCAAGTGAAAACGACTTCATTGATGGAAAATATATTGGGTAATCCACTTTTGAGAATAATTTCTTACTTTTTATTTTATATATTAATTAAAGAAGAATTCTTGAGTTATACTATTCTATATCTTGAGGAAGCTGATCCTCTCATTCTATTCATTCACACTGTTTTGCATTATCCTTCCTTTAACAATGTTCGTTCTTCAAGCTAAGCTTCCCCTTTGGGTTCTCTGTTACATTCCTGTCTTCATGCCATTTCTTAAAATTCTTTTGGTAGCCCAAAATCCGATTCTTCAGATCACTTTTTCCCCAAATCACCATCCCCACTGTCGTCAATGTGGTTAGCCTCAAACCGATTTCCACCAAAATCTCGTCGTATAGCTTCAAATTATCATTCTATTAGGGTTCTTTGATTCTGATTTGACCCGCTTCAACATAGAGTCAAAGAATGGGAGCTTCTCAGCACAATGCCAGGGCCTCTTAGTCCTCGTGGCGTTGACATGAATGAGGGGGGGCTTCTGTGACTGTGACCCCTTTTTGCCTGAATCATTAGGAAGGTCACTGATGGGTTCTTCGATAAGCTTTCGAGCTTTCACTTTCTTGGACATAACGTTCGAGGTTCCACTAGCGTTGACCCAAGAATAGAAGCAGAGTAGACGTGCAGAATGGTTAGCAGTAAACAACAAACATGATTCAGGCAAAGAGAGAGAGAAGGGGGAAAATGCTACAAAAAAAAATGAGTAAAAAATGTTTGGAGCAAGAGGAGTTGTAGCTGGAAGAAAAGAAGAACGATGAAGAAGAAGAAGTTCACAATCTTAAATTCCTATTTCACTCGAAACCTGAAGCAAGAATGCTGCAACCTTCAAACAAAGTTCGAGACAATGCTACAATCTTCAAGTGGAGAAGATTCTGCAATCTTCAATAGGAAGAGAAAATAAAACTTACCATTGAGTGAGAGACAAGAGGAGATTTCAGGTTTGTTCCAGCCGTATGACCCTAAATCTGTGTTTGAAGATTGAAATCACGTTTTTACCCCGAGTTTTGAGTCATTGTCAACATGTGCTCATTAGCAAGGTTCAAGGTTTCGGTTTAGGCCAGTCACGAAACCGAAACCAACCAGGTTTTGACCCTAATCTCGATCAAAACCTGGGATTATTTTTGGGCAATTACCTTGGTTTCGATGACCTAGATTATGCTTTTTGACCCCAAAACGTGTGTGCGGCCTATTGTTATCAAGTTTCATATACTTTCTAAATTAGGTTCACAAAAAAACATCTTAAATGGTTTTTCTAAGTGTGGACCGTAGTTTGGTAATATACGGCAAGGAGTACAACAACTAGAAACTGAGACTTTGAAGGCTCATTTATGACTAATATCATTTAAGTAAATATTTTATTTACTTAAGATATTATTCATAATTAAGCATACACCCTCCATTTGAATCCAATAAAATAGTCTAAAATTCAAATTCTAAAAGGATAAAAGGTCAACATTCCAGTTCAAGAGACAAAACTAAATTTTTGATCGCGGGGCTTTTTTTTAGCTTTCAAATGCTAGTTTTTTCCTCCAATCTAAAATTCCTTAAATTTTATTAAAGCAAAACATCGCTAAAAACCAAGAGTTTGCCAAAAAAAAATCTTTTGTTTTGAGTTCAAAATTTTATTTCCATTTAGACGATTTTAAAGTTTAAACAACATTCACATACTCTGAATAAGGTTTGACAGGAGTAAAACTCCTTCAATATAACTCGAATTCAGGCAATCTCTGATTTGTTGCAAAGCTAACATAATCAGCTTTCCAAGAAAATAAGTGTTGCTTAACAAGTAGTGTTCTTGTTTACTGTTTCCTTACCTATTCGGACTTGTAAGGTTGAAAAAAAAAACAATGAAATCTCAATCAAAACATGAGACATTTTGGAATCGAGCACCCATCTCGTTTCGACCTTGGTCAAAACCGAGATTTAGAACCTTGCTCTTTAGATGTTAGCGCGAAATTGGATGAAAGAGTTTAATGGTGAAATTGTGAAACAAACTGTCTTCTAGTGCAGAATTTCAGGTGAAATTGATTTCAGTTTCAACGAAATTGAATGCATAAATCCAACCAAACGGTCATTGAAGTAGAAATCACCCTTGTGAAATCGAAGTAGAAATCGAACCAAAGAAAGCCTTAGTGTCAACTATAATAAATTAAAAATCACAACTAAGAGGATAGAAGAATTTCCTGCACCAATATAAAGCAACGCAGAATAGGTAATGGTAGGAATCAAACTAATAAATACACTTATGCAATTACTAACTTAACCAGAAACAATCTAGAGCCAAAGCAATCAGAACTGGTGATCAAAGAAAGCAGCCGTAACAGTCACATGATAGAAAAACTGTTCTGCCAAGAGAAGGCAAACCACAGAAGGATGTGCTTGATCTTCTGTTTGGGGCATTATAAGTCAGTTTATGGAGGTGCCCAATCAGTTTCTTCGGAGGCAGCTTGTTGAATTTTGCAGTATCTTAAAGATGCTTCAGGAAAGGGTCTCACATATAAACCTAATAAAAAAATTGATCTTGTTGAATATTCAGCCACTGATTGGGCTGGTGTTGAAGGTCATGAGATATCTACTACTAGTTATTGTACCTTTGTAAGTGGAAATATTTAATACTTGGAGATATAAGAAACAGACCCCAGTGGGGAGATCAAGTGCTGAAGCTGTGTATAGAGTTATGGCTCATATTACAGTTGAGTTGATGTGATTGAAGTCCCAAGAGCTTGGGTTTCTATTACCAGGCCTATTAATATGTTTAATTAAGTTGCAATTTATATGACTAGCAACCCTATCTTCCATGAACAGACCAAACACATTGTGGTGGATTATCACTCTCTGAGAGATGTGGTTATGAAGAAGTTGGTTGCTACTCTGTTCGTTGGTTATGGGAGTCAGCTAGGTGATATGTTCACTAAAGCTTTGTTCCGGCTTGCTTTTCTTGAAGCATCTTCCAAGCTGGGATTGGGTGACCTTTATGCTCCAGCTTCTTTTTTCTTTTTTCTTTTTTTCCGGGGGTGGGGGGGAGTCAGTGTATCGTAGGGGTAGTTTAGTCTTTCTATGTTGTGGATTTTAGGTTTATGTGAGATATACATAAACCAAGGGTATTTTTGTCATGAACTTAAGTTGTATATACACTGAGGCTTTCAGTTGGAGGTATTTTAGCCTCTTACTTTTTTCAGCCGATAGTTCTCTTTGCTCCCATTGATCTCCATCTCTCTCTCCTTCTCTCTTCTTCTGTCTATGCGACCTGCTGGTTAATATTGTTGTGGTATTGTTACATCTCTATATTGGAATGTATCACTTCCTTGATCTCTGGTTGGATTTTTCTTCTTTGACAACATAGACCAAATCTTATTTTAGGCATGATTTTAGTTGTTATGACCCCGCTGACTACTTTCCAACCTAGGAAGATTTGATGTGCCGCACACCATAGCATCATGTACATTTAATCTCTTCAAACATTTTAGCTGAAGCGCTTTAGCTCTTGAGATCATTAATAGTGCAGGCTGGAAAATTGGGTTCTTTATTTATACTCTAAATCAGAAGACTCATGTCAAGCTGCAACTCCACTGGTAAGTCTCCTCTTCTTTTCTGATGAATTAGTAGGATTATCTCAATACTGCCTTAGCTTGCAATATATCCCCCAAAAACATTAGAAATCAATTCAAAGTTGATTATGTGTGTGTGTGGAAATTATAAAATGAATCCCCTGGCTAGATACAATTGATAAAATAAAAGGTGGTCTATATCATGGTTCTAAATCTCGGTGAAATCTCGTGATTTTGAAATTCTTGGTGATCTCGACCGGCTCAAGACAAGATGAGACACGAGACACAAAATCTACAGTGTCTTAGTCCAAATCTTGAGACTTTGGTCCATCTCGTTTTCGTCTGAGACCTATTTTTCTTGACTGAATCCTAGTTTTTTTTTTTTCCGATCAAGAACTGTTTTGCTTGACTGAAAGTCTGAAACCAGATTTTTTGGTTTTGTTTTGTACTGGACTGAGACTTGATGATTTGCGTAGAATGGTTCAAGGAATAGTACACAACACTTAATACTTATTTATGACTAATATCACAAAAGTAATTAAAATATAACTTTTATATTTTATTTACTTAAGATATATTTATAAATAGACAAACACCCCTTTTTGAATCAAATAAAAAATAGTCTAAAATTCAAATTCCAAAAGGATAAAAAGTCAACTCTCCAGTTTAAGAAGAAAAATCGTATTTCAGGTTATGGGGTAATTTTCAACTTTCAAATGTTAGGGCCTTTCTACAATCTAAAAATTTTATGAATCTTATTATAGTAAAACATCACTAAAAACCAGAAGAGCGCGCCAAAATAATCATTTGTTTTGATGCCCAAAAAATTATTTTCATCTAGATGACTTTAAATTGCATTCACATACTTCGAGCAAGGTTTGATCGGAGCATAGCTCCGTCAATATAACTCAAATTCAAGCAATATCAGATTTGTTGGAAAACTAGTATAACCATGTTTGTATATTTATGAATAATATCTTAAGTAAATGAAATTAGTCATAAATAAGTGTTGAGTGCTGTTTCTGTGGGCTGTGTGGGCAAAATACCAATGTGTTATTATTTTTGCTACCACTATTTGTCATAATTTTTTCAAATACTACTATGTGTGATTAATTTTGTAATTTTATTGTTTAAGTGTGTTTATGTAGGCTAAGAGGGTTTTCCTAGAGCATCAAGCCTTAAAATGGTCGTTTGAGTGCCGAGACACATAGTCAAGGCTTTAAAAAAAAATTCATGTTCTCTTCGAGATCACGAGATTTTTGGTTCTCGACCAGGTCGAAATGGGGTCGAGATCCCAGATTTAAATCCTTGGTCTATATGTGTTTGTGGAAATTATAAAACGAATAGCCTTTGGGACTAGATACAATTGATAAAATGTTGGTCTAGATGGCCACATTTATAGCAATTATTTGTTCCTTGATATGGTTAAAGAGGCTTTGTTCACTGTTGTAAGGAAACAGCAACTGTAGTTGTTTGAAAAGACTCTAAAAGGTGGCAGTGCAAAAATGCCCATGTGGTCAAACTATTGTTCATCCTTCCCATTTGGCAGGTTTCAGCCCTGTGCCATGTGGGGAAAAGAGCCACATTATCAGCCACACATTTAGAAAAAAGACTACTTAACATATAAGGATTATCATTCTAAGACCAAACATTTAATACAAGAAGGAAAACAGGGTTGACAATGGCAAGTGAAATGGCTTTTTTTTAATTTATTTATTTTTGGGTAAGTAGATAGACAAGTGAAATGTTGATGTTGCTAATCTAGAAGGTACTCTATAAGTTTGATATTCTGTATCTGCCCTCTCCACCCTCTCTATAGTCAGAAAACTACCTTTACTGAGCTTGCCTGCAACATCATAGTCTGCCAGAAGCAATTAGTCGGATCAGTGGTGTGTGTGTTTCTGAAAATTATCTCTACGGTCAGATTTCTGATCACTAGTAGACAACCATTATCTAGAGACATTTACAGACCTGGTCATGGCAAACCTTGCCATTATTGGATACATTCATCGCTCCAAGAAGTCCTGATGCAAAGATTAAAAGAAAAAAAAAAAAAAAAAAGAGGCAATTTTTTATATTGAGCTATTTGGATCGTCCTGAGTTTCAAACATTGTATGATCACATGATTTATTTGCTTTCATCATTCTTTCATGAAATTCCAAAATTCTGTAAGATGAGGTTTGTCTTCCAGTTGGACTTTTAGTAATGGCAGGGTTTTTTTTTTTTTTTTTTGGTGGCTTTTATAATAGTCATTCACTCTAGTACTTCTTTTGTAGGTCACATCACCATATGGGAACAACCTTCATCACACAGAGAATGTTACCCAGGGTCAGTTTGCATTCACAACCAGCGAGGCTGGGAACTACCTGGCATGTTTTTGGGTTGAGGGCCCTAATAAAGCGGCAGGGGCAAGTATCAACCTGGACTGGAGGATTGGAATTGCAGCGAGGGACTGGGACTCTGTTGCCAGAAAAGAGAAGATTGAGGTATAGCAGTAAAAGATTTTTTGCTTTCTAGGAATTGGAACCTAAGTTGTAAAAATTTGTTCCGTTTTGGATGAAATTTAGGAAATTTGTGTTTTGGCTCAGAAACTGAAATGTGAAATATCTTGTTTAAAAAATTGGAATTTTTTTTGTATTTTTCTAATTTTGGGCTACTTCATGAATTGGGGCAAGTGAGGAATTTTGGCAGCAGGATTTTGCCATATTAACAACACAGAAATTTTAAGAAGAGAAGGTGAAAACATCCCATTTTCTTGCTGTAGGCTGAAGTCTCTGGCCTCTCCATCTCAGTTCTATGGATTGTAAATAGAAAGTAGAAAAACCCTTGCCCTACACCTAGGCAAGGGGTTCTCTACCAATGGGAAAGGAATATGCTGGCAATTGGATCTCATTTGTCACTTTCAAGTCACTCTGCTCTGTTACGGATGTATTTCTCTACTGGAAAGAAATACTGAAACTTCATTTTGCTCCAACAGCCTCCGTTATAAAATTTTTACGATGTAGACTAGGACTTAACTATTAGAGCTGATTCGGGAGTAAAACAGTCATTCGACCGGCTATGATGTATAGTGAGGAGTTTTGGGCAGTTAATAAGTATCATATAGATAAACTTAGTGTAACTAAGATGAGGATGTTGAGATGAATGTGTGGTAAAACTGGAAAGGATAAGGTAAGGAGTGATTGTATTAGAGCTGATTTGGGAGTAAAACCGTTACATGATAAGCTACGATAAAGTTGTTTGAGATGGTATGATCATGTTCAACGGAGGCCGTTAGATGCTCCAGTATGGAGGAGTGATTTGATTCAGATTGAAAGATCTAAAAGAGCTAGGGGCAGACCTAAGATGACTCTAGGGGAGGTGGTGAGGAAAAACACGCATAGCATAGGCCTTGTTTCAAATATGACATTGAACAAAGCTGATTGGATGACAAGAATCCATGTTGTCGACCCCATTTAGTTGGGATAAGGCTTTGTTGTTGTTGATTTTCCTTTCCTTTATTTTTTTTCTTCTCTTTCACTGCTCATTGCTTGATGTTTGCATCAACATATATTATGTATTAATTCTTTCATTTTTTTAGGGTGTTGAACTTGAGTTGCGGAAGCTTGAAGGAGCAGTGGAGGCCGTTCATGAAAATTTGCTCTATCTCAAGAGCAGGTAACTTATTTGTTTGTAGTCAAATTCAATGTATTTAATTAGCTGGGACCCAGTAGCAAAAAAAAGGGTAATTTACTTATTGGATCCTCAATGTTGGGCCCCTCTGTTAGGGGGACGTTAGGACAGATCAGCAAAAGTGATCATGTGAATTTTTTGCATCACCAATCCAATCTCTTTGAACTGTGGTTTTCAAAAAGTATCTGAAAGTAATTAAAATTTGGGAAAATAAGGAAATGGAAAAAAAAAATCCCAGGAAAATCAGATCTGGTGATTGCAGACAGGGAAAAAAGAAAAAAAAAACCTTACCTAATGGACTGATTCTCTTTTTATTTCATATGAAGCTTGGTGGGTGTTGGTGGTAGTTGTGGTTTTGGTGAGGGTCCGTCTGAAAGGAAATGGAGAAACAAAGATTAAGTTGAAGAACCTTAATAGCAAATGAAGCTCACAGCCAAAGAGCAACCGTTTGCTTTTCTTTCTCCTTGTATTCATATATGTTCCTAAAAGCTTTCTCTTCATCTTCCGTCTCCTTTATCGATAAATTGTTTTCTACTGAATCATTCCTACAATTGAGTTCTGGAACGGTGCTTGGAAGCTCGTCTGTTCTTCACATTTCAACTCTGCTTGTATTTCCTTATTCTTTTATCTGTTGCAATTTGTCTTTTTTCCTTAATTAAAAAAAGAAGAAAGGGGAAAAAAAAGAGGAACCAAGAAACATCAGCAAAACTTTGAAAAAAATGTGACAGCTCTGAAACTTTCCACTGAATGTGCTTAAAAAAGAACCTGGAAAGCCTCTGAACCAGCCAGGCACCTTGGAATTGCCAAAATGCAGCCTTCTTCTCTCATTGTGCCTGACAGAAAAATCCAAAATCATAGTTGTCAAGATATCGCCTAGGTGCCGCTTGGGCTGTGGGCAGTTCTTGAATGCCTAGGTGACCTGTCATGATATTGTTCAACGCTGCCAGACATAAAATTGTGGGGGGAGTAAAAAAATGGCAGAACAAGAAGGAAAAGAGGAGAAATAGGGAGAAAAAGTAAAGAAAATGAAAACTAAGAAGAAAATTGGCGAGAAGAAGCAGTAGCAGCTGCTACTACTGCTGAAAATGTTGCAGTGGCAGCCACTGCTGCTGCCATCCATTGCCATCATAGTAGTTGTAGGAGGTAGGTATGGATCTAGAACTCATGCTACAACCATACTTTTTCTACCCTTGACATCAAAAGGAAGAAAAAGGCCAAACTAACTTTAAAGATGATATATATTTAAAAATAAAAATAAAAATTATACATTACCCCCTTATATTCACAAGTAAAAGAAATAGAATTTTCATTTTCATATGACCCCCCAAGAAAAAAAAATAACAATTACATTTTAAAGGAAATAAATATCATATTTTACATCTAAAATCCTCCTTGGTATACGCATGCCTTTGTCTAGGCCACAAGGTATTGGCTACCACCTAGGTTAGCTTTTGCGCCATAACATCTATGCCCAAAATCTCCCTAAAAGACTCTAGTAAGGCTTGACATTGTTGTTAATACTCCTTCCATACTGTGGCTTCCAGATCTTCTGGATTCTTTGAGGATAAAGCCATTGGCCTGAATTTTTCTTCTTGTTTTTAATATCTGCTGTTTATTGACACAGTCAACTGATTTCTGTGAACTGAATGGTTTGTATCTGATGTTTTGAGATCTCGATGGATTTGTGTGCCTGGCTTTCTTTTTGCATGTTCTGTTAATGACCAATTGATGGAATTGTGTTTTTTGATGCTGATACTCATATTTTCCTTGCTCACATGTCTCTCTCGTCTCTCTATTTTCTTCCCTCTTTGCGTATTCATAGTGCGATCTCTTTCTAATTCATATTGCGATCTCTTTCTACTCAAGCTCTCTCATGGTATTTTCACCAACGTAGCTTCACTGGTGTACTATAGACCCTTTTCCTTGCCCCATGGATTCTTCCACAACCTAACCTTTCATACTCAAATAACAGTAGTGGCAGCAGCAGCATCTGCTCATCTCCCAAACCAAGACCTCCTCCCCAGAAAACCTGGTTGTGACCCTAAGATGGCTCTCTGAAAACCTAGAACCTGTATTCGAATCTCTGGACTTCACTTAAGCTCCCTAACGTGGAGGACCCAACATGTTAATTGGCTCCCAAAAGAAAATATAGCTGTGACCCCATCCCTACCCCGACACCACCACCCCACCCCCCAAAAAAAAAAAAAAAAAAGGTGGATGAACAGTTTACTTATATATTTCTTTCTATGTGTTTACTTGCAGGGAAGCTGAGATGAGGGAAGTGAGTGAAACAACAAACTCCAGAGTGGCATGGTTTAGTATCATGTCCCTGGGTGTGTGCATTTGCGTTTCAGTTTTGCAGTTGTGGCACTTGAAGTACTTCTTCCAAAAGAAGAAGCTTATCTAATATCTCCAACTAATTATTTTTCCTGGTGTAGTACTACAACAATGAAAGAGAATTAAATTACTAATCTTTATACCTTAATTTTGTGTTCTCCGGAGGAAATTATTTATCATTGATAGGTAGAACATCTGGCCTCATTCGAGATTTGGTTGAATGTAGCATGCACTGTGGACAGCTAGTGCACCAAGGATATGAAGCTGAGCTGTAGGTGGCTCCAGTGTTTCCTATCAGATTACTTTCAGACTTCTCTTTCGATATAAGCGGGTTGTGATCTTGAAACCCCCCTTAGAGGTGAAACTCTTCTGATGCTGACTTTGCATCATCTGTAGGCAGGTTGTGATCTTGAAACCTCACTGGGTGAAGCTCTTTTGATGCTAACTTTGCATAATCTCTTATGAGACCACACTTGGAAAGTTAAATATGACGTACTGTGACCAACATGTTTATCAATTCAGGGACCTGGTGCATGGATTTGATCCCTGTGCTATTGCTAACATTCTACTATCTGCCGTCATGCACAGGAAAGGAATAATTCTTGGATGTTAGGATGGACTTTTACTTTCCAATTCTGCATGGTATAATGAAATTGATTCAAGGTTCTGTGGATGCAGAGTGGCTTGAAAGTATTAGCATAGACTGAATGCTGAAAGTAATGTTTATTACTGTGAACACAAACAAGGTGAAGGTACTAAGCATCATGGTGTGCTTGAAGGACCTGACTCGAAACTGGTAGATATTATCTATTGAAGATGTTTCTGTTCAATTTTACCAAGGTTCAATGTATTGGTCGGACATGGTATCGGGCAATGCTAAAACTGATCCGATACCGATACAGATAAGTGGTAACCTGCCTTACACAAAAAATTTATGGGCAGGTCCAGGCGTCCAGCCCTAGTCTGACATAAGTTAGGCCGGCTTGGCTGACACCAGCCCAGTTTGAAGATCAACTTAGACCAGCCCTATCAAAAGTTGAGACTGAACTATATATTATCTAGGCCCAGTAAAGATTGCTATTTTTTTAAGTACTTCGCTCATCTTTCTTCTCAAATCTTTTCTCTCTCTCTCTCTCTCTCTCTCCACCTCTCCTCTCCCCATTTTTTTACCTCAATATATTAATCACGTTCAATTGTTGTCTAAGTAGTTAAGGTAGGGATTATTTGTCAATAACAAGAATCTTTGTTAGTAATGTACATTATATAATATGGGCAATTCCGACTTAATAAGCTTATCAAGCTGTCCAAGTATTTGATGTGGTAGATCTGATGGTGTCCAAATTCTGCAGACAAGATCCCCCTCAAACATATCTAAAAGCCCAAACAGAGTTTGCTAAGTTGAAAATATAAATTTTTCAAGACGTACATGAGGTTGTATGCCAATATAAATGGGTATTTTGATTCATGTAGATTGAAATTTGATGTGTGGTTAATCTAAGGTATATATTAGTTATCCAATGGTTATAATTGACACAGCATCATTCCATATGATATTATGAGATGGGTTTCTTTTATATGCTTATAATCACGGATAATAAACATCTTATAGATTTTGCCTTTGAGATAAAGCTACTAGCAGGTTTCAGAGGGCATCTCTATGCCAGTAATTTTTGCCACATGGTAGTTTAATGTAGCAACTTTGTCCATATTGATATTGTAGAATTATTTAAATAGGTCACATGTCAAATTTGAAATCTCAAGTTTCAAGTGTATTTTTTTTGCACTCGTTTATACCTTCCGTTGTGTTTGGTTGCAAGGGTAATTGAAGGGAAGGGAAGTGAAATTTTTTAATTTTAGAAGGAAACTTTTGTAATGATTACAACATATGCTATCACATTGTTATGTAATTAATTTCAAATCATTCTATATTTAGTTATTAATTTATAGTTCATTGCATCCAAATCTTTTCCATTTTAAAAGAAAAATAAATTTTACATATTATAAGTATCATTACTAAATATGTTAAGAAATTTACATATTTTAGACAATCATGTTCTGTCATATTTATACAAGTTTCCTTTTTAAGTTAAAAATTAACTTCCCTTCTCTTTTTATTTCCCTTGCAACCAAATATAGCCTTCAAATTTGGGTAAGTTTATATATATATTCAAAACTTTATTTTGTCATTTAACCAATTCCATTTCAACTAAAACTTGACGAGTAAGAAAACTTGGAATTCAATTATCGACAAAATTTTAGTTATATCGAATCTACCATGTTCAACAGAGGTCATTAGATGCTTGAGTACAGAAGAGTGATTTGATTTAAATTGAAAGATCTAAAGGAGCTAGGGACAAATCTAAAATGACTCTAAGAGAGATGGTGAGGAAAGATATGTATAGCTTAGATCTTATTTCAAGTCTGACATCGAACCGAGTTGATTGAAGGAAATATTCATGTAGCTGATTCCATTTAGTTGGGATAAAGTTTTGTTGTTGATGTTGTATCGAATCTACCACATGATAAATATTTGTTCTAGTCTAGGCACACCCTCTGGACTTGTTTGACCTGTCGCGTGTGTACACGGCCATTGCTTCAATTTTTGGATGGAGTTTTAGAGCGAGTGAATAATAATATTTCTGCTTGTACTAGACAAAGCACTTGATGCATTGACTATGTATATACACGATCCATGACATTGGATTGTGTCAAGGAGCCCTTGAAACCGTAAGCAAAAAGAGAGGGTTAGGATGGGAAATTCGTAAATAGAGAAGGGTATTATAGGCAACTTCATATATAAGGAGGATAAATTGGAAACTTCATAAATAGAGGGAGTTTTGCTTGACATGTCAATCTTTATGTTTAATATACAACTCAGATGGCTCAACCTCAAAGAATTCATGAGTTCAACTCTCCTTAGCATAGTTGTAAAGGCGTCGCCTAGGCGTCCGGGCGGTTTGTACAGGCCTGGGCGCCAGGGCGCCTTGTGGTCGCCCAGGCCAGACAGGAACATTTATCAGGCAGTACTTATTTATGATTAATATTATTTAAGTAAATGTTTCTTTAATTTTAATTTCATTTACTTAAGATATTATTCATAAATAAGCAAATACCCCCCCTATTTGAATCCAATAAAAATAGTCTAAAATTCAAATTCCATAAGGAAAAAAAGTCAACCCCCCTGTTCAAGAACAAAAATCATATTTTTGGGTGCGAGGGCGATTTTCAATTTTTAAATGCTAGGTTTTTTTCTAAATATAAAAATTCTATAAATCTTATTATAATAAATCATCACTAAAAACCAAGAGTGCGCCAAAATAATCTTTTGCTTTGATACCCAAAAAATAATTTACATTCAGACGACTTTAAACAGCATTCTCGTATTCCCAACAAGGTTTGACCGGAGTGTAACTCCTTCACTATAATTTGGATTCAAGCAATCTCGGATTTGTTGGAAAGCTGATTATGCTAGCTTTGCAACGAATTCGAGATTGCTTGAATCCGAACTATATTAAAGGAGTTACGATCCGATCAAATTCGTTAAAAATACGCAAATGTTAGTCATAAATAATTGTTTACTTAACTCTAGACACAATCCCAGGTCTTAGTGTACATTAGTAAACTTGAATCCACACCACATATTAATTAAGTTATGTCTTAAATGTTGATTATTTATGTAGAATGTTGCATATATATATATAAACATTAATATTTTAGAAATAAAAAAAATGCACTGGGAACGCCTTGGTCGCCTAGGCAACGCCTAGGTGCCTAGGCGCCCAGGATGGCCCCAAACGCCTTGGATCGCCTTGTCGCCTTGACAACTATGCTCCTTAGGACCTATCTATCAGAAAAAACAATTTAACCCCAAGAGGTAGCTTAGTTGGTAAGAAACCAATACCTTAGGAAGTGAAAGGTTTTAAGTTTGACTCCTCTTACCGCCTTGGGACTACTCACATGGAGGTGTTAACTGCTCTTTCTTTCCTAGGGTGCAAGTGAAATGGTTCTCATTCAACCCTGGAATGACTTGGTCCTTGCGGTTGTAGAGTCAGTATGAGCCTGCGGACTAATCAAACCGAAGGTCTAGATACCCTTCTCGTTATCCCCAAAAAAAAAAAAAAAAAAAAAAAAAAAAACTTATATGGTTCTCACCAACAAGAACGAAAGAAAAAGTGTAAATGCAAAGATATCACAGACAAAGAAGTGAACCGAACTATAGCCATAAATAATCAACCAAACAAAAAGAATATATTGAAATCAGCTATTTTGCTCCAAACTTCCAACTGGGATTTTCTCATCTTTTAGTTTTGGTTGGAGTTCTACTAAAGAAGCCTTTTTCAACGGCCAAGGCTTGAAGCCTACATTAAGCATTTTCTCAACCTCCTCGAATGGCAATCCTCTGGTTTCCGGAACAAAGAAATATATGAATATTAATGCAATGAAAGCAAAGAAACCAAACAGCAGAAAAGTGTAGGACGAGCCAAGGGCATGGGTTAAAGTCAAGAATGTCTGGCTGACAATGAGATTTGACACCCAATTAGCCATTGCAGCCATTCCTCCACAAAGCCCTCTATATCTCAAGGGGTATATCTCTGAGTTGATGATCCATGGAACAGTTCCCATCCCTGGTGAATAAGCAATGATGTAGGATGCTAACCCGACCAATGCGATAACACCAAAATTGCTTGGGCATCCCCTACTATACCATTCGCGATTCTCCCCATGACATGCATTTTTTGTAGATGGATTCGAAGCTAGACATGCACCTGGTTTACCCTGGAAAAACAAATAGTATGAGTGATGAAAACCATCCCAAACATAAATTGATTCACAGATTGAAAACCTATCTAGTACTCTTACAAATCTTTACTAGAAAATACATGACCATTTCCACTCCTTTTTTTTCCCTAGAAACTTGTCTTGGAACAAGCAGGGAGAAAAAATAGTGGGAAATGTTGTTCCCAATTTGATTTAATTGAAAGCAAAACAAAGAAAGTAGGGAATGATTAAAAATAAAACATAGGCATGTTCTACAGTTGATATAGGAGGACTTACTTTGCTAACTCCATGAGCACAAAACCCACATTCTGAAGAATCTCTCATGCAGTTCATGCAGTTCCAAGATGATGCATCCTTGGCAGTCAAGTAACTAGAACAAGTAGCATTCTGACCAAAATGGTAGGACTCTACTTGCCCGACAGCAGGAGAATGGATCGAAGCTTGATCAAAAACCACAAACAACATCACTAGAGAGGCTACTATTCCAATTGTACTGACAATAAGCAACCTCCTCCTCCCAAATCTATCAACAAGGAATATCAGCAAAATGGTACCAACAGCATTGAGACCTGATGTAATAAGAGAGAGCGCTAATGCGGTCTTGTTCGAAGCATAACCGGCCAACTGAACTATGGTTGGACTATAATACATTACTGTATTGATACCAACAAATTGCTGAGCCACTTGACAACCAATACCAATGACAAGTCCTCTACGGACTATCACATTACTCCACGCATTTCTTACCTCAGAGAAAATATTACCCTCGCCAATGGAAGATTTATCTGTTCTTTCAGCTTCAATTGATAACCGCAAAGCTTCTACTTCTCCATCTACTTCTTCAGCAGGATATATTTTCCTTAAAATTTTGACAGCTTCCACTTTTTTATCCTGTATAGAAGAAATAGAAAAATAAATAATATTAGAAGGGGAAACTACATCACTTCACTAGGTGGTGTTCCATTTCTATGTGGCACATGAACGGTTCATGTAAAATAGGTAGGAGAGGGTTGTCTGTGTGGCTCTATTGCCTGTGCTTATTATATTGTGTGTGCCCAACAATGGGTATGAGAAAACGTGGATCATTCAGTATGAGGACTGTAAAATTTCCATCTCAAAAGTTCAAATTAATATGTGGAGAGATTTTCAGGTATATAAGGGGCCTGTAGACTGTTTGGTAGTCGGTATGAGACTAAATTTCCAATAAGGACAAGGGAGGAGAGAGATAGAGAGTGAAATGCTAGCATAGCTCCAACTCCGTTATTCAAAGAATCTTTTACCAAATTAGAAAACCCATCATTTTGTACTAATGAGGGACTTTCCTTGCTTACCTATGGTTGAAATTTGATAATTCAGTGGGCATGGATTACTCAGTCGCACAAACGCGATCCATGTATAAAATGTGGAAGGTCATGATAAATAATAGTTGTTACAAAGAAGTCATATTTAGTGAAAATTTTTAAACTATGTTATAGAGAGACTAGGGAAATTAAGGATTTATAATAAACATAAGCATTTAATACTAACCTTTGCATAAAGCCACCTAGGGGATTCTGGAAGTAGCAGAATTAATACAAATTGAACTAAAGCTGGAACTGCTGCGGCTCCAAGCATCCAACGCCAGGTTCCTGGTACCTATAACAAATTCCTCCAAAGAATGGTTATCCAAGTAATAGATTATCATCAACTTTTATTGAATTAATGAAGTAGGAAATCGAATTGATATGGTGGTTTTTCTATAGCATACCTTTGTAAAGGCAAGATTGACAAGGTATGACAAAAATTGTCCTCCTGTTAGTAGCAAGCCATTTGTGCTAACAAGAGCTCCTCTAATTCTAGCAGGAGAAACTTCTGAAATATATAGAGGAGTAGTCATGGAAGCTATTCCAACTCCTAATCCCACAAATATCCTCCCCAATATTATAAACCATGGATCCCAAGCGAAAGCCATGATTAGTGCACCAGCAAAGAACACGATATCAGCTATTAAGATTGAATACTTCCGCCCAAACTTGTCATTCGTCAGCCCTCCAAGTGCAGCTCCAACTATAGCTCCTGCAATAGCCATGCTTACAATGGTTTCCTACCATCGCATACATCATGAGGTATAAGGAATAAATAATAAGTGGGGATATAGACGAGAGAGAGAGAGAGAGAGAGAGAGAGAGAGAGAGAGAGAGAGAGAGAGAGAGAGAGAGATTTACTTGCAATATTGTTTGCCTATCAACAGATGGAAAATCATCTCGAATAAAAAGAAGTGCACCAGATATGACTCCTACATGACAACGATAAAAATGAGAGTTTGATCAATTACTAGTATTCATAAAGTACTAAGATTTGTAAATCAAGTGAAACCAGATATTGAGAGTGAAAAGACAAGCTAAGGTGGGGGAGATATACTACCCAGTTTACTAGCAATTCTGAACTGGCCTAATCTGATTATGTAATAAAATAAGAATATTTTTTCTACAACCATGGGCATGATTACACTAAGCTTGTCACCAAAAATATAGATAAAAATACCAAAAGTCTAAAAGCCATCTCTTAATAGCATAATCTACATTTATTACATCAAAATATAGTTTAATCTAAAGTTCAACTAACACTTGGTAGAAAAAAAATTTGAAGCTTAACCTTCTTTGCTCTAGAGGTATAAACAAAGAGGAAGTAAAACTTCTAACCAATAAATTAAGACCAAAGATTTAAAATAAGCAGAAAACACGCCAAATATAATATTTTTCTCTTGATAGGTAATTATACTTATATTGTTGACTCATTTTTTTAATCTTAAAAAATGAATACAGTGTCTTTTAAAATTGGATTAATACCAAAAAAAAAAAAAAAGTGTTTTAGGTGACAAACATAATATGTTACCAGTGTCATAGCCAAAGAGGAATCCTCCGATGCCAGCAGATAGAGCGAGACGCAAGATGTAAGGCTGCTTCCAAGTTGTCAAACAACATTCTCTAAATTCTGTTTTATCCGGTTTATGAACACCACCCTCCATTGCATGCAGTTTTTAAGACTGACAGTCCAACTTCAATACTTATTCAAACAAAAGAGCAGAGAATCTATATTGAATAAAATCAGATGCTAGCCTCCTGCATGGGTGGATAGTAAACTAAAGAGAGTTAGAATTGTGACAGAATGAAAATGAAAAGTAGTGGATGTTAAACCAATTTATTCCAGCACTTGAGAATAACGCATTCTTTACCATAAAAAAAAAAAGAACAGAATAATGCATAACTCAAAAGGCATAATTCCAATCCATAAGCTAGACTCTCAAAATTAAGAACAAAAGACTATGTTGCTAATATGAGTGATCAAGTTAGAAAATCCACTTTACGCCTTGGAATTATAATCAAAACAGGCTGATCTGTAAATAATTTTTTCGTTCTTTTCATTTTCATACAAGTAAAAATGATATTCTGAGAAGTGTAAGCCACCACTTCAAGCATAGTATACAGAGAATCACCTGAGGACACATTCTTGATTAAATCAAGAAGACATGCATGAACCAAACATTCTCGAAATGTTGCAGGATTACACAGGCAGAAGCAACCTTATTCCCCTTGAGGGACTCGTCAGGCTCTCAAAAAGGAAGCTCTAGATAAGGTTTTTGAAATTTTGAATCTTGACCAACTAAAGCATGCTAGTACTGTAAGTCTGTATATATCAAGAAAAATGGGTAGACTCAAACGGTTGGTATCTTACTCCGTTAGCCTTTCCAAACTTAATTTCCATTAAAAGAGGAAAACTTAGATCAGAATCAGATAAAAAAAGATATGGCCTACCAAAAAGAGCTCACCCCAAATGAGGAGTTCAATTAAAGATAGAGGGAAAAAAATATATGATCCAATTGAATTAAAACCTCAAAATGTGATTTAACATAGAATTTCAATTCATGATCAATCAGGATTTGTAAGTAAATGAACGGAAATCGATTTTTGAGTGGAGGACTAATGAAAGTAAATGAAAGAAATTTGATTTTTTTATTTATTTATATGCCTATAAGTTTCAATTTGTTGAAATCTCTATCCATTTTCTAAGGAAAGTTAATGTTAAATTACTTACCAAAAAAAAAGTTAATTTTAAAAGGCTAATGGATCAAATGCTTTTTTGGCTCAAGCTCTTTCCAACATTCCTCGAATTTTGTTGCATATTTGAATTACTGATAAATTGATCCAACAGACAACCCAGATTATACATATTTGAAACAGAAATCTTAGATCCAAGAGACTACCTAGATAGTAGAGTCACAGTGGAAGAGTTCATGGTTTAAGTATCTGGATTGTGTTAGCTAGATTATTGGATACCGATTCAGACTCCGAATACCAGCATCAGTAGTTACGTGTAAACTAGATTAACCGATACCTATCCAGACACCGGATTCTAGCGACAGTTGTAACTATGCATTTTCACTCATCGCAAAAAATAATTGCAATCAAGAACTTCAATTTCATGTACCGTTTCCTTAGTTTAATATATCACTTTCTTTTGTTGTTCTCCTCACCTCTTCTAATAACATAAGATCAATGTTTAGTTTAATTTCATCACATTTCGCGTTATTTTCATGTTACAATATAATAATATTGAACCAACACACAAGGAATGTAGATTCAGAGCGTAAGATGTAAAATTCTTGTGTTGTTCTTCTGTCGAGGTTTACATGAGGTTTTGAAGTGTGCTTGTCATCAGAGTTATAGAATTCAGATGTGGGTCTCACACCAATGGATAGTTACAGATGGGGATAAGATCTGCATTCGAATTATATAGGGCTCAAATCAGAATTCTATAAAATTTCCATCCAAGATAATAATGAAAACAGAAAACCTACTTCAAAATTATTGAATCTTACTGCAACAAAACCAACAAAACAAAGAAGTCAAGAATGCATATATGAACCAAACATTGTTGAAATGTTGCAGGATTACAAAGAAAGAGATCAGAAATTATTGTGAGCTGTGAGCGATAAGTGTTAATACATACCTTCAATTACAGAGACAAAGGCAACTTTGAAAATTTGAGAGAGAGAGAGAGAGAAAGTAAGTTTAGAAATGGGAATCCAACGGGGATTTTATAGAGATGAATAGAGAAGAAAACAAAAGAATAGAAGATTTCCAGTAATTTACCCAAAAAAAAAAAAGATAAGATAAGATCTCCAGTACAATCTCACCGAATTAATGGGACTGAACAAGTAAATGCATGCAACTCCCATCACCTTAAAAATAGGAATCCGAAATAGCAGCAAAAATCATTCAAAACAGTTTATCCAAATCCTCTCCTCTCGTCCCAGAGGTTCGGGAGGAGAGACGGCAACCCATTAGATGGCTGGAACTCGAATGAATCTGAACTTTCCATCCGAAAAGGTGTCTGCAATTTTTCTCAATTACAAACTTGTTTTTCCATAAAAACAGGAAAACTTAGATTGGACGGATCCAGATCATCCATGGCCCCTTCAGTTGGTCTGAAGAAAGATTGTCTCCCAAGAAGACAACGCAGAACCCAGGTGTCCAAAACTTACAGAACTAATAAAATAATAAGAAAATAAAAATGTGAAAACTAGGATTCTCAAATAAGAAAATTAGGGTACCCCACTTTAGTTTGATCATTTAATTAAATTCAAAATTTTTTAAACAATTACAAAGACACCTTCGAAAATTAAAAATAATTACTAAAACTTAGTTAGTCATTTTTCATTAATTGATGACATAAAGAAAATGTTTAATTTTAATAGCTAAAATACTCAAATGTTACTAGGAGAAGTAAAGATTGTCAAAATTCTCAATGATCATTATTGATATATTTTTATATGATCTTATCTCTTTGAGTTGGCACCTTCAATCCAATCTTATCTCTTGAGTTGGCATCTACAAGGGATAATTTTATCCGATCTTATCTCCTGAACTGACTGGCGCCTACAAGGGATAATCTTATCCAATCTCTTATCATTCTCCCGCAAGCTGAACGGTGGGAGACGCAGACCAAAGTTTGGGCTAAAGATATTGAACTTGGATCGAACTAAGACCTTTGGTAAATATATCAGCTATTTGATCTTGGCTGGAGATGTAGCGGATATCAACCAATTTTTGGCCGACCAGCTCTCTGATGTAATGATAGTCTACGGCAACACGTTAGTCCGGACATGAAATACCAAATTGAAAGTTAGAGAGATGGCCAAGACATTATCACACCAAATTGTAAAAGGGTGGTAAGAGAACAGTGAAGTTTGCAAATAATAAATTCAGATGAAAAATGTCTCAGATACACAATTCATGTACTGAGTCATGTGTATATTTATAAGTTGTTTTATGGACAAAACCAATGAGAGGATGGTATAAAATTAATGTTGATGGACGTTCTCTTGGAAATCCTAGAGAGGCTCGGACAGGTGGAGTCATTTGAGATTGCTCTGGTCAAGTCATATCTGTTTTTAGTGAGTACATCCCTTCTGCCACTAATTTTGTTGCAGAATTCTCAGGAGTAACTAAAGGTTTTCAGGAAGGTATTCGATTAGGTTTAACAAAAGTTTGGCTTGAAAGTGACTCAAAGGTTGTAATTGTTAGCATTCGAACTAACAATATTCCATGGCGATTTCAGCAACAGTGGAATTATTTGTTAAGGGATTATCAAAATAAATATATTAGATACACAACTTGCTTTAGGGAAGGAAATGTTGTTGCAGACATCCTAGCCCATAGAACTGCTACGGATCTTATGTCAAATTGTTAGACCTTATGTCCTTTTTATAGCTAGAGAAGTAGTTTGGGATGATTCGGTTTGTAAGAGATTTCAATTTTGTTAATTTTTTTTCTTCCCTTGATAGGGTTATGTTGATGGCATTGCCGAAAGTGGAATTGTTACTATCATAGGTATTTATTTCTTTATTTCTTTTTGGCTTGATAAAATTTTAATCTTCTAGCCAAAAAAAGAGTTACTTTTACAAATGGTTACAAAAGGATATTCTCCTTTAGGGCATGTTTGATAAAACTTCTACTTCTGGATTCTATGGATTCTGGCTCCCAATGAGCCATTTTGGAGTAGAAGTACGTTTGATAAGGGGGTGTTTGGTAACACTTCAGAAGTTGGATTCTGACTTCTGGAGCATAAATGGAGTAGAAGCCTGTTTGGTAACCCGGTTCGGACTTCTGGAGAATCCATGAGTGAACCGGCTCCAAATGAGTTCTAGAATCCAATTTTTTGGAGCATCAAATAGATGCTTTTCGACTTCAGAACACAATTTTGGAGTAAAAATCACCCCACACCACTACTACCACCAACTACCACCAACTACCACCACCAACACCACAACCCACCAGCCACCACCCACTACCGCCACCACCCTCCACCACCCACTGCCGCCACCACCACCACCACCTACCGCCACCACTACCCACCACCACCACCGCCACCACCATCCTCAATCACCACCCACCACCACCTACCATCACCACCACCACCAACCACCGCTACCACCACCCACCGCCACCTACCATCGCCACCACCACCAGCCACCAACCACTGCCACCACCACCTACCACCACCACCAACTATCACCCACCACCACCGCCACCACCACCACCCCTCATCGCCACCACCACCAGCCACCAACCACTGCCACCACCACCAACTATCACCCACCACCACCGCCACCACTACCACCCCTCATCGCCACCACCACCGCCACCACCATCCACCACCACTAACCGCCACCGCCACCACCACCATCCTCAATCACCACCCACCGCCACATACTATCGCCACCACCACCAGCCACCACCCACCACCGCCACCACCATCCACTACCATCCACCGTCACCTACCATCGCCACCACCACCAGCCACCAACCACCGCCACCGCCACCACCCACCACCACCACCATCACCCACCACCACAGCCACCACCACCAGCCACTACCCCCCACCACCCTCCACCACTACCACCCACCCACCGCCACCCTTCACCACCACCGTCACCAACCATCACCACTCATCACTAGTGCCACCATCCGCCACCCCCCACCACTATTCTGGAGTCCATGACTAAATTATGTTAATAAACATGTTTCTACTCCTTCATACTCTTGAATCCTTTTGAAGTTGGAATAGAAATTTGAACCAGAAGTAAGAATCCCAGAGTTGAAGTTTTAACAAACAGCCCCTAAGTCCAGTTGGATTCCAACTCCCACAGAGTGAACCGGATTCAAAATTGCTCCAAAATCCAAAATTTTGGAGTCATAAATACTTGCTCCAAACTGTTTGATCAACTTTTTAAAAGAAAGAAAAGAGTCAACTCTCACTTGACCACCACCACCACCACCACCACCGCCCCCCCCACCACCCACCACCACCATCGCCACCACCACACCACCACCATTACCGCCACCCCACCACCGCCACCGCCATCACTACCACCCCCCCCCCCCCCCCCCCCCCCCACCCAACCACCACCACCGCCACCGCCACCGCCACCACCGCCACCGCCACCACTGCCATCACCATAACCATCACCATAACCACCACCACCACCACCACCACCACCGCCATTGCCACCGCCACCGCCACCCATCATCCACCACCCACCACCATTGCCATTACCCACCACCACCATCATCGCCACCACCACCCCACCACCACCCCACTACCACCCACTACCATCACTCACTACTACCACGATTATTTTTCTAGACTTCGATTAGGGGGATAGTGTGTTATCAAACGTGTTTCTAATTAAAAAATGCTCTAGAATCTATTTTAGAATTGTGTTATCAAACAAATTTTTACTCCAAAATAATCCTGGAGTAGTTTGGAGTAGAATCCAAATTTGAATCAGAATCCAAAATCCAGAAACAGAAATTTTATCAAACGGGCCCATAGAATTGTAAATATCTAAATCTCTAGGATAAAGATATGATATGTGATTGCATGCAATCCTTACCACGTGGCACTCTATGGAGAATATCCTTTTGTGATTGGATGCAAGCCTTATCACATGTGGCACTCTAAATATATCAACATGTAGCTGGAGCAGATCCTGCAGATCAGATTATGGCTTATCACATACAATCTCGAAACAGTTGGAGTGGATATTTGTGGATCTGATTATATCTTAACAGCACAGCATATAATCATGCATGCAATCATGTAATAGCTGGAGTAGAAGATCCTTGTAGATCAGCAGATCCTTGTGGATCGGATCGTGGCTTAACAGTAAAGGATCCAGCTTCTTCTCCTTTATATCGGGCTACAAACTAACCAATTAACCTATTCTAATTACTATTTCAATTCCATATGCAACTCGCCATGGATCCGCATCCTCTCCTCCCAGTGGTTCTGGGAGGACAGCGGCAAACCAGTCCCGATGGTCGACACATGGCTCTCGGTGAATTCGAGACCCACGTTCGAGCCGATACCCAATCGACAAGCCAAGCCGACAGGGGGTGTCGACTCGAACGTGGGTCTCGGATTCACCCGAGAGCCACGTGTTGGCCATCGGGACTGGGTTGCCGCGTCCTCCCAGAACCACTGGGAGGAGACGATGTAAATCCACCTGGCCATCTTATAAGATCAATCACGCCATGTCACTAAACAACGCCGCCACATCTTCCTTAGAATCGTATTCCTCTGACCCGTATCATATGGGCAATGATTAATATTAATATTTGGTTGAAACGAAAACGAATAACTGATTTAGAAGAAACCAATATCTAACTTAATATCAAAAAGATATATCACATCAGCATAAAAGACGATACCCAAAATCAATACCCATATCGATACTGATACTTATTAGATTTTTTTTCTTACCTACCTTCTCGTTGCCAGAATAATTGAAATTTTGACTAACTCTAAGCAATATTACTTTGTTATGTGATTTTTCCAAAATTCCTAAGTTCTTTTAATACCCATTTTTGTATTTTTTTTTTCCATATTTTCTCGTATATTGTACTGTCAATTTATTAAGTCAGAAAAAAATAGAAACTGTTTTATTTTCTATGCAACCTAATGTTTTGTTCTTGTTCTTGTGATTTTCTGAATATGTTTTGCATTAAATTCATATTTTTTTTCTCTATATCATTTGGCCTTATTTTTCCTAGTTTGACTTTCAGAAAATACCAAAATTCACAGTTATATCATGTAATTTTAACCTCTTTAGCCCATGAAGCCTCAGTTATAGTTGGCACTGGGATATTATGTACAAAATCAATCTGATTCTATTAGTACACGGATCCAATGGGAAATAAACACGTATTTGATACAACGGGTAAAAGTCGAAACACTATTTTTATCTCAAGATCAAGCACAAGTTTGTGCACAGATAATCATCTAGTGAAGGTTTAAATTGCAAGGTACGGAAGTATCTTTCACCATGGAAGAATTGAGTGATAAAAAATTTTAAATTTATAGTGTGATCTTTCTATAGGGATATGAATGATGAAATGCAATAAAGATTCTAATGTCATGAATAAAATCATTCTTGCATGAGCAAGGTTAAACCCATCGGATCCCGGGTCAGATCAGCATGTAAACGTGAAAAAAACCATTCCAACCATGCTGATTCAGGGGGTTACAAGGGATCAGCCCAACCAAGACCAAGCCGACCGCTAAAACCATGAGCATCTTCAACTCCCAAATGGGGGTCTTCAACACACAAGATCTAAATTCTGTATGCATTGAGGTAAAACAAAATTGAAGGATTACAGAAGAAGTAAGTCTAGTGAAAAATAAATTTCGATCCTTGGAATCAAGATTGTTGTTGTCTGAATTCCTTGAGTGTTACACATACTAATAAATAAATTTATTTCTTACCAAAAAAGAAAAAAAAATGATGAAATGCCTTAGAGATTCTAATGTTATGAATAAAATCATTCTTGCATGAGCAAGGTCAAACCCATTTACATAACCCACAAAAAGAAGATTAAACCCATCCAATCTCAATTCAGATCAGCATGTAAACGTGCAAAAACCATTCCAACCATGCTAACTCAGGGGTTGCAAGAGATCGGCCGGCCGAGACCAAGCCGACTGAACCGACCAAGTTGACACCAATCCCTAAGACCATGAGAATCCTCAAGTATCTTCAACTCACCAAATATGGTTTCTCAACACACAAATAAGATCTAAATTCTGTATAGCATTGAGATAAAACAAAATTAAAGGATTAGAGAAGAAGTCACTCTAGCTAGTGAAAAATAATCAGATTCTTCAATTAATTAAAGAAATGATGAGCATAACACAAGTTTGAATTAGTACAAAGACTAGCAACAAGAATAAATTAAAGAGATGAGCATAACTCAAGTTTCAATTAGTGAGGAGGCTCAGCTTCATTCGATCTTAACTATCTTGTGGTTCAAATATCTGAACCTACAAACCTCCTCAAAAAAATCATCTGCACTGCTATGACAATTCTTCATCTGGAGAATCTTTATAACCATTCTCTTCAGATTATTTCCATGTTTCACCAGTGACTCTAGAGTGCTTATTTTCTGTTCTGCATTCAGTGGAGATCTAACTGTAATTATCACCTCTTCCAAGTATGGGATACTAAATCTTGAATCCACCTAAAAACAAAGGAATTAAAGAGAATTTATTTAATGGATCCTTTGGATAGAAAACAAGTATTGTTTGTACTTTGTATTGAATGTGAACTTACCCTCTTTAAACTGTTCTTCTGGCACAAAGCAGCAAACATGGCACCATGCATCTCAAATGTTTGTAGTTTGGGATGGCTGTTAAAGAAATCAACCAAATCAACCTCAGGAAAGGGTAGAAGGGTATCAAAATCGCCCATGAATTCGACCTTCATAAATAGATGCTTCACTTCACTTGCACATTGTAGGATGGTAGTGATTGCATCCCAACACCACTGAACTCCTTTGATGGACAAGGATTCTAGAGCCCCAAGCTTTCCAAAATCCACCCTATATACTCTACCTGAATACATTCCAATCATAGACAGATGATCTAGGCTCCAATTGACTT
Organism: Protea cynaroides; assembly: GCA_028583415.1. NCBI lineage: Eukaryota > Viridiplantae > Streptophyta > Magnoliopsida > Proteales > Proteaceae > Protea > Protea cynaroides. The sequence continues at coordinate 19,673,560 of CM053272.1, forward strand.
TAGTGAGGAAATACCAAATTCTCTAACTGAATTAAATTGAAGATTACCTGCACTATTGGAGATTGAGAGATTAGTCAAGTTATTTGTCTGGGTAGCTCTAATCCAACTACAGCCTTGAACATCAAGCATTTGAAGCTTTGGGCAGCTGAGAGCGAGGAAGCAATTTCCCATGCCATAAAAATCCAGCCTGCATTCTTTCAAGTGCTGCAAATCAATTGTAACTGATCTCAATCCATCACACCCAAGCAATGACAGATGAATCAGATTTGGGCAAGCTGTAATTGCAGCAGAGATAGCTTTGTCCTTCAATCTTGCTCCACATATTGAAAGTGTGTAAAGGTTTTGGAATTCACTCCATTTGGGGGGTTCGGTCATGAGGACGCCCCAGAGCCTGAGTGACTCCAGAGCCCTTGCAGAATCAATGCAATCCATCTTGGAGGGGCCTTCAAGTCTAGCCTGCTTCTCAGTAAGATTGTCCATTCGGAGTTCGAGATGTCGAAGAGAATGGCTCATGCTCGATAACCAAGAGGCAAGACCAGCACTGGAGAAAGGGCAGTAAACAACAAGCTCTTCTAACCATACAATGGATGAGATCATCCGACCCACAATAATATCTGGGTCTTCTCCATTGTTGTTGTCTTCAAAGGAGTTGCGAGGGAAGTAAAGGCTCCGAATATAGGGCATTGAGTCCTTCCACAGTTTAGAGACACAAGAACACGTAGCGACATCCCTCGCATTATTCATGTGAGACAGAATGTATTGGACAATGGCATTTGGTAGAGAGTTCATTCTTTGAGGACACAATCAAACAGGGAATCTACAAAGAAAAAAGTGAGAATTTCAATTAGAGCTCGGATAACTGATCTATGTGAGATTGTGAGGATCTTGAGTATTAAACAACCAAAGCTTTAACAAACCCCACCAGTTTTTTAATAATTTGACTCTGAATACTGTAAAATCAATGAACACAAGCCGAAGAACCAAATATAATCAATCTAGATCTCTAGCAATCAACGTCTATAGATCCAAATGAGTTAATTCGAGAGATGTGGAGCTGAGATTTATACTCAGCAAACACCAAATGAATTCAAACCCATTTAAAGAATACTGTAAAATCAAAGCTTTAACAAACCCCACCAGTTTCTTTCATAATTTGACTCGGAATACTGTAAAATCAATGAACACAAGCTGAAGAACCAAATATAATCAATCTAGACCTCTAGCAATCAACATCTGTAGATCCAAATGAGTTAATTCGAGAGATGTGGAGCTGAGATTTATCCTCAGCAAACACCAAATGAATTCAACCCATGTAAAGAATACTGTAAAATCAAAGCTTTAACAAACCCCCCCAGTTTTTTCATAATTTGACTCTGAATACTGTAAAATCAATTAACACAACAAGCTGAAGAACCAAGTATTATCAATCTAGACCTCTAGCAATCAACATCTATAGATCCAAATGAGTTAATTATAGAGATGTGGCTGAGATTTATCCTCAGCAACACTAAATAAATTCAACCCATGTAAAGAAAAAAAAACATCAGTATCAATCCAGTTGAGACTAAACCTGAATTAAAGAAAAATTCAACTACTTTTAGTAGAACTATAAATTTTCGTTCGGTAGGAGCTAGAAAACTAAATTAAAAAAAAAAAAAAAATCCAGAATCAACTGGAACTTGATGATAACTGAACTTCAACGTAATGTCGTTAACAATACAACTCAAATTTCAAGCAAATGTTTCGAGGAGAGAACAAAAAAGTAAGAGTGGAAGGAAAGAAAGACTTACAAATAGTTTTCTGAGTGACGTTGATCTTGAAGAAGTCAGAATAGAGAGATCTATAACCTCTGAGCTTTGATGGCTTTTGTGGCGTGGAGAGAGAGAGAGAGAGAGAGAGAGAGAGAGAGGGTTTAATATAAGCTTTGAAATTGGAAAGAGGTGAGAGAAGATTCAGGTTTGAGACCTGAGATGGTAAGAATTGAGAAGGGCGCGCAGACAGTGTTTTAAAATTCAAAAAAGTGAGGGTTTTTTTTTTTTTTTTTTGGGAAGGGTTAACGGGCGAGAGCTGAGAATCTTATCTGGCCCGTTTTTATTTAAACTTTTGAAATTTTGACCGTTTGGCGCGATGTATCAAGACAATGTACCAAATTACCATAGCCCTAAGATCCTGAAGCCGTGTACATTGGAAGGTAGAGCCATGGTCCAACTAGAGGATGATAAGGGATAATCAGACCATTTACTTCAACATTGCTAGATCCAATGGTGGCATGGCTGTGTTTCTATAATGGTCGATAGTCCATGGATCTCCATCGAGCTTAATCGGTCATTACCATTTTAATATCTTGCAACAAGACCGCCCGTTTAATTAATCGGCCCCTCATCGGCAAGGATTGGATACGTTTTTATTTGATCCTGACCGTCTCGGTTCATAATCAGCCTTATGCTAATTAGGGCTCTCTTAGGTATAGTTATTTGTGTTTATGAATTATTTATGACAAATCATTTATAGAAATAAATTATGAGTCATAAATAATAATTATTTAATGTCACTAGACATAAAGAAGTAATAATGGATTATCACAATAACGATAAATATGGGTTTGGATCCTCTGCAGCCATGTAGCCCCTGCAACCCCATATGAGCCATTGGATTGCATTGCTGCACATGTAGAGGTGCTCTCAATGACCCAAATGTGGCTACAGGGGCTGCAAGGTTGCAATGGTTGTAGGGGACTCAAGCTCGATAAACACCTTTTAACCTATTTGTAAATTTTAGATTATATCAATTTATTTTAAATATAAATAAGCACTATAAATCATATCAAACAACTACATATGTCATAATGTATTATATAATTAATTCTATAATAGATACCAAAGAGAGCCTAGGTTAACCAGTCAGTAAACGGGCTCTAACGGGCTCATGCCAAAGTGTAAATAGAAATAGAGAGAAATAGTGATAGATTTCATAGAAAATCTAAAGAGTAATCAAGAATTGAAGATTGAGTTCAAATAATATTATACAACGTCATGACCATGTCAGTGCGTACATTCTTCATAAATCACAACTCAATATAACTTAAAATAAGTATGATGCTTACTTGATCTCTTTTCAAGCGCCAACAAACAAACATCCGTTCTAACCAAAAAAAAAAAAAAAAAAAAACATCCGCATGCATGTCAGCATTAGGGGGTGATTGTTGTGAAGCGGAGGATATGGTGCTTTATGGTTTAGTTCATACTTCATAGTGTCTTAAAGCAATTAACAAATGTATATCTGGTTCATAGTGTTTTAAAGCAATTAATAAGTGTATATCTGGTCAAGTATAACAAAAGGAAAATTTTCACCTACATCCCTTGTAGTTTGGCTTAATAAAATACACCTACATTTTTTCGCAATAACGCCCTCTACTTTATGAAATATGGTTCAAATAGACCCCCTCGATCAGGACAGGGTTGTTAACTGATGACATATCACCATCTTAAATTATTTAATGGCAAAACTACCCCTTAAAACTCTTCTTCCTCACTTCACCTAGGATCTGAATTCATCTTGAATGACATCACGAAGAAACTCTTGACGAAATCAATGGAGCAAAGATTGAGAGCATTGTCAGACTAAACCCGTTTCCGGAATTAGTGGAACTGAGAATGAGAACGATCAGAGTTATTGGAGTAGAGATCGAGGATGTCGACCTACTATAGAGATCATCGTCAAAATCGACGGAGCCAAGATTGAGATCAAACAGACCGGAAAGAATGTCGATCTATTGAGTTCGTCGCCGGAATCCATGGAATGAGATCGTTGCCAGAATCCATAGAATTAAGATTGAGAGCAATCAGAATTAATGGAGTAGAGATCAAAGATGTCAACCTACCACCGAGATCGTTGTCGATCCTCATGTGTTCTTGTAGCTCTGAGTTCCATTCTTTAATAATCTCCTCGACAATATTTTGTACGGTGAGTGAGATTTTGCAATGAGAATACTGAAGAATTGAGTCCAGTTCTGGGCGAACCGAGGCAACAATCCTAGAAGACAGGAAGCCGAATAGTGGTATGGCTACAACAGGGCCTGGTTGGGCCGGGTTTTTCAAAACCCTAACCCTAACCCTAGCTATTTAAACTTAACCCTAACCCTGACCCTGACAAGGTTGGGTCTAACCCTAACCTACCCTGATTGACCCTGACAGGACTGGGTTGGGCTGGGTTAACCTTGATTAACCCTGATTTAGGGTTGGATTGACCTTTGATTGGCCTTGAAATATACAACAAAACATACATATAACAATTATAACTTAAAAATATAACAAACACAAATATATATATATATATATATATATATATATATATATATATATATATATATATATATATATGGTTGGGCCGGGCCGGGCTCAACCCTAACCCAACCCAACCTTGCCAAGGTTGATCAAAATTTAAGCCCTAACCCAACCCTATCAGGGTTTGGGCCGGGTTAAACCCTGCCAGGGTTCAGGGCGGGTTTGGCCAGGTTCTGGTTGTCAAGGTAAAACTTGCACCCCTAAATAGGGGTTGACCCCCCAAGTCGAAGCTCCTAGTAGAGGACGTAATGTCCTACGATGGTGAATGTGTTTGGCATCTAGAAGTGAAAGTGAGAGGGACACATCTGGAAGTACTAGAGGCTCTCTAGCTCATGAAACCGATAATCTTCTTCATCAACAACCATTTTCCAATAATGAAATCTTAAATGAATAATTTGTTGCACAACTGAAATAATTTACAAAATTAACATCAGGCATGACCAAAGGAACTCTACAAATGCTGACACAAAAAAAAATGGGTTGTGTTGGTAACTTTCATATTAGAACATGCATATGAGAACAGCCTTTCAATGAGGCTAAAAGGTAAGTTAGAAGCTGCAAAGTAAAGAAAGGGATTGATGCCAAAGATCAACAAAAATTCCATCGTTTGAAGTGTTATGCTCATCTCTGCGGCATCTTGAATTGTAAAACCAATGCAAGCTCTAGTGGAGCACAACTCAAGCACCAACAAGAACAGATTTATGATTCTTGTTCTTACAGTCAGAGAAGAGATGCACCATAGATATTCCATATCAATTCCCAGTTTGGACTCATAGCCAAGAAAGAACGATTTGCAAAAATAAATAGGGAAAATTCCAAAATAAAAGGAAATGATGTTGGGGGTAAAAAGGTCTTTTTAATTTTCTGTCAGTCTACTTACATTTGGAAGTTGATATGGATTGTTAGTGTAAGTATCGCAAAAAAAGGTGGGTACGTGTTATTAAGCCAAACCACATGGGGAGGCGAAGGCCCCGTTTGATAACACTCCAGCTCCTTACTTCTTAGCTCCGGAGTTAATCCGGAGTAGAATGGCGATTGATAAACACGGTTCAAGTTTTGACTCCCATGGAGTGAACCGCTCCAAAAATGTCTATGGGAGCTAAAACACTGGAGCTAAAAAAATTTACTTCTCTTGCTCCGGAACTATTACCACTATCGACTGTCATCACCACCACCATTGGCACTGCCATCACCACCACCACCCCTCCACCGCCACCATCCCCACCACCACCCATAGCTGCCGCCACCACCACCACCCTCCACCCACCACCACTACCACCACCCTTCACCCACCTCCACTGCCACCGCCACCACCTAACCGCCACCACCACTACCACCCACCACCTACCACCACCACCTACCACCACTGTCGCCACCCACCACCACCGCCACTGCCACCGCCACCACCACCACCACCACCCATCCACCACCGTCACCACCACCACCCATCACCGCCACCACCACTACCACCACCCCCCCAATCGCCACCAACACCACCACCACCAAACAACATTCTGGAAGCATAATCTTTTGATTTTGAAGCAGTGTTATCAAACACTAGTCTACTCCAAAAATCCTAACTCTGGAGAAGAAGTGGAAAACGATTCTGGACCAGAAGTAGCTCCATGAGAACTAGAGTGTTATCAAACGGGACCGAAATTTACCAAAAAAAAGTGTAAATCCGGTTCATTCGGTCAGGCTACACCATTGCACTGTGGACGCTTGTTTTAATAATTGGTTTGGGCCTAAAGCCAGCATATTTAATAATCAAGCCGATCCAGTCTCTAGCTTCACCGGTCACGCTACTTGGTGTGGGCCTGAAATTGACACTCCTCTCGCACCCAATCCCGTGATTTCATACATAATCATTCTTTCTCGATCCTTCAATTTTCTAGAGTAATATCATTGTTTGGTAATGTTGCTCTAGAATGGAATGTGGAAAAGAATCATATCAAAATCAAGGTTTGGTGCACAATGTTCTGAAATCGATTTCAGAGCTTTTGGAACAGTATGAGAACCGAATCAAGGATTCGTAGAAATTTTACTGCTCCCATCAATTATTACCCTTATTATTATGAAAATGCCATTTTGATTGGTGAAAATGTACTTTATCATACAAACATCCTTACAATTGATTCTACAACTATCACATGGGAATGATCCTCACCTTCGTAATTTGTGAGATTGTAATTTATAATTCAAACATCCTTAAAATTGACTCAAAATATCATATGGGAATAATCAAGAAAATTCTCTTTCAGAATAAATCATCAAGTAATGTATATAAGTCCGATATACCCAATTTACTCCCTCTCTATCATTCTTGGGGGTGGTTGAAGCGAGAGGTCTGTGGTATCACTCATTCCAATGTATTGTTCCCTATTCGTTGTTTTATACAATATTATTAATAAAAAGAAATGTATATAACTATAATAAAAACACTAACATGAATAAAAAAAAAGAATTGTTTTGTAGAACCAATATAAAAAGAAAGGGAAAAAGCTCAACATTGTCGATCTCAATGAGCAGTGGTAGTTCTATGAAACCCACATTGAATTAAAAAAACCAAAAGCAAGAAAAAAAAAATCTAATTCAATGAGTCTTGATGGATGTGAATCACCAACGGAGAACCCCCAAGTGTTCTTTCAACTAAAGACTCACATACAATTAAACAAATGAGAACAATTCTGATAAATACATAAGTTGACATAACAAGTACTTTACTTAATTTAAGTAAATTTGATATTCTATCAAAGGCCTTCCAACTCGTGGGAGACGAGCAAAGTTAAGAAAGGGCAGATCAACATCATATAGACTATTAATCTAATTGAAAAACTCTTTTTTTCTTTTTAGTAAAAATTGAAAAACTCATTCATAAGCAAGATTTCCTGTAGCATTTGATTAAGGATTAGATTTTATAGAGCTAGAAAATAAGCCTCATTAAAGAGTCTTGACAGTTTCATGCCATTCAGACCGCCTTGTTGACTTGTCTCGATGATTTTGTGCAATAGAGCCGTCGGTCAAGAAAGCTCAACTTTTGTCCAACAAGTCTTGACAGTTTTATGTCATGAGGCCGCTACTCAAGAAAACTCGGACCCCCTGGTTGACTTGTCCCGAAGATTTTGTGCCGTAGAACCGTCGCTCGAGAAAGCCCAACTTTTGTTTGACGAGTCAAGACAGTTTCATGCCATGAGGTTATTGCCCAATAAAGATCGGACCCCCCCTCCCCGATTTTTTACTTATATCGACAATTTCGTGCAATAAAGTTGTCGCTCGAAAAAGACAACTTTTGTTAGATGAGTCTTGACAGTTTTGTGCCATGAGGCCACTGCTCAATAAAGCTCGAACACCCCTTGTTGACTTGTCTCAATAATTTCGTGCAGTAGAGCCGTCGCTCAAGAACGCCTAACTTTTGTCCGATGAGACTTGACAATTTCGTGCCATGAGGCCACTGCTCAAGAAAGCTCGGATCCCCTGGTTGACTTGTCTCAACTATTTCGTGCCGTAGAGCTGTCACTCGAGAAAGCCCAACTTTTGTTCGACGAATCCTAACAGTTTCGTGCCACGAGGCTACTGCTCAAAAAAGCTCGGTCCCACCTTGTTGACTTGTCTCGATGATTTTGTGCCGTAGAGCCGTCGCTCAAGAAAGTCCAGCTTTTGTCTGACGAGTTTTTACGGTTTCGTGCCATGAGGCCGCTGCTCAAGAATGCTCGAACCCCCTAGTTGACTTGTCACGAAGATCTCATGCCATAGAGTCGTCGCTCGAGAAAGCCCACTTTTGTTCGATGTGTCCTGATAGTTTCGTGCCATGAGGCCGCTGCTCAAGAAAGCTCGGACCCCCCTATTGACTCATCTCGAAGATTTTTTGTCGTAGAGCCATCGCTCGAGAAATCCCAATTTTTGTCTGATGAGTCTTGACAATTCCCTACCATGAGGCCGCTGCTCAAGAATGCTTGGACCCCCTTGTTGACTTGTTCTGACGATCTCGTGCCAAAGAACAGTCGCTCCAAAAAGTTCACTCCTTTTTTACTCGTCCCAAGAGTTCTAAAGGTTTATCTGGCTGCTACTTGGGAGAGTCAATGTCTGCTTATTCTTGCTTCTCCTCTTAAGGAAACCGAAGGCAAAAATGACATCCTTCTTCTCTTCAACCCCAATCGTCACGAACTTGTTTAAAGAGGGGTATCTGTTAGCATCTCATTTTGATGCTCTTATTCCCTAACCATCCTACAATGTCACCTGGGATTTTTTTTTTCTCTTTATTATTATTACTATTACTATTTAGCATACAATATTCTTTTATCTATTATTTATTCTTTAATTGATCTTATTGTCACTGTATTTTAATTTTTATTTCCATTTTTTTTTCTTTCTATCATCCTGGCTGGGTCATTCTAACACCTGGTTGAGCCTTTGTGGGTAGAAAATGGGTTCTCAACCTGAGTTAAATTAGATTCTAAGGCCCATTTAAAGCCCAGGGAGCTGAATGAGAATAAATAATAATAGGAAATGAAAGAGATTATTCTTTGAGAATATGAAAGAGGGAAGGGGTGCATTGTAAATATTCAAATTTGTCTTATTGTATAAAAAAAACAGGGTTTAGTGAGAGGGGGGTTTATATTTTTTTTTTTTCGTTATTCATTTTTTCATCTTCTTTTCTCTCTTGCATTCTCCTGCGAAGAAGCCGAAGGAAGAGGCGATGAAGGGAGGACCCGACAGACTTCAATCATCGTCCCTGTCGACAAGGCCCTCACAACTTATTGTGGATAAGACGCGTCGCTCCTTCATTTCTGATTTCTTGCATTTTACTTGGTTCTGTTTTCTTCCTTCAACCACTTCTCTGTTTCTGTTCATTACCGACTCTAACAATTCCACCTGTTTCTACCTTCATTGTCGCCGCCGGCCATTTCCCTATTCCCACCTTCATTTGTAAGAACCGTGCTCTAAAACCCGGTTTAACCATGGTTTTATGCGATGACAGGTGCCCCAATCATAACCGGACCGGAAAGCGATGCCGGGCATGGGACCACGCAAGAAGCCGGGTGAAGAACCAATAAATTTCAGGTACGAAACATGTGTAAAATTGGCTAAGTACATACCGGTCTCACCCATACCGGTCTCACCATACCGGATGCACTATCCTGCAACCGGTATGGCATACCGGTCTCACTATACCGGTCTCGCTATCCTGCGACCGGTATGTGCGAGACCGGTATGTGTTTCTCTCAAAAATGGAAACTTAAAGTTTCCATATGAGGGGGGAGCGTGTTTTGGACGGCCTCCCTCTATTAATAGAGGGGGAGACACTTCGTGAACCCCTTTGTTCTGAGAAGGAGTTGAGGGTTCAAGGAGGTAGACGCCGCCAAGGAAGGAGCCGCCGGTGGAGGAACACGCCGCCAACCGACAACCGCTACCGGTAAAGTGCTCTATCCTTCCCGTAGGGTTGTTTATCGGATCGGAGCCGCGAGCGGCGTGAGATCCGATGGAAAATGCTTAGTTTCCCTTCGTCTTTCTTTCGGATCTGGTTGGTTTTTGGTATTCTAGCTAAGATCCGTAGGACCCTTCGTAGACCGGACCTTAGCGGAAGATAGGTGAAACCTTAGGGAGCTACCGTGGAGACCTCGATCTCGGAAATCACGCCGTAGGGTATATCCTTGGGAAAGTCCCGCGGTATGGGCCGCGGTGTATACCGCTGGCACCATACCGGTCGCACTCAGCCAAATCTTGATGTACTGGGGGCAGACGGCCTGGAAGACTCTGCTGCTGGTGAATGCTGAGGTGCGGGTACTGGGATGTCCTCCATGTGGGTGTCCTCATCGCCCCCATCTCGGCAACATCCGCCGCTTCGCACCGCTGCCGCGCAAGAGCCGCATGGTTTCGGCGGGAGGGGACGAGCCCGTAACTCCTCATCACCGAGCTCTAGGACGTCCATCTCGCATCTTGTAGATGGCCTCAAGATCAATATCCGAGTTCATGGTCACCTCCCTAGGTGCCTCTCCCCGCATACCGACACCCAAACGCCGTAGAAGTGCCGTAATCAACCTACCATATGGAAGGTTACCCGACACATCGCATCGCCGCAGTGATCATAACCCGCATGATCGGGTAGGGCGACAAACCCGGGTACCCGGAGGCAACGTTGTAGGTAATGAACCGGGTCAAACCGAGATACCTCTCCATAATGCCCGCCCGAGGGACGATATTATGCTGAATGATCCGGCAATATAGGCGAGGTAAGGGATAAAATTTTGAGGCCGACATAACCCGGTCCCGGGTATTAATATCCGCGCGGCTATCATTGCCCCGGTGTACTCATCTAGGTACCCTTTGACCCCGGGGCACAGTAAATAAGGTCCCCATCGTCCGAACCCCTAGTAGAACGGCTAACTCGCTGTGTTGAAGGAGATTCTCACCCCTTTCACATAGCTTGTGATGCGCGAACTAGCATTGTCCCAGCCATCCACATCTCCTTCCACCTCTAGGTTGGAGAAGAATAGCTTTACCGCATTTGGGCAAAAGGTTCCGACATCGTATGACGGGTAACCACCCCAAAATCCCAAAGGCCGACGCTACATCAAAGCGATGGAGATGCTCCAGGTTGACGTACCGGCCGGATTCTATGTTTTTGGACTAAAACCGATCAAACCGTGAGGCGGCCGTCGCCGAACGAAAATACCTCTCGTTATACGAGGTGGCTGGGGGAGGCGTGCTGCTCATTGTGTTTGATGGAACGTCTCCTTGAAGGGTGGAATATATATAACCTGTGAAATCAAGGAAACGTAACGGTTAGTCTTAAATTATGAGAAAATTTCGACAGAGTAACGGCTGTAAACGGTGTAAAAGCCTCGAACTCACCCAAAGGTTTGGGGAGGAGGACTTATGTAACCCCGCTCTCTTCCATCAAACCAAACTTAGGCATACCAGGTGAAAAATTGGGAGAAATCAAACAAATTCAAGAAAATCGAAATTTTTCCCAAAACCTAGGTTAAAAATCGATTTTTGTTGATTTCTTGCAAACCAACCGATGAAACTCCAAATTGGTTGAGGGGTTTCACTCAGAGGGACCCCAAGAACCTTTTCCAAGCATCAATAAGAGTTTTCCATGGTTGGAATTCCTCGATTTGAGAAAAGTTAAGTTTTGGGCAAAAATACGATGTAAAAAAATCATCTAAAGAGAGAAAGAGAGAAGAAGCTTACCTTTTTAGCCGACGTGGAGACCCTTGCAAGAGTGAAAACCGATCCTAAGGACTCCGGATGCACTGTAGCAACTCGGAGAAGCAGAGAGAAAATCGCCACCGGAGAGAAACCAAAGAGAGAATGAGGAAAAGACAAGAAAAATCGCAATTTTAAAGAGATTTTTCTGTCTTTTGGTATACCGGTCGCAGGGTACCTCCCTGCGGTATCGTGCGACCGGTACCTGCTGTGAGGTATACCGATCGCGCTATCCTGCGACCGGTACCTCCCAACGGTACCCCGCGACCGTACCCGCCGAGAGGTATACCGGTTGCGCTTATCCCGCGACCGGTACCCTCCCAGGTACCCCCGCGATCGCACCGCCGAGAGGTATACCGGTTGCGCTTATCCCGCGACCGGTACCTCCCAGCCGTATGGTCCGACCGGTATGGGCAAAAAGGGGTTTTTCTCCCCGAAAGTCCAGTACCTTGCCATGAAACTCCGTAGGTATTTGGATTGTACAAATTGGTATCAAAAAACTCTTTGAACGGGGGTTTTTCGCCACCTAGGACCGTGTAAGTTGGTGAAAGTTCCGATTAAGTCCGACCACAAGAGCCCGACGCATCTGCTCATCTGTAAGGACTTGAATATGAGGCGAGGAGGTGGTTAGAGTTGCTCAAGGACTACGACCGATATCCAAGTATCACCCCGGTAAGGCCAACATAGTAGCTGATGCACTAAGCGGAAATGGGCATCGAACCCCGGCATGACCAAGTACTAATACAGATTGGGTCTGCTGTTTCAAAACATCGTGGGATCGAAGAGCAACACCTAATTGAGTCACCTGATGATCCCATTGAGCAAGGGTTGATACACAAGTTTACCTTAATGTTTGCAAAGATTAAGGATTTTGCCCGACCTGAAGGAGGAGGTAAAGGCACAGAGTTTCACAGACCCATACCTCGGACGCTTCAAGAGGATTTGGAAAAGGGTCGAGTCAATCCCCGACTTTACGCTTGATGCGGACAAGGTACTCGGATATCGTGGGCGTTTGTGCATACCCGAGGATGAAGATCTGGAAATCCGAATCGGATTATGTTGGAAGCTCACGCCACTCCATATTCAATACACCCCCGGCAAAGCACGAAAATGTACCACGACTTGAAGAGGTTGTACCGGTGGAGGGTAATGAAGGCTGATGTGGCTCGACATGTGTTCCAATATTTAAACCGGCAAGTCAAGGCGAAAAGACGGAGACCCGCAGACTACTACAACCATTGCCCGAGCCCGCGTGGAAGTGGGATTGTATTACCATGGACTTCGCCACCGGTCTACCCATGACTCGGGGTCGGTGAATGCAAAATGGGTAATTGTGGATCGCCTAACCAAAACCGCTAGATTTATCCCCGTCGACCTAGTATACCATGGACAAGTTGGCAAGGTTGTATGTGGACAACATAGTTAGACTCCATGGGGTCCCGTAAAAGTATTGTATCCGACAGACCCCGCTTCACATCCGAGTTCTGGGGAAGGACTGCAGAAGGCAATGGGAACGAAATTGAAGTTTAGCACAGCCTTCCACCCTCGTACGAATGGTCAACGAAAGGACCATCCAGATTTTAGAAGACATGTTTCGGCATGTGCTATTGACTTCAAGGGGGCTTGGGATGAGAAGCTGTCTCTCATTGAGTTTGCCTACAACAACAGCTACCGGGCCAATATCCGGATGGCCCCATACGAGGCTTTGTATGGTAAGAAATGCCGGACACCTCTATTATGGGATGAAGTCGGTGAGAGAAGAATCGTTGGATCCGAATTTGTAGAAGAAACCCGCAAGGCAGTGGATCAAATTAGAAGCCGGGTAAAGACAACTCAAAAGGCCGAAGCACTATGCCGATAACAAGCGGCGGGATCTTGAATTCGGGTAGGTGATAAAGTGTTTTTAAAGATATCACCAAGGGCAGGCCCGAAGCGTTCGGCGAAAAAGGGAAATTGTGTCCAAGGTATGTGGGGCCCTATGAAATTCTGTCCCGGTGCGGCAAAGTGGCCTATCAACTTGCATTGCCAACGGCAATGTCTAAGCGTCCACGATGTTTTCCATGTGTCCCTACCCGAAGAAGTATGTGCAGATCCTTCGCATATCCTTGTTGCTGATCCTCCGGGAGTTGACAAAAGATTTAACCTTTGAGGTAGTGCCAATCCAACTCCCTAGCGAAAGGTACAACATCTTCGAGGCGGAATATCTACTATGTCAAGGTGCTTTGGAAAAGTCAGGACGTAGTGGAAATTACTTAGGAAGAGGAGGATGCCATGCGAAAAGAATACCCCGCCTTTTCGACTGAAGTACGCATACCCCCGGGACCAAATTCTTTTAAGGGAGGGGGGAATTCTAAGACCTACATGAAAATTTCGGGACGAAATTTCTTTTAAGGGTGGTAGAGTTGTAAGAACCGTGCTCTAAAACCCGGTTTAACCATGGTTTTATGCGATGACAGGTGCCCCAATCATAACCGGACCGGAAAGCGATGCCGGGCATGAGACCACGCAAGAAGCCGGGTGAAGAACCAATAAATTTCAGGTACGAAACATGTATAAATTGGCTAAGTACATACCGTCTCACCCATACCGGTCTCACCATACCGGATGCACTATCCCCGCAACCGGATGGCATACCGGCGCACTATACCGGGTCTCGCTATCCTACGACCGTCATGGTGCAGACCGGGTATGTGTTCTGAGTCGTGTTTCTCTCTAAAATGGAAACTTAAAGTTTCCATATGAGGGGGAGCGTGTTTTGACGGCCTCCCTCTATTAATAGAGGGGTAGACACTCCGTGAACCCCTTTGTTCGAGAAGGAGTTGAGGGTTCAAGGAGGTAGACGCCGCCAAGGAAGGAGCTGCCGGTGGAGGAACACGCCGCGCTTGACAACCGCTACCGGTAAAGTGCTCTATCCTTCCCGTAGGGTTGTTTATCGGATCGGAACCGCAAGCGGCGTGAGATCTGATGGAAAATGCTTAGTTTCCCCTCCGTCTTTCTTTCGGATCTGGTTGGTTTTTGGCATTCTAGCCAAGATCCGTAGGGACCCTTCAGAGACCGGACCTTAGCAGAAGATAGGTGAAACCTTAGGGAGCTACCGTGGAAACCTCGATCTCGGAAATCACGCCGTAGAGTATATCCTTGGGAAAGTCCCGCGGTATGGGCCGCGGTGTATACCGCTAGCACCATACCGGTCGCACTCAGCCAAATCTGAGTGAGACCGGTATGTGTGCATCCGTATGCATACCACCGGCACCATACCGGGTCGCACTCACCCGGATCCGAGTGAGACCGGTATGCATGCATCCGGTATGCATACCGCCGGCACCATACCGGTCGCGACTCGGCCGGATCTGAGTGAGACCGGTATGTGTGCATCCGTGTGCATACCGGTCTCACCCATACCGGTCCTCACCATACCGGTCTCACTATCCCGCGACCGTATGTGCGAGACCGGTATGTGTCTCGAGCCCCGTTTGTCCGGGAAAGCCAGGTTTTGGCTTTTAAAACTCTAATAAATGGAAATTAACATGAAAATATGGTTGTGTAGGACTTGTATGTGAAACTTCCGACGCCAAAAAGGATTAACACCACGCGGCCGTGTAAGGGACAAGACCCGAAACTTAAATTAAAGATTTAATAATAAACCTTAGAGAGCTCTTTTAATTTTCTCGATCAAATTATATGCTTGTTTGATGGATTGTGCATATCACATGTCATGTAGTGTAAATTCTATTTGATTTATCTGTTCATGCATTTCATATGCTAGGTGTGATGGATGTTAGACATGTGATTGTTTTAGTTGGAGTGTGGAATGGGAAGGGCCGGGGCCCGGGGATCATTCCTCACCCCGACACCTTCGCAGCACCTTATCTTAGCATGCTTGGTATGGGTGGGGTATCGGGGGAGGTTATGGCGGGTGGTCTCCGATGTTGACGTTGATCCGCCACACGATGTGGCATGGTGATCTCCGATGTCGACGTTGGACCTGGCCATGACGCTCTAGCTCTATCCTTATGCCATAGGGAGCGATGTTGGGATAGGGCCTACTTGCGTATAGTTCCATCTTGGTATGCTTGTTGCGGGTAGGGTATCGGGGGGAGGTGAGGTAATGTGGTCTCCACCGGCTTGGCACGCTCTAGCTCTATCCCCTATGCCGTAGACGGCTGTACTAGGGTGGAGCCTACTTGTATTGACATCTAGGACTCGGTTAGAAACGGAACCCACTTGCAAGCCCTTGCCAATAGGGGTTTAGGTATTGGTACGGTATGGGGTATCGGGGAGGAGGACGTGGGATTGTGGTTCATCCCCGCCCCGCCGACTCGAGTCCTATCTCTATACCGGAGGAGTGATGTGGGGCAACAAGAGTAGTGTGGTAGGAGCCTGACTATTGGGTGTGCTCACACTCTCGTGCATGGAGGTGCGGTGGCCGCCAAACCTTACCATAGCACAATTGCAAGTTATACCTGGCCCAAAGTATAATGTTAACTCATGCATGTGGATGTTGCATTGGTCTTGTGATTTACTGAGCTGTGTTGTAGCTCACCCCGATATATATATCTCTTTTCAGATTTGGATGCAGGGTATACGGTGGAGGACTACGTGGCTGCCCTGGAGACACAGAGTGTGGAGGACGAGCATGATGCGTTATGCGAGTGCTCCTTCTGTGTCTTTCCTCTTTGATTTGGTTATTTTCAATTAAAGCTTGTAATAAAATATTATTTAAATTCTTATGGATGATGTAATAACTGGATTAATTATTTAATTTATTATTTAGTTCAGCTCATTGATATATTATTTCCGCTGCTAGTATTACTCTGGTTTTTGATGGTTTGCTCAGGGATGATTGGTTGACACGGTCTTTCGAGATCCTGGTGTGAACCGTGGTTTATTACCGGTTCACTCACACTTCTGGTTCAGCCGGAATTGGGGTGTGACATCATTACCACCTCCTACCATTTCCCTATTTCCACCTTCATTATCGCCGCCGATATTACCCCCCATTCGACCTTTGTTTTTCGTCCGATGTTCCCTGTTTTACCTTTGTTTCCCGCTGTCGACCATTTTCTTGTTCTACTTGTAAGATAATAGGGGCTATATAATTAATTATTAAATTAATTGTTCAGTGGGAGTCCAACTTACAGGTAGACTAATCCTAGTTTGATTATGAGATGAACCAAACTGGTTCACTGTGGGACTGAACCAGTGTTGGGTTTGGTATTCTTCATATACCAATGGTTTAAGTCTTTGCAGTCACGATGACAAATCCTCTCTTGTTTCCATAATCAAAGAGAAGCATAGGAATCTGTCAGAGACTATAGAAGACTCAAACCTCAGTGGAATATGGCAGAAATCAATCCACAGTGAAACGGGTATGTTATCTATATTGTTTATTTGATTGCATTGTGTTCTATATTTGTATGGAGATCATTAGGGTTACTAGAAACCCTGCTGGGATGTGTTCTCTGAATGGGTTGATTGTAAATCCCACAAAGAGATGAAAATAAATAATAATTGGTATCAGATCTTTTCCATACAAGTATAGAATCAATAAAAATATAAATAGTATATTGATTTGTACCTGAATGATTTGCTGAAAATTTTTTAGGAATTTTTTCCCTAATTGAAAATCATATTTGTCGAAATTTTTTCTTACCTTGAAAACTTAAGGTATTATATGCTGGATTGAAGGTCTCGGAAAATAGAGTCCAACGGTACAAAAATCTTTGCCGGACTCCACCGGACGCGCCTCCAGGCACCATCGAAAAAAACAGTTGGATCTCATATGCTGACGGTTATTTTAAAAAACAAAAACTCTGAGTGGTGGCGAATCATCGCCTGGTCGACTCGGCGCGACTCAAAAACCCTAATCCTAGTCCCGCTGAGCCAACCAGGAGATCAGGCGAGTTGACTCTGGGTTAAATCACCCGAAATGGGTTGGCTTTGACCCGAAGAACTGTTAACCCGCTGCAATGGGTCAAACTAGATCTGACTCGAGATTCGGTCAGCACCTAGATACCCGACCCGCATCTGATATTTGACCCGTTTATGGGACCCTTAACCTGATTGGTCGGACCGAAACAGGTTTGGTCGGTCTGGTAAACAAGACTAGACAGTTTGGTTCTGGATTAGACTAGTCGAGCTGGCAGGTGACATCATGGGCTGTCAGGCCATGGTTTGAGCCGAGGCTCAGGATTAGAACCGTGGTTTAGCTGTTCAGCGGAACCGAACCGGCTCCCCTCGCGAGTGGACCACCCGCCACCTTTAAAGGGCACATGAAGGCTGGTGGAGCGTCAGATTTATTTCTTCTGACAAACTAGTCTCTTTTTGCTCTTCAGTTTGATATGCTATTTGCCTATGTTTGGTAACTCTAGGACATGTATTTTTTATTAAAAAGCACCCTTTTGGAACATAGTTCATAGTTTTTTCTACATATTGTTCTGTTTATCTTGTCCTAACTATACTGATGAGCACATGTGCATAACATATTAATTATGTCATTCATGGTTGTTTATTCCCACTATATGACTGCGAATAGAGTTTTGTTAATGTTACAATGGAATTGGGTTGATTCCGCCAAAGTGGCAAACCTGATTGCATTAAGACATTTTCAAAGCTTAAGATATTTTACACCTTTATGGCAATCAAGGATGACGATGTCCACCCAAAGATGGCATTGCCAAAGTTAAAGGATAATCATGCACCAGGTTGAAAGGGTTTTAACTTAGGATTTTTCAGACACCCAAAGGTGATGGGATACCCGAAGGTTTTTATTCTTTCGCAGTTTTGCATAGATACTAGAGGACTAGTGCATTCTTGTCCCAAAGGATAAGTTTGTAGTTTCGGTTGACTCTAGGGAGGTATATTGATGCTTGCATTTGTTTACATATACATATTTGCTAGCATATCTTGAATGTTAACATGAGTATTTTCATATGCTGGTATTGATTTAGTGAATTGAACTCGTGTTTTGATTATATAGTAGGATGTCTTCCACTCTGATCGATTTGTCTGCTATTTCTATCTTGTCAGGATCGAATTATAAAAAGTAAAGGGAAGAATTAGAGATTACTCTAGGCTTAAATGATTTTGACATAGCTGTCACAGATGATAAACCTGCTGAACTTACTATTGATAGTACCCCAGAGGATAAACTGAAAATGGAAAAGTGGACTAATGCCAATAACAAATGCATGTTTATTATTAAGCGTATTGTACCTGAAACAGTTAGGAACAGTATTACAGAAAAAGAGAATGTAAAGAAATTTCTGAAAGCTATCAAAGAAATATATGAAGTTTCTAATAAAAGTGAAAGAAGTGCCTTAATGGCAAAGCTAATTACTAGCAAAATTGATGGTGAAGCTAGTCTTAGGGATCAGATTGTTGACATGCAGGGTGCAGCTAAAAAACTAAAGGATATAGGACACCTTGTAGATGATGAGTTTCTGATTCATTTATGTATAAATGTTTTACCACAGAAATACACTCAGATCAAAGTTGCTAGCAATACCTCTATAACTCCATGGTCATTCAATGAGTTCATAGGTATCTGTGTTGAAGAGGAGACTAGACTGAAGAAGGATAAAGGTGAAAGTGTCAGTGCCACAATTCACAAGAAATATCCTTAGAAAGGTAAGGAAAAGCAGCCTACTTATGGACTCATGAGAAAAGGAAAGAGTTACTCTCAGAAGGGGAAGAAGTCATACGACAAGCCTAGAGGGGATGTAGAACATCAAGACAACAGAGATCTTTCAATGATAAAGTATTTCTGGTGCCATAAGAAAGGGCACATGAAGAAGGACTATAGAAATAGATAGTCCTACTTGGAGACGAGGAAGAAGGAATCTAGTATTTATCTCTCTCTTGTTTGCTTTGAATCTTTTCACATTGATGCTCCTATGGATTCTTGGTGGATTGATTCTGCTTCCTCCATTCATGTCATCATTTCTTGTAAGGGTTTCTATCTAGGAGGAAGCCAAGCAAGGATGAGGTGAAGGTGTTCGTGGGGAATGGAGTAGAAGTCGACGTTGAGGCCATAGGAGTAATTATGAATCATATAGATTCTAATTTTTTTATTGATTTAAAAGATGTTATTTATGTTCCCTCTATGAGGAGGAACTTGATTTCTATTTCTAGACTTGCCAAGAAAGACTATTGTTTATCATTTAATCAAGAGGGTTTTCTATATGCTATTGGAAATGGTATTATTGTTGATGGACTTTATAGATTAAATACTGCTCTCGTTATGGTTATGAATGTCTGTTCTAAACGTTCTAAACTGGATGAGAATTCTACTATCCTCTGGCATAGACATTTGGGACATATATTTATAAATAGGATGAAAAGGCTTGAGAAGGACGGTATTTTAAAATTCATAAATTATGATGATATGAATATTTGTGTTGACTGTATAAAAGGAAAAATGACAAGGTCAAGAAAGATGAAGGCTGTTCATAGCAAGGGGTTGTTAGATTTGATTCATACTGATATTTGTGGGCCTTTTCCTACTCCCACACTTGGAGGACACAGATATTTCATTACTTTTGCTGATGACTTCTCTTGCTATGGTTATATATATATATATATATATATATATCTTAGCTGATAAATCTAATTCTCTAGATGTCTTCAAGATATTCAAAGCTGAGGTAGAGAATTATCTATCAAAGAAGATCAAAATTATTAGATCTGATAGAGGAGGAGAATATTATGGGAGATCAGGTGATACTGATCAACATCTTGGTCCTTTTGCCAAGTATTTATATGATCAAGTTGTAAGACCCACAGGCAAGAACCCTGTCTAACCTTACATTCTCGTGACCTGTCTTCCCATCATAATCGGCTCAAGTGAATTGTATGAAGAAACCACAAGATGAGGTAAGTAACAAGTCAAATTTAATTGGTGTGATTGACTGTTTAAGTTTGTGTGGAAGCAACCAGTCAAAAACTAAAAATTAGTAAATTTTGGATGTATGGTGACATTTTTGAGGGGTATGGTCGACCATATGGTCGACCAGGATGAGACCGTACGATGTATGGTAGCATATTTTGGACGTATGGTCGACAAATTCTGCAACCGCACGTGCAACCACACGATGTTAAGACCGACTCCGAGTTTTGAAAACTTTCCTAATTTGAGGGGGACTCTTTCCTAAAAGGACTCTATATGGAGGTTTTTCCTCTATATAAAGGACGTCCCTTAGCCTCTCTCACTCTTTTAGAACCGAAATTGAAACTCTAAACCTAAGAGAGAAAGAGGGAGAGGAAAAGAAAGAGAAGGGGGCTTGGAGAAGAAGACTGAGAGGAAGGTTTTGCGGAGAAGAGTTCTATCCCTCTACAGCAAGCTTAAGGTATGGACTTGACTCTGTAGGATAGATCAGATAGAATAGGTTCTTTTCAAGTTGATATGTGGAACCTAATACAACGATTTCGGTTATAGGTTTTCTATGGGAAACCATAAAGAATGGGTTAGGGATAATGGATGGGGGAAAACTATGATTAAAGGCCATAAAATGATCTTATGGTGAATCTCATTGATAAGCCATGAGGAGGAACTCGTGTGAGAAGTAAAAATCAACCAAACTTTGTATGGTCGCAGCTATGGTCAACCATAGGGTGACCAGAGAGTCGACCATAGCTATTTGGGTGCTTTCCAGGAATCGTATGGTCGCAAGGTACGATCGCATATAGTGCGACCATAGGGTATCGACCTTACATCGTACGATGGCATATATTGCGACCATAGGGTATCGACCATAAGATTACAGCAAGTATATTTTGAGACTAAATAAGGTTTTCGACTACTGTAACTTGATAAACTTGAACCCTAACTTAAATACATTAATTGTTTAGGTTCTTAATAGATTCAAAGTGACTTTCAAAACTTGGGAGAGGAACAAACATCAATCAAAGGTGAGGGAATAAGACCTAAACTAATTGGATATTAACAAACTGTTTTACTTTATTTGTCCAAGGCAATGAATGCTTCTATGCTTGCATGCTTGTAATTACTGCTCATGCATATTTATTCCTGTCTATTTATAACCTGATGATGATGATGCTAGGAATAAACATGTGATTATGTGTATGGTTAGTGTGCTTGATGCGAGTGGAGTATCAGGGGGAGGATGGCATTGTCGTCTCTAACCTGATCACCAGACTCTAGCTCTATCTCTATGCAAGTCTTGCCCATTGACATCGTCGTATTACCATTATCTTAGTAGAACTATTACGTCATAAGACATCAGGGGATGTGGTCTCGAACCTTGTGGTCTTTGACTCTACCGGGGGGCTTTAGTTATATCTCTATGGATGTATTGAGGGATGCTGAGGTGAGGCCTTGATACACTGGATGACATTTAGGATTGGTTAGTTGCGAGCCCAGTTTGCAAGCCCTCGCCAATAGGGGCTTACGTGTTGGTATGGGTAGGGCATCAGGGAAAGTGTTGGCGGTGTGTGATTCGAACACTTTAGCTCTATCTCTATTATATTGTGGGTGCATGTGGGAAGGCAATGGTGTCTGATCCGTTGGGCAGATTCACACACTTGTGTATAGAGGCGCGGGGGGCCACCAAACCTTTTTATAGTACATTGTAAACTTAAAAATCAGATCAAAGATATGAATTGAATGCATGCATATGTTTGTTGCATTATTTTGTTTACTCACTGAGCTCAAGTTGGAGAGCTGACCCCCAGTGTTCGGGAAGTCCAGAATCTAGGTGGTAGCACCCAGGGTCGATGGAACCTCCGACCCTAGCATCGACCCCCAGTTAACAGCATGCTTTTTAAAATCAGAATTAATTCTAATTAAATTCTATCGACTTGATTAGGTCTTGTAGTGATATAATATTGATATTTAGTTGATTCTTAAAGCTTGAAAGAGGATCTACGATCAAGCAAAGGTGAGGGAACAAGACCTAAACTAATTGGTTAATAATAAACTATTTTTATTCTTGAGTCCAATGCCATGATTGATTCTATGTGTGTATGTTTGTTATGTGCATTCAACATGTCATCCAATATTTCTATTATTACTGTTCATGCATATTTAAATTATTGTTTATAACATGATAATGATGATGATGATAGGACTAGGCATGTGAATGTATGTGTGTGGTTGGTGTGCTTGATGCAAGCGAGTATCAGGGGGGTGTCATAGGCCGGGCCTCAGCACTCTAGCTGTCACACCCCAATTCTGTACCATTCAGAATAGTGTGATGAACCGCTAATAAACCAACGGTTCAACCAGGATCTCTAATAGGCTATATCCATTAAAAATAAAACCATGTATATCCACAACCATGATTAGAATAAATACACAATAGCGGAAGTCTTATAGTAAATGAACTGAGGAATCTAATTGTAATAATCATAAATAAAGTATCAAATTATGTTGTATCAACTGAGACATAAGTAAATAAAATATCAATTATATTTCCTTAATAAATTCAAATGAAAAATCTAATCGAATATGCATGAGTTGCACTCGAATGAGGAGTCATGCGTATCCACTAAGTCTTCGGCTTCCATTGCAGCAACACGCGCATACACCGGAGCACTCATATAATCTTCAACCGTAGTACCTGCATCATCAACTAAAAAAATATTCGACGTCGAGAGGGTGATCACACATCATGGCTCAGTGAGCAAACAAAACAATGCAACAAACATATGAAAGCATTCAATTCATATCTTTGGTCTGGTAATAAGTTTGCAATGTGCTA
Source organism: Protea cynaroides (assembly GCA_028583415.1). Classification (NCBI taxonomy): domain Eukaryota; kingdom Viridiplantae; phylum Streptophyta; class Magnoliopsida; order Proteales; family Proteaceae; genus Protea; species Protea cynaroides. Next base: position 19,696,832 of record CM053272.1, read on the forward strand.
TAGAAAGGATAGGTGGCCGCCGCACCTCTATATACGAATGTGTGAAGCCGCCCAAAGGTAACATTTATTATCGTCTCACATGCACCCACCATGGACAATGTACACACAAAGGTCATGTTTATTGTTGTACCAGTTGCCCTTACCAACATGTAAGCCCCTGCTGGCGAGGGCTCGCAAACTGGGCTCGCAACTAACCAATCATAATGCCAATCAGTATATCCAAGGCCTCACCCCAGCATCCCTCAATACATCCATAGAGATAGGGCTAAGGCCCCCCGGCAGAGTCAGAGACTACATGGTCCGAGACCACCTCCCCTCATACCCTATGACGTAATAGTTCTGCTAAGGTAATGACGATACGACGATGTCAGTGGACAAGACTTGAGTTAGAGATAGAGCTAGAGTGCTAAGGCCCCGCCTATGACACCTCCCCCTGATACTCGCTCGCATCAAGCACACCAAACATACACATACATTCACATGCCTATTACTATCATCATCATCATCATCATCATCATCATCATCATGTTACAAACAATAATTTAAATATGCATGAACAGTAATAATAGAAATATTGGATGACATGTTGAATGCACATAACAAGCATACACGTATAGAATCAATCATGGCATTGGACTCAAGAATAAAACAATTTATTTTTAACCAATTAGTTTAGGTCTTGTTCCCTCACCTTTGCTTGATCATAGATCCTCTTTCAAGCTTTAAGAATCAACTAAATATCAATATTATATCACTAGAAGACCTAATCAAGTCGATGGAATTTAATTAGAATTAATTCTGATTTTAAAAAGCATGTTGTTAACTGGGGGTCGATGCCAGGGTCAGAGGCTCCATCGACCCTGGGTGCGACCACCCACAGTTTGGACTTCCCCAACACTGGGGGTCGATTGTTAGGGTCTGGTAGGGTCGATTGGCCATCGACCCCCCGTGCGACCCCCTATGGGTTTAGTCAAATTTTCATCCTACAGTCCATTCCTTCATGTTTAGGGTCCTTTGGCTTGCTTCTACAATCCATTCCACACATGTTCTATGGTCTAGAACCGTAGTTCATTCACCTATATGGTTTTTATGATCTTCCCCATGATTTTCCATGAAAACCTAACCATGGATGGATGATTTGGGTTTCTCCTAGATCATATCCTCTTCACTATCTATTCTAAGGTCTGTAGAACTACATGGAGATAGTATCCATACCTGAGAATTAGGCTTGGTTCTCTGAAGCCTTCTCTTTGATCTTCTTCTCTACTTTCCTTCTCTTCTCTTTCTCTTCTCTTTCTCTTCTCTTTCTCTCAATCCAATTAGGATTCTAAAAGGAGTGAAAGAGGCTTAGGGACGTCCTATTTACAGAGTAGAAACTCCCAAAATAAGTCCCATTGAGATTAGGAAAGAATCCCATTGAAATTAGGAAAGTTCCTAATTCACGATTTCTGTCGACAGACTGGGGGTCGATGAGGGGGTCGGAGATCCCGTCGACCCCTGGTTCTAAAATGTCCGACCCCTGGTTAAAAACTCAGGGTCTGACTTTCTATCTTAGGGGGTCTGACCCTGCCTAGCTGGGTGTGCGACCCTCCCCCTATTTTTAGTATTTTTGGGTCAGTTTAATACCTGGGATCGTGATCTCCCTCACGTACTTGATCCATTTGGCTCGACCATGATGGGTAGACCTGGTTCAAGGTGGTAAGACCAGGTTAGTTTGATACGGGTCTTACACTAGCTTTATCTCTAACTCAAGTCTTGTCCACTGACATCGTCGTATCGCCATTACCTTAGCAGAACTATTACGTCGTAGGGTATGAGGGGAGGTGGTCTCGGACAGTGTAGTCTCTGACTCTGTCGGGGGGCCTTAGCCATATCTCTATGGACGTATTAAGGGATGCTGGGGTGAGGCCTTGGATACACTGATTGGCATTAGGATTGGTTAGTTGCGAGCCCAGTTTGCGAGCCCTCGCCAGCAGGGGCTTACATGTTGGTATGGGCAACTGGTACAGCAATAAACGTGACCTTTGCGTGTACATTGTCCATGGTGGGTGCATGTGGGACGACAATAAACGTTACCTTTGGGTGGCTTCACACACTCGTATATAGAGGTGCGGCGGCCACCTATCTTTTCTATAGCACATTGCAAACTTATTTACCAGACCAAAGATATGAATTGAATGTTGTTTTCTATTTTCTTGAGTCTTATACCATGCTTGATTCTATGTGAATATGTTTGTAATGTGCATACCACATGCCATCCAATATTTCTATTACTTGTTCATGCTTATTTATTTTATTGTTTATAACATGATGATGATGATGATGATAGGAATAGGCATGTGATTGTATGTGTGTGGTTGATGTGCTTGATGCGAGAGAGTATCAGGGGAGGTGTGATGAGAACGTCAATAAACGTTAACCTTTGGCGGGTCTCAGCACTTTAGCTCTATCTCTAACTCAAGTCTTGTGCATTGACATCGTCGTATCGCCATTACCTTAGAGGAACTATTATGTCGTAGAGTATCAGGGGAGGTGGTCTCGGTCCTTGTAGTCTCTGACTCTATCGGGGGGCCTTAGCTCTATCTCTATAGATGTTCTGAGGGATGCTGGGGTGAGGCCTTGGATACACTGTTTGGCATTATGATTGGTTAGTAGCGAGCCCAGTTTGCAAGCCCTCGCTAACAGGGGCTTACGTGTTGGTATAGCATTATATAGCAATAAACGTTAACCTTTGTTGTATAATGTTATGGTAGGGTGGATGGGGACGACGATAAACGTTAATCTTCGGACGGGCTTCCACACCCTGTGTATAGAGGCGGTATCAATAAAAGTTAACCTTTGATCACCCAACCTTTCTATTGCACATTGCAAACTATAAACCAACACCAAAGATATGAATTGACTTTTTGCATGCATATGTAATGTTGCATTGTTTTGCCTACTCACTGAGCCGTGTTGTGTGCTCACCCCTCGACGACGAATATTTTTAGTTGATGATGCAGGTTATACAGTGGAAGATTATATGAATGCGTCGGCGTATGGAAACGTTGCAGCTATGGATGTTGGAGCTGAAGACGATACACACGACTCCTCTTGCGAGTGCAACTCGTGTGTATTCGATTAGATATTTTTTTGTAGTTTTCTTTATTGGATTTATAAGACATGTATTTGGTATTTAAATATTTATGTCCTGATTAATCATAGAATAATTTGCTATTATTTATGGTTATCAACTTAGTTCTCAGTTCATACTATTTATAAATTTTCCGCTATTGTGTATTACTCTGATTATGATTGTGGATGCGTGTAAAGTTTGGATAACGCGGGTATAGCCTATTAGAGATCCTGGTTGAACCGTTGTTTGTTTAGCGGTTCATCACACCATTCTGAACAGTGTGGAATTGGGGTGTGACAACTTGGTATCAGAGCGTCTCAGGCCTTGCCCGCCGAACTGACACACATCCCAGACCATTGTGAACTAAGATAGGATAATTAAAAGCTTTAATACAAACACACTGTAAGCACAAGTGATGATTGAAACCGAATTAAAAAGAGAATAATGCATTTATTAAAGGGGAAACCAGTTACATACAAGGAGTGAGAGAAACAAAACGTCTATACATCACTAAAGCAGAGTACCGTCCACAACCCGGACAGTTACTCTGTAGTACAAGAAAAGTAAAGTACAATCAGGAAGCTGGAGGCGAAGGAGGAGGCGGTGCCTCACGATCTCTTCGTAGTCCTCGAGCATAGACTCTAGTCAACCGGGCTATCTGAGTCCGGGTCGTGCGTAGACTAGCCGTGAGATCGGCTACTCTCTGTCGGTCGCACGTTGGATCTCCATGAGCTCACCTATCCGCGCGTCGAGGTGTGCTGAGCAGCCAACGGATCATCCACTCTCATGCGCCGAGCATCTAGCAAATCCCTCCATCCTCGGGTCCGATCTACGCTGAGTCTCTCGATCTCGCGCGAACATCTCCATCATATCAAAAGGTGGACGTGAAGGACCAGCATCATGAGAAGGACTGGCCTCGGGTACGGGGCCGCCGCGCTAAGTACCAACTCCATCCGCTTGTGTGGGTGATGGCGGGGGGTATCACGTCGACATCCATATACATACGATCATCATCGTCGACCGGATCTCCCGAGCCCTAGCGGCGGCCCGCGGCATCGATCACCTCGATCCGAGTGTGAGGGCGCACCATCGCGTTCCTCTCCTCATCGCTAACCTCCGCATCTCGCAGCCCCATCTTGCAAATAGCCTCCCAATCTAGAGGCGACGAGAAGGTCTTCTCCTGGATCTTCTCACAGCACTTGTAATCATGCGTCCATAGGATAGATTACCCCTATGACCGGACAATGTGGCACTAATCATCGTCCGCATGATGATGTAAGGAAGGCAGACCGGCCGTCGAGTGCATATCTTGTAGATCAAGAACTGGGTCAGGCGAGACACCCTCTCATAGTGCCCACTCTGCGGAATCGGATTATCTTTGGATAATCTTGCGAGAAGACTCGTGGAGATGGACGCAAGTAGCAAGCTCTCATCTGCCATCTATCGGGACGGAGCAACTGATTGTCGATCTCTGCTCTCATCTCCATCTCAACAAACTGTGGCTCTCCCGGCGCACAGTACACCATAGGGCCATCGAAGGGAATGCCCAACAGATCGGCCAGCTGCCGATAGTCAAAAGAAATGTGCACCCCCTTGACGTAGCTAGTGATGCGCAACTCCGACCCGCTCGACATCATTGTAATCCCCCACCACCCGGAGATTACAATAGAACCGGCGCACCAAGTCCGGACATGTGCACGCGTCGTATGTGATGACAGGGGAGCCACCCCATGTCGCCAAAAGCTCTCTCGGCGTTGAACAAGGCTAGATCAGCCCGGGTTCACCATACGACCCCCTTCCACTTTCTTGCACGTATAGTAGGCATACTTGTGCCTCGGCCTCATTTGAGCGGAAACGGAGAGGATCACGCAATCTTGGCACTTTAGTACGGGCCATAGTACCTGCAAAAATAAGAAAGAGAAAATAAACCCGGGAGTTAGTAGGATAAAATCCAAAATTAAATTTAATAACTACGTAAGTTAACAATAAAGTCCCATTTTTCACCATACAAGTGGGCGTAAGAACTTACGTAAGTTAAAACATATCTTACAATCTACAGGCGGTAGAAAATTTTAACGGATAAGGTCTAATTTGGAGAAATTCAAGAAAAACCAAAAATGTCGACAAATTAGAGCAAAAGAGAAAAAATTTAAGTTTCTCGATGACCAACCGATGAAACTCAAAAAAATTTGAGGGCTTTCGTTCCTCAAGACCCCAATAACAAAAGCCCCCAATAAAAATCGAAATTTTACGGTTGGAAAAAGTTTAATTTGAAAAATACAAGTTAAAGGAGCAAAAACCTAGAAATAAAAACCTAAAAACAGGTAAAGTTGGGAAAGTATACCTGTAGGGGTGATGTGGATGTCGAAATCCGGACTAGGAACGATCCACAATAGCGAAGTAGCACTGTAGCAACTCGGAGAGTAGAGAGCGAGTCGAAACGGAGGGGGGAATAGTGAGAAATGACCCGAGAATCGGATCTTAAAAATCTGATTTTTAGTCCGGGGTCGGACAATTCGGCCCGACACCATCGACCCTCGGATCGACCCTCCAATCGACCCTCGACTCTCGGGAATCGGCGGAAATTCAAGGGTCGGACCGAGGGTCGGACACCCATCGACCCTCGCATCGACCCTCAGCTCTCGGGAAGAACAGGTCATTTCCAGGGTCGGATACCAAGGGTCGGACATACCATCGACCCTCACCATTGACCCTACATAGAAAGGACGGTAAAAAATTTTCAGAATGAATTGAGGATTTTGAATTTTATATCGGTTAGCGTGCCTACATGAAGTATAAATGATTTCTCACTGATTTTGATGATTTTCAGGCACCACCCATCTCGGGAAAGAAAATATGTACGGACGTAGAGTGACCCGACGGACCCGAAACACGGTCCCACCACCACCACCCGTGGATGAGACTAGTCAAGAGAACAATTATGCACGGGGTAATCCCGAGCCGGCAAACCCTACGAATTTGCCACCACCACCACCCGAGCTAACTACGGTGGTGATGAATGCGGCTCAACGGCTACAACAAATGCAACATGCACAAGCTCAAATGCAGGTTGCGATGGGAGTTATGTTTCAAGCCACTCGGGCTGCGGCCATGCACCTTTGGGCAAGCTAGTGCGGCACCGGTGGGTAACCACCCAGCCCCTCGGACACCTCAACAACCGGCTGCACCAGTTCTGTGCAAGCCCGAAGCAGCCCAAGGGAACTATCGGTATCCACCCCCTATGTTTGGGGCATATCAAAATCAAGCTGGATCACTCCCGGCTAGTAGAGAGATTTTTGAAAATGAAACCGAGAGAGTTCAACGGTAAACCGTCCGATCCCTTGGCCGGCACGCTTTGGATAGACGAGATGGAAAGGAACTTCCTCATGATGACTATCACCGAGGAAGAGAAAGTACTATGCGCCACCTTCATGCTCAAAGGCGACGCACACCATTGGTGGAAATCTACAAAGACATACTTATTGACCAAGCACGCCCTACTTACATGGGCTATATATAAAGAAGCATTCTTCGAGAAGTATTTCCCAAGAAGCTTGAGATTCAATGGAAAAGGAATTTTCGAGTGCGTACCAAGGGCGGATGTCCGTAGACTCATATCAACGGCGTTACGAAGAGCTATTTTTCTTCGCACCGGCTAGCATGCAAGAAGAAGATACAAAAACCCGTAGATTCGTCGCGGGACCGAGAGGAAGTATCGGGGAACATGTTCCGGGATTAGAGAAGAACATATACAACGAAGCTGTTCGGATTGCTCGAGTGATTGAATCGAGCCGGAAGGAGAGCTATTTCTCCCGGGGCGGAGGAATTAAGAGACCAGCCGGAAACTCCTATAACGGAGGCAACAACGGGACGTATAAGCCTTTCCGTCCTCGAAATTTTAATGCTGCAACCAAGACTATCCCCGCAGCTCAACCTCGGCCAAAGCCAAATTTGGAAGCCCAGAAGTGCTATAAGCGCAACCAACCGGGGCATATGGCAAGAGAGTGCCCAAAACCCAAAAAGCTGTTACATCAAGGACGGGTATATGCTTGTTACATCGGAGGATGCAGCCGCATCGCCCGATGTGGTCACGGGTATGACCCGAAACTTTAAGATTATAATTACAACGATTGAGTATGTAGACTAAGTAAAAACGGATCACGGGTATCGTACCTATCAATGGCGTACCCGCCCGAGTACTCTTTGATTCGGGAGCTACTCATTCATTTATATCCGTGTCGTTTGGAAAGAAGACCAATCTGCCCATCAAAACCTTAGACTACAAATTACTCGTACGGTCACCGATGGGATTAGAAGTGGAATTAGAGAAAGGTTATGGACCATGTCCAGTTCTCATTGGAGAGAAAACCTTGGATGCAACTTTAATACAACTTGAGATGGCGAGACTTCGATGTCATCTTAGGAATGGACCGGTTAGCTCGGCATTCCGCAAATCGTTATGCGCCGAGAAGAAGCTAACGTTCAAAGATAAAGAAGGAGCGGAATTCAGTTTCTCGGGAACCAAACTTCCCAGGAGACTCAAGCTCATACTTTCCGCATTAAAGGTTAAGAAGTGTCTTGAGAAAGGAGCGGTCGGATATCTAGTATCAGTGGTCGACCTAACCAAGGACGTGCCACAAATGGAAGATATTAATGTAGTGCGGGACTTTCTCGATGTATTTCCGGAGGAACTACCCGGAATACCACCCGGCCGAGCCACGGAGTTTGTAATAGACCTTATACACGGAGCCGCACCGGTATCAAAAGCACCGTATAGAATGGCTCCTCTTGGGCGGAAGGAATTAAAAGTGCAACTACAAGAGCCGCTGGATAAGGGTTATATTAGACCCGGTATATCTCCATGGGGGAGCACCGGTGTTGTTCGTAAAGAAGAAAGATGGTAGCGTTCGGTTATGTATCGACTATAGAGAGTTGAATAAGTCGACAATCAAGAATCGATATCCACTACCCGGGATCGATGACTTGTTCGATCGGTTACAAGGAGCGAAGGTATTTTCAAAGATCGATCTTCGATCGGGCTATCATCAATTGAAAATTAAGGAAGGTGACATTCCGAAGACAGCTTTCGGGGACAAGATACGGACATTATGAATTCTTAGTGATGTCTTTCGGACTAACTAATGCACCGGCAACGTTCATGGAACTTATGAACCGAGTTTTCCACGATATGTTGGACACGTCGGTGATAGTATTTATTGATGACATATTGGTATACTCCAAGGACAAGGAAACCCATGTCAAGAACCTAAACGCAGCCCTACGGCGTTTGAGGAAAGAGAAGTTATACGCCAAATTTTCTAAGTGTGAGTTTTTGGCTAAGCGAAGTCGCATTTTTAGGCCATGTAGTATCCGCGGAAGGAATCAAAGTGGACCCCGGTAAGATCGAAGCTATTGTGAAGTGGGAAGCACCAAAGGCGTCTCGAAATTAGAAGTTTTACGGGTCTAGCTGGATATTATCGGAGATTCGTAGAAGACTATTCTCGGATTGCCGTACCTCTCACCCGAGTTTGACCAAGAAAGGAGAAAAGTTTGTATGGACGGATAAGTGTGAAAAGAGCTTTCAAACACGAAGACCAGATTGATATCCGCTCCAATTTTAACCATTCCCGTTCCGGGACGGACATTTACCTTATACTGCGATGCATCGGGATTGGGATTAGGATGTGTGCTTATGCAAGGAGAACAAGTAGTTGCGTATGCATCGAGGCAGTTGAAGGTACATGAGAAGAACTACCCCACTCACGATTTGGAATTAGCGGCGGTAGTACATCTTTGTCAAGATATGGAGACACTACCTATACGGAGAGAAGTTTCGGATTAAGTCGGACCATAAAAGTCTTACTTATCTATTTAATCGGAGGAGTTAAATATGAGACAAAGAAGATGGCTGGAATTATTGAAAGACTATGATTGTGATATCCGGTATCATCGGGAAACGACGTGGTAGCGGATGCATTGAGCGAGAAAAGCAATGATAAAATCTCAAGGAGAAACCGGCCCGGCTGCGGCAATGTATACCAATGGAATGGTGTTTAATCGCGGCAGCGAGCGGTATGTGATAGATACACCGGATGGATCAACCAACCAAGGGTTCATTCATCGGTTTTTCAAATATGTTCGCGGCATTGAAGATTATACCGGATATAGTGGGCGAAGTGAAGACCGGCTATCAAAGCGAGATCCTTATCCAAGAGCGAGTACAAGAAGATATTGAGAAAGGTAGGACTAACCACGAGTTCACCTTGGATGACGAGAAGGTACTGAAATACAAAGGAAGAATATGTGTACCGGGAAGCAGAAAGTGTAGACATTAGACACCGACTCATGAAAGAAGCCCATACCACCATCTACTCGGTACATCCTGGAAGTACAAAAATGTATCATGATCTAAAGAAACGTAGTGGTGGAGGGGAATGAAGGCGGATGTAGCCAAGTTCGTGTCTCAATGCCTAAATTGTCGAGAAGGTAAAGGCGGAGCGACAAAGACCCGCGGGGACCGTTACAACCATTACCGGAACCAGCTTGGAAATGGGGCTGCATCACTATGGACTTCGTCACGGGACTACCATTGACTCCTCGAGTAGTTGGCCCGGTTTGGGTGATTGTAGACCGTCGGCTAAGGCGGCTCGCTTCATGCCGATCGACCCCGGTATACCTTTGGAAAGGTTAGCAAAGCTGTATGTGGATAATATTGTTCGGCTACACGGTGTTCGAGAAAGCATTGTGTCCGATAGAGACCCACGATTTACTTCAGATTTTGGGAAGGACTGCAAAAGGCTATGGGTACAACATTGAAGTTCGATCTTGCATTCCACCCCGGCCGACGGACCGGTCGGAGCGTACAATTCAGATCTTAGAAGATATGCTACGAGCATGTGTGATTGATTTCAAGGGATCATGGGACGAGAAGTTACCATTGATCGAGTTAAGCTACAATAACGGCTATCGGGCTACTATACGGATGTCACCTTATGGAAGCCGTGTATGGTAGGAAGTGTCGAACTCCCTTGTTTTGGAATGAAGTTGGAGGAAGCGTGGTATCGTTGGACCAGAATTTGTTGAAGAGACTTGTCGAGTGGTCGACATCATCAAGGAAAGAGTAAGAGTAGCTCGGAGCCGTCGGAAGCAATGCGCGGATGCTCGGCGAAGAGATCTAGAGTTCGCCGTAGGCGAAAAAGTATTCTTGAAAGTATCGCCTATGCGAGGATTGAAGAGGTTCGGACGGAAAGGAAAACTAAGTCCAAGATATGTCGGACCATATGAGATTACGGCTAAGCGTGGAAAAGTAGCTTATCGGTTAGCATTACCACCATCTATGTCAAGTGTGCATGACGTATTTCACATATCCTTATTGAAGAAGTATGTCAAAGACCCAACACATGTGTTGTCGGTGGGTTTGCGGGAGCGGCGATGATTTGACATTTGAAGTAATACCAACGGAAATCACTAGTCGAAAGGTTCAACGTCTACGCAGCGAGAGATATCTACTATGTTAAGGTCACATGGAAAAGTAGAGACATGGAAGAGATTACATGGGAGGAAGAAAATGCTATGAGGAAGCAATACCCCGACTTGTTTGACTCGGAAGGTACGTACAATTTCGAGGACGAAATTTTTATAAGTTGGGGGGAGTTGTAAGACCCGTGTCAATCTAACCCGGTCTTACCACCTTGAACCAGGTTTACCCATCATGGTCGAGTCAAATGGACCAAGGGCATGAAGGAGATCGAGATCCCGGTATGAAATCGACCCAAAAACACTTAATTCTAGGGGAGGGTCGCACACCCGGCTAAGCGGGTCGGACCTCCCAAACCCGAAAGATCGACCCTCGGTTTTTGAGGGAGGGTCGGACGGCTTAAGACCCTAGGGTCGACGGGATCATCGACCCTCCCATCGACCCTCGGTTTCGACGGAAACGGAAATTAGGAAATTTCCTAATTTTTCGGTTGGGATTCTTTCCAAATCTCAATGGGATTATTATAGGACATTCCTAGTCTATTTAAAGGACGTCCCTAAGCCACATTCACTCCTTTCACAACCCTAATTGAATTGAGAGAAAGAGAGAAGAAGGAAAAGAGGAAGAAAGGAGGCTAGGAAGAAGGCTTAGCAAAAGGAGAAGAAATTGCGAGAGGAAAGTAATCTTCTCGGGTATGGATACTAATTCCATGAGTAGACCTTAGGTTAGATATGATTGAGTGTAGGATTTCGGAGAAACCCAAACCATCCATCCATGGTTAGGTTTTCATGGAAAACCATGGGAGGATGCCCGAAAGCTATCTAGATGAATCATACATGGTTCTATACCATGGAATGAATGTTGAGTGAGTGTAGGAAGCAAGCCATAGGACCCCAAACACGAAGAATGGATTAAAAGTGGAAATTGGACCAGAGTGCACTGAGGGTCGTACCGAGGGTCGATAGACCATCCGACCCTAGGTGTTTCGACCATCGACCCTCGGCATTCGGGAAGTTCGAGAATCTTTGGGAGGGTCGATTGACCCATCGACCCTAGCATCGACCCTGCCGACCCCGGTTGACTGAGAATGGTTTTTAATTTCTGAATTAATTCTAATTAAATTCTATCGACTTTGTTAGGTTTGCTAGCAATATAATACCGTTATAACAGTGAATCGAAAGCATGGAAAATATATATTAGCAAGCTAAGGTGAGGAACCTTAACCCCAAACTAAATTGGTTAATAATAAACTATTTTTTTCTTTTCTTGAGTCCTATGCCATGTTTGATTCTATGCGAATATGATTGTAATGTGCATACAGGATTGGTTAGTGGCGAGCCCGGTTGCAAGCCCTCGCTAACGAGGGGCTTACGTGTTGGTATAGCATTATATAGCAATAAACGTTAACCTTTGTTGTATAATGTTATGGTAGGGTGGATGGGGACGACGATAAACGTTAACCTTCGGGCGGGCTTCCACACCCTGTGTATAGAGGCGGTATCAATATACGTTAACCTTTGATCACCCAACCTTTCTATTGCACATTGCAAACTATAAACCAAGACCAAAGATATGAATTGACTTTTTGCATGCATATGTAATGTTGTATTATTTTGGCTACTCACTGAGCCGTGTTGTGTGCTCACCCCTCGACGTTGAATATTTTTAGTTGATGATGCAGGTTATACAGTGGAAGATTATATGAATGCGTTGACGTATGGAAACGTTGCAGCTATGGATGTTGGAGCTGAAGACGATACACACGACTCCTCTTGCGAGTGCAACTCGTGTGTATTCGATTAGATATTTTTTTGTAGTTTTCTTTATTGGATTTATAAGACATGTATTTGGTATTTAAATATTTATGTCCTGGTTAATCACAGAATAATTTGCTATTATTTATGGTTATCAACTTAGTTCTCAGTTCATACTATTTATAAATTTTCCGCTATTGTGTATTACTCTGATTATGATTGTGGATGCATGTAAAGTTTGGATAACGCGGGGATAGCCTATTAGAGATCCTGGTTGAACCGTTGTTTAGCGGTTCATCACACCATTCTGAACAGTGTGAAATTGGGGTGTGACAATATGAGTGCTCCGGTGTACGCACGTGTTGCTGCAATGGAAGCTGAAGACTTAGTGGATACGCATGACTCCTCATGCGAGTGCAACTCATGCGTATTCGATTAGATATTTCATTTGAATTTATTAAGGAAATATAATTGATATTTTATTTACTTGTGTCTCAGTTGATACAACATAAATTGATACTTTATTTATGATTATCACAATTAGATTCTTCAGTTCATTTACTATAAGACTTCCGCTATTGTGTATTTATTTTGATTATGGTTGTGGATGTGTATGATTTTATTTTTAATGGACATAGCCTATTAGAGATCCTGGTTGAACCGTTGATTTATTAGCGGTTCATCACACCGTTCTGAATGGTGCAGAATTGGGGTGTGACATATATGGTCCAACCAGAAAGTTTTAAGGAAAAAGATAAAGAAAATATGGTTTGTTAAACTCAAGAAGTCAATTTATGAACTAAAGCAAGCCTCAAGGCAATGGAATCTAAAATTTCATCAGATTATATCTTCATTTGGATTCATTGAAAATTTGTCTGACTAATGCATCTATATGAAGATCAGTGGGAGTAAGTATATTTTTCTTGTCTTATATGTTGATGATATCCTATTGGCTATTAGCTATATGGGCTTACTTGTTGAAACCAAAGGTTTTCTATCTGAAAATTTTGAAATGAAAGATATGGGAGAAAGTGCATTTGTACTTGGCATAGAGATCTATAGAGACAGAAAAAGGGGACTACTAAGACTATCTCAAAAAATATATATTGATCATGTTCTCAAGTGGTTCAATATGTCGACCTGTTTAGGTGGGGATTTGCCAATGAGCAAAGGAGAGAAGTTAAATAAAGAACAGGACCCAAAGAATGATTTTGAAAAGGACTTTATGGATGATATGCCATATGCTTCTGCAGTAGGGAGTTTGATGTATGCACAAGTTTGAACTCGACCTGATTTGGCCTTTGCAGTGAGGGTCCTTGGTCGTTTCCAGTCTAATGCTGGTCCTACTCATTGGACAACAACAAAGAAAGTTATGAGATATTTGCAAAGGACCAGGGACTACATGCTTATATATTATAGTGGTAATACCCTTGAGGTAGTTAGATATTCTGATGCGGATTTTGCTAGTTGCACTGATGATCTGAAGTCCACTTCAGGATATGTTTTTATGATTGCAGGAGGTGCCATCTCTTAGAGGAGTGCTAAGCAGACACTTCTGGCTACATTAACCAAGCATGCAGAATATGTAGCTTTATATGAAGCTATTCGTCAAGCCATGTGGATAAAGAACTTCATTTCTGGCTTGAAGGTTGTTGACTCTATTTCTAAACCTATTTTGATACATTGTAATAACAATGCGGTAGTGCTCTTTGCAAAGAATAATGATAAGTGTGGTGGCTCCAAACACATAGAAATAAAGTATTTGTTGGTGAAAGAAAAGATCACTTCTAAAGACATCATAGTTAAGCTCATTTCGACGGATTACATGATTGCAGATCCTCTGAAGAAGGTTTTGCCAGTGAAGGTTTTCCAGGGAACATGTGTCGAGCATGGGTGTTGTTGAGTCTTTCGATGCCATTAGTTAGTGGGAGATCTTTCATTTTGTATTCTAGTAGACTTTTGTTTATGTTTGATATTCATTAGTCTTGTTTTTGTCTAGACATGATTATTAATAAAACCATGGTTATTTTTTATTCAGCATTTATTCATTACTATCATTGTTGTATTGCATTTTATATGACATGTTATTGATAAAGGACGATATTAAGCCATAGTTCACGGCGGTGTGCCAAAGAATGGTATTGACCAAAAGGGTATGTGACGGTTTACTACGGTCAATATAAAGGTTTGTTGCCTATGAGGTTTATCAAGGCAATTCAGGACTCACATAAAAATTATATTTTCATGCATTCATCTCAAGGCGATTCATGTTATTAAACAGACCTTTGTATGTGGCTGACAGAAGGTTGTACGCTTATTGTTGAGGTGTACTTTCCGCTGTTGTTCAACATTGGTAGGCTTAGTGACTGGATCAAAGTACATGATGAGTTTTGTAATTGGATTTCATGGCCACACTGATCAATGGTGATTTATAATTAATGTAGCCCAAGTGGGAGAATGTAAGATAATATGGGTTATAATTAATTATTAAATCAGTTGTTCGGTAAGAGTCCAACTTATAGGTATACTAATCCTAGTCTGATTATGAGATGAACCAAACTGGTTTACTGTGGGACTGAACCAGTGTTGGGTTTGGTATTTTTTATATACTAATGGTTTGAGTCCCTGAAGTCATGATGACAATTCCTCTCCTGTTCCCATAATCAGAGAGAAACATAGGAATCTACCAGAGACTGTAGAAGACTCAAACCTCATAGGAATACTACGATAATCAATCCACAACGAAACAAGTATGTTCTCTATATTGTTTTTTGATTGCATTGTGTTCTATATTTGTATGGAGATCATTAGGGTTATTGGAAACTCTGCTGGGATGTATTCTCTGAATGGGTTGATTGTAGAACCCACAAAGAGATGAAAATAAATAACACTACCTTCTTTTCCAACCGATGCTCCCTAGTTCCACCTTCTATTTCCGCCGTCGTTTACCTCAGCCTCCTGTCAATTTCCCGCCGTTGTTTACCCCTGGTCTTGACTTCGTTTCTGGTCGAAGTCCTTCCCATCCGACCTTTGATCCCCGATCTTGATTTCAATTCCTTTTCTGATTTATCCTGTTGATGCTGGCTGCCATCCCTCTCTTTATTCAACATGCCAATTTCAACTCTCCTCCGCCCTTCCTATCCGATTCCGACTCTATTATTCGCCCATGCCTTTTCCAACTTTATCATTCCATCCCTCCCTGTTTCATTTATCTTGATTATTGTGTTCATTTGATCTCTATCACTTCTGGAAGCTCTCATTGCTCTGCCCCACAACCACCATGACATACTCCATCATCTCGGAATGCACGGGTTTAAAGTTTTTTTTAGGGAAAATTTCACATACTATCCTATGAGTTTGGACTAACATTACCTACCACCCACGATTTTCTGACAACATCAATCGCACCCATTTAACTGATGGTAGAAACTCAAAAGAGTGAAAGACATTTATGCCTTTGTTATTTTAAATTGAGAAATACTAAAATTACTGGTTTGACCTTAAATTGGAAATAACCCTGACCTTCCCATTTTGTGTTCACTCTCTCAGCCAAACCCGATTTTTTCTCCCTTGTGTGCGATTGTGAAACTCTAGCTTTCTCTCCTGGTAGCATCGATTCATATATCTCCGGCAACTGGTTAGTATCATTCTCCCCTCTCTTTTCTCTCTCCATCACTATGAAACCGAGAGTGGTTAGTATCGTTCTATCGTTCTCCCCTCTCTTTCCTCTCTCCCTCACTGTGGAGGTTCGACTTTGCTACAGTCACTACTGACTTGGTTTGTGATCTATGCTTACTTGCACATTCAGTTTTCTCATTCAACTGAGCTCAGGTTCCTTATTTTATTAAGGATTTGGTGGGTCTTCTACTTCCTAATGTCTTGTTCCTATTTGGTTATACATTTTGGTTTGTATTTGGAAAATACGTCCTTTCCATTCCTGTTATGGGTCTTTGATGCCATATCCATTATTTCTGGATCGTCAGTTTGTTATGCTGGGTTGTTTGGAAAGGGAAGAGAAGATGAAGATATCCATCATTTGGATCCCCTTTTGACAATTAGGTATTGTATAAATAAATACCAATTGTATAAACACTAACAGTTACAGGATTCAAGATTGACAGGAGGCAAAAATTAATGGGTACATGTAAAAAGTTGGCAGTTCAACTCAACAAGGTCTCTTTTTTCCAACTAAATGGATCCTTTTTTGCCATTTCACCAACCAAATGTACATAAAGCCATGTTTCTTTTTTCAGAATGAGGCAATTTCTTCTACTTTGTTTCTGGTGCCCAAAGTAGAAACAAGCTCAAAAGAAGAAGACAATTGATATGCAATAGCCCAAGAAATCCAATTAACTAAGATCCTACAGTAGCTGGTTTATTTTTAAAACTCAAGAAATATAGTATATATGCGTACTCTTACAAGTATCCAGTACTATGGATGGCGGGGAGAAGATTTAATTGAGTTGCATTTTGTATGCTCAGGTCATGATCATGAAGTGTAAACTTATATATCTTTCTTTGATATTATCTGGTTATTTATATTCTTGAGATTAATGCTTCCAGTAAATGTGACTTAAATCTTATCATCTGGGAATCCAATTACTTAAGCCTAATTTTTGTATCCTTTCATCTATTTTTGCTGATTCAATGTCATCATCAAGTAGCAACACTACTTATTTTAAGTACTCACCTAAAAGTTCAATGTTGGTGCAACAAAAAAGCTGATATGAAGATATCGGAATTGGAATGCAACAAGAACAGGTTATATTATTCCTGTAAAGACAATCGATGCAAAATTTTCAATTGGTGTGCACCAATAGAAGATCCCTATATCTAGTACCCCTATGGATGTACCCAACAACTTTGTGACTGGGCCAGAAATTCATCATTTGAGAGATGAGATCCGAACTATGAAAGCAATATTGAGGCGATTAGAGAATTTGGGTGAAGCACTGAAGATTTTATGTTAATGCGTACTAGTGATGTTTCTAGTTATTTTTGTTGTATTAATTATAAAATTCTAAAATAAGTTATGTCCAAAGGCAATATAAGTCCAACTTTTGAACTCTGGATTTTTGTGGTAAAAATGTTGTCTCTTGTTTTCATTCTTTATAACCTGTGGAATCCTTAAGAATTGAGCCAGTTGTGATCTGCTTGAGTATGGGAATCTGCTTGAGTCTAGAAAATTAGTGATCTGCTATGCTATTTAATGGGACAATTTTGGGTAATGAAATCAAGCTTTAGACCTTTGGTTTCGTAGTTACTCATAGCTGCCTACTGTGGTGATTCCAAGGTTAGGGTACTGGTGGTGATATATATATATGAGGAAATGTTATTGTAATAAGAGTTTGTTATTTTTTTAAACGTAACAAGGAATCTATTCTGCCACATGGACAGATGATGTGTCCATTCCAACCGTTGGATAGAAAGAATATATATATATATATATTATTGTATTTTTTTTTCTTCCTCCCAGTTGTATATTGGTTTCAATAATCGAGTTAGTTAGCTTTCTTTCAATCTAGTTTTATCCCTATACATATGATCATGTCACAAGTTGATCTATCATTGCTTCACATGGGAACAAAGATTGGACATCTTGTCATCAGCTAGTTGTTCTCTATCATCCCAGACACTGTAAAGGAGTTCTAGAATATTTCTGGTGGTATATACATCATTAACAATCTCTTGGCTGAACTTGTTGCCAATTTCATGTTGGACTTTATGTTGTCATTGTTGGCAACTTGGCTGATGTGACAGTATTTATGAGTATTCAGTCAGAGAAATGAGGAGAGAGAGTGTCAGTGTAGGAGAGAGAGTGTCAGTGCACATTGAAGAGAGAAATTCAAGAGAGAGAAAGAAGAGAGAGAATCAGAAGAGAGAGAAAGAGGAGAGAGAAAAAATGTGAGTGGGACCCACAGGTATGGTGGCAAGGTGACATGCCAACACGGCAGCCCACGACACTTGGCATGCATGCACACAAAGTTTCGGGTTCAAATTCCAAGGTTTGACAGAGTTTTAACTTTTGGGTCTATTTTTGGTGGGTCCCGCGGAAGGTTCATGGAAATCCGACAGTGGAAAGATGTAGAGCGTCGAGTTATCTTTCCAACGCAACTTGAATCACTCAATTCCGACGTCGGATGAGAGAGATATCGCAGTTTCTGTCGGATCGCTCGAAAAAGTGATTTCACAAATTGTTTAGGGGCAATTTCGGTATTTCATAAGTTATTTAAGGGCATTTTCGGCAAGTAATAAAGAAGAAGATCCGATATCAGTGGCCAAGAGAGAGCCACGCTTCTCAGATTCTAATCTGATGGACCAGATTGAGGCGGGCTAAGGTGTAGTGCGACGATCGCATCTTGATGCTCCCGCGACCCTTCGGATTGGGCGGATGCAGCTTATTATAATGCTATTTGTTGCATGGAATACTAACCTGATTCCATGTAGCGCAGGTGCAGGTTATATAAGGAAAGATTCTCTTTCCTTATCCGAGATTAGCCAATCTTCAAACTGCCATAACTTCTTCATCCGAGCTCCAAATCGGTCCGTTCAAATTGCAGCATTCATATTTTTCGATGCCCTATCTATTGGGCGCCGTTGGGAGTCGTGAAAAGGTAGAGAAAAATTGAAAAGAGCGTTTTGAAGCTTATGGGAAGGGTTTTCTAGGGTTTCGTGCCCTGTGGGAGTGATCAATCACCAACTACCTCTTCTTTGTGCATCAATAGAGTGCTAAATCCCTATGAGAGGTCAGTAGAGCTTTTATTTTCACATTCATGGTGATTATGGGTTGTGTGGAAGAGATTGAAACCCTGTCGATGAGGTGTGCTCTGTGAATCGATCTCTATCATCATTGAAGACTGTTAGAGAGTACCTAAGGGCAGTGTGAAGCTTCAGAGATATTGATGGTCATTCGAAAGCAGTTGTAAGGTTTTTCAATTCCCTATCTATTTGTTGCTTTCAATATATTGTATGCTAGCGTAGGTGAAAATTATTGAATACCTAGCTAGTGGGGGAAAATTGTAAGGCATAATTATAAGCCTAAAAAATTGTGACTTGCTTCTCGTGGGTGCGAGTTAAGCGTGGTGTGTTCAGTGGGTGCTGGACACTGGCTGTTAAGCCTGAATCTTGGCGTTGGTGCGCCCTCTCAGTTTTATGTTGGAAAAATCTAGGGTTAATATCCTTGTCTTGTTAGAGACTAAAAGCTGAGTGTTGAGTAAATACGGAGCCCGTTGGGCATTACTCCGTGGAGTAGCCATCACACACTGTGTTGGTGAACCACGTAATATCTCTGTGTTCATTGTGTTTATTTTCTATTATATTTTGGAGTGCGTGGAATGACTTGCGGGATGGGTGTGCAAATCGGTAGACCCGGGCCACCGAGTGGTAGCGAGATAGATTTGCATACGCTTGTGTGTGTGTAAAAGAATATATCTCCATCGGCTCTGGGCGGCGATAATTTCGGAGAAAAATTTCGGACAATCGATTCACCCCTCTCTCTCGTCATATCAAGTTCATCAATTGGTATCGAGCTACGGGGCTCGTGGTGCTTAATCAGCAACTGAGAAGATCAGAATAAAGATATGACACCAGGAGAAGGTTTTAGTTGGCCCCCATTGTTTGATGGGACAGAATTTGTATTTTGGAAGAGAAGAATGGAGATCTACATTGGATCTCTTGGGTTTGATGTATGGGCTTCTATTGAGAATGGCTACACTCCTCATGATACGAATGCTCCCACAGTAGTAGACATGAAAATTTCTAAAAATTCCGATGAAGAAGAAAGTGAAGATGAAGCCACAGCTCACTTTACTAGAAAATTGAAGAAGGGTACAAGAAGGTATAAGAACAAACTCCCATTCAAATGCTTCAATTATGGTAAGGTTGGACACTTTGCTGTAAAATGTCCAAAGAGGAATAAATTTGATAGTGATGATGAAGATGACATCAATGACAGTTACAAGGTCAAAAGCTTCAAGAAGAACAAGTCTAAAAAAAAAGGCTTTATTTCCAAGAGGAGCAGTGGCACTTCATATGATAATTCAGATGATACTTCAGAGGGTGAGTCTAGTGAGGCTTTGTTCATGGTTTTCCTTGAAGAACGAGAAGAGAACAAAAATAAAAAATCAAGCTCAAGCAAGTGTGAAGAAGGTGAAATAAATTTTGAAGCAGAGTTTCAAGCAGCTATGAAGGAACTTAACAAGGAACGAAAGAATAACAAGTTTGTCTTAAGAGAACTTAAAAAGCAGAAACAGTTGATTCAAGACTTGAGAGTTCAAGATGTAGAGTCCAAGAAAATTATTGACAGTCTCAAGACTCAGCTTGAACAGGTATCTATAGACCACTCTACAGTAATGACTGAGAATGCAGGTTTGAAAGCTCAACTTGAAATACAAGCCCCTGTGATGAGTAAATTTGAAGAGCTTGAGAAAGAATTTATTCTGTTAAAAGCAAAGGTGACTGAGTATGAAAAAGAAGAGCATGAAAGACAACAAAAATTGAATCAACTTTGATGAGCCAAGAAACACTCCAGTGCATCCTAGTAGCTGCAAGCTAGATGGAATTATAAATTCTAACAGTGCCAACTCAAAGAAGAAAGGTCCCATCTCTTTTGTGAAAGAGAATGAAAAGGGTAAAGCTCCTATGATTTATGTCCAAGAATAAAATCAAGTTCCTATTCCACAGACTATTAATGCAAGACAAGGTAAGAGAGTGAAGCAGAGTAACTTCTATGGAAGAAATTATCCCAATGCACCACGAAGACGATGAGGTACATGGCATCTTCTAGGCCAAAATCTTATTTTTCGGGGATATTGTTATAAATGTAATGCTTATGGTCATAAGATAGCTACATGCAAATTCAACATGAGAGAAGTCGATTTGAAAGTAGAAATCGGTTTGCTTCCCTTGAAGAAAATTTTGTTGAGTGCTACAATTGTCATAACTATGGGCATATTGCAAGAGAATGCGAGAACAATTTTTTCATTCACGCCACCTCAAAAAAAGTGACACAACAAAGGAAAAATGGTCAAAGAAAAGTTAAGCGAGAGAATGAACAAAAAAAACTCCACCAGTTGTTAGAAAAGTGTGGAAAAAGAAAATCATTGCAGATTTTGTAGAAGGACAAAGTAATGATGTTGTATGCTTCGAGACAACTCTCAAGACACATGATAAGCCGTCTCCTTGGATACTCGACAGTGAATGCTCTAGTCACATGACAGGTAACAAGAAAATGTTTCAAAGAACTTTCGCAGTATGAGGGAGGTATAGTGAAGTTTGGAAACAATGAAGGGGCCAAGGTAACTGGAAAGGGTTCTATCAACATCAACAATGGAAAGGTGAAACTCCATGATGTGTTTTATGTGTCAGGACTCAAGCACAACGTTCTCAGCATCAGTCAGATTTGTGACAGAGGGCATGAAGTGATCTTCAATAAACAGGGATGTGAGATCAAAAGAGTTGATAGTGGCAAGATTGTGGCTTCGGGACGAGAACCTCAAGGAATTTATACACTCGATAGAGGTGTCGAAGATTCATGCATGACCATGCTCACCAAGCGAAGTGAGGTGCTTGGAGTGAGGGGGAGCAGTGTGTATTTGTTATATCCTTTTGCTCCCGATTATAGACTCAGGGGGAGTCCTATGGTATTTATGTGTTGAGTGGTGTATGCATATGTTTGTTATATTTCATCTCCTTATGTTGGACTCAGGGGGAGTCTGGTGATGTTGTTTTGTATTGATATAATTGTTTATTATTTTTTTTTGGGCCCATAGGATTGGAAAGATGCGGTGGGCACTCCTATGTGGCATGCCCCTTTGTATTTGTTGTCAAAGGGGGAGAAAGATCTCATGTGCGTAATGAGTTGCCAACAATTCCAAAGGGGGAGATTGTTGGACTTTATGTTGTCATTGTTGGCAACTTGACTGATGTGACAGTATTTATGAGTATTCGGTCGGAGAAATGAGGAGAGAGAGTGTCGGTGTAGGAGAGAGAGTGTCGGTGCGAGGGCACGGATGTGGCAACTTTGCTTATGTGTTCTACAAGGTTCTATATGTGTTTCGAGATGATTTACAATGAGTTAAATGGGATATTACACCGATTTTGATGAGAGAGTGTTTGTGGACCCCACTTGGTGATGTGGCCGAAGTTTTTGATGATGCGGCCGAGTTTCTGATGATGCGACAGTGTTCTTGAAGCTTTTCTGATCATGTTCATGTTTCTCATGTTTCTAGTGTTGTGACATTGAAGAGAGAAATTCAAGAGAGAGAAAGAAGAGAGAGAATCAGAAGAGAGAGAAAGAGGAGAGAGAAAAAATGTGAGTGGGACCCACGGTATGGTGGCAAGGTGACATGCCAACACGGCAGCCCACGACACTTGGCATGCATGCACACAAAGTTTCGGGTTCAAATTCCAAGGTTTGACGAGTTTTAACTTTGGGTCTATTTTTGGTGGGTCCCGCTGGAAGGTTCATGGAAATCCGACAGTGGAAAGATGTAGAGCGTCGAGTTATCTTTCCAACGCAACTTGAATCACTCAATTCGACGTCGGATGAGAGAGATATCGCGGTTTTACGTCGGATCGCTCGAAAAAGTGATTTCACAAATTGTTTAGGGGCAATTTCGGTATTTCATAAGTTATTTAAGGGCATTTTCGGCAAGTAATAAAGAAGAAGATTCGATATCAGTGGCCAAGAGAGAGCCACGCTTCTCAGATTCTAATCTGATGGACCAGATTGAGGCGGGCTAAGGTGTAGTGCGACGATCGCATCTTGATGCTCCCGCGACCCTTCGGATTGGGCGGATGCAGCTTATTATAATGCTATTTGTTGCATGGAATACTAACCTGATTCCATGTAGCGCAGGTGCAGGTTATATAAGGAAAGATTCTCTTTCCTTATCCGAGATTAGCCAATCTTCAAACTGCCATAACTTCTTCATCCGAGCTCCAAATCGGTCCGTTCAAATTGCAGCATTCATATTTTTCGATGCCCTATCTATTGGGCGCCGTTGGGAGTCGTGAAAAGGTAGAGAAAAATTGAAAAGAGCGTTTTGAAGCTTATGGGAAGGGTTTTCTAGGGTTTCGTGCCCTGTGGGAGTGATCAATCACCAACTACCTCTTCTTTGTGCATCAATAGAGTGCTAAATCCCTATGAGAGGTCAGTAGAGCTTTTATTTTCACATTCATGGTGATTATGGGTTGTGTGGAAGAGATTGAAACCCCGTCGATGAGGTGTGCTTTCGTGAATCGATCTCTATCATCATTGAAGACTCGTTAGAGAGTACCTAAGGGCAGTGTGAAGCTTCAGAGATATTGATGGTCATTCGAAAGCGGTTGTAAGGTTTTTCAATTCCCTATCTATTTGTTGCTTTCAATATATTGTATGCTAGCGTAGGTGAAAATTATTGAATACCTAGCTAGTGGGGAAAAAATTTTAAGGCATAATTATAAGCCTAAAAAATTGTGACTTGCTTCTCGTGGGTGCGAGTTAAGCGTGGTGTGTTCGGTGGGTCTTTGGACACTGGGTCGTTAAGCTCTGAATCTTGGCGTTGGTGCGCCCTCTCGCTTTTATGTTGGAAAAATCTAGGGTTAATATCCTTGTCTTGTTAGAGACTAAAAGTCGAGTGTTGAGTAAATACGGGCCCGTTGGGCATTACTCCGTGGAGTAGCCATCACACACTTTGTGTGTTGGTGAACCACGTAATATCTCTGTGTTCATTGTGTTTATTTTCTATTATATTTTGGAGTGCGTGGAATGACTTGCGGGATGGGTGTGCAAATCCGGTAGACTCGGCCACCGAGTGGTAGCGAGGTAGATTTGCATACGCTTGTGTGTGTGTAAAAGAATATATCTCCATCGGCTGCGCAAGCGAGAATTAATCAGAGAAAAATTTCAGACACTGATTCACCCCCCTCTCAGTGTCATATCAAGTTCATCATTTCAGATTGTCATTCTATCTTCCTTTACTACAAAATCAGAGGTTCAAACCTTTTCAACTATTAACCAGATCAAACTCTGTACAAGATCTACTCCAAACCGTTCATACATGTTGAGATCATATTCATTCGATATCCAAAATGATGGAAGTATATCTACTAATTGTAAAAGCACTGAAACAAGTTATAGCACACAGCTTTCTGCTCGTGCATCCATTTCAGAAGCTGCACCATGTTTTAATCCCTCAGGAGGACAGGTAATTTTATTCAATGTAAAAAATTCTCTGCAATTATATTCACCAGCAAAGACAATAAAGAAAGAGTAAGCCTTAATCAACAATAGCGTCGGAAAAGTTCAAGACATTAATCATGAAACTGATTAATGGGATAATAACAAGATCGGTCCTTATGCATCAAATACAGAAGTGCATTAAATATCTCACAGAGATGCATACAAAATCAGTCATTAGCTAGCTTTTTAACCTAAACACACTCATAGAAAAGGATTAAAAATCTTTGTCAGTCTCACCTACAATCTTATCAGTCCTTCCAAACTACTTTCTGACAAAAAATTACAACCCATGTATCAAGAAAAATATTCTTGACAAAATATCACAATCCATATCAGTCCTTCCAAACTACTTCCTAAGTGCTTGTGCCTCCATTCTCCTATTCTTTGCCTCCTTTGCAGCCATTCTTGCCTTCGATCTGGCTTGGACACTTGTTTCTTGAGATGTTGTAAATGCTTGGGACCTCGTCTGCATTTGGGAGTCACTGGGTCCATCTTGCATTTTTCTCTACATAAATATAAAATGAAGATCAGTAGTAGAAATATATACTGGGAATTTTATAAGGCATAAACAAAAGTGAAAAGCATGGAATTTTATAAGGCATATACCTTTGCAGTGGATACTCCTTGTTAAGAAGATTAGCCCTTTTCTTTCACTAGTGCACTTTTGCAGGTACTCGTATTATGACCAACTTATTTACAGATAACACATCTAATAGAAGATGCCCTCTTTCTAAAATCCCCTGCAGCTTCTTCACCAACTTCTCTCCTCCTATTCTTATGTGGCCTACCACTTGGCCTTCTAAATGGTGGAGGTTGTATTATAGGACCATCTTCACTGTTCTTTATGGTGTCCAAACAAGGCAAACCATGGATCATCTTAGCATAAAAAAGCATAAATTTATCAAGAGAGAAATATGAAGAAACATGATCCTTTACTCTGCCTCTCTTGTATAAGATTGCTGATATTGTTGCTGCATGTTTACACCGAAGTCCACTAACTTCCCATGCACAATAATCATAAATGTTTTTTTTTTCAAATCCACCACATGCCTACTATATCCATCAGTAATATCAAATTCTTCGGGTCCACATGACAGGACATTACAATATCAGGATGCACTTTGAACCATATCTAATTTCTTCTTAAATGCAAGTGTCATCTTTCCTTTGAAACTACAACTCTTTTTATATCTATTGTGCATCCTACTTGTGATCTTTATTATGATTTCATCAATTAATGTCAAAATAGCTAGGTTGGATCTGAAGGGTTGAATCCACTAGTTGAAGGACTCTGACACGTTATTAGTGACATTGTCACTTTTAATCCTATGGTCAAAAGCATACCTTGTCCAGGATGAGACTAGGTTTCTCATCAACCAATCAAAGGCTTTCTTTTTATTTACCTTCATCTCATCCATTGCAGTCTTAAAATCTCTAAGGTTGTAAGACTTGCATGTGTCAAGAATAACCTCCTTAATAGTAAACTTGGGAATTTTACAGTGAAATTGCTATATAAGTGCTTACAACAATGCTTATGATTGGCATTTGGAAAAATTTCAGTAATAGCATCTCACAAATCCTATAACAATCAATATAAAAAAAAAATATCAGAGGATATCCTTTGGGACTACAAATTACTCAAGTTGAAGTTTATTTATTCTAGCTTACTTTTTGTTTGTCTGACATGAATGTCAAAGAATACCCATCAAGATGATAGTAGGTTGCATCAAAAAGTGCAGTAAGGAACCATCTCCAACTTTCTTTGTTCTCAGATTCAACAAAACCAAATACAAGAGGAAATACAACTTTCTTTATTCTCTGATACTGCATCAGCATGAAGTCTCCACGGACAGCCCTCACTAGAACATACAACTGTGACTCTACTTTTTTCATTTTCAACCTAATTTTGTCTGTCCCTTCTTGTATAACAAAATCCTTCAAAGCTTTTCTATATGCATGAACATTTTCAAAAACAGAGCCAACTTCAATGTTAACCTTTTCCAAATCATTAATATCAACCTCTCTGTCTCTAACAATGTCTTCCTCTTGAACTTCATCTTCCTTAATTTCTGATAAAGTAACATCTTCTTCCAAGCCTTCCCCTTCACCTTCCATTTCATTATCCCCCTTTTCATCCTCCTTAGAATCAATAGATGATTATCTAACATCCTTAACACCAATATCCCAATTATCATTTAATGCATCAACCCCCTTTACATCACTGTCTAGATCAATGGTTGGTGCTTTCTCCTTGTTACTCATGTTGCTACCATCCTTAGCTTTACCAGAACTGCTACTGGTAGAAGTCTGTTTGGTGCCAACACTTTTAGTTACAGCAGTGGTGTTGTCATCACCCCTTGTACTGCCATTAACTGCCACTGCTGACCTAGTAGAACTCCTACAACATTGCTTTCCCTATTAGCAATCAAACCTGTAGCAACAGATGTAGTGGTACTGCTGGGCAACTTCATGATAGGCCTCCTAACAATAGTTTTCTTGGATAGCCTAAGAGGTGTCCTAGCCGTCATTGCAGCTGAATATCCATTGATGGTGTAGTTTTCTGTTGTGGCGTCACCTACATTGACTTCATAGATGTGCGGAGGAATAGTTTTACCATCTTCCTTAAACATTCTTAGTATCTCTAATACATCTGAGTCACTATTTACCTCAAAATAACCACCATTTGGCGTTTCTGCTCTGATTGAAAAAGTCAACCTCCTCCCATCTAGAATATCACTAAGAACTGTACTATATGCATCATGGACCAAGTCGATGTAACTGAACTGATCTTCATCCACTAATTTCAGTTCTGTGCGACTCTTAAAATTGTAATATATGCAGACTTTTTAGCCCATTGGATATGCTGTTTATAAGATGGAAAAAATCAATTAGAATGTATCAAAACAAAATGAATGACATTAAAAAAAAAAAAAAAAAAAAAAAAAAGATATCAATGTTAGATAATGATATTCCCAACCTATATGCTAGAAGAAGAGAATTATGCATGATAATATCTGTAAATGCCATGGCATTTTACAACAATGATTAGCAAAGCATTTCTTTTAGGGATCAGAAAAATATGCTACTAGCTAAAATACCATAGCATTTACCACACTGACTACACTTTCAACTGCTCCTACAAGCTTCTAGTTTCCACACTCTAAATGAGGCTTCATTGTACTGAACTTTCTGTCTTCTCATGGTGGTCATTCATACATGTTCCCTGGATAATTGTAACAATTGCAAATCTATATCTATCTACTTTGAAGTCTAAATGGGTATTATGGTTAACTAAAAATAATGCACCAATAAAAGTACCACATTGAGAGATTTTGAAAATGTAAGGGTTTCTCCATTCCATAATAGCATACAAACCCAAGGTTGCCCATTCTCTTACTCCCAACAATCAAACACAGTTAAACAAAGAGGTTGCTGACCTGGAAAGTTTCAACTCTAGAGAAGATAAAGTTCACCCAGATGGCATACAAGGTAGGGCATGGAGACCAAAGTAGTGTACAATCCAAATTAGATAGACACCACAAACATAATAGCATGGGAAAAGTACGATACAAATTAGTTTATGGTTGAAGTAGACAAAACCATTCTAAATGTTACCATACCAAAAAAATATTTTACAAATAAAAAATTCATGGGAAAACTACAATCCTAACAGTTTAAAAACTTCAATGAGAAAGAATATTTTACAAATACAAAATTCATGGGTGGATTCCCATACTGAAGTGGACGATATATGTGGGGCTTCTTCACCCTCCTGTGGTGGGGGCTATGTTAGTTGACTTGTGAGCAGCCTTGGTCACGAGCTAGGACCACAACAAAAAAACACAAATCCAAATGAGAATGTGTCAGTTGACACTGCTATAAGTAACACTTCAGATGCGACAGACAATGTTCTCTTTGTTGTCCTTTGGATTGTAATTGTTGGCAAAATGGACCATGTTTGATGAGAGAGTGTCTGTGAGCTTCTCTGATGATGTGGCAGAGTTTCTCATATGTGAAGGCGATTTTAGGTAGTGTTGCAGCATCTTGAAGCATTAAATGAAGAAAGAGGATAAAGAGAGAGAAAGAGGAGAGAGAAGATGATGTGGTGGGACCCATAGTGGAACCCACCATGCCAAGGTGGCATGCCACCATGGAAGCCAACCACATGGTCATCCACATGGCACAACCACAGGCCTACTACCATGCACACAGGGCAGCACAGTAGTAGTCGTGGCATGCTCATGCAACAAGCCATGCCGTACTATGCATGCCAGCAGTCGAAGCCACCAGCAGTAGCTAGCCCGCAGGCCCATTGCCACACGTTGGCTTGAAGCCCACCAAGTGTTTGATAAAAGGTTTAAAGTGAGAATCGACAATATGTCTAGAGAGAAGTCTTCTCGGGAAGAATATGCATTTATAGGGTTTGGTTAATGAAAGGCCGGTTCCAGAGGTCATTTCATAAGAAGTTCAGGGTATTTTCATCAAGTTACAAAAGGAAAGATCCATTATCGATGGCATGGATAGAGCCACGAAGTAGAAATGTCGATCTAATGGTATTAAAGGTATGGGCTCGAGTGTATTGCGTCGGTTCCGTTGAGATTCTCCCGCTTGTGTTTTAATTGGGTGGAAGCATTGTAGTGCGGTGCTCCGTGTTCCATGAAGTAAGCGCCTTGATTCTATGTGGCGCACAAGCAGTACGACGGTGAGAAGATGTAGATCGAATGGCCGCGTGCTACTCTGATTTTCGGAGGCGTGATTAGAAAAGATCCGATGGCGCTCTTTAAATCCCGCTTTTTTGCAGATGATCTGACGGCCGCCAAAGATGATTCTCGACGCATCGAATCACAATTCGACAATGCATTGGTGGCAGCAATTTCGTGCGTCGCGGGTGCACAGTATGGGTTAAAAAGATTATATTTAACTTAATTTCATTGGTCGGCTTCAAACTGCCAAATCTTCTTCATCTTAGCTTGGAATCAGATTGTCCAAGTTGCACCGAGTCCGAAATTCAATGCTCTACCTATTGGGCACCTTTAGGAGTCGGGATAATGAAGAAAAAAACAAAAAAAAAAAAGGGTAGGAAAGCTATATGGAGGGTGTTTCTAGGGTTTTGTGTCCTGTGGGAGTGATCAATCACCAACCACCTCTTTTCTACGCATCAATGGAGTGTCAAATCTCTGTAAGAGGTTGATAGAATTTTTATTTTTACATTCATGATGATTATGAGTTGTGTGGAAGAGATTGGAAGCCTATGAGTAAGGTGTGCTTTGTGAATCGATTTCTACCATCATTGAAGGCTGTTAAAGAATTCTGAGAGCAGTGTGGAGCTCCAAAAGTATTGCTAGCCATTCAAAAACATCAATTGTGAGATTTTCTTATTCCCTATCTTTTTATTGTTTTCTATGCATTGTATGCTAGTATGGGTGAAAAAAAAAAGTGGAATACCTATCTAGTCTGGGGGAATGTATTGTAGGGCATTTCTATAAGGGCCAAAACCTTTCTTTTGTATTGTGTTCAGTGGGTGCTGGACACTGGCTGTCATAGCCTGAATCTTGGCATTGTTTGCCCTCTCAGTTTTATGCTAGGAAAACCTTGGATTAGTATCCTTGTCTTGTAAAAGACTAAAAGCTGAGTATTGAGTAAATACAGAGCCCGTTGGGCATTACTCCGTGGACTAGGATCACACACTGTTGTGGTGAATCACGTAATATCCCTATGTTCATTGTTTTATTTTCTGGTATATTTCGGAGTATGTGGAATGGCTTGCAGGGTGGGTGTGCAAATCTGATAGACTTGGCCACTGAGTGGTAGCGAGGTAGATTTGCATACGCTTGTGTGTGTGTGTATGTGTGTTGAAATTTTGGTTCTCCATTAGCTCTATACAATAGTGAAATAATCAGGAAAAAATGCATACACTGATTCACCCCCCGGTCTCAGTGTCGACTCAAGTTCATCACTCTTGCAGGCAATAGAAATAAGGTGGAAGAAAGAAGATTAGAAAAAAAAAAACCCTAATTCGGCAAGATAAGAATGTTGAAGAAAGAAGGACGACTGAAAGTTGAAGAAAGAAAGAAGCAGGTTGAAGAAGTTTTTTCTTTCAAATCACGTTGAAGAAAGAAGATTTAATGGAACCCTAATACGCCACCACGTCTGCACGACATCACCACAAAGTATGCACTAAGTCGATGGCGAGGCATGCTATCGTCGTCGAGGTGTGCTATAGTCGTCGAGGTGTGTTATCGTCGTCAGTGAGGTGTGGTACAGAAGAACCATTGGCGAGATGTGTTGCACAGAGCTTCGGTCGAGATAAGATTTAGGTTTTACTGTTTCGATTTCTTTTTTCGATTTGGGGTTAGGGTAATAAGGTGTAGGGTAAAATGGTCTTGTACAAGTACAATAAGAGCAATAGTGTCATTCAATTTTAAAATGTTAACTGACATCATCATTTAAGAGAAGTTTATTAATAGACTGGGTTTCTATGTTACATGTTCACAATAATTGGGTAGATAGGTGATGTTGTCAAAAAGTCGTGGGTGGTAGATGATATTAGTCCAAACTCCTAGGGTAGTACGTGAAAATTTTCCTTAATATTACTATTTAAGATGGCGGGAGCAAGGGAGGTAGAAAGAGAAAAAGAGAGATGGGGAGTGATGGAGAGATGGAGAGCAATGGAGAGAGATAACGAGAGGACATACTACCTTTAGGCTTTGTTTGATTGCAAGGGGAATTGAAGGAAAGGGAAGTGAAATTTTTTAACATTAAATTGAAACTTTTATAATGATAACAACATATGCGATTAAATTATTATGTAACTAATTCCAAATGATTTTATATTTAGTTATTACCTCATACTTTAGTTTGCATCCAAATCCCTCCTATTTGAAAAGGAAAATAAATTTAATTTTAAAAAAATTTCATCTACACCTCATCAAGGATTAGTTACATAATAATTTATTGAAATACAGTTTTATAAAAACATCACCTAGGTCTACTTAACTGACGAAAATCAATAAAATTATTGAAATACAGTTTTATCCCTCATATTATAAATTTAAAAATTAAAAAATTAACACAGAAAATGCCACATTGCTACTAAATTGCATCATCAAATATCTATGGACTCATCCTCCTTCACTTCTAACGATTTAATCGTACTCTGTTTTTTTTTTTTTTTTTTACCCATTGTGGAAGGATTCCAATGATTCAATCGAACTTTGGTTTTTTTTTTTTTTTTTTTTAATCCATTATATGGAAGGGTTCCTCCCCTAGTCCAAGCATGGCAATAGTGCACATCCTTGATCAGATCTTCCTGAGATGAGCTCTTGAAAGTTTCAAACTTGCCCTTTAAGTAAGTCTTTGCAGCATGAGAGCGGGTTCCAATGGCAAAAGCCTGACCGTTAAAATAGTTCCCACTTAGGCAATTGTAGTATAGGTGAGTCCAGATTCATCCAACCCCGCAACCAGCAAACTCCATTAATGGATTGTCTGATACTTACCCAAAACTCCATTAATGGATTGTCCGACCTTATCAATTTTTCTTTTTCTGGCTTTGGTTAATTTCTTCAAGAAGTTTCAAGAAGGGTATTATCTGTATGTTGAAAAAACAGACCTCTTCTCCTGAAATAGGCGATATCAAGGATACAATCCATGGCTAACTCTGAGCAGCAAGTCTGCAGACAAAATAGGTAAATTGACTGGGAAAAAATTCAATTTGGAAATAGGGTTTGGAGGGTTTGGTTTTCCTGATTTCAGATCCTTCCTTTGTAGAGGCTGATTCACCTCCTTTGATTTATTACAATTTCATCGTTCATTTCTCCTATCCATTGTGATTCAGAAATCTGGCGCAAATATCTTTGGTAGTTTGCTGGTTTTAAGGAATTTTGTCATCTCATCATTTTAATTTCACTATTTTACCTCTTCAACCACAAAAAATATTGGGTTATTTTCACCATTTTACCTCTTCAACCGCAAAAGCGAATCTTCTCAAATGCAGCTACTCCTTGAATCATGGTGTTCTTTTCTTGTTGCCACAGAGGACAGAGGGATCCAAAAATCATTAGCTTCTTAAGCGCCGCAGACCTGCTGCTCAGCAAAGGAGAAAAAAGAGGAATCCCAAAGAATACCTGCTCCTCGCAAGCAAGACAGTAGTAGGGGAAGATGAAGATATACACCATTGACGGCGAAGAAGAAGAAGTAGATTGTAGGGATGGGGTAACAAATCATATAAAGGGTATAATCGTTTTTTTAACTGGCTAAAAGGGTAGTATCGTCTATGAAATATTTTAATGCAGCTAATATCAGCGTTTAACGGGAATCTTCTAACGGAGTGGACTTCTTTGATTAGCACAACAAAGTTTTTGGGTGGTAAGTGATGTTTTTACATTCTTATTAACAATCCTTGGGGTGTAGATGAAATTTATTCATTTAATTTCTTTTTAAATTTAAAATTGTAAGATCCGTTTCCTTCAATTACCATTGCAATCAAACAAATCCTTAGAGACCTGAGACCTTGTACAGTGGAAGCGAAGAAGAAGAAAGAATGTTGAAGAAACAAAAAATGCCAACCGCTAAAGTATCGAACTGTTCGAGCATATAGCTTGGGATTTCCTGTGGCTTCTGTGTCTACCAATTTTCATATTTATCAGGTCAGATTCTCTCCGATGTCTCTCATCTTTCTGTTCGATCTCTCTCATCTTTCCCTGATCTCTTTACATATCTCCCATCTGCGTCTTTCCTATTTCTTTCTCTCTGATTGCTTGAGACTGTCAATTCATTCATATGCTGCTGTATTCTCATATACTTGTTAGGTATCGAAGCTTTAAAATCACAGAGATTAGGATAACGAAGATATGGGACTGTTATTGAAGCAGGTAGCCAGGTAAGGACTTTTATTTATTTTCCAGGATTCATTTCTCAAACGGGTATTTTATTTGCTTTTTTTCCCCCAAGAATGTTTCCTCCTGATTTCGATGCTTAATTGCTCATGTTGTAAGCTATATATTTTGGGTATTATGATCCAAATGCAACTTCTACACTGCGCAAAAGAGATTGGTATGCGTGGTTTTTGCTATGGTTCATCTATGGCTTCATGCATTAAAGAACCACATTTTGTAGTTCTGTTACCAATTCTGTTTTAGATGCCTTCCTTTCTATGCTTCATGATACATTATCAAGGCTCTTGCTTGGTTTTATCTGATCAAGGATCTTTCTCTCCCATGAACTGTTTGCAGAAATGCTGAAAAGAAATGTGAACATTGTAATTTTTCTTTCTTTCTTTTTTTTTTCTTTTTTTTTTTTTTTGGGCGTAAACTGAGCATTGTAAATTCAAGTCCAAACATTGTTCTCATTTTTAGATAAGAATGTGTCTGTGTTCTCAGAACAGTAATGCACATTCTGAGAGTGAGAATGCATACCAAACATAGGGTTAGTGATGCTACTTTTGATTGACTGAAAGCTGCTTCTTATTGTCAATATTGTGCTGGCAATGTCAACGGGCCGGTCTGGGCCGGTTTCGGTCCTGGTTGAACCGGTGTCGGGTTTTATAAGCCCTGCCCAAAACATGTCAATTAAGAGTCGGGATGGGTTGGGCTACGCTGGACACAATAACTAACAGGCTGGTCCGGTGTCGGTTTGTTATCGGACTAGGCTTATTGAAGTGATTTCGGGCTTGTTCAGTCCGAACCGGGCTTATCAAGCTTATCGGGTCTATTTTTATATGCAAGATATATAACCTATTTTATTATTTCTATCTATAAAATTAGCATCATTCCTTCTATATCTATGTAATTCAGTAAATTTTAACAATTAACATACTCTTTTCAACTATAGATTCGCATAATCTTTCGGATCAAGAAGTGAACTGTAACATTGTAACATAATCCATTAAAATTTTAAACCAATAAAATTAAGAAACTGGGCCCGGACGGACATTACCGGTGTTCAAGTTGGGTATTATCGGTTCGGACTATTTCGGGCTTCTTAATGGACCGGTCCGGTCTGATTTCGGTTTGGGCTGAAACGGTGTCGGGCTTTACAAGCCAAGACCGAAACCTGTCCATTAAGGCTCAGTCCGGGCTAGGTTCGGGTTATATCGAGCTGGTTCGGTCCATGCTACCTAGCGGGGCCCATTTTTGACACCCTTAGCTGGCATTATTACAATTAGAAATATGGATATAGAGATACCCAACATTATTAGGGGGCGAGGAATGGGAAAAAGGAAAAGATTGAAGCAGTATTATTTTGGAGTTTTAATAGCTTAAGAGGTCCAGGTCTAGATATAGTTTGATCTAGAGTTTCTTCAGAGGAAATAAAACCTGCTTACGGTATTCTTCAAGAGCCCACATAGGGAAGATGTTTCTATAAGCTCCATAATGTAACATACAATTCTTCATAAAGGATTCTGTAATTTCTTGTAACAAATGACCAATTGTGTTAAGTAGAAACTATGGATCTGTTTGGTTGCAAGGGAAATTAAAGGGAAGAGAAGTGAAATATTCAAACATAATAATGGAATTTTTATAATTATTACAGTAAAATAATTAACACATGACCATGTAAGTAACTCCAAATCATCCATATGTGGTTATTAATCTTCACTGTACTGTGCATCCAAATCCCTTAAATTTGAAAAATTATAAAAAAATTACATCTAAAAAATATCATAAATTACTAAAATGATAAGTATAATACAATCATGTTATGTAATAATTATAAGTTTGCTTTTAGGTTTGAAAATTTTCACTTTCCTTTCCATTAGATTCCCTTGCAATTAAACAGAGCCTGTGTATTGAACTAGAAAATGTCAAATTATTTTATTTTTACAAAGATTTTATTATACAGGTTTCAAGATAAGTGAAATTGGTAATAGCTTTTCCTACAACTATATCATCTCTGTTAGATAAATAAAGCTATTTATGATTATATGCTACAATTGTCTTGATCAGGTGTGTTAGTTACCTGTTGGGGAAAGTCACCATCTTCCATTTATGAATTAATCAGTAGCTTTGATGCACGATGCAATGGTGTTGGATCTCTCTCGGCCTACATATTCAATAATAATAATAATAATAATAATAATAATAATAATAATAATAGTAATAGGGTCAAAGACCTCTGTCCGGTTCGTGGATAGTGCAGTTTTCACACAGCCACTGTGAAAGACGTTGGATTGAATGGAATCATCAGAGCCTTTCATTGTGGCTTCCCTACTGCAGCCCATAATAGACCTCCACTGCACCCTCTGTTTCTCTCCCCTCTCTTCCCAATCCACACCCCTACTTCTGGCTTCAGTTGCAACAAAAGAGTTGTGCATCATCTCGCCCTCGGGTGAGATGCATTAGGCAGGCCCACCACCCGATAAACCATATGTATGAAGCTTCTGGTTTAGTTACGCTTTCTCTTCCCATTCATCGGTGATAGCAATTAGTGATCCGTCGTCGTCTACGGCCTCTTAGGAAGATTTACCGGCAGATTTGTCGAGGTTGGAGCTCCCGGCCTCATCCCTTGGCAAGAAGCTCAAACCTGTCTCTTTGTTAAACCTTTCAGAGTGCTTCTTCTAGCTTTCTTTTGTGGAAGGAGCTTTCTGGGTTCATATGATTTCTTTTCTTTCTTTTTTTTCTACACTTGGAATCCTATTCTGGAATCCTTTTCTTTCAACAATTGGAATCCTTCTCTAGATTCCATAGTGGCAAATAGCGTTGGCTACTATAATGAAACCCTTCCCTCCACCGCTGCAATCCTTTCGGCAAAGAGTGTTCAAATCTTGGCAGTTATGTCCGGACTTGATTTTGATCGTGCCCATCGTCTCATCTATCTTCTCCCCTTTGTTAGTTGAACCTGTTCTTTTTCTATCTTCTTTCCAACTTTGTACAAGAAAATAGAAGTCCTAGAGGTAGATTCACATCATTCACAATGGTACTTCTCGAGTGGGGTTGGATTGATTCGATTGAGGCCACCCTTTTTCTTTCCCCATCAAAGAGTTCAGGGGGTGGCGAGACTGTTGATATTGGAGCTTATCCCATTGGTATTGGAAGCAGGGCCCAACACTGGCTGATAAAAAAACAACAAACACTCGTATGTGAGTGAATTATTTATGGTTTTGTTATATAGAGTGAGGTTTATGGATGACGGAGGAGCCACAAAAGCTTGAGCGGCTTGAGATGAGATAGACTGCAATAGTAAGATGGGTTTCTCAATCTCACTTCGAGGATCGTCATTATCGCAATCGGAGAGAGAGAGATGATGCAGGACTGTTATTACAGTGGGAGTTGAGTGCAGGGATGGGGACTGGGAAGCGAGGGGGAGAGAAAAAGAGGGTGCGGTCCATTATGGGCTGCAGTAGGGCAGCCACAATGAAAGACTGGGATGATTACATTCAATTCAACGTCTTTAATGATTGTTGCATGGAAACTGCACTATCCACGTAGCCAGACAGAGATCTTTAACCCATAATAATAATAAGAAAGTCAGAGTTAGTATCTTTCAGAGAACATGATATTCTACAAATAATTGATTGAGGATGAATTTTTAAAATGATTTTTGCGACAAACACCAATGAAAGATGCGGAATTGGAGACAGAATGCAAACAAAAGATAACACAGATTTACATGGTTCAGCAGGGGTGTCCTGCCTACGTCCATGGGCGAAGAGCTGAAGATATATTTTTTTTGGGTTAGTAAAGGGCTATAGATTTTACATTTCACTATGTAAAATGGAGGAATACAACAGTGTAGAGCAGATTACTCAGATACACCCACAGCAGCAGCAAAGCTTTTTCTCTTACAAGCTTCTCTTTGCTCTTACCGACCTTCCACTCTCATACACCTTGCTTCCTTCCAATGTTAAAGACTTCTGCTTCCCTTAATTTGCTCCCCAAGAAAATGGAAAGAATAGTCACCCAAAAACAGGTCAGGTCCGTACTGCTTTGGGCCCAAGCCTCTGCTTCAATCACTCCTCAAATTTTCTTCCATTCGAGTCGCCAAAAATTAGCCCGGAGCAGGTTAAAGAGCAGAGCGGGTCAAAGAATTTAAGACACCCATAACAATTACCATTTCTCAAATGCATGTTTCTAATAGCTTAAACAATGTTGTGAGCAAACAATGATTACTTAAACTTACCTGTCCAGCATGAAGAAGTGCCATCATAGCCCATGCAGTTTGAACTAAATTTGACTGACCGCCTTCTAATGGAACATATTCCTGTTTAGGCAAACATAGAAGGCAGAGCTTATACCAAGAAGAAATAAAAACATTAACAATTTTCCCTGATTGATGAATCCAATATCTCAAGAGAAAAATATGCTCCATTCATTTATTTAGTCAAGGTTAACTCCAGGAAAAAAAAAAAACACCATGCTAGATGTTTGACAATGGCTATGAGCAACTATATATATATATATATATATATATATATATATATATAATAGAAGGTAACTTCTTTTTAAGGTCAGGCCAAATGGCCACCATGGAAAATAATAGACCAAATAATTTAGTCATAAAGATAAACTTCAGTGTGAAGATGATGTAGTGATTTGGCCTTATATATTCGCACTTATTGACATAAGAACAGGTGCATACAGGTAACCACATTGTTTGTCTGAAGAACCAAAAAACTTGACAAAATACTTCTGTTGAAGCATTACCTTATTTGAACATGAAAGGTAACTCTCTCCCCAACAACCAGATTCTTGTTGTTTTGATAGTAAGAACTGACAGCCTCTGCGGACTGCTGGACAATTATTGTAAGTCTTTCCAGCAGCAGCTAACCCTCCCAGTGCAAACCATGCGCCATAGGTGAAGCACACTCCCCAATTCCCATACCTATGCACATATTTATTTTTTGAATAATACCTTCCCACTACATAATATTGTCTAGTCCAAGTATATGTCAACAGAATCAGAAATGAGGGAAGAGAACACTGTAAGCATTGTATTCAATATAAACAGGGTTTATATTGAACTGACAACATCAAATTGTAATAGAAACAGAAAATTAATAGTGTCCAAGGAAATAGGCTAGTACCATGAACCATCTGGCATTTGTGTTTGTTGAACAAAAGGTAGTGCTTTCTCAGTGAACTTATTGATATCTTTCTCTCTATGTCCAGGATATAATTTCTTAAATAGGACAAGGTCTTGGATTGCTGACCCAGTGCATTCAACATACCTATAACACCACTCTCATAAATCTCAAAGGATGCCATATAAGAAATTTAAGTAAGAAATAGAAAATGAAAAGATTTCTTACTCGTGCTCAATAAAGGTATCTTCGAAAAAATCTGTAGGATTGAGCAACTGAAAAGAAAATTTAAAAACCATTCATAATTAGTTGTCAAAATGGGCATGCAGTTCAGCCTCGCTAAAATTAAGATGGTGGAATTGCTTATGTGAGCTTCTACTCAAAAATATAAAATCAGTATAAGAATATAACCAATAATTCTACAGATTTTTCCTAGAGAACATATTAGAATTGTTTGAAGTTATATTTTAAGATGTGAAATAAAATGTACCTCCAACCATGATGCTGCTCTAGCTGGCTCCCAAGCCGATAAACCTCCTTTTTCACTCTGTAAAGCACATTATTGGGAAGCTTATCAAAGATGGGATCTTTCAATATAGCTATAAGAAGTGTACTTAAATGATGTATTGCTCAAGGTTCTTTCTTAGAGATAAAATCCTAAGAAAGTCCAAGTGAGTCAGTCTCTTTTGAAATTGAAATCTTAAAGAAACAAGATAATCTCTTAATCTATTAAATTGGCTTTACATGTGTACTAAGAACATTAAATAAGTCTCAAGTCTCAACTAGCTACTTATCTTTGTAGATTGGAACATGACCCGAAAAGATTGACTCGAAGTTTATCCTTACTTGTAAATAAAGAATGATGTTCACAGCATCATATAGGCGATGAGGTTCCAATGCTTTCCCCACAATTTCAGGTGGCATCAGTGATAGCAGAAGAGTGACCTGCAAAAAATTAGATGACATTTCTGAAAACCATATGACATCGTATCTATATGTGACTTTAATCTTGGGACAGGGATAGTACCTTCAATCCCTCTGCTGTACAGTCCGAAACCTGCCACCCTTGACCTTGATCTGAGATAGTCTATGACCCCTTTGAAATGTGACGGTACATGCTTCGAAAGTCACCATATGGATTGTCTTGAACCTGCAATGTATGAAAGATTGAATAATTAAGCCAAGGAGAAGAGGTATATAAGTTTGTTAAGCCAGCATGTTTATACCTGTGATTTCTTTATGTAATCATGAGCTTTTCTTAGAGTAGGTCCAATTTCATCCATAAGGTTACTTGCCAACATTGCTTGTACAGAGAAACCAGTGTCCCACTGCTGGCTACCAGAACCCTGGAAGAAAATTACAATAGCATCTTTGGTACTCTCTTTTAACGAGTTACAAATTTACAATGCTTCTAAGAAACAATTAATTCTGAGCATGCTTCTGAACATGATCGATTTAGATTTATGTAGTTTTTTTTATCGAGCAATGGTAGGGCTTTGCTGATAGTAATGCTGAAGGTAGAGTTTTTACTATCATTGCTTTTCATTGTAACATTTATTTCTTTTCTTTAATTAATACAAAGTTGCAAACCTTAGCAAAAAATAAAAAATAAAAAAAATCTGGGCAAGAGAGATCTCTAGAAACAATTTTGACAAATCCCTTTTAACTCCAAACTGAAGAAAAAATCACTTCAAATTTTTTAATTGCATGGCCCATGCATATATATCCATGGCCTTGGAATAGGCTAATCTTAGTTGAAGCTGGATGACGTGATGTGTATCCCTGTTAACAATATGTCTACGAGCGAATGGACTCAATCACCATGGTTCCATCCCAATATCGAGCTGCTATCTAATGCAATCCCATCTAGAAATTGGTGTTATCGAGTTGTCAAGTTGGCTGCCTCATTGTCTTGATGTAGTTTGACTAAGTCCTCTTTTATCTTCTTCTTATTTCTATTTCATTATATGTAACTAGGATAGTAGAATCATTATAATTAGGAATCGTTATTTGTGTATGAATCCTTGTCATGTTAACACATGGAATTCCTCTCTTATGTAACTAAGACTCATTGTCATGAGAAGTCCCAGACCTGTACCTATTCTCCTTTATTTTATCTATAAATACTGGCTCCTAAGAAGAGAGGGAGATACTAATGGATTCTGCTTCTTACTGTAGATTTTGATCTCTCTCTCTCTCTCTCTCTCTCTCTCTCTCTCTCAATTCTGGTTAGGTGTTTCAATTACTGAAATTACAACCTCTGAATCAAATGGAAACGAAACAAAATTTTCTACAAACCTGTATTTTCATTCCATCTTCAGCAACCCATATGATGTTGGGAATCCTAGCAAGGTGATACTTGAATGCCTCTCCATTTGGATCTTCCACCCAACAAGCAAGCATGCATAACACCTACCAAAATCAAGCAAACACGAGATGAGTCTCAAAGCATCATATAGTTTGAACACCCTAGTTGACAGTCAACACTGTAGTCCTAGGTTCAACATGGTAAACTATAGGAAGAGGTTAGTAAATCCTGCTCAATCTTTCCATTTTAAATTTACCTATATTTTAACTTATTGTAGCATACATTATCTTTTCTAAACATCCAACGGTAATGTATCGGCTATTCTGATCTTCATAATGAATGTGCTTCATTGTGACTAGCAGAGCCTTCTCTCTGAGTTTGCTTAATGGCCAACGATTTAAGAGAGGCTCCATAAAGAAATACAAACCATCCCAGATCAAATCTTGTATTAAGGGATGGGGGTAGTACATATCCTCCTGTAATAAAAATTTGGTATAAGCTTAATAAGAATGCAAACAACCAAAAGAAGATCGTTTCCTTTGGTAAATGTAAGTCTAACCAACCTTCGCACACATATGGCGTGCTTTTTTCCAATTTATTTCATGATAAGGTTGAAGGTAGAGCTCTTCCCTCAACTGTAGAAATGAGATCTGTGATTGGCCCCACGAACTTCTTCCCATATAAATATGACGCCGGCATGTAAATCAAGCGAGCGTAGCACCAAATCTTTGCTGCATTGCCTGGCATGAGCATGTAAGATGAAGGGGAAATGATACTAATAACATATGCAGACAGACAGAATTATAGTGCTTGTCAACATTAGTTATAAGGAGGAGGAACTAAAATTGAGGTCCCTTGGGATGTTATTTATTGAATAAAAGAGAGGAGACCTGGATGAATAGGTAGATATGAAGGGAGAAACCAAAACTCTGGGGGCACTGGGTTGCTCCCAGCCAACTCAAATAATCCAAAGGAACTACACCATAGAAAGCAAAGAAATAAACCTTAGTTCAAAATTTTTAATTGATCAAATGAACCGAAACAACGGGCTTTGTTCAATACAATTTTTGTACCGAAAGCCAAATCTTCCCCCAAGATGGAATTGCAACTACACTGCCGTGATCAAGGATCCATTTTCACGCTCTTGGCATTGCCCTGTCTAGGCCACCTTCAGGTCTTTCGCCTAGCAAACGCATACAAATGTAACCCCATGCTGTACAGAGCATGGTGCTATGCCCCTCTATATGCAGTCCCCATCCTCCATCTTCATTCTAAAAAATACACCATATGTTGATTCATTAGACTAACAAGTCCCTAGCTTCAAAACCAAAGTATTATCAATCGTCCAAAATTTGAGGTCAAGAAGACAAGATATTATTAGGACCTGATGATTGTAAATGTAATGAAGAATCTCTTTACGATGTTCCGGTGAGAAAACTGCATTAAGATATCCAGTGATATATAGACAAAATACCTGCATTTTGATGTAACAAATGCAGCAGTCATCAGGCTTTTATAGTTGTTGTCTTATTGAGTGGATTAAAACAGTTGATCTAAGATGACAAAAACAGTGTTTTGGTATGTATTCTCATTCTTGGATCATTGAATATGTTAGAAAATAAGGTCCATTTTAGAACACACTATTTAACCAATTCTGAGCCCATAACAAAAATTTCTTGTTCTTTAATTAATTCTCATTTTATATTAGGAATGCATTCTCTATTATGATAAATGAATTTCTAAGAATGCATTTTAAGAATACATACCAAATCCAACTTATATCTGCAGCACTATATCTCATGACTAGTCATGGGAGGTACAGCTTACTAATGGGGGAAGGAAAAACAATGGGCCTGTGTTTTCTGCAGGCCAATGGCCATCGTTCGCTTGGAGGGCCGAATAGAATCGGATGCTCCTCTTCTTGGCTTGTGTGGCTACCTCGTTTGTTATTTCTTCATCAGCTCCTATCTTCACGATGGGTATTTCTTGAACAAAGCCATTCTCCTTGGTGAGCTGCATTTGAGAGACCAAAGTAAGTGTAGGTAAGGTTAAGGTTATTTATATATATATTTATTTATTTATTTATTTTTTGGGTTAGATAGACCCAAAAGAGATTCCTATCGTTCCAATTATAATTTTTTCAATGTCAGACCATAATGTTTGTCATGATTTAAAATGCTATATGAACGGTTATGATACGAATTAGATTCTTTGACAGATAAGAGTTTTGTTTGATTGCAAGGGGAAATGAAGGGGAGGGAAATGAAATTTTAACTTTAAATAAATAACTTTTTCAAAGATTACAACACATGCTATCAACATTGCTATGTAACTAATTCCAAATTATTCCATATTTTGTTATTAACTTACACTTCACTTCGCATCCAAATCCTTTGTATTTTAAAAATAAAATAATATAAGTATCATTATTAAATATGTTAAAAATTTTAAATACTTAATATAATAATATTGTGTTATACCTATACAAGTTTTTTTTTTCTTTTTTTGGTAAGGTTAAAAAATTTCACTTCCCTTCCCTCTTAATTTTCCTTGAACCAAACTGAGCCAATGGAACTTGGAGCATTTTTGTAATTTCATCATCATATGTTAACATCTCTAAACGTAGTTTTTATAAAATTAAGTACCTCATACGTAAAATTCTTAAAACTTTAGAGACCTTAGAGTAATTGACCCTATATAAATTATATAAAAGCATAGGAAAAATAATTCAAATTCAACAAGATATTCCAAAATTTTTGTTGGGACAATCTGTCAACTTATTTTAACTACACAATTTGAGTTTATATGGTTAAATACAATTTGAGTTTATATGGTTAAATCCAACAAGTCCTCCCCCTCTCTTTTTGTGGTTTTGGGGGTAGTTTAGTTGCAATGGAAATTAAGGGGAAAAGAAGTGGAATTTTTAAAT
The DNA here is from genome assembly GCA_028583415.1 of Protea cynaroides. Lineage (NCBI taxonomy): Eukaryota > Viridiplantae > Streptophyta > Magnoliopsida > Proteales > Proteaceae > Protea > Protea cynaroides. The sequence goes on from CM053272.1 coordinate 19,740,655, forward strand.
AATAATAATAATAAATAAATAAAAAACTTTTATAGTTGTTCCTACTAGAACCCACAAATTTTTGCCAAAGATTCAGTGTAAGTGCTCCAATAATTGAAATCATGGATTCTTAAATGTGTCAGTAAGCCGGTTCGATTTGGTTTTGGTCTAGGTTGATTCGTTTTGGTCCTATACACTCCAGTCCAATTATGGTCCAATACATTTTTTTTTTTGTTTCACTTTCGGTCCAATTCGATTTCGTACTTTTATTGGGCTGGCTTAATGAGCTTTTATCGTTCCACTATCGGTTTGGTTTTGGTTTCCTATATGTATATGTAGTAACGTTAAGGGTGTTGATTTGAAGACTGAACCAACCTGTTTTATCCCAACAATGAACCGGACCGAATTGTTACCGATCATGTTTAGGGCCAGGTCTTGTGAGAATTATCAGTCCCAAGTTTTGTCTGGGCTAGTCTGTTGGTTGCCCTGATCAAGTGGACCATTAGGAACCAAATCGATAGAAGCTTGACCGACCTGAAATCAACCTGATAATACAGATGTTATATTGTGTAAAGTTGACAATATAGATGTTAATCAAGCAATTCCAGCGTGAAGTCAGCCCAATAAGAAACTGACACCGGATTGACCCTTTAGTTAACTTGTACAGTGCAGCCCACCTAACCCAAACCTGTAATTGGACATGTTTCAGTCTTCCCCTATAAAGATTGAGACGAACTAGGCCAGGACTGAAACCCGGCCTGAACCAACCCGTTGACACCCCTAAGTTAACAAGTTGGCTTAATGGGCTCTATCGGATGATTCGGATCATTATCGGGTTGGTTCAGTTTTGATGGTGATTCCTACATTTATATTTTATAAATATTGGCTTAATGGACTCTTATCGATTTCGGTTTTGATCCTATTGGTTCTGTTTAGTTTAGGACTTATCAATTGGTCCGGATTGATTTCAATTTGATCCAGACCAAATCAGACTGGTTCGATTTCAATTTTGGTTTGATCCCAAATGTGACACCCTTACATTCTTTGATCAAAATAGGAAATCAGAACCGAACAATTGAGCAAATTAAAATCATTCTATAAGAAAAAATAAATAATTAAAGCAAACTATTGCTCATAATATATCAGGCCTAGTCCTACATATAATTCGGACTTGGGCCGGACTGGCCCGTCGGGATGGGCTTGTTCTATCCTAACCCGGCTGAAACGTATATTGAGCTAAGAGTATCGGATCAGAGTGTCGGGTCATGGGCTGTCTTGAGTCTTGACCCATCAGGACTCCATTTGCTTCCTTCCAAGGGGTGGTTTCGTGACATAGCTTCCTTTTCCACATTTCTTTCTCTCCCCGCTCCTCCCTTGGACTGTTGGCATTTAACTGCCAAGGAAGGAATGTCTGGGTTACACAAGTCAGAAATATAAACGAATAGTCCAAAACTGGCACTACAAAAAAAATTGTTTTTGGGGCGACCTTAGTTGGCCAACCTAACCAAACATTGATCACACACATTATCATGAGTGGTGGGTGTTTAGGGGTGTCAACGGACCGGCCTGGGCAGGTTTCGATCGGGCCAAATCTGTCTCTAGCTTTATAGGGCTTGACCAAAACATGACCATTAAGAGGTTCGGGCTGGATGAGCTGCACTGTGCACATTAACTAACATGTTGGTCCGGTTTTGGGTTGTTATTGGGCTAAACTTATTGGGTTATTATCAGGCTGGTTCGGGTGGAAAGCCTAGTAAAAAAACTCGTTAAGGTCATCTAGAAGGTTGAAGTAGTGAAACTAGGGTTTAATATTCAGTCTAAGTTGGTTTGGTTTGGGCCATTACCAGTATCGGACTCATTGATCCACTTTTTCGGGCTGGTTTTGGGCTAGCCCAAACCAGACCCGGACCAGTAAGATATGCCATACTTCAACCCGAAACATGTCAAAATAACAGTTCAGTCGGGTCCATTTTAGGTTAATTCGGACCGACTTGGTCCAGAATACAAATTCAATCCCAAAATTGACACCTCTAGTGGTGTTGGGAGCTTTGGAGCCGAGGAGTTGCGGAAAGATGAATCCTTAATGATTTCATGGATTCCTCAAAAACTGAGATTTCACCTACTTGTATCATGCCACATTGAATGAAAGAATTGATGAACCTCGGTTGACACTAAGAGAGAGGTGAATCTATGTATAAATTCTCTCCCTGTAATTTTTCTACTGTCCAATGCTGATGAATAAACACACACACAAGCGTTTGCAAATCTACCTCGCTACCACTCAGTGACCAGGTCTACTGAATTTGCACATCTATCTGGCAATTCATTATATGCACTTCACAATATACAAGAAATTACATAATCCACAACACAAGATATGACGTGGTTCACCACCACAGTATATGATGACTAGTCTACGGAGTAATACCCAATCGGCTCCTTATATACTCAATACGTTGCTTTTAGTCCTTTACGAGACAAGGGTTCATACCCCATGTTTTCCCGCATATAACTGAGAGGGCATAACAATGCCGGGTTCAGGCAGCTGTAACTGCCAGTGTCCAGCACCCACTGAACACAATACAACAAAATAATTTTTGAGGCTTATAACAATGCCCTACAATGAAATCCAAAGCTAGCTAAGTATTTAACATTCACTACATAGCTAACATACAATGAACTGATAGTAAATAACTAAACAAGGTTTAGAGAATCTTACAATCGATGATTTCGAATATCTGGAGGTATCTCTGGAGCTCCACACCGCTCTCTGGAATCTTTCACTAACTCCCACATTTGAGAGAACTTGAAACTTACTCGCAACTCCTTTCTTTTTTTCTCTCACAAGCTAACAATCACCATGAATATACAATAAGAACTCCACCAACTTTTCATAAGCATTCAAGACTCCATTAATGAGCAATGGAGAACTTGGAAGGTGATTCAAAGCTCACTACACACACAAAACCCTCATAATCCCCTTTTTCTCTCTTCTTTTCTCTTCTCCTCAATTTCTTCTCAACTCAGACTCTGTTTTCTTTTCTCAGGTGATAAAGAACTCAAAATGGAGAATGCTACAATTTGAATCGTTGGATTTGGACTCCAGATGAGTGAGATATGGTCATTTAAAGATTGGCTAGTGAAAACAATTTAAAAGGAATCTTTTAGAGCTTTATCATACACCTGCGCAACACCGAAGCCGCGCCACCACTAACACAACAAGCGTGGTGTCGAATTGTGATTGGCTGCAGTGAGAATCTTGACTAACGACCATTAGATATCTGGAAAAGGCAGGATTCACCGAGGGCCGTTAGATCAACATATATCACGTTAGAAGATCGGGATCCACTATAACCATCGGATCTAGATCAACTTTGCTGATGCATGGTACGTGTGCCTTACCCAATCATGGTTTTCTACTCTTAGAGGAAAACTGACGGTGGAGTCATCCCCGGTTTGCTTGAGGGGGGATGATAAGCCTCCCCTACCAAGACCAGCTCAGCAATCCAATTAGTTAAGATATTCCTTGTATACTCTCTGTAATTGGGATCCTTGGATTCACCTAACCAAATCCCTTAAGAACATTCCTTGTAGGATTCACCTAACCAAATCCCTTAAGAACATTCCTTGTATAATCTCTGTGATTGGGATCCTTGGATTTACCTAACCAAATCCCCTAAATTTATCCATGATTTCATGGAGACAATTATAGATGTATATCCATAAGAAGTCTATAAAAGAGTAGCACTGGATGCATTGAAAGTATTACAGTGAAACATTTTGTAACTCAAATCATTTTAATTGAACTGAAAAGAATTTTTAGATTTAGATCAAATGTTTTTTTTTCCTTATAAAGATGTAAGAATTGCAGTTCAAAAGATAAAGTTCTTATTTCAAATGGGTTTTCTGAATCTTATATTTATAGACTTGAGAGTTTCACCAATGAAACAAAAATGACTCTAACATCTATCTCATGCCATGAATGTTCCGGATTCAAATCTTCTCATTGTTGGACTGTGTGTTGTAATTGTAGGAAAATAGGCCAACTTTGATGAGAGAGAATGTGTGTGAGCCCCATTGGTGATGTACACAGAAAATATACTAATAGAAAGGGAAGAGAGAAAATAGAGAGAGAATGTGCGCCCCACTGATGGTATGGCAGGAGGAGAGAGATTGTGGACTGTGGGTCTCACTGATGGTGTAGCAATGAAAAGAGAGAGAAGGTAGAGTGAGATTAAGGAGAGAGAAATGTGGGTAGGACCCACTGAGTTGGTGGTAGCTAAGGTGGCAGCCAGGCCACATGGCAACACCTGGCCATAGGCCACGCAAGCACAGCAGCAGCCATGGCATGTCAGCAGCCGAGGCCAACAACAATAGCCAGCCTCACAACCAAGGCCTCAAAGTAGCCGAGGCCAGCAGCAGTAGCCCACCCAGCAGCCGTGCGCATGCCCATAGGCCTCCCGCCTCGAGGATTTACCAGGAGAGAGAGGGTAGTCTTGGCCAGAAAAACTTGGTTATGTGCTTATGCACTCAAATCTAGTTACAGACACCATTTTTGAATTTTATAGGGGCATTTTGGTCAAATGATAAAGTAGAATAAGCCAAATCAACAGCGTTATTTGTACCTCATCAGAAAAATCCCGATCTAATGGCCCAGAAAAAGTCAAGCTATAATGTATCGCGGCGGTCACGTCTGGACTTTCCCGCATGCTTTATGATTGGCCGAATGTAATTTATTTGTGTGATCTGTGACGCTTGGGGGTCGAGCCATGATTCAGTGCAGCTTCTGAAGTGACCGAACAAAGTGTTGGATTGATTCAATACCGAATCCCAGATCCCTATAGACGACTAATGGTAGGGGCCCCTTAACCCATCGTGAACTACGTTCACTGCTCAGGCAAGGGATATACGACAATACCAATTGAACGAAGCGGGAATGTTTCAGGCAGGAGGGATATTGTTGTTATATTAACTCATGACGATTGTTGCTATGGTATTGATTACTTAACCAATTGGGTCTTGGTTACACAGTCTCTCTTGGACTCATCTGATCAATGAGTGCCATTCAATGCGTTCACGGTATGCGGAAGAGAAGATCCAGATCTTGAGGCTACAATTCATCCCGAGTTTACCTGACAAGATTCAACAGATCCGACAAACCAGGGCGAATCCCGTACTTCTAGTTTGATCCAATGGCCGTGTCAAAAGATCCTCTGATACTGAATCGCAACTTGACAACATAGCCTGTCTTGTCAGTGGGGCAGCGATTTTGTGTATCGCAGGCACATGGTTTAAATTAAAAAGATTCTTTTTGGAATTATCTTATTGGCTGAAACTCTTTTGCTGATGTCTCAACCATCCGATATCCAAATTGGATAGTTCAAGTTGCTACATGCTCTTTTTTCTATTCTCTATCTACTAAGAGGTGTTTGGAGCTGAGGAGTTGAGCCAAAAATTGTAAGAGAAGAAAAAGAAGAGAGAAGAAGAGGGTTTTGAGGGTTTCTTACTTGGGGGTTAGCATTCAACCACCCACCAACCTCATTCATACTTGTAAATGATGCATTGAAGAGAGGTGAGAGGTTGGTGGAGCATTGTTGCACATTCATGGTGGTTGTTGCTTGTGAAAAGGAGAGAGATGGTCAGTAAGCTAAGGTTTGCCTGAGGAGTTGAGTTCTCCCAATATTGGGAGTTGTGGGAGATTCCACTAAGCCGCTGGAAGTGTTGGAGTCATCTCCAAATACCTGAAAGCATTGGTTGTGAGATTCTCTTAACTTTGTGTCTGTCATTACTTTCAGTTCATTGTATGCTAGCTTAGGTGGAAATTGTTGAATGCCTAGCTAGCTTTGGGTTTTATTGTAGGGCACTGTTATAAACCTCAAAACTTATTTAAAATCTGTGTTCAGTGGATGCTGGACTAGCAGTCACCGCTGCTTGAACTCTAGCATCATTATGCTCTCTCAGTTATATGCTGGGAAAACACAGGGTAAACATCCTTGTCTTATAAAAAATTAAAAGTAGAGTATTGAGTATATACAGAGCCCATTGGGCATTATTGTCACACCCTAATTCTGGTCGAACTAGAAGTGTAATTGAACCGTCAACAAACCAACGGTTTAAGCCAAGATTATGAAGAACCGTACCAACATTTAAACCCATGCATCAAACAGTAAATCAGATACTTAAATGTAATAGCAGAAGTCTTTATTAATGAACTAAGAGTTTAATGATAATTAATAATTAGTCCACTTATCTCAATAACCAAAACATAAAATAATAATATCCTTACAATCCTTATAACCCCAAACATAAAATAAAACCCTAAAGATAAACACAGTAGTGGCACTAGCATGTTCTCCACCGATTGCATGTCCATAGCTGCGACTCTTCCAAACAAAGGTTTATTGACGTAGTCATCCACAGTATAGCCTGCATCACTAGAAACTAAAAAGAAAAGATATCGTAGGGTGAGCTCACAACTTAGCTCAGTGAGAAACAAAACATGCAGTAAGCAGTATACATGAGATAATATTCAATCATTTGGTCTGGTGAAGTTTGTAATATACTATGATAAGGATAGGCTACAATCACACCTCTATACACGAGTGTGAGCACACCCAACTGTTAGGTTCCAACTAAACCCGTTGTCTCTCCACATTACTCACTACAAGATAGAGATAGAGCTAGAGCCCAACGATAGGCTACAATCATACCATTAGCACCCCCTGATACCCTACCTCATACCAGTATATATGCCCCTACTGGTAAGGGCTTGCAAACTGGGGCTCGTCACTAACCAGTCCTATATGTCATCACAATTGTATCCATAGCTCTACCCTAGCACCCTTCAATACGAAACAGAGATAGAGCTAGAGCCTAACGGTAAGTTTATGGCCAACACCATCAGTACTCCCCCTGATGCTCGATATCGTACTAAGTACGCTAAGGTAGATGACGATACGACAATGTTAGTGTGATGAATGGTTCAAGGCTCCAACCTCTCTCCACCCAACATACCAACTACATACAAACACATGCCTATCCTCAATCACATCATAACAGGAATAAATAATATACATGAATAATAAATAACAGATATTTGATGACATGTTATATGTACATTACAAGCAAATCAATACACACATGATAGTTTATTATTAACCAATTAATTTAGGGTCTTGTCCCTTACCTGTTGAGTAATTTAGACACTCTCTAAGACGTTGAAACTAGCCTTAATTGTATGAAAGTCATATATAAATATTAAGGTTAAAATTAGGTTTATTCTACCATTTTATGTCTATTCGGATTCACTATCTGGATTGGCAAAAGGTCACTTAGGACATTGTCAGTCACTTGTCCGGTGTGGCATAATGTCTGATTGGACATCACACCTAACAAACCCTGAAACGCTTCCCGAGAGTGTCCAGAGCTATCACCACTGTCACTCTAGGTGCCACCAGTCAACCAAACCAGACAACCTTCAGGCTGTCTCTCTGTCTGACCTTTCTCAAAGTCGATTCCTTCGACTCATCCTAAGGTTCCTCCTACACCATTCAATGGTCGAAGATGCATTAGGGCTAGGTTTTCCATGGCAACCCTAGTTCTAACTTACATTCTTGTTGATGAATTCTTATGAACAATTCATTAATACGATTTTTATCGTATTGGAGTTAATCAATCTTTCACGACTATGAATCCCAACTTTACATTCATCCTAACCTATCTACAAAGATTAAGAACTTACCGTTGGTTTCTTGGCAATGTTGATCGAACACCGAGTAAAATCTTCTTTTCCATAGCCTCTTCTCCTTCCATAGCTTCTCTTTCAAATCTCCTTTCAATTCTAGGGTTTGTGACTGATCAAAAGTGAGAGAGTGGAGAGAATAAGGTTTATGTATGGAGAGTAGTGTCTTATTATGGATCCACTCTGTTTAGCAGAGTGGTCCATTCAAACTAGGAAAGTTTCCTATTCTCGGACTCCATTCTAAGTTTGTCCAATCGCATGTCTGGTAGCATAGCCCATGTGACTAGTCAACTCAACCAGTCAGACTGGACAAAATGAAAGTTGTCAGCTTTCGTACCTTAACTTATGGCATTGTTGAAGGTAGAGCTTTTACCATCATTGTGATTTTTTGTATTCTTATTCTTTATTATTAATTCAAGTTTGCTGACCTTTAGTAAAAAAAAAAAAAAAAAACCTGTCACAACACGTTAACCCATGTTAGACCAGGTTAGTGGAGTGTGGGTCTTACAACTCCCCCCCAAATGAAATTTTATCCTCAAAATTTGAACATACCTTCCAAGCTAATATGCCACCTTGTCGTGTCTCGTTAGGATTTCGTAGGGTCCCACATATCTAAGGCATAGCTTTCCTTTCTTACCTAACCGTTTCAAGCCTCTCATAGGTGATATCTTGAAGAACACTTTGTTACCTACAGTGAGCTCAAGGTCTCGACGTCTATTATCCGTATAGTTCTTGTAAGACCCGCACTCCACTAACTTAGTCTAACCGTGTCGTACCAGGTCTTCCCATATTTCTAGACCAAGTGGACCGAACGTGTGAAGATAGATCACAAATCAGGTATGAGAATCGAGTTAAAACACTAAAAATATACCTAAGGTCGCATGCCTGGGTAGGTATGGTCGACCATAAGGAAGGGAACCAAAAATCTCAAATCCAGAACCCCATGGTCGATGATTTCGACCTTACGATCGATGGTTTATGCGACCGTATGATCGACCGTGAGAACTCAGATCAGACTTCGAGTTTTGGAAACTTTCCTAAACTAAGGGATTGCTTTCCTAATTGAAAGAAGACTCTATATGGAGAGTTTTCCTCTATATAAAGGACGTCCCTCAGCCCTTTTTCACTCTTTTAGAACATTAGTAAACCCTAGAGAAAGAGAAGGAAGAGAAGAAAGAGAAGGAGAAGAAGAAAAAGCTAAGGAGAAGAGTTTGTTGAGAAGAGATTGGCTCTCTATCACAAGCAAAGGTATGAAACGAATCTCTGAAGATGTAAACTCTAAGTATAAGACTTCTATGGAAGATAGGCAATATCAACCTATTATGATCTATGTGATTTCCTTGAGAAAATCCCAAGGAGAACCATAAGGAATGAATTTGATGATTAGGGTTGATAAGAAATTACTAATGATGGCCATAGGATAACCTTATAATAAATCCCATTGAAGAACAGAAGAATTGACCCAGGAAGAACTCAAATTTCATGTAGACTGTGACCAAAAATCTCAAGGTCGCAGCTATGGTCGACCATAGCATGACCAGTATGAACAGAGGATCGACCATAGGCATTCGGAAATATTTCAGAAATCATATGGTAGCAGCTACGGTTGCACCATATGCGACCGTAGGGTATCAACCACAGACAGTAAGGTCGATACAACATGAAAATGTAGGACCAATCAGACACATATCAGTGCTCTGTTTCAATTTTCGACTACTGTAACATGTCACATATGAACCCTAACTTAAATTCATATAACTTTTAGGTTGTTAAATCAATTCAAAGAGAATTTTAAGGCTTGGAAGGACATCGAGAATTGCTAACAGGTGAGGGAACAAAACCTAAACTAATTGGTTAATAACAAATTGTTTATTTTTATTGAGTCTAATGCCATGATTGATTCTATGCGTGTATGCTTGTAATGTGCATCTCACATGTCATCAAATATTTCTGCTATTACTATTCATGTATATTTAATTCCGTTTATTTATAACATGATGATGATGATGATGCTAGGAATAGGCATGTGAATGTATGTGTGTGGTTGGTGTGTTGGATGCAAGTGGAGCATCAGGGGGAGGACGTGGCATGGTGGTCTTCGACCTCATCACCAGACTCTAGCTCTATCTCTACTCAAGTCTTGCCCACTAACTTCGTCGTATCACCATTACCTTAACAGAACTATTACGTCGTAGGGCATCAGGGGAGGTGGTCTCGAACTGTGTGATCTCTGACTCTGTCGGGGGGTCTTAGCTTTATCTCTATAGACGTATTGAGGGATGCTGGGGTGAGGCCTTGGATACACTGTTTGGCATTAGGATTGGTTAGTTGCGAGTCTAGTCTACAAGCCCTCGCAAATAGGGGCTTATATGTTGGTATGGGTAGGGCATCAGGGGAAGTGTTGGCGGTGTTTGATCCGGACACTTTAGCTCTATCTCTATTTCATGATGGATGCATGTGGGACGGCAATGGTGTTTGATCCATTGGACGGATTCATACACTCGTGTATAGAGGTGCGACGGCCACCAAACCTTTCTATAGCACATTGCAAACTTAAAAACTAGATCAAACATATGAATTAAATGCATGCATATGTTTGTTGCATTATTTTGTTTGCTCACTGAGCCGTGATGTGTGCTCACCCTTTTGACGTCGAATATTTTTAGTTGATGATGCAAGTCCTACCATTGAAGAATATATGAATGCGCCGACGTATGGACAAGTTGTTGCGATGGACGTAGAAGCTGAAGAAGATGCGCATAATTCATCATGCGAGTGCAACCAATGTGTTTTTGCTTAGGTTTAGTTATAGTTTGAACATCGAATATGTAATTGATTGTTTATTTTTATGTCTAGTGGTTTTGAGATAATTGGATTAAATATTTATTTATCACTGTTAGACTCTCAGTTCATTATCTGTAAGACTTTCGTTTATTTGTTTATTACCTCTGATTATTAATGTGGAATGTGTGTGTAGTTTGATATGGTGGGTATGACCTATGCAAGATCTTGGGTGAACCATTGGTTTATTGGCGATTCATCACACCATTTTGGTTAGACCAGAATTGGGGTGTGACAGTTTTTCTGTCAAACTTGAGCCATCTTTACTTTCTCTTTGATCGTATCTACCACTTGACATGTTTTCTCAACAAATTCTGGCCCTACAATTCTTCTTTCACAAACTTCGTTCCAAAACGGAGGTGTCTGACATTTCCTACCGTACAATGCCTAGTATGATGACATTTGAATGGTAGCCTGATAGCTATTGTTGTAAGCGAACTCAATCAGTGGTTACTTTTCATCCCAAGCTCTTTTGAAATCAATTGCACAAGCTCAGAGCATATTCTTTAAGATCTGAATAGTCCCCTCTGACTAACCATCCGTCTGAGGATGAAATATTGTGCTAAACTTCAACTTCGTTCCCATGGCTATCTGTAGCCCTTGCCAAAACTTGGAGGTAAAGCGAGGATCCCTGTCTGACACTATACTCTTAGGTACACCATGGAGTTTGACGATATTGTCCACGTATAGTCTAGCCAATTTGTCCAGGGTATACTGAGGTCTTATTGCAATGAAACGAGCTATCTTTGTAAAGCGATCTATAATCAACCAGACTACGACTACTGCTCTGGGAGTCAACGGTAGTCCAGTGACGAAGTCCATAGTGATGCAGTCCCATTTTCATGTTGGCTCTGGCAATGGTTGTAGTAAACCTACTGGCCTCTGTCTTTCAGCCTTCACTTGCTGAGAGTTTAAGCATTGAAACATGTGCTTAGCCACTTTTACTTTCGTTCCACTCTACCAGTATAATCTTTTCATATCATGGTACATCTTAGTGCTTCCAGGATATACTGAATATAGAGTAGAATGGGCTTCTCTCATTATTCTGTCTCTAAGATCTAAGTTTTCATTTTCAAGTATACACAACCTACCTCTGTTTCTAAGTACTCTCTCCACATCCAAGGTAAAGTCAGGGTTTGGTTTACCTTTTTCCAAGTCCTCTTGTGTGGTCCTTAGATACGGGTCTTGTAGAATTATTGCTTTCACCTCGTCTGTCGGATCTGGTAGAATCTTCAGTGCGGCGAACATGAGTGAAAACTTGTGAATTAACCCTTGCTCAACCAGGTCGTTTGGAGATTCCAGTATATGTTGTACCACTTTTTTTTTCAGAAGCCTGTATTGCGAAGCACAAAGCTGCATTAACACCTTGGAATCTTATAGGTGCATCCAAGGGTTGATTCTTAAGGTGCTTCAAGGGAAGAGTTTCAAAGATAATTGGGAAATGGGAGGTAAGATGATCATGAAATTATCTGAAGTTTATTTAATTGGTAATGCATTGTTGAATGGGTTTAAGAAAGAAATCTTGTTTAATGCTTTTTTTCCAAAATGCTATTAAAATAGGAGGTTCTAAAAACTGATTTGGAGACCTATCAAGTGGAGTTGTCGTGGAGGAAATTATTGGGCAATAAGGTAAGGATATTAGGAAATTTATGATCACCTTTTTCTGCAGCTTGTTTTTGTGAAAGGAATGGTTATTATTTTAGTTTTCCCTAATGTAGGTTTATAGGACTAAGTTGCTGATTTTCTTTCCCTAAGTAAGCTTGCAAGTATTTTGGGAACTCATTTTTGACAAGGTGAGTGTCCTTCCTTCCTTGTAGTAGGCTATATTTATATATTAATGCATGTGCTAGAAAATTATAAATACATGAATGAACTTTTCCTAGTATGAATTGATGCAATGAATTAGATGTCATATCCAATGAGATAAATGTTAAGATAGTGATTGTATTTCAATTTTGCTATGTTGAGATGGATAATATGTTGTGAACTCACGCTGTATAATGGACATTGGGATTGAATAATGTTTTAAATACTTTACAATCAAAAGATTTAGAGGACATGTATTTGTATATTAAAGTGGTGTTCAGCTTATATAAAACTGTGATAAGACTATGAGGACAGCAATAGCATGAACTATGAAAAATTTTCCAAGTTTAAGTTAATAAATATCAAGGAGGTACAATTATGGATATGAATGAACATCATGGTTATGAAGTGTGATTAATATGCAACGAAAGGTTCCAAGAGACCTATATTAGACTATTATGAGCTTAGATGGATAACAAGTTTATGACTTATTAGTTAGATGCAAGATCAAGATGCTTAGGCTATGAATAAAAAGTTATAGACTTATGTGGACAACAAGGATGTAAATTACAATTTAGTACGCTAATATGAGTTATTTAAATGGTTTTCATGTCTTGTTATGAGTAAGAGTAGACTGTTTGGTCATGAATCAAGGAGGATGTGCAAGATAGGTTCTTACAAAGCCTATAGTAGGTTGTTAACTTAAGTGGACAGCAATATTATACATGTTAAAGGTTAGAAATCATTTTTCTAACAAAGATTGGTCTGTAGAAAGTTTCTATGGACAGTAAGGATGTAAATTGTATAATAGCATGTAAACATGAGTTAATTTAAATGGTTTAAAGTATGTATGCAAGTATGAGCAGACTTCTTGGTCATGAACTAAGAAAGATGTGCAAAGATAGGTTCCTGAAATATTTGTAATGAATTATTATTGAGTATATGGGCAACAATGCAAATGATTTAGTGTTGAAGTAAACCTACAAGCTAAGGTACAAACAAATGAAGGACCTAGTGACATGAATGGACTACCACAACCTCCGTGGATAGCAAAACATGAATAAAAAAAGAGGTGATGATAAATTAGTTATGCTAAATATAAGTGAGTAGATGCACTCAGGTATGAAGTATGATAAGAAGTATGATAAGAAGTATGATAAGTATGAAAATGAGAGACAAGACACGACAATGAATCCATTGAGTCTAGAGATGAAAGATACTTGACGAGCAAGTCGTAGAGTCTAAATATGAAGGACAAAACGAGTAAGTTGTTGAGTCTACTTATGGAAGACAAGATATGGGCAAATTGTTGAGTCTAGTTATAAAAGACAAAATGAACAAGCCGTTGAATCTAGACATAAAGGACAAAACAAGCAAGTCATTGAGTATAGTTATGTAAGACGAAATAAGCAAATCCTTAAGTCTAGTGATGAAAGACAAGACAAGCAAGTCGTTAACTCTAGATATAAAGGACAAAGCGAGCAAGTCATGGAGTCTAGTTATGAAAGATAAAACGAGCAAGTCATTGAGTCTAGATATGAAAAACAAGATACGGATAAACCATTGAGTCTAAAAATGAAAGACAATATACGGGCAAGTCGTTGAGTTTAGAAATGAAAGGCAAGAGATGAGCAAGTTGTCAAGTTTAGAAATGAAAGAAAGGAAACCATAAATTTGAAAGGAAAGGAAAAATAATGGCACAAATACATGTTTGCAAAAAGGGGAAAATGTATGGTAATAGGAAATGAGCATTTAAGTAAAGGCAAAGTATGAAATGGTACTGTGAGGACAAAATAAGTCTCTCTTCCACCCATCTCAGCATGGATGGAAAAATGATATGGAGTCGCCACCTAGATTAAGGTCTAGGACCTATAAAAATGTAGTCTCATCATAGACAAGACTTTTATTGACTCATTTGACCAATATATTAGCTTTGATCTATTAGAGAACGGGTAAGCGTTCAAGGTACAATGTGGGAAGGTGTTAGGCACTCAAAGCGGTCTGATCCAAAAATTGGCCTCCTATATGATTCTACTTTCCTTAGACTCTATGGTTCTGATTGTTCATGGTCAATGGATGATGACTAGGGCTCATGAGGGATCCTATGCCAAGTTGCTAAGTTTTTCTAACCTAGGTTTAGCCAAACATGTTCTCAAAGTAAATAAATAAACAAAGAAAAATTTTCATTTAACCCCCAAAAACTATGTCAAATTCGATCTACTACCCAATGGTTTCTAGAAATTCTAATCGGCCCCATTTAACTGACAGACTTGACTGAACATGTGAGTAGACATTTCTACCATTTCTTTTTGAAACTTTAAAACATTAAAATGAGATAAAGTTACTAATTTACCCTTTCTTTAAAACATTAAAATGAAACTCAAAAAAAAAAATCATAAAATTTCATCACTTGCAAGTTGTATCTCAGATCGGGAACTGAGAATCATTCATGATCAATAACGATTACCATGGCCGGACAGAGTTGCAGGTTTTATATCATCTTCATTAGCACTCCATTACCTAATCTTTAATGATCTCAAGCCCTTCCAACTCAAATCCAGATTCATTAAAAAGAGATATATTCCACTTCGATTGCTTGGTCATTTCGAAATCTAGGTCAAGAAAATCTATTCCTTTCCAGATCTTGTCCCCGATTTTATAGAGATGATGTAGAGCCATGAAGAATTTTTGTTCTAAAATCATGTGTCCCTCTTCTCGGACTCTCTCTCTTAATCTGCCCCCACTCCCTATCTTCTCTCCTTCTTACTTCTTCTCTTTCACTTTTCTCCCACAATCCCTCTTTTTTTTCCTAAAATTTCTTTACCCTCGGACTCTCTCTCTCACTCTGGCCATGGCGACGGCCCCATTCGCTATCTTCTCTCCTTCCTACTTCTTCTCCTTCACTTTTCTCCCACAATCCCTATTTCTTCTCCCGTAATCTTCTCTCAATCTCTCTATCGATCCCCTTTCGTTTCTTGCTTGGATTGGACTCATCCGTAAAACCTTACCCTTTTAACTGAAGTATCTTTAGAGAAACGAAAAAAAAAATTACAGACATTGAACTCCGATGTAGGAAACGATCAGAGGAGGATCTCCTTGTTTCTTGCTCTTCGTCTCCAAATTTCTAGGGTTTGGGAAGAAAGAAACTTAAAAAACAGATGGGAATAAGGGCATTATTGTCTTTTACTTTTAGAATAAGGGTATTATTGTCCTAATATTTGCAACTAACGGGACTCTACTAACGGGTGGGGTCTCTTTGATTAACGGTGAAAAAATTTTGGGTGATAGATGAGACATTTGGAAACCTTTTGGGTGCTAGATGAGACTTTTGAAACTTTTAGGGGTTAGATCGAATTTGACATAGTTTTTGGGGGTTAGATGAAATTTTTTCATAAACAAAATAACGTGCAGTGTACCGAACCAAAGATGATTCGGTGATGGACTGAATCTGAGACGTCCTAGACATCTAAAATTGCCTACGTATTTCAATCCTGAAAATCAAGTCAATAACGTAGTTCGAATGGAATGTGATTACGGTTTATGGATGTGATTTATGATTAAGCTTTCTTAGTTTCAATTGTTCAAGTTGAAGTTTATGTTTGATGATGATTGAGATTGAATCTAGAGATAACCTAAGGTGGATTGAAGTGAATATGGATATGGATATGGATACGGATATGGATGTGGAAAACCTAAGGATACTAAGATGTGGTATCGTACTTGGAGAGGTCCTCTAAGTTGCCTACGTGTTTCAGAGGTCCTGAAAATTAGGTACAACGTAGTTCGTTGTTGGGTGGTGGATATGGATAAATTGATTATAGATATAATCATGGATGGTGATAGATATGGATAGCCTAAAGAAGACTAAGAGTATGGTTACGCCTTCGAAAATCTATCCCTCTAGACAAGATTCGAGTGTACATCTTTCTGGAATCTATCCCTTTGGATAAGATCTGATTACATCTTTCTAGAATCTATCCCTCTGAACAAGATCTGAGTACGTCTTCGGGAATCTATCCCTCTTGACAGAGTCTGAGTACGTCTTCGGGAATCTATCCCTCTTGACAAAGTCTGAGTACGTCTTCGGGAATCTATCCCTCTTAACAGGTCTGAGTATGCCTTTAGGAATCTATCTCTCTAGACAAGTCTGAGTATGCCTTCGAGAATCTATCCCTTTGGATGGGTCTGAATATGCCTTCAAAAATCTATCCCTCTTGACAAATCTAAGTATGCCTTCGGGAATCTATCCCTCTTGATATGTCTGAGTAAAAGATTCAATTCATTAATGTGTGCTTTTAAGATCAAAGTGTGAAACCGAATTTGAGAATCTTCCCAAACTATTTACGTATCTTAGGATACTGTCCTAAGAATCAGGATCCACGTAGTTAGAAAGCGGATTCAATTTATTGATGTGTTTTTGATGATCATGATGTGAAACCGTATTTGAGAATCTTCCCAAACTACCTACGTATCTTAGGGTGCTGCCCTAAGAATCAGGATCCACGTAGTTTGAAAACAGATTCAATTTATTCTTGTTCTTCTTTTAATATTAAAGTGTGGAACCTAAATGCTCTATGGTTCTATTCACTTCACACATATCTAGTTCTCTGTATCCTAGAGGAAATGAGCTAAGGGGTAGGTATTGTCCTAAAGCTACCCTTGACCTAAAACCTTAATTTGGCATTTGTTGGGCTAGGCTTTTTAATTCTTGATTAAAATTTATCATTTTCATTCTCACTTTTTCCGTGAATGTGGGTGCTTACATGCACGTCCCCATACCTAATATGTCTTCTAGGTGTACAGATATGACAGTTCGACTAAGGTATTGCAGAAATTAAATTGTTGCCAATAATAAATATCATTCAAATATGGCAAGTAACAACATACTTCATCTCAAGTATGGCAGTAGAGCATGTGAATCAATATAGTAGCAAACATGTGAGAGCATTGATCAAACATCGATCATCAACAATGTGACCAAGATCATATTTGATCGACTACTCAGATTTGATGTAGTCGATCATCATCAATGTGATCAAGATCATATTTGATCAATGGTTCAGATTTACTAAAAACATTCATGAGGTTAATCCAACAGTTCAAATTCAATTAAAATTACTCAAAAAGGTAATCCAACGGTTCAAATCACTCAAGATGGTAATCTAATTGTTCAGATTCTCCTAAATGATTCATAATCAAGATCCAACAGTTCATATTACTCCAAAATCATAATCTAACTGTTCAAATTTCTCTAAATCATTCATCAAGACAATCCGATGGCTCATATCACTCCAAACGATAATCTATCCATTCAAATTCCTCACATCAATCATCAAGACAATCCGATGGTCCAGATTTATTTATATTACATGATCAACGACTAGATTCATGTCATTATAAGATCCAAATCACAATTAAATGTCTAATGGCTCACAATTAATATTCTCTCATGATCCAATGGCTTAAAATTAATCATATTAGGAACTCTAGATCAATGGCTAGATTTTAATCACATCAAATTCCAAGATCAATGGCCCAATTTTATTTATCATTCTAAGATCAATGGTTCAATTTTAATCATATCATCAAAATTCCATATGATCAGATCGATCAATTTCAATTTCCACACGATGGGATCAATTTCATTCAAATTCCACACTATGGGATCAATCTTATCAATTTTCACACGATGTGATCAATTTTATTTTCATCAAAATTCACATAATCAATGGGATCAATTAAATTTCATCAAAATTCACATAATTAATGGGATCGATTCAATTTCATCAAAATGCCATATATGATTAGATCAATTTGAATTTCATCACAATTCAAGAATATGGGATCAATCAATTTCATAACAATTCCAAGCATGTGGTCAGACCAATATCATAAAAACTCAAGCATATGGATCAATCACATTATATTTCAAGCATTGATTAGAACTTGATCTCGTAAGATTCAAAAATCATGGCCATGTGGGGTGAATAGGATGTAGCAGATGAAAGTTGATGGAGAGGACTTAGATTGGTGATAAACAGATTGCTACAGGTGGTTTGCCTAGATATGGGCAAGTGTTGGCTGCAATGCGTTGGTGTTTACAAGTGAGATTTGCATGGAGGAGTGATTAGGTGTTACGGTGGAGATGGAAGATATGGTTACAACAGGTTTTTGTGTAAGGAGTGGGTGGAGGTTTACCTTGGTTTGCAGGTCGGCGACCATAGCAGCAGGTATGGCCCCCCCGTTTCTCTTCTTCTTCCTTTGCTCAGCTATTGCTCCCTTCTTCTCTCCAAGTTCTTCTCTTCTTCTCTTAGACTCTCCCTTTCTATGGTATTCTCATTCCTTTTTCTTCTTTTTTTCCCCGAGCTTCTTTCTTAACTCTCTTTTTCTTTTTCTTTTTTCTTTTCATCAACTTTGCATAGATTTGGCTTTCATTCCATCTCAATCTTCTCGATCTCTATTCTCTCCTTTTCTGTCCATCTCCTTCTCTCTATTCTTTCCTTTTTTTCTATTTTTATTTTCTTTTCCTTTTTTTTCTCAATCTTCTCGGCTTTCTTTCCATTTCAATTTGATTTCTTTTCTTTCTTTTTTTTTTTCATCACCGACTCCCTCTTTCTCTGTCTCTCCTTTTCTGTCCATCTCCCTCTTTCTCTCCAATTCTCATGACTGAGCATCTTTTATTCTTTTTTCCTTTCTTTTTTTTTTCTATTTTCTCAACTTTCCATAGATTCGGCCAGCCCATTATCCTTCTCGGATTCTCTCTCTATCCCTTCCATTTAGATACTTCTTTCCCTCTTTAATCTCTCTCCCCTCCTTGGATCAGTCTCCTAATATAAAATGTATATATAATATATATAAGATATATGGTATGTATCATATAATTACATAGTATAAAAAATGTAATACATACACAAATTACATTCACATGGGTGAACCGGTTCGTTCTGTATTGGTCTGCATTAGACTGAGCTAGATCGACTTGGGTTGATTAGGTTGGACCAAGACTGGCTTAGGTCGACTGGTCCAAACTGATAAGGATTAACTGGGTTTTTTCTCTTTATCATTTCATAGGATATTTTCGCTGTCATTCCGCATGGAATCTTTCGACAGTCTTTACCTCAAATTTTCTACGTTCACTTTGTAGACACTAAAAATGAAAAATACTAGAGCTTGAATCACCTCATTTGGACATAAAATGGTCAACTTATGAATTTCTGAAGTTTAAACAGGCCAAATTACGATAATTCAGCTAACAAATCTGCATGGGATGCCTCAGAGACCTCTGTCCCAAATTCTCTATGTCCCCTTTGTAGAACACTGAAAATGGAACATATTGAGACTTGAATCACATGATTTGGACGTCGGATGATCAAATTATGAGGTTTTGAAGTTTACACAGGCATATCAGCTTGCAGTTCTGCATGGGATCCCTCGGAGACATCTGTCCCAAATTCTCCAAGTCCACTTTGTAGAGCACCAAAAATGATGAATAATGACACTAGAATCTTCTCATTGGATGTTGGATGAGAAAGATATTAGAAATTTTCAGAAAATACCCTTATTTTTATTCTCAGACTAAAATCTTCATATCTTCTTCTTTTGACATCGGAAGTGAGTGATTCAAGTCTCATTTCGAAGGTATTTCCAAGACCTAACGCATCAATATAGGTTGCAGCCCATGACCTTGCTATGGAGCCCATCGAAAACCTATATATAATATTGTTATGATCTTTGTTAAGTTTCATATAATTTGGTTTGACAGTCACTAGGTTTCCTATTTGTCATACTGGGTTGGTTATAATTAGGCTTTTAATTTATTCATATGTACATCATAGTTGACTTGTAATCTTATCTCTCATGTTGTGGTTTGGTTAGATGCACAAAGCTAAGGGCTTCGATACCAACGTTGTCACATCTTATTCCGGTTTGACTGGATGTATGAAGGGGATCACCCACTGACGATATCAGCTCACCTAAGATCCCATACAACTAGTGTACACCCAAATCACAATCTCAACCACAACAGATAATATTGCTACAATCAGAGGAAATAAGAAAAATAAACAGCAGAAGACTTTAATATAAACCTACTCATAAGTGTAATGTTAATTGAGTGTTATAATATAACATAGCTGTGATATCCTTTTTTTATGATCAAAATTGAGACTTGAATTATGCTTTTACAATCAATGTAACTCAAAACATCATATTTTTCTTTTACAACCCTATATATACAAGTATACCCAAATTGTAAAAGGAGCAAAAATAAAACAAGCTTTACACAGCGTCAAGGGTCACCATAGGTTAATTACCCAAAAGAAAAGAGGGTCACCATAGGCGTATGCAGGCATGGTACTCCTTAAGGAGTACCTCGGCATCGCCAATGCTCGCCACTAAGGTAGTGGGAGCATTCAGGAACTTAGTAAGAGGCATCTCTCTTGCAGACACTTCTAAAACAAAGATTGAACGAAGGGTGAGCAAACCATAGCTTAGTGAGGAAAATCAAGGATATAGTCCAACAATGAATTAAGTAAATTTATTTAAGTCTAGTTTATGATCTGTTGTAGTCATACTGAGATTCACCCAATTGCTTTGGGCGTCGTTTTCTCAGACTTTGGGTAGAGTACAGGGCATAACCTCATTGCCCGGGTATTGTAGGAACTTACACCCTCAAAGGACACACACAAGACAGCTTCACTGCCAAGTGTATGCACCCCCTATTTGATAGGTTCTCTCCTAGCGGTTAGCACCTAGTCCCGCTACCCCATTTCTCCTATCAATGCGTTGGTAACTGAGGGGAATGAGCCTATGCCAGTACGTCTAGCCTTATTTGCAAGGGTCATAGTCATTAGGTCTACATATTCTATTAACCATAGTAACCCACATGTCACTTAATTATAAGAATTGTACAGTAGCTAGGACTCCTGATCTCAGTCATCCGAGCATCATATCCATTACTAGGATAACGGTCGACCAACACCCTAGCTAAGACTTCTGACCACAGTCTTTCGGGCATCGAAGTTTTACCAAGATAATTGTCCACTAACCCGAGTTGCAGTCACCGTACCAGTCCTTTGGTTCCTGTTGTCAACTCGAGTGAAATCGCCACATACTTCATTATTCAACAATATTTTTATATGCAATAATACATGCTCGAGCAATACAGTTTATAAGATGACATATAAAGCACACCAAACATTAATGCAACAAACTCACGAGTAGGTCATAAACATACAAAAAACATATTCGGGGGCCTTGATCTTCTCACCTGATGGTGTTATCACAAGAGTAGCTGAAGCAAATGAAAAACTTTCTCCAGAGTCCCGCGATGTTTTTCCTATTTGTTTGCAAATGAATAAGTGTTTGGTTCCATTCAAATACGATTTGAAGTTATTATGTTCTGGAAGACTCTTACACAAGTCCTAATAAAGGTTAAGCGTCCGGTGGTTGGGCCTAGAACACACTTGGGATTCACCTTGGTATTTTGGACCCCAACTAGAAAAAGTAATCCGGATGCATTGCTTCCTGTTAGAAATAGCGTGTTCTTTAGAATGACCCGGAAGAACAATTTACCCGGAAGAAGTACTTTCGAGTTATCTTCTGCCTAATCACAGAGGGGCTTTTAAGTCACCTAGAAGAAGATTCAAAAGTAATGCTTCTGAGTCGTTTTCTGGCTTGTGATGCAAAGGCACTTCGGAAGAATTCTGCTTTCGGCCGGACTTCCAAGTAGGCTAAAACTCTACCCAGATGAAGTTCATGTAGCTGATGTTCCGGCTCAACCTAGGTGCAAACCATTAATGTTCAAAAGTGGTTTCCACCAAAGATCTTGTCTTCTATGGCCAACACTAGGGTCTCGCTTGTGGAGTATCACCTAAGTTGACCCTATGGCCTTCGGGTTGGTGAGAAATGAACTCCAAACCCTAAGGGAGTGCAAAAAACATGGAACCCTAGGTTGGTTGCCATGTTCCACCACATGTGTCTTCACTACTCAATTCCCCTTCCATGGAAACAATTACCATGAGTGGGGCCCCCGACCTCATTGATTTGGGGTTTAAACCATGAATGCACATCCCATGAGATATGTCAACATAAATGGACATAATCAATTTGAGTAGGTATACTTATTGATTGTAGGGGTTGGGATTCTCTTTAATGCACAACCACACCTCCAATGGTGGTTGGGAGTTAAAGAAGAGAGAGAGAGAGAGAGAGTACAAGTCTTCTAGGCTTCCAAAGGGGCTTTCCACACACAAGTAGTTGGGAGTGAGTTATGAGCTCACTCCAGCTATTTATAATGGAAATAAATGCTCTCATGAGCATTAATTTCCATGTAATCCGAGTAACTCGGAAGAAGTTCATTCGGAGGAAGATCATCCTAGTGAACTTCCGGTTGGACCATATTTTTGTTGTTCTGATCAGAAGTATATTTTCAATCATTGGGTCAAGTCTAGGGACTTAAACTACATTTGCATCATATAGTTTTACCCTATGATTCATACACAATATGAGAGGAATGCACACTCACCTAGAGGTAGTAGCGTTCAACTCTGGTTTTGATTCCGATGCCAACATGGTAGGAAGACAGGCAATATCAATAATCCAGTTAGAGTAGGGATTATTGAGTGCGAGTCTTACATGTGAGGTTGTAAGGCAATTGGATTGTGGGTAATTCGATCAAAGTTTTGGACTCATGTATTTATCTCAAAGCAGATCATACTATTAAGCCTTTGTTTGTAGTTGATAGAAACTTGTACGCCATATATTGAGGTATATTTTTTTGCTGTTGTTCAACATTGGTAGGCTTAATGGCTGGATCAAATTTTGTGATGAGTTATTGTGTAATGGAATTCCACGGCTACAGTAATCAATGATATTTTTGTAATTAATTTAGCCCCAATGGGAAACTAGAAGATATTATCTTTTTATGAGTTTAATTAATTACTAGACTCATTGACTAGTGGGAGTTCACATTATAGGTTTAAGCGATTTTAGTCTACTTTGTCATGGGTTAGGGATAAACCAACTTGATTCATTTGGGGGGGGAGTGGTTTAGGGTTTGGGATAATATTATATATACTAGGTTCAGAGTCCCTGCAACCCAAATTGTATAATTGCTTTCTCTGCTCCCATACATAGAGAGAATGAAAGAAGGTCTCTTGTGGGCTATGGAAGACTCAAATCAAAGTTTAGATTGAAATAGGTGGAAATCAATCTCCAATGCACATGTATTATCTCTTTATTATTTCCATTGTATTATAGTGTTCTTGTATGAATTGTTATGTGTTTGTGTGAAACACTAAACCCAATATCTTAAAATGACTCATTTATGCTCTTTTAGGCCCCGTTTGATAATACTCCAGCTCCCATGGAGCTACTTCTGGTCTAGAGTCATTTTCTACTTCTTCTCCAGAGTCAGGATTTTTGGAGTAGAATGCTGTTTGATAACGTTGCTCTAAAATCAAAAGACTATGCTTCCAGAATATTGTTTGGTGGTGGTGGTGGTGGTGGTGTTGGTGGCAGTGGGGGGTGGTGGTAGTGGTGGTGGTGCTGGTGGGTGGTGGCGGCGATAGTGCTGGTGGGTGGTGATGGCGGCGGTGGTGGTGGGTGGTGGCGGTGGCGGCAGTGGTGGTAGGTGGTGGGTGGGTGGTGGTGGTGGTGGCGGCAATGGTGGAAGGTGATGGGTGGTGGTGGCGGCAATGGTGGAAGGTGGTGGGTGGTGGTGGCGGCGATGGTGGAAGGTGGTGGGTGGTGGTGGCGGCATTGGTGGTAAGTGGTGGGTGGTGGTGGTGGCGGCGGCGGTGGTGGTGGTGGTGGCGGCGACGGTGGTGCTGGTGGTGGTGGCGGCTGTGGGTGGTGGGTGGTGGTGGGGATGGTGGCGGTGGAGGGGTGGTGGTAATGATGGCAGTGCTAGTGGTGGTGGTAATGACAGTCAGTAGTGGTAATAGCTCCGGAGCAAGAGAAGTAAGTTTTTTTAGCTCCAGTTTTTTAGCTCCCTGAGGCATTTTTGGAGCGGTTCACTCCATGGGAGTCAAAACTTGAACCGTGTTTATCAATCGCCATTCTACTCCGGATTAGCTCCGGAGCTAAGAAGTAAGGAGCTAGAGTGTTATCAAACGGGGCCTTATAATTCAAATGCTACATTTATCCTATAATCTCTCCATAATTGTAATCTTATCTTCAAGATTCAAATTCAAATATTATAATATTGTAACTAGTATTAACCTATTTAATAGGAATACAAACTCTTTTGAAAATCATCGAATCATCGATGAGATTCAAACTATTATCTGCTTCTTCATGTTTTCAGAGCGCATTTAGACCAATGTCTCTACTCCACCTCGCCAATGACTTCTCTGGCCAAATCCCCTCCCACATTGCCTCCCTCAAGCACTCCTCAGACACGACCTCTCCAACAACAATCTTCATGGCCCCATCCTTGCTTCCATCTCAACTTCTCCCATCTCCTCACACTCCGTCTCCAATCAATCTCATGTTTGGCCAACTCCCTCCTCTGTTCTTCCCTTGCTTAGGGAGCTTAATGTATTAAACAACGGTTCAGCGAACTTCCAATCGGGTTGCAGACAAAATTTGGTTTGCAAAGCTTTGCAGGCAATACAGTGTTATGTGGGTCACCCCCATTACATGTTTGATCCTTCACAAAAGCTTCTCCTCTTCGGAAGGTTAGACAATATGGTGCCCTGAACCCCAGCTCCATGCCTACAAGTTTGCAACCACGTCGGCCAATCCAACCAGAAAGATGAAGGGTTCCATGGTTTGCAGGAAGGGGGTTTCTTCGGATTCGGTGACTCTCGTTGCATTTATTAATTTTGCTTCGATTGACCGTAAGCCCTTGGATTACGAACTGTATACGTGGTGTTCATCCAGGCCACACTACAGCCTTTGTAGCGTACCCCTGCACTACAGGATAGTGGAATCCCATTTTTTTTAGATGTAGGGCCTACAAAAGCCCTTGAACTCTAAATTCACGTGGTTTCACTCGGTATGTCGGGAAAGGATTCAAATCGTCTCCTCCTTGTACTTCAGGGAGGAGGGAGACATCTCCGTCGGATGACCGACACGTGGTTCTCGGGAAAATCCGAGCCTCACGTTCGAGTCGACACCCAGCCGACAAGCTAAGCGAACAGGGGGTGTCGGCTCGGACGTGGGGCTCAGATTTTTCTGAAAACCACGTGTCGGCCATCCGACGGGGGCATCTCCCTCCTCCCTGTACTTCAGGGAGGAGACGATTCGGATCCGTCGGGAAACACACTTTAAGACAGTTAAACTTAAAACTGGGTGAGTTAATTGGTTTGATTATGGGTAGGATCGGCGGAGTTATCTCACTAGAGGGTTAAAATTACAGAATGAAAACCCTGATTTCTATTAATTACCAGTTTTGGAAACCTTGACCCAGCGTGTTACTCTGACTGTCTCCGTTGCACTCCAACATAACGGTGGTGGCTCTCTGCAACATATCAGGTACCTTTCTCACTTCTCTCCATTTGATTTTTCTTTCCGCTCCTGGAGAAGGAAATGCGAATTTCTGGAAGTTTATCTGCACGTTTTTGATTTTTATGAAATCTGAAATAGAACAAAATTCTACTGGATTGATGAAGAGAAGCAATTGAGGGTAAATGTCGTTGTTTATGAACAATATGTGTTGCATTTTCTGGTTGTGTAGGTTAATCTACTCAAACTCAAAAAGATTAGAATTAGATTTTGTGTTTAAAAGTTTTTTCTACTGTTCGATTATCTTCCACAGAAAAAAATGAGCAACATTGTTGTTTCTTACGATTCCTTGCTTCTTTCTGTACAAATCTGCGGAGATTGAAAACAAAGAAGTATGGATTGTAAATGATCTTATACCTCTTCCTGCATAATAACCTTAACGCTTATGAGGTTTACCTTTTCTTCTACTTTTTTTTTTTTTTTTTTTTTAATATTAAAAAAAAAAAAGAGTATAATCAATGAGAGCCCACATGGTCGGGACTCGGGAGGAGTGATGTTCGAAATTTTTTTTCCTTCTTTTTTATAATAAACAATATTTTCGTACTGATTCGGAGGTTTACTCGGCTGGTTAGCGAGTCAGTCGATTTTGCCGATTTATCTACTGTTTGTCCGACTCTCCAGTTGAGTCTTGAGTTGTCCCACTATAGAAAGAGGGAGAGAGTGAAGTGACAGGTGAAAAATACTCAATTTGCGAACTCATCTTGCAGGCTCTTTGTTCCGCAGCCGCCATGGCGTTCTCTTCTTCGTTCTCTCCATCCTACAGCTTCCCTTCTAATGTTGTGGTTCACAATTCCAAGATACAGAGCTTTAACTCAAGGCGCCACTGGTTCTCGTCCTCGTTGTTCATTTTGCATGCCGGCGATCTTCATCAACGGTCTGCTCTTCTCAGGTGGACGCTCTTGTTGCTCCATTACACTTCATATAGCTCTCTTGTTGATCTGTTTGCATATATATATATATATATATATATATTTTTAGTTTGTATGTAAGTGCGTCTCTGTCGTTTTTGCAATATTGGTGCTTATCTTGCTCATGAACATAAGAATCGAATTTGAGGCAAGTTGTTGAATGGGTGGGAGTTTTGTAGTGTCCGCTGAAATGGGTTTTTTTTTTTGCTTCATTTGAGCTTTGCTTGATCTCTGTTCGAATATAGGATATGAGCTTGGATTCAAATGCCTTGTCATTAATCTGTTGATACGCTCATTTTCATTTGTTCAATTTGATTAGTTGTTTTTATCATTAATCCATGTTTGATAATTTGATTCTGGGTTTCTTCTTAATTTCTCTATCTACACAGCTAGTATGGTTTAATTTCTAAGTCTTCTTGATGTCGATTGTTTCAAATTTTGTATTTCAGTTCTGCCTTTTTCTTAAATAAATTATACTGCAAATGCTTTGTTAAAGCCATAAATTTTCTTAAGTTTATAATCTTTGATAACATAATAAAAGCTGAATAAGGTTCTAAGCAAGGTTTTGAAGTTTGGAAATGTGGGTTTAAGAGACGCATCATATCTTATTGGAGAGACACAGGATACACTAAAGATGCACATGGAAATGGTCAAGAAACGCATGGAAATTCTTAGGATAAATGCAAAATATAGTTTTGAAGCAAAAACATCTTTATAGTGCAATATGTAGATATATTTCAGTTTGATGCGAGGATTTTGATGCATGACAAACTAAAAAATAAATATAAAAAATGGAGATTTGAGCACCAACAAAAGAGATATACTACTTTACCTCTTTTTTCACCTAATCCATTTTGATTCGTGATTTGAGTAATGTAAATCTCCAAAACTTGTTGAAATGGTGAAGATTACAGTATTTTTTTTTAAATATATTTTTTTAAAATGTTAAAAGATTTCCCCCTACTCAGATCAAAGAGAAAAACAAGTTTCCAAGGCCTTCGGTTGCTCTCGGTTTTGCATCTCACTCACTGTTTGCAGGTTTAAAGAGGTGTGTCGATTGTATATTACATGTATCAGTCCCATATTAGACCGTATTGGTTGATACGGGTAGGATACAATTTTTTTACAGTATCGTATCGGTACCGTATCATATCGAGGCCTTTTGATATTGATACGTATCGATCGATACTAACCGATACAGTACAATACTTAAAAACTTGGTTCTAAGTATTTTTACGTATTCTTTTTATTTTTTTTGTAACTATAGTATTTACCATCTCCTAATAACTTCTCCCTTCTAAAACTATCCTTAAATTTTCCAAACAACAACCAGGAAGTCCAGTTTAATATCACTAAAGAATTATTGAGGCTGGGTATTTTTCCAATTATGGAATGTGGTTCAACAAATCAACATAAAGAAGCTGGAATATATGGGTTCTGATGAGAAGATTATTATATGGGACTTTCCTACCACAAATATTGTACTACTTAACTAACTTGTGAATTTTGGGTCTGAATGATATATTGACTGAGACGGATGGTCCTCCATTGTCAAATTAAAATAGCGTGACTGTTAAGTGTCAATACTTCTCAGTGGTTGACCATAATACTGACAAATTTTGGGATGAAACTTCTTCTCAATAGTTAAAACCTGTAATCTATGGATCTCGGGTTCAGCTAGTGTGTATTGCTTCTATAGAAAGTAATGAAACTAGTTGCGATGTACATCAGCTGAAATGATGAGGCTGCACTCTTATCTATTGAAATGGTGAAGCTGCTACTCTTTATTACTTCTTGTGGAACAACTGTCATGGTACTTGGTAGTTGTGTCTATTTTCACATGTACAAACTGTGTTGGGACTTCAGACACATGGGAGGTTTCCAAAGCATCTTTTGGAACTCATTGGAAGAGATATTAACTGTATTCGCCTTCTGTTTTTATGATGGGATAGGTATAATGTATGTGATGGGGAGAAAGGGAGATTTTGGGAAGATTTATATTAGGAACCAATACTTGATGGTTTTGTTTCCTAGGATCCATCCTATCTCATCTTTCAAAAAGAGGTGAAAGAATGCATTCTGGAGCCCGAACATAGATAACCTGAAAAGGTTTTTAGGGTCAAGTTCTTTACTGGGAAAACTCTCTTAGACATGGATCAAGGTGCCGGTTTCGAGACCTGTTTTGGTCAGGCTCGAAACCGGCACAACTCGGCAAAACCACCGAAACCAGGCCGAAACCTGGTATTTTCTACCAACTTTATTGACTCCATGGTTTCGAGGCTTAAAAATGTTTTTTTTTGTTGATTTTTTTTGTGTACCCTATTTAAACCATTTTACACCTATTTCTAATGTTAGTTTGTAAAAAAGACATAGAAAATAGCTACATGTGGCGTGAACCAATGTTTGGTAGTGTACGCTGAAATATTACACAAATGTCACAATGTAGTAATGTACTAAGCTACTAACTATTAAGCCACTAATTAACAATATTCATTAAAAATTAATACATTGATGATTGAATTTAGAAATTAGAAATCTCACCAGTTAGTTCCATGTGGAGCTTTGTGGTACATTTAAACCACGTGCAATATACCACTGATGGTGGCGATAATGCTCCTCAGATTGCAGCACGTATGTATCCCAGGACATGGTATCACTCCAATTGTTCTGATAGTTTCTAACAGCCCATGAGTAGATAGAGTCATCAACATAATATAAGTACCCTTGTCGAGGGTAAGGTTGATCGAGTGCGTGTGGGTGGAGCAGGAGTAGGCATGAACGTCGGAGGAGGAACATACTGAAATATGGAGTCGACGAACGATGATTCAACAGTGCCACTGCCAACACCTGAGGCTGAGTCATCTCTAAATTGATTGCTGGGGTAGGAACTCTAATAACCCCCATACCCACCACCTCCAACCCCACTAGCCCCAGTAGTAGACCATCCAAATCCACCATGTGCCGTCGAACCGATACTCTCGCCGCCACTCTCTTCAGGAATTGCTGGGCTCGAGGTCCGTGTGATCATGAATTCTGGTGCACACCAATGCCCAGTCCCTCCAGTCTGAGA
This sequence comes from Protea cynaroides, assembly GCA_028583415.1. Lineage (NCBI taxonomy): Eukaryota > Viridiplantae > Streptophyta > Magnoliopsida > Proteales > Proteaceae > Protea > Protea cynaroides. Next base: position 19,770,509 of record CM053272.1, read on the forward strand.
ACTCTCCCCTAAATGCATCCCTGTCATGCTGCCAGACATGGTCGATATATCCATGGGATCTGTTTCATCCATCTCCTCCTGTGGCATGAACCGCTGGCGTGATCCTCTAGTGTACATACCCTCTACTACTACCACTAGGCTGGGCTCCGTGGGTATCCTGTGTAGCATGATCATACTGATTCTCCCCTGTGAATCTCAAGGGAAAAGGCAATGGATATAGCTGCTGTGGTTGGTCATACTGATCGGGCTCATTGCGTAAGGCAGCATATCTGTCATCACCACCACCATCATCATCATTATCCCTAGTACCATAGGTCCACTAGTACCAGTACCACCTTGGGTGGCAGAAGATGACTGTGTTTCTCCAGAAGAAACCGGCGAATCCCAAGCTATAAGCCCTTTAACTCCTGGACCTGCCCTACCTATTTCATCCAACATAGTCTGATAGTGAGGTCCTGTGGTAGCATTTGCTGCAATGCCATGGTACATCATCCACTTGGAGATTTTGTCTCCTACTCTCGCCTTGACATCAGTCCAAAAATGGGGCAATTTTTTTTGTTTACTATCCTGTCTGACAAATAGATCAGGATCCGCCCTCAGGACCTCAAGATCTGGGTCACGAACAGGTGGTGGTGCCTGTGCAGTAGCTGGAGTCCTAACACTCTGAGTCCTTCTAAAAGGTATCTCAGGGGTACCCCTACTTCTCAGCCTCGGCCTTCTCCCCTCATCCTCTGCTGCTGCCTCTCTAGATGACCCAGCTCCTCTAGTCCTCTCAAACTGTCTTTGTCGATCTAGCTCTCTTTGCCTTATACTTGCTATCTTCGCTCTCTTCAGCTGTCTCACCTCTGCCTCTGTCATTTCTTGGTATACCTCATCACTGTCAAGGCTAATGTCATCTTCATTAACTCCTAGATTGCCCTCTAGACAAGCCTCCTCAAACTCATGTTTATCTGCCTTCTTCTTATTTCTTCTATCAATATCACTCTTCATTAAGCTTGCCATAGCCTTCTTCACTTCACTTGGTACGTTGGGGCAACCCATAACATCCTTGTTACCACCAGCAAGATGTCACTTCAATCTAGTGGCACCACCTCCTTTTATCTGCTTGCCACAATAATTACATTGTGACTGTTTCTTATTGGCAGTCAGTGGTATCCCATGCCTCCATGCAATGTCACCACTTGCAGTTGGTGCATCAGCCATTTCAAACACTAATACTGTTGAAACAAAAAGACAACAATTACTACAATTGAAATAAACTATATTTTCATTTCTAACAACATTTTATTACATAAATAATATCTTATAACTAAATAATACACCTTAAAGTAAAAAAAACAGCATATGTTTATCATTTTACATTGCATTATTACATAAAACAGCAACATATTATAATTTCTAACGCATTTATATTTTTTCCATAAGTTAAAAATATTTTATTAATTTTTCAGTAATTAAAATGCCCTTGAATCAACATAAAGAATTAGTACATATTACTTTTATTACATAAAACAGCAACCCACCATAAAATAGTAATACTTTTAAAAATAATTTTATTTATAAAGATTTTCAAAGTGAAAACAGAAATATTTTATCATTTATTTATATTTATTTTCAATTTAATTAATTATTTTATCAATATCCGAAAATTAAAATAATTAAATAAAAACAGAAAAATAATTTTACTCCATACAAAATGTAGATCACCTTATTTTGTTTAACATATATTTAATTCAATGCCATACAACATGTGTAAGACGTAATTTTTTCAAAAAATAGTTGTAGGAAAATCTTTTTTTTTTCAAACAGAAAATCTAATAAATAAATTATTTGTCAAAAAAAAAAAACTGCTTCAATGGATTCATAGATCGGGTGTTAGAATCAAACATATAAAAAATTGGAAGCCATCTATGATGTTTGCATACCATTTCATTCAAAATACACAAAATAGAGAGAATGACTTACCTTAAAGAGAGAGAGATGAGTTGAGAGCAAGGATCTTTGAATAATCTTGACAAAAGTTGATATCCTTTGAAGAATTGAAGATTTAGGAAGAAAAAATTGAGAGAAATGAGGTTGGAGAGCAAAAGGGGGAAAAATAAGAATGAAGTGTCGAAACCTACTGATTTCGAGTAGGTTTCGACACTTAAAAGCTCTTGAACCCAAAATTTATGGGTCGAAACCTGGTCGAACCCAGTGGTTTTGGTTCGAAACCATGCGCAAAACAGTTTCGAGCCTGGGTTTTGTCTCGCCCAGGCTCAAAACCGACTTGTTTCGGTCGAAACTTTGAACAATGTTCTTAGAAGGCTTTCAAGTGCGAGTACCAGCATATGAGATCTCATCTCGATCTCGTTGTTCGAGGATCTCGAAGAGGTCGAGATGAGATATCATACGATACCCAAAAACAGCATAATCTTGATCGGAATCTGTGCTTCTCGATTGAGACCTAATGGTAGCAAAGAATAGTTCAGGGAATGGTACACAAGAACAACACTTATTCATACGTAATATCATTTAAATAAATAAATAAATGATTCTTTATTATTACATTTACTTAAGATATTATTCATAAATAAACAAACACCCCCATTTGAATCCAATGAAAATAGTCTGAAATCAAATTCCAAAAGGATCAGAAGTCAATTTCAAGAGCTGTAATTGCATTTCTGGTTGAGGACGATTTTCAATTTTAAATGTTAAAATTTTTATCGAATCTAGAAATTTTATAAATCTTATTTAATAAAACATCACTAAAACCAGAAGTGCGGCGAAATAATCTTTTGTTTTGATGCCCAAAAATTTATTTATATTCAGGACGACTTTAAATAGCATTTGTGTACTCTAAACAAGGTTTGACCGGAGCATAACTCCTTCAATATAAATTAGATTTATTTACTTTGGTCGAGCTTTGAGTTTTCGAATCTTGTAAGAGATTATGGGCACTAACCCTTGATGGCTCTTACACTCCTAATCCTTTTTTCAGGATAAGAGATTATGGGCACTGACCTTGGCACCTCTTTCGCTCCTAATCTTTTTTTTTTTTTTTGAGGTCAATACTTTTTTGTGGATCATCTTCCATCCCAATGCTTTCCATTTTGAAGGGACATGGAACTTCCAAAAAGGTGTGGGCAAACCATGTATTTTTATAGGCTTTTGCCAAACAAGGTTTGAGGTGTCGGTTTCGAGGCCGTTTCGGCCAGCCTTGAAACCGAGACAGCTAGTGGTTTCGGCCGAAACCTGGCCAAAACCTGGTATTCTGTTCCTGGTATATTGACTCCATGGCTTCGAGTCCCAGATTTTTTTTTTATTCGATTTTTTGTGTGTACCCTATTTGAACCATTTTACACCAATTTCTAATATTAGTTTTAAAAAAAGACATTAAAAATAGTTACATGTGGTGTGGACCCAAGTTTGGTAGTGTACGCTAAAATAATCCACAATTTACTAAGCCATTAATTAACAACATTCGTTTTAAATTAATGCATTGAATTTAGAATTTAGAAGTCTCACCAATTAGTTCATGTTGAGCTTCATGGTACATCTAAACCAACGTACCACTGATGGTGGCGATAAGGCTCCTTTGATTACAGTACATATGTATCCCACGACATGATATCAATCTAATTCTTTTGATAGTCTCCAATAGCCCATCAGTAGATACTATCATCAACATAATATAAGTACCCTTGTCGAGGGTAAGGTTAATTGAGTGAGGTTGTGGGTGGAGCAGGAGTAGGCATGAACATCGAAGGAGGAACATATCCAAAGATGGAGTGTCGACGAACGATGACCCAACAGTGTCACTGTTAACACCTGAGTCATCTCTAAACTGACTACTGGGGTAGGAATTAGAAGAACCTCCAAACCCACCACCTCCAATCCCACCAGCCCCAGTGGTAGACCATCCAAATCCACCATGTGTCGTCGAACCGATACTCTCGCCGCCACTTTCTTCAAGAATTGTTGGACTCGGGGTCCATGTGATCATGAAATCTGGTGTACGCTAATGCCCAGTACCTCCAGTCTGAGAATTCTCCCCTAAATGCATGCCTTCCATGCTGCCAGACATGCTCGATATATCCATGAGATCTGTTTCATCCACCTCCTCTTGTGGCATGAACCGCTGGCGTGATCCTCGAGTGTACCCTCTACTACTACCATTAGGCCAGGTTCCATGATGAGTATCCTGTGTAGCATGATCATACTGAGTCTCCCTTGTGAATCTCAAGGGATCTGGTAATGGCTCTGGTTGCAGTGGCTGGTCATACTGATCGGGCTCATCGCGTAAGGTAGCATATCTACCATCACTACCATCACCACCATCACCACCATCACTACCATCATCATCATCACCATCATCATCATGACCCCCAGTACCACCTTGGGTGGCAGAAGGTGTATCTCCAGAAGAAGCCGGTCAATCACTCTCAGTCTCACTATCACTAGTCTGAAATGGACGTCTTGCCTGTGCGTGGACTCTATCCTCAGTAGCCTTAAACTTGTCTACATCAGCCTCCAAAGCTCCAGCAACAATAGGACTTGGTTGACCACCAACGTCATCTAATTGAGGCTCACCACGATTTGTAACCCACTCACATAAAGGATCGACATTCTCTCCTTCCAACTGAAAGATCTCACTCAGCTCAATGGGGGCGGTAGCATCTTTGTCCCTGCTTAAACCGTATGTGCTCTCTCCTCTTTCAGTCTCAAATTGTAGTGCACATACACCAAGTCCTCAAGCATTTTTACACCCAATCGGTTTCGTCACTTTGTATGTATAAGCGAGAATGTGCTCCAATTCTGTTCACATCCTGTGGTGGAGCATGTTTGTGATAGCACCTTCACTGCTATTGTACGAAGGTTGGGTGATTCCGACCCATATAGGACCCACCATTTAGCTGTAAATTAGCATAAGAAACAAATATTAGATGATGAAAGAACTCCCAACGGCATCCCTAAAGTAAGTATATGTACCAAGGGGTGTTGATATTTGATCAGATACTCCCGCTACCCTCCCAAAACTCCCAATGCCATCTCTAAAGCTTTTGAGCTGAACCAATTTTGATGGGTAATAGTCTTAGTAAAAATACCATTCTTATAAATTATGTTGACAACAAAGTAAAGTAAAAGTCTTACTTCTTGGTTAGCAATAGACTGTGCTCTTGAGTTTGGCTCAAGCTTGGCAACTACTTCTTGTACTGCATCTATCAAATCTTGACGCATTATCAAGTTATCTTTGTATTGATATTTAAGAATCAGATAATATGCTAAAAATTGAAAAATATTATAAATACGTCAGTGCAAGCTGATGTAATTTTAATTACTTGAGAAATTGAAGTACATCAAGTAAAGACTCACCAGCCTTGTGTAGTGGGTGCTTCAGCTGTCTCTTCCAACGATCTTTGATGATGGAAATATATTTTGAGTCCCGCGTCTGAAGGCTTTCTCTACTTGCATCTTCATCATATCTATGGCATCCCACAAGTGTGGTAAGGTGGCCTTCCTCTGTCCATCAACCATTCTCAACACTTTCACAATGGGATCTAACATCATAATAACTTTCTTGACGTCATCTCAGAATTTATCGCTAGATATGGTTGCCTGTGCTGTCCTACCAGCATGAGAACTAGATTGAGGGCACTCAAACCACTCATCTGAAGCAAACATTGATCTCAAGGCAGACTTCTTCAGTTCAAAACTCTTTCGGGCTATGTAGTTTGTTGCAAAATGTGTTAACCCTGGCCTCACCAAGTCTCCACCACATTTGGTTCTCATCATCTCCAAGGCATATCCATGGTTATATACAAAAGTGGTTACTTGCCTTGCATTTTTTACGGTCTCTTTCACAAGTTTGTTCTTCCCCATGTCTTTTAATGCAGTGGGCTGCACATGGTGTCCAAAAAAGCCGGTATTTTTTTTTATTATTCATTAACCTTTCTCCTGCTTTTTTGAAGTTGCTACCATTGTCAGTAACCACTTGTATCACATGTTTTATTCCCACTTCTTTCACCACATTCTTCAGGAAACCATAAATGTACTTAGCATCCTTAATATGCTTGGATGCATCAACAAACTTAAAAAAAACTGTTTTTCCATCACAATTCACCAAGAACTTGATGAGGGATTTCTTGGTGGGTCCAATCCACCATCACACATCACAGTGACCCCATATCTTTCCCATTGTGTCTTCAAAGAATCCACATATTCTACCATATCTTTCTTATATTTGGGTAGGTAAGTGTTATACAACTCCCAAGCTGTAGGCCCTTTTACTCCTGGACCTGCTCTACCTACTTCATTCAACATATTCTGATAGTAAGGTCCTGTGGTAGCATTTGCTGTTATGCCATAGTACAACTTCCACCTGGAGATATGATCTCCCATTCTAGTCTTGACATCAGTCCAAAAGTACTTTAACCTTTTGTGACCTGTCCTGTCTGGGAAATATATTAGGATCTGCCCTTGGGACCTCAAGATTTGGGTCACGAAGAGGTGGTGGTGCCTGTGCACCAGCTGGAGTCCTCACATTCTGAGTCTACTTCATTACTGTCAAGGTTAATGTCAATCCTCTCCTACATTGTGTAGGTCTTCTAGACAAGCATCTTCAAATTCCTCCCTAGCTGCCTTCTTCTTATTTCTTTTATCAATATCACTCTTCATCAAGCTTGCCATGGCCTTCTTCACTTCATTTGGTACATTGGTGAAACCCATAACATCTTTGTTATCACCAGCAAGATGCCATTTCAATCTAGTGGCACCACCTCCTTTTATCTTCTTGCCACAATAATTACATTGTGACTGTTTCTTATTGGTAGTCAGTGGTATCCCATGCCTCCATGCAATGTCAACACTTGGAGTGGGTGCATTAGCCATTTCAAACACTTACACTGTTGGAACAAAAAGACAACAATTACTACAATTGAAACAAACTATATTTCACCCTTAAGTAAAAAAAAACAACCTATTTTCATTTCTAACAACACTTTATTACATAAATAATATCTCATAAGTAAATAATATACCCTAAAGTAAAAAACAGGAATCTATTTTCATTTCTAACAACACTTTATTACATAAAAAAATATCCAATAAGTAAATAATACACCCTAAATTAAAAAACAGGAATATATTTTCGTTTCTAACAACACTTTATTACATAAAACAACAACCTATTATCATTTGTAACACATTTATATTTTATTAATTTTCAGTAATTAATATGCCCTTAAATCAAGAAAAATAATTAGTTAACAATACTTTTATTACATAAAACAGAAATCCACCACACTAAGTGGTTACATTTATATTTTTCAAGATTTTCAAAGTGAAAACAGAAACATTTTATCATTTATTTTCAATTTAATTAATTATTTTATCAATATCCAAAAATTAAAATAAGCAAATAAAAACAGAAAAAATTCAACTCTATACAAAATGTAGATCACCCTATTTTGTTTAACGTATATTTAATTTAACTCCATACAACATATGTAACATATACTTTTTTCAAAAAATAGTTGTAGGAAAATCATTTTTGTTAAACAGAAAATCTAATAAATAAATTATTTGTCAAAAAAAAAAAAACAAAAAAAACTAGCACCATATATTCATAGATTGGATGATTCTAACAAACATATAAAAAGTTAAAGCCATACATGATGTTTGCATATACTTTCAATGAAAAATACGCATATTGGAGATAATGACTTACCTTGAAAAAGAGAGAAAGGAGTTGAGAGTTGATAGATCTTGAAGAACCTTGAGAAATCTTGAAGAACCTTGAGAAATCTTGAAGAAATAGACACTTTGGGAGTAAAAGAGAGAGAAAAGCACTTAGGAGAGCCTCAAACAAAAAGTGAAGAACTTTGGTCGACTGGTTTCGACACTTAAATATAGACCGTGGTTCATTTTATGGGTCGAAACCAGCACTGAGATATTGTATTAATCAGTTTTGAGCCTGGGTTTCGTCTAGGCCAGGCTCGAAACCGAGTTATTTCGGTCAAAACCTCGAACCATGTGCCAAAAAAGGTGCCATTCTTTGATAGTGCTTCAATTGGATCAGGTGTTATTTAATGATATGGGGGAACTGGTGTGGTTCTGGCACTTAGAGCCCTTTGGATGAAGGATGAAGTTTTTGTGGTATTCTAGGGGATTGATGAAGTTGGTAAATAATGGAGATATTAACCCGGTATTCAAGGGGCGTGGTGTTGTAGCTCAAACTCATTTGTTTTTGCGGATGATATTTTTATTTTTCTGAAGGTGACTCCGTTCTTGTAGAAGATTATGTGATCTTTTGGCTGCATATGAAGGGGTGGGAGGTCAGGAAGTCAGTCTTGCAAAAAATAAAATCTTTTTCTCTCCGGATGTGAATCGAAGACGAAGACAGAAGATGTTGGAGTGTTTGCTTTTTTCTAAAGGGTCTTTTCCAACAACTTATATGGGTGTCACCCTTTTCCATGGGAGGATACGTAGGGATTTTTTTAATCCAATAATTGATCGGTTCAGGTCTAAATTTTCGGCTTGGAAGGGAAGACTTCTATCTTATGCAGGTAGGGTGGAGTTGGCTCACTCTATCCTCAATAATGCTTTTCTACATTCTTTTTGTATTTATAAGTGGCCGAGTTCTCTAATTAAAATAGTGGAAAGTTGGGTTAGGAATTTTATCTGGATAGGTGATCCTTACAAAAGAAAGAGTGTTGTGGTTAAATGGGAAGCTATATGTGCTCCTAAGAAGGAAGGAGGTCTTGGGCTTAGAAGATTGACGACATTGAATGATGCATTGTTATGTAAGATGGCTTGGAAAATTAAAACAAACTAGTCTCCTTATGCTAGATTCGCTGGCCCTCATTATTTTACGAAGGGGGTTTTCCTCGATCACCCCATTGTTCTTCTCCTGTGTGGCGTAGTGTGAGGAGGATTTGGGATTGGACATCAAAGCATACCCGCTGGGTTGTTGGTGATGGTAGTATAAACCTGTGGACTGATCAGTGGCAAGGTAACGTTTCATGGAAGGATCATTTGGGTCTGGGGGTGAATCTTATAAAAGGCAAGGACTGTTCTCTAGCAAGGTTCATTCATAATGGTTGTTGGCAGTGGCCTGCTGTGGAGTTTGCTAGTCTCCGCGAGTTGATATCTTTGGCTCTTAATATTCCCATTGTTGCGGGGCCGAAAAATCATCTTGTTTGGACAGGTGATCCTTCGGGTAGGTTTTCGGTCAAATCTGCTTGGGATCTTCTCCGTTCTCATCATTAGGTCCCTATCTGGGCCACTGTAGTTTGGAAGAAAGGTCTGGTTCCTAGTTTATCATGGTTTTCATGGAGATGGTGTCAATGCCGTATTCCCATTGATGATATGATATGTAAAAGGGGAGTGGTGATTATTTCTTGATGCGAGTTATGTAAGAAGAGCGTGGAAATAGCAGATCATATTTTTTGCCATTGTGAAGTGGCAAAGTATTTATGGGATAAGGTGAGTGCTGTTTTTGGTGTCTTAATGCCAAGGTTCCAATCTTGCACTGATATGCTAATTTGGTGGGTTAGAAAATCAAGGGCAGTAGCATTGAAATCCTTATGGCCTGGAATTTTTTTTCGTCAATCTTCATGCAATATGGAGGTTGAGAAATGAGTCGGTGCACAGAAATATGAGGATTACTAAAGATCGGCTATGGGAGAGAGTCAAGAAAGGTTGCTTGACGTCGATCCGAGATCCTTTCGTTGTGAAATCCATGGCAGATTTGACTCTGGTCCGGTACTTTTCCTTGGTCACGAAACCTTGAAGACCGATGACTGTGGTGGAACTCTTTTGGTTACCTCTGAAGGTTTAAAATCTCGGGTTTCGGAGGAGTCTCGGCCTCTTCTGAAACCGAGATCTCGCCGATCGGCGAGATCTCGCCGAGACAGTGTATTTTGTCCGAGACAGCCTTTTTCCAAAATGCATTTTTTAGGTCTCCAACTTCAAGGGAACCTCATTTTTACATACATAAACACATTTAGAGTATAAAATTGTAAAAATAATGACTCTTTGTGGTTGTTTGGGTTTACACCCACGTTTTGACAGTTAACGCTGAAGTCTGTTATAAATTTAGGTTAATATTAACTATTATATTCAATCAAATATGGCAAATGAGACAATAACATAATGCATTAGGGGAAAGAGAAACAAAATAATACTTCATTATAAATCATTACATCATAGTTCAAATATTCAATATTGAATGATCCCATAGTCCCCCTGTGCCCATAGTCCACAATTCCACAATCCTCATCCAGATATAATGTCTAGTAATACGTAGAGTGTCGTGGATGATCCATCCTACTATCATCATATATCTGGTAGTCTTGCACATGATTCATAAATATAACATCAGTAGCTGTCCGAAGGATACTTATCTTTAGGAAGAATGGAAAAACTTCTGAAGTAGTACTCTGGTGCGTAGACTCTTGTGGAAGTACTGATGGAACGGAATAGAAGTTGGTTGACCACTCTGAAGTTACAGTAATCCCCGCAGTCTGAAGCACCACCCGTTGCAAGTTAAAAGTCCAAACAAAGAAAGAATGGAGGAAGAAATGAAAAAACCATGAAAAAACTAAGAAAAAAGAGGAAGGAGCAGTCTCCACCGAGAACAGCCTCTCTTTTATAAAAGAGAAAAAAAAAAGAAGCAAAAAGCATGTTCTCGCCGAGATCTCGGCGAGATCTCGCGAGAATTAGCGAGATTAACCGAGAATACGGTGAGATCTCGGCGAGAACATGTAAATGCCGAGACGAAAAGGGTTATCGACCCTATTTTCGTCTCGGTTAGTTGCGAAATTGGCGAAATCGCCGAGATCTCGCCGAGATTTTATTCCATGCCTCTGATGGCGGGTTGGTTTAAGGTGAATATTGACGGTTGTAGTTTGGGAAACCCGGGAATTGCTGGTGTAGGAGGTGTCATCAGATCAGGCAGTGGAGCGGTATTGTTCGCTTTTGTTGAATTGATTGGTGTTTGTTCGAATTTTATTGCAGAGATCAAATCTATCATTATTGGATTGAAGGTTGCTGTTAGATTGGGATTCAAATACATATGGGTTGAATTAGATTCAAGTTCAGTGGTGGGAGTTTTACAGAAAGGTGGTATTCCATGGCCTCTCTTGCAGGAATGGATTGCTCTTCAATCTGACCTGGTGGTTTGTCAGGTCCGATTTACCCACTGCTTTCGTGAAATAAATACTGTTGCTGATAAATTGGCAAAAATAGCCGCAAAGTCAAGGTGTTCTCAAAATTGGAACTCATGCCCTCCATTTGTGGCTTCTGAGGTTGTATGGGATGCTTCCCATAGGCCTTGGTATAGGTTTTCTTAGTTCTCCATTCGGTCTCACCTGGGATGGCATCTGCTGATGGCCATGCCGAAGGTGGAGGTTTAACATCCTATTAGGGTGCTATGTATTTCTTTTTTTAATAATATTACATGATTTTCTAGCCAAAAAAAAAAAAGTTTGTAAGCTTTTTCATGTTGTTGGTGGGAGGAGCGGTTTGCTAGGCCCTTTCGTGATTATTCTTCATTTGAGGGGAGGTCATTCATAGAGTTACAATCGAGGTAGCTTATGGGATGAGATTGGTGTAACTTGATCACATCTCCGCTAGCTTATCCCAAGGCCGATTAACGATTTTAGAATTTAACTAGCAGCTGTACAGGCCCAATTTTAAGGTATAAAACATAGAAGGAAAGGGTCTGTCTGATCTCTGGCAATAATTAAGAACAAATTATATGGTAACCAGAAAATAATCAAGGACTGAAATTAAGTCAAAATTGAATTAAAACCGGATAAAGCAATATCCCAAACCTAGGAAGAACTAGTTTAATGGAATTCTGGACCATAGTTGTTAAGGCATTGCCTAGGCGTCCAGGCACCCTTATGATGCCTTGGAAAATCGGGTGCTTTGGTCATCTAGGCACCCCGTCAGGCCTCCAATGTTTTGGTTCGCTTTGGCACCTTGACAACTATGTTCTGGACAGGATGCAAAAATGTGTGTGTGTGTGTGTGTAATGGAGAAAATATATTTATATATTTATATGTCTCAGACTAGAACCAGTAACATAGAGAATCTGAGAAGAGCATTTGCAAACAAGAGGAAGAAAACCTGAACTGAAATAGAAAGGAGAGATAGTATATTTAGAGAAATAATGGAAAAGGGAAAAACTGACATATTGAATGAATGTATAACTTGCAGATTCTTCCTTGTTTCAGCACCTTATGACCATAAAAAGAAGGAAGAAGGAGAGGAGTTGAAAGGGTAGAAAGAGAAGAAACAGGGGAGAGGGAGATTGATAATATAGATGAGAAGAGAGGAGATTGTATAAGTGGAAGCATATGTTAAGGTAGAGAAAAAAGAAGAGATGATTTAGGAGAAGAATTAGGAAATGAAGGGGAGGGAGAGCGAGGGAGTTGATATGGGAGAGAAGTTACACAATCATAAAATATTAAAAAAAAAAATCTAGATAATTTAATCAATCGAGAGGGTTCTCCAATATATACTGGTGAACAGAATGAATATATTAAAGGAAAGAAGAGAACAGTACAGCAAGGGTTCTCCAATTCAGAAGAGCCAGGAAAAAGAAATAATAACATTTAGTTGACACAGGAAATCCTATCCACCTTGAATTGGATAGGTAATTCCCAAGCATTAGCAATAAATCTGTTACGAGGCAAGTACGGGCAGAGTTCTCAGTAGGCTTTAGGGTTCCTCGAACATAAAAAAGGATAGTGTCCCAAATCTGCTTGATTCTCCTAGATTTCGCAGCCCAGGTTCTGAGGTTGTGTTCCTTCTGTATGTGATATATGGTAGTGCATAAGGCAAGTTTGCCGGAAAGCTTTGCTGATCCATCTCCATCTCTATCAATGACTTGAATCCGCTTGCGTGTAGGTCAACATCAGTGTAGGTTTCCCTCCCAAATTTGGGACAAAATAGGACACTTGAAGAAGAGCTGCTGAAAGTCTTCATCTCGCGCCCAACATGGAGAGCAATTGATTTGACCTGTGATGTGCTTATGTTCAAGGAAGGCTTGAGTTGGCAAGGTGCCCGTGATAGCTCTCCAACAAATGGAACTATGACAGGGAAGTGGCTTTTGAACAAAATGACATCGAACCAGGGGATTGTAGCAGCCTGCTTTCTAATAAGATCCCAAGCAGAAAAGGAGGAGAATAAGCCCGAAGAAGTTTCCGTCCACACATGGTCACCACTTCCCTGGGTTTTTCTAGCAATATCGAACAATGCTGAGCATGTTTTGGAGCCTGCATGCTCTTTCATTACTACATCATAAATACTTGCTATACAAATGACAGAAGAAAAGATAGTGCAACTAAAATTGATTGGTTGGCGAATTTGTTTCCATCATAGTGGTTTTGAGCAAGGTTATCAGCTTGTGAAACTTCTCGATGATAGGAAGTCACTTGTTGGCTGTTTTGAACCCTGCCTTTCATAATTTCATCACAAGTTATTTGGAGCTCCTTTGCTAAACTCAGTGTATCCAATTTAAAACTTCTTACATACTAGACATTTTATGTATTTATAGGGTTCAAGGTTTATTGGGTTTTATAGAATTTTTAAGCCTTGAGGCAAACAAAGTTATAGTTCACAACCAGAAGCCATGAGTTCCATAAAAGATTTAATCCAACTTAACTTCATCTTCCAATATTTTATGTTGGCCTTCACGGAGGACAATTAGATCTTTTGACCTTGAGTGGAAGTGGATGGCAAAAATTCAAAGACAAATCCACCTGTGAAACTATTGTCAAGCTTGCATTTGCTGCTTCTGTGTACCATACCTGGTTTGAGAGAAATCTTCGAAAGTGGACAGCTAGATCAAGAACCCTTGCTCAAATTGGGGATGCCATTACTTTTGATGTGCGAGGAACCATCTTGCATCCTCTGCCCTCATCTTCGGACTCCTACAGGAATAAACTTATCTTATCCTCTTGGAACCTTGACTCAGGTTGAGGTGGTATGGTTGGTTCCCCTATATTCTTTGTTTTGGTTCTTTTTAGGGATTCTCTCCCTCTTTTGCAAGGAGCCTGGCTCTGCCCTTTCGCACCCAGTTCTGTTTTTCCCCTTTTTAGGGAGCTGTTAATATATTCATTCATTCACCCAAAAAAACTTCATCTTCCAATATTGTTGAGTTACCAGGAAATGTTCTTAAGTTCCTAACAACCATCCTGATTCGTAGGTGTATTTTCCTTTCGTGAAAGGACACAAATTTGTAATGGAGTGGGTGCTATAATTCATTAGGATACATTTTTTTTGTGCAGATAATCATAATCAACAAAATAGATTTTAGAATTAAAATAAATTTGGCATGCTTATCTGCAAAATAAATTTTGTAGCCCAATATTAACATGAACAAAATTTCAATTACAGTAAGTTGCAATAGATCCTTTGCCTATGCATATTGTTATTATTATTGCAAATTGTTTTTCAATCTATCTTTTTGTGTAAATAATGATTGAAAGAAACAGTCCCAAATAGATGTTCTAGCCACTGTGAAAACTGTATATGACCGTGTTTCAACCCACTTTGTGAAGTAGTTGATAGCTACCAAGATGTATTCATGCCCATCAATGCCTTGGGGTGATCTTTCTTATTTCCTATCACGTTGAGGCCCCATTCTAGGTATCGTGGCCGGTGTAGGGGTATGCGGCCTTGATGTGCGCTTGCTCCTTTTGAAGCGCAAAGCAAACTGGGTTCCTTTTGGGTGACCAAGTCTATGCGGCTGGTTAATTTATTTCTCATTCTCGGGGACCGAAGACAAGAGAGGGAGTTGCATGCCGAAGAAGGGTCCAGGACCTGTTCCATTGATGGAACAAGTAGTTATAACTCCAATTATGATATGGGGTTACGTTACGGAAGCAGGAAGGTGTTAGGCACCCATTTTGCCTGGTAAAACCGATCTTTCCATTTGACGCACAAGTTTAACCTTAAGTTATTTGCTAAAGTGGGCATATTATTATTTCTAGCATGCTTGGATTTGGAAAGTATCTTAATCGTGTTGAACTTTCCCATGCTTTATTAAAATGACATAAAATACGTACCTGGATCTGCTCCGCATTGCTACATCATGGTGCATTCTCTTGTGAGCAATGGGACGACATGGTCTCCAGGTTTCAGATCCGTCACACCCTCCTCAACACTCTCCACAATCCTAAACATTAGAAAGATGAAAGACTAATATTGTTGCTGTTAGCGTAATTAATTAACTGCTGCAGGTGTCAAAGCAGGTTGTCGTTTCTTTTACATGTAATTAAGTAGATAAACTTTGACTTAGTCAAACCGTGTGGGTTTGAGTAGTTGATTTAGTGTTATTTTCCTTTTCTTATCTTGATTTCTTTTTCCTTGCACAAGTGTAACTAGGACTGCTGACCTATAGCAGTCCTATTTTTATCTCTTTAAGTTAGTTTCCTACTTTTATGAATCAGAGTAACTGGAAGGGGGACAGTGTGCCATTGGTTCTGCTGCTCCCCCCTTTTTCTTCTCCTTATTTTTCTCCTCTTTTTCTTCCTCTCGGTTTATTGTTTACTGGTTCGATTTAGTTAGTTTCTGTAACAGTTGTTAAACCTTAAACGGAACCCATTTAATTTCAGCCATCAAGAATGAGCTGAACTTGGGGAGGAATGCCAGCTTGGTCTCCAATTGCCATTAGCAAGGGTATTCAGTGGCTAATCTGTCACGATCTGAGATGAGCCTGATTCTTTTTCCGTATCTGTTGAGAGAATTCCATGGGCATGCCAATTTCCAACCATAGGAAAGTAGTCAGGTGCCTAAATTCCAACATCTTTCTACGAGATATCCTTCACGAAGGGGGTGGTCCAAATGGAATCATTCTTCTGATATCTGGCATAGCTCTATTTCACCCAAATGCTTATTTTCCTAGCTTCCACCTTCCAGATTGACTTGATAGTATAGGTTATGATGACTTCCTTCACCCTTCTGATGCCATTCTCCTTTCTTTCTTTGGGAGGCAAATGGTAGGCCTATGCAATAATTTTTTGTTGCTAGAGAGTTTCCAAAAGAAAGAACTCATTAAAGACTTGATTTTCTAGATTGTAGATTGAGAGAGCCCAAAAACACCCACCCAGAAGAAGTAGAAACCTTTCTTGATAGCTCTACTCAGTTCCAAATGACCTGCAATTGATTAGACTCTAGCTTTCCATTATTGAAGTTTCTTACTTAGCTGATCCTAGATTGGAGTGCAATGGTGGGCTGACAAGCTGGAAGATATAGGAGGAAGGCTAAGGTATTTAACTTGAAGGGATCCCGAGATAAAGCCTGAGATTCTGCACGACTGCTCCCTGGTGCTTTCATCAACTCCTGCCAGAAAATAGTCCATCTCTGTCTAATAACAGGAAGGCCTGACATGGCCTAAAAGTTCTTAAGAGTCCTGTTAACATTGCTCATTGATGTGACGTTAGTGTTAAAGATTATCATGGAAAACATTGTCTGCAAAAGGAAGATGGGTCAAGCTGACTAAGTTGCACTTAGACTAGTTGATATTGTGATCTGCCTTGTTCTGAAGGCTCCTGGATAGGACCTCCATTATGAGATTGAAGAGATAGGGGGACATTGAGCATCCTTGCCTGAGCCCTCTTTTGCTGCTGAAAAAGCCTTCTGGGCTTTCATTGAGGAGAATAGGGAGCCGGACTGAAGAGATGCGGTGCAGAACCCAATTAACGAAAGAGAGGGGAAAGCACATATTGATCAATATCTCTTTGAGGAACTCCCATCTTAAGGAGTTGTAACCTTTATGGATATCAACTTTTAGCAATGTGGCTGGAGGGTGGGATCCACGAACAAGTTCTGAGCATTGAAAGATGTTGTCTGTAATGCTCGTCCCCTCATTATTGACTAGGTCGTCCACCACTCTTTTAAGTTTGTTGGCCAATGCTTTGGCAATAAAATTGTAGAGGTTATTGCACAAGGCAATGAGCCTGAAATCTGATATAGGGCAAGCTCATTCAACCTTCGGAATCAAGGGAGGAAAAGTTTGGTTAACCTCAGCAATTTGACCTGGTCTAGAGAAGAAACTTTGCACAGCCCTAACAAGGTCTTCCTTGACTATATCCCAAGGCGAGATGAAGAAGCCCATGCAGAAAAAATCTGGGCCAAGGGCCTTATGAGATTTTACTTCTTGATGGTTGTGAGAATTTACTCTTCTGACTGCAAGGATTTCCAGATGGCCTGCTGGCCAGCTGAAAGAAACTTGTTAAGAAGGCCTTCCGGGATGTCAACAAGTGATGTGGAAACATCTGGAATTAATTTGCCTCTAAAGAACTTTTTAATTGCCTCTAATTTCTTCCACAGAGGATAAGGATGCTCATTTCGTTAAGACCAAGGAAGAGATAGAATCTGTTTTGATATGCTGTCGTAGTCCTATGGAAAAAGGCGGTGTTCTTGTCACCAAGCTTGAGCCAGTTGAGGCGGGAGTTTTGTTTGGAAAAATTCTCCTTTTCAGACAACAGAGAAGCCAGCTTGATAGAGATTCCTTTTTCCTCTTCCGCTAAGCCCAGGTTACCCATATCTTGCTGGAGTTTCTTCTGAAGTCTGAACATCTTCTAACTCCTTCCTGCGTTCATGAGGAGCTCTAGAAATATTACCAAAAGTGTCCTTGTTCCAACACCTTCTTTGCATACATATTTCTTGCCCACTAGCTCCCGTTGAGGAGTGTTAGTAGCTTTGTCTTCTTCCCCTTTCTTTGATTCCCATTCCTTTGTGGTCTCCCCCTTTTGTGAGCTCCTTTGTATTGGTTGTGTTTATTGAAGTCAAATTTATTAATAAAAAAAAAAAAAAAAACCCTTCTTTGAGTCTTTGGGAAAAAGTGATGAGAGGGTGAAACCTTTACTTGACAGGCCTATTCCAAGCCTCTTTCACAACTGGAAAAAGGTGTCATGAGCTGCATACATGCCAAAAAATTTGAAGTGCTTAAGGCCGAAGGAGGTTTAAGGCCAAATGGAAAGATGAATCTGGCCGTGGTCAGAGATGCCAGAGCTGTCAAAGAAAGCTTCTGAGGAGCTAAACGAGGAGAGCCACTTATCATTCACCAGACCTCTATCTAATTTGCATATTCTTTCGTCACCTGATCTTTCGTTGTTTCGGAATATTTTAAACTAGTCCACTTCAGGTCATCTACTCCAATATCATAAAGGCAGGAGTTGAAGTCCCTGTTCACTCTGTCATCAAACAAACCTCCAACTTTCTCATGAGCAAAACAAACAATATTAAAATCCTCTGGAAGGTCCCAAGGGATATTTCTGGTAGCATATGCCAACCTCCTAAGATCATCCCATAAACCCATCATGTCTAGAGGGGAATTCATGACATAAACCGCATTCAAGAATGAGCTAGCCTGGCTTGCCTTTTCTGCTATCTGAAGGTGCATAAATTGGAGGAACTGGTAACAGGTATAGACAACTTGCTCCTATCCACATACACCAGAGGCGCCCATTCTAGTGATGTGTATAATTGAAAGCAAATTCCCAAAAGGGAGCTAGAAATTTCAGGGCTTCTAAGAATTACGTTCTTTGATTCTCTTGAACCAAGCAATGGAATATGCATGAGTCTTCCTGAGCATAGGTTTGACTTCCGCTTGTTTTGTGGGGGCATTGATGCCCCTGATATTCCTGCAAATCTTTAATCATGCTAAAAGTAGAGGAGGGTGGCACAAATGACCTAATCCGTGGACCAGTTTATTCAGAATCCGGCAGCAAGGAGGTCACTGGAAAACCTTCCTTTGCGGCAACAAAATTGATAGGCTGCCTGGTGGCTTTGGACCTTCTTCCTTTAGACTTACTGCTGTCACTGGATTTCAAGGAGGCTTCTGGTGAAGCTCAAGAAAGTTGGAAGGGGGGTCCGCAGGGAGTTAGAGCAGGCTTTTTGAAGTTACTACTATAATGAATAACAACTTTGACCACTTTCTGAACCCCACATCATTACCACCTTCTTTAGAAGCTTGCATATGTACTTTGCATCATTCTTATGCTTGGATGCATCAACTGACTTTTAAGAATACGCTCCATGAAGTTGATGGACTTTTTAGTGGGTCCAATCCAACTATCACAAAGTGATTCCATATACCTTTCAATGTGGCCTCAACCCTTTAATAAGTTAATATATTCCTTTATATCCTTCTTATGGCAGGGTAAGTACATATTATATTATACAACTCATAAGTTGCTTCAAGCCCTGCCTAACTCATCCAGCATGTTCTGATAATAAGGCCCTCTTGTGGCATTAGTTGGAATGCGATTGTAGAAGAACCACTTTGAGATGGCATCCCCAACTTTCTCCTGCATCAGTCTATAACTGTTTCAGCTTTTGTTTCTGGTCCTGTGTGGGGAAGACGGCAGGATCCCTCTCAAAGATCTCAACGGCTGGGTCACGGCATGGGGATGGGGCTAGATCAGAGGCACTCACACTCTAGGTCCTCCTACATGGAATCTCTGGCTCTGCTGCATTTCTTAGCCTCCTCCTCCCCTGTGGCTGTGGCTGGGCTGTGGCTCTGGTGGAGCCTGTCTAGATGAACCAGCTCCCTTGGCCATCTGCATTAATCTGTCCTGCTCAGTGGCAGAGGTAGCTCTGCTGCTAATGCTCAACTTTTGATTGATTGGTCTGAACGTTGCAATCTTTTATTTTCAGTTCTTTTCTCTTTTGATTGGTGGATTGTGATGTAACCTTTCTGTGTATCAGAAATTTTACAGTTTGCAAAGACGCAAGGCATTTATATGCAAAAGTTGTATGGGTATAGTTAAATTTTTGGGATATGGTGAGAAATGAAATGAAATTTGATGTTCCAGATTGAAAAGAAAGGGTGGTGTTTGGTCTCTTTTTTGTAATTTCCCTTCTTGATGTGCTTGGGTGCCTAAGCATTTCATTTAATGAATTTTCTTGCTAAATGTTGTCGCTAATCAAAACATTGGTGCATAGATGTTCGAGTAATATCTAATACCGATTTGATTGTTGTCTGGAGTAAATTGTCTCTTCTTACCAAAAATTTTGTCGGCTTATTTGATTTTAAATATCATTTAAATTTTTTTTTTAATTTTTTTAAAATTTTTTTTTGTAAATACTGTTGCTTTTAATTTATACTGTTCATAGTTCATACTGGATTGAGTTGATGAACATTTCTGTTATTCGTTTCTAAATATGTGGTCATAGCCTTGCCTTTTCTCTCTCTCATTTTTCTCTGTTTCACATTGATTCTTAAAGATTTTGGGTGCTTGGGTTTTCTATTTCAGAATGGGTTCAATTTCTGAGAGAGGAAGAGTGGAGCCATCCCATTCCAACATCTTTGTTCCTGTTAGAGGTTCTTCTTCCACTTATCATTGTCACAATGTGTTTGAACTTCCTATATATGATACTGTCAAGGATAAATAATTAAATTTAGTTCCATGTTCTAAAAGGCATGGTGGACCTTCATTTACTTTGCAGGTGTTGTAATGGACACGTCCAAGGAAAAAACTCAACTTCCAAAAGGTGATACATGGTCTGTTCATAAATTTGGTGGGACATGTATGGGCACTGCCAAAACAATCCAGAATGTTGCCGAGATAGTTATCAAAGATGATTCAGAAAGGAAGCTGGTAGTTGTGTCAGCAATGTCAAAGGTTACGGACATGATATATGATCTCATTTATAAGGCACAGTCACGGGATGAATCCTACATATCTGCATTGGATGTTCTTTTGGAAAAGCACAGGCTAACAGCACTTGAGTTACTTGATGGAGATGATGTTGCAACTTTCCTATCACGGTTGCATCATGACATCAATAATCTCAAAGCCATGCTTCGTGCAATTTATATAGGTTGTTTCAAGATCTCCGTTGATTTTTTTTTACTAATATCTTAACACTATCCTCTTTATGTTCATGGCTTCATCACAAAGCCATAATTGTGCTCCAACATATACATTGTGTTCAACAATTGTCATTATAGCGTTTTATTTCTTTATCTGACATGAACGATTACAAATTCCTTGTAAACATTTACCTGTTTTCTTGTTATATGCCCTGGATTCATCAATTGCCATTAAGCTCCATATTTAATTATTTCAAGAATAAATACTAGCTGCTTCTACTTTTCAAGTGGGCCTTTAATCGATGTTCATTAGAGGTTGGATTGAGTGAAACTGCATGGATGGATGGCATAGTGGAGATTCTGAGCAACACCTATTTATTTTTATGTAAAATGTATCTATTGAATTCCTAGTACGCATAACAAAACTGTAGAACCTTTACTTGCATTTGCTGAACCAGTTGTGGACTAATAAATCACAAAGGGTAGCGTAAAAAATAATTCCATTGTTAAATTTCCAATTAGGACCCATTGAAAATTCATAATTATAGTAGTTATTTTTAAAAGCATTAGGAATGTTACTTATGCCCTTCTTTCTCAAAGTTTTAAGGGTTAGCTGGATCCGATTTGAGTTTGTTCAGCTGTGATTGACTGATTCTAGCTAGTTTTAGTTGAGGATGAGCGTAGGATCGGCCAATCCTGCATCCAGATGGATCCTGATCAGGATTGGTTAGGTACTATCTGATCTCCGATTCTTCAACCCTTGGTTTTTGTAATGGAAAGTGGTTTTTTTGAGGATCTGCTTACTAGTATTTGCATATAAGGTTCATAAATAGAAAATTCTAAGCGATAAAGGAAAATAAAAGATAACACAGGAAAATTTTAATAATTGAGTCTCAAGTAATCTGCATGCATATATTGAACCTCAAAGTAGTAACTTAGGTCTGCCCCTAGTTCTTTTAGATCCTTCAATCTGAATCAACTCACTCATCCGTACAGGAGCATCTAACGACCTCCGTTGAACATGGCCATACCATCTCAAACGGCTTTCTCGTAGTTTATCATATATCGGCACTACTCCCAAATCAGCTCTAATACAATCATTCCTTACCTTATCCTCCCTATTTTTACCACACATCCATCTCAACATCCTCATCTCAGCTACACTAAGTTTATCTATATGATGCTTTTTAACTGTCTAACATTCCACACCATGCATCATAGTCGGTCGAATAACTATATTGTAAAGTTTTCCTTGAGTTTTAAAGGAATACACCGATCATACAACACTCCATATGCACCTTTTCACTTCATCCAGCCTATTTTAATTTTTTTGTAAAATATCATCCTCTATATCTGTCTATGATTGAACTTAGATACCTAAAATGATCACTTTGTTGTATTTCTCTCTCAAGAATTTTCACTTCATTATCTGTCCTTGTGTGACTAAAGTTACACACCATATACTCCGCCTTCGTTCTACTTATCTCAAAACGCTTTGATTCTAATATTGATCTCCATAGCTCAAGCTTGGCAATGGTCTTTTTGTTCATTATTCTTTTTGTGTGCAAAGCCCTGATTCTGGATGTCATACGGTTGTGTAGATTTTTTTGTTATGAATTTATTGCACCTAGTCTTCTAGAGTGATCTTAGTATTTGGGTTTATTTTAGCTCCACCATTTTTCATTTTATTATATGTTTTTACATCAGTTTACAGTCTGAATGAATATCTTATTAATTTTGTTTTCTGTGCCTTTATACCATAGTTGTCAAGGCGCCAAGGTGAACCAAGGCGTTGGAGGCTTGACAAACACCCAAGGCGACCAAGGCAGCCTATTTTCCAAAGCGCCACCAAGACGCCTGGATGCCTAGGCGCGCCTTGACAACTATGCTCTATACTGAAACCGTTATTTCACTTTGGTTACTGACTCACTTAGTGTTTTACAGCTGGTCATGCAACAGAATCTTTTTCAGATTTTGTTGTTGGTCATGGAGAATTATGGTCTGCTCAGATGTTGTCATTTGTAGTCAGAAAGGTGCAGTGGTTGGTCATTATCTTTAATTCCTGGACTACTTTGTTTTTGGATGAGTATCTAGAGTATCTGATGATCATTATTGTGTGAATATTGTATTTTTTGAAGCTCTCTGTATAAATTCTTTTGATGCAGCATGGAATGGATTGCAGTTGGATGGATACAAGGGATGTTCTTATTGTAAATCCTACCAGCTCCAATCAAGTTGACCCTGATCTTCCGGAATCTGGGCGAAGACTCGAGAAATGGTTGTCTAAAAATCCATCTAAGACAATCATTGCTACAGGCTTCATAGCCAGCACACCCCAGAATATCCCTACAACTTTGAAGAGAGATGGGAGTGACTTCTCTGCAGCTATAATGGGTGCTCTATTAAGGGCTCATCAAGTTACAATCTGGACAGATGTGGATGGCGTATACAGTGCAGACCCAAGGAAAGGTTTGAACTGGCCCTTATATTCTGTTTTCTATTTAGTGCTTTTCCTTCTAAGTTGCAGAAACGTTTGGTAAGTGGAGTCTAATTTCGTGGATATTTCTGGAGGAGCCTTATTCTGAGTTTGGAGCACTAACATGCATTCCTTGTCTGCAGTTAGTGAGGCTGTGATACTGGGAACTTTGTCTTATCAAGAGGCATGGGAAATGGTAAACTTGACCACCTTTTCTAATCATACCTCATTGATAGGATTTATTGATTGCGCTTTTCTAATTGTCAACTTTTCCTTTTATGCAGTCATATTTTGGGGCTAATGTTTTACATCCCCGCACTATCATCCCCGTGATGCGTGATGGCATTCCAATTGTAATAAGAAATATATTCAATCTCTCTGCACCTGGAACAGTAATTTGCAAACCGCCTTTAAGGGAAGATGGAGATGGTCAGAGTTTAGAGTCACTTGTCAAAGGGTTTGCTACTATAGATAATGTGGCCCTTGTAAATGTTGAGGGGTGAGCGATATATTCTAGGGATTGACACTATGTGTTTCTAACTAGTTTGAACTATCTTATGTTTTATTTCTTCCCTTTGTTGTATAATTTATAAATTTTAACTTATCTTAAGCAGTAGTGGAATGGCTGGTGTTCCCGGTACGGCTAGCGAAATTTTTGGTACCGTGAAAGACGTCGGAGCTAATGTTGTCATGATATCCCAGGTACTTGTACCTTCTGTTTTTCAGTCCAGTGGTCTAAATTATTAACCTTTAAATGTTGAGTGACTGGATCCAATTACCAATGCAGGCAAGTAGTGAGCATTCTGTGTGCTTTGCTGTGCCCGAGAAGGAGGTGAAAGCTGTTGCAGAGGCTTTACAGTCTAGATTTCGTCAAGCATTGGATGCTGGGCGTCTTTCGAAGGTTTTAAATCAGTTTTGACTACAAAATCATTTATATGTTTTGAATGATGACAGTCTTATGCTTTCTTGTGTCTTCCTATTGCAAACCCTAGCTCATTAGTTTTCCCTTTAGTAAGTCATTCTAGTAAGTATGAAAGGGAGTTCCATATGAAAAGAGGAGCTTTATTTTATTCACCAGAAAAAATAGAGGAACTTTGTCTGACACTTCCTTGCATTTTTTTCAAATTCGCAAATGGCTCTTTACATGATCCAAGCAGGAAGGGATTCCTTGGTGGCCCTTCTAGAGTCCTTGTCATGCCATATAAAAAGATGATGTGGCAATCCAGTTGGGTTGATAGAACATGGTAAGGCTGGCTTCTCTGTCAAATTCAGAGCTTAATTCAATGACATAATTCCCATGGTGGCTATGACCACCTACTGGTTTACTGTTTCTTCCTTTCTAAGGACTAAGGCCCCTGCTAAGGTATGCAAGACATTAGAAAGATTGCAAAGGAATTTCTTGTGGGATCTAGGGAGTGATAATAAGATCCACTTGGTTAATTGGGAGTTGGTGTGCAAACCTATACAGGAGGGAGGCCTCTGTTTAGGAAACGTATGCATAGGAAATGACTCCTTCGGTTTAAATGACTCGGGAGATTTCCCAGAGAGAACAGCCTTTGGTACCTGGAAATCAAATCTAAGTGTGGCCTGACTGAGTCGGGTTGGGACTTTTGTATTCCTTCGAGGGTTACTCTTTATTGTCCTTGGAAGAGTATCTGGAGATGTTATCTCTAAAAAATAAAAGGGCTCTTAATATTGGTTTTTGGGCCAATGATGTTTTGATCTTCCTAGGTTTTCTTATGCACTAATGTTGCTTGGTATTCCATCTTCCTTTTGAGGTTGAGCCTTGGTGTGATGGTAAGGTTGTCATATTGCTATTTCGTGGTTATGGGTTCGAAACACGAAAACAACCTCTCTACATTGCGGGGGTAAGGCTGTGTACCCTCTGCCCCTCCCCAGGCCCTGCAATAGCCGGAGCCTTGTGCACTAGTAGGGCTGCAACAGGGTCGTGTTGGGCCGGATTTTTCAAAACCCTAACCCTAACCCTAACCCTAACCCTAACCCAGCCCAATCCTGCCAAGGTCAAAAATGTACAACCCTAACCTTGACCCTGGCAGGGTTGGGCCTAACCCTAACCTACCCTGATTGACCCTGATAGGGGCGCCCGGGTTAACCTTGATTAACCCTGATTCAGGGTCGGATTGACCCTGATTGGCCCTGTAACCTACAACAAATTGTTAAATAACATACATATAACAATTATAACGTACAAGGTTTTTTCTTATTTTCTTCTCTTCAATACAAATAGCTTTTAGCAAATATATATATATATATATATAGTCAGGCCGGGCCGGGCTCAACCCTAAACCAACCCAACCCTGCCATGGTTGATCAAAATTTGGGCCCTAACCCAGCCCTGCCAGGGTTTGGGCCGGGTTCAACCTTGCCAGGGTTCAGGGCAGGTTGGGGCGGGTTTGGGTTTTCAGGATAAAACTTGCACCCCTATGCACTGGGACCCCATCTTTTTTTTTATTTTTTTTTATTTTAATTCTTCCTTCAGCTTTCATATAAACACTGGATGATAGCTAACATACCCCCCCTTTTTGATAAATCAATTAGTATATCTTGGTTTTTTGTTAAATTATTCTTGTTTAATCACTTTCAGTGGCTTTAAAATCCTCGTCTCAGTAATAACTGCATGAACTATTCTTTACTTGGTAGATGAATTAGCAATTCAATATTCAGCGAATCTTGGATCTGCTGCGTAGCTTTTTGGTTTGGTCTTTTAATAATTTGCTGGGGGAATGCTTTCTTTTTGAGTCACCTATCCTAGCTGTACAGCCAGGTTTATCAAACACCCTCATCCTGTCCTCCTTGACACAAATGTGCTCGCATGTAATAAATATACAGGAACAAATTTATTTATACATATATATTTAAAAGATTGCCTTTTACAATTCATAATATGCAAGGATTTCCTAAAAATTATTAATTAGCAGATATAAGAATTACTATTTGTAAACCCTGGAAAGAAATTTTTCCTTAAACACTATTGGTTGTATGAAGTTAATTTTTTTTTAATGACGTATTTTTTATAGGAGGTCTACCGTATTATTCTTCTGACATTTATTTTAATAAAGCTATCAACTGCTATCATTCCCTACTGCATTAACTATATTAACTGAGCTCTTTTCAGGTTGAAGTCATTCCAAGCTGTAGCATTTTGGCAGCAGTTGGCCAAAAAATGGCAAGCACTCCTGGAGTTAGTGCTACTGTTTTCAGTGCACTGGCAAAGGTATTTTTCATGCTCTAACTCTTTTTTTTTTTGGGTGAATAAAAAAATATATTAACAACACTCCGAAAGAGAGAAAAACAAACCTGGGTATCCAAAGGATAGAGCCAGGCTCCTTACAAAATTAGGACAGAAAGCCCAAACAGAAAGAAGGAAAAGCTCGATGAACAAACCAAATCTTCCAAGTTATGGATTGCCTATATTCAGGAAGACAAAATGTATCTATTAGTAGTTGTGTCCGGGCATGGGGACCTAAGAGGCAACACATTCCCATGAACATCAAATTGAATTGCCTCCCAAATCTGGCTGAAGGTTCTAGACTTGGCTGCCCATCGACGACAATTTCTTTCTACCCAAATGTGATATATAGTTGCCCCAAAAGTTAGCTTAGCTATAGTGTCACCTGGGGATTTAGACTTGAACTTCTTAATCATCCATTTCCACTCAAGATCTAAAGGTAGGACTTTTCGTCTTACAAGCTAGCATTTCTAAAGAATCCTTTCCCAACCTTTCTTGGAGAAGGGACACTCAAAAAAGAGGTGCTTGACATCTTCAACCGCCGCCCAACACAGGCCACAAGAGGGGTTGGGGATGATACCTTTTTCATAAAGAGAAGAGCTTGTCGGTAGGGACAATGTCAATGCTCTCCAAAGAATGAAGCTGTGACGAGGGTAGTGCCCATGGAACCATACCACATCATACACCAATCAACCTTAGGGCTTTGATCTCTGATCGACTCCCATGCCGAAGAAGAAGAGAATCTCCCATTTGAGGAAGCCGCCCATATGGTGATATCTCCACTCCCAGGGGGGTGGCGGGGGATCGAATTGAGAGCGCCCCAAGCTTGCAGGAGTTGCGAAGAGGACACCCTTCTAGTGCACCAAAATCCATCAGACAAAATTGAAGAGACAGTGGCCATTTTTTCCCTACCATGATCAGCTCTAATCCTCTCCCCATACGCAAGTACCAGAACACCATGAGGATGCCAATTATCCAACCATAGGAGGGTTGAGGAGCCATCATCAATAAGGGATCTAATGTTTGGGAGTGCCATTTGCCTGTAACGAAGGATGGATCTCCAAACCCAAGAAGAATCTTTGCTTTCAGATACAGACCAGAGAGAGTCCTTATTAAGATATCTACTATATATCCATTTGATCCATATGCCGGATTTTTTTCCCACTAATTGCCAAATCAACTTGATGATATAGGCGAGATTAACCTCTTTGATTCTCCTAATACCTAGCCTGCCCTCCACCTTTGGCAAACACACTTTTCCCCAGGCAATAGTATGAAGGAATTTGTTGTTTCCCCTCCCTTTCCACAAGAAGACACATAATGCTTTCAATTTTCCGGATTACTGAACTAGGAAGTCCAAAAATCCCTGTCCAATACAGATAGGAACTCTGCATGACTGATCTAACTAGCTCAATCCTGCCCGCATAGGATAAGACACTGGCTTTCCAAAGTTGTAACCTCTTCCTTAACCTGTCAAGAATGGGAGAACAATGATGGACAGATAGCCTGGCAGCAATGAGAGGCAGGCCAAGATATGTAACTGGCAGATTCCCAAGGGGAAAGTTACAATACGCCGAAGATTTTCAATATGAGGCTCATCAAGCCCAGACAGGAACAGGATGGATTTTTGCTTGTTGATGGTTAACCCCAACGTAGCAGAAAAGATCCCCAAGACATTCAATATGAGGCTCTAACTCTTTTCATTTAGATAAATGTGCTAGTCTGTTAGATGCTTCACCTACACAAATGGTTTATAATTGGGCTCAGCTTAGGCTGGGAAAATCTCAGTACTGGATGCTGGGAACTATATTTTTTTCTTATCTCAAAGGTGCTAGTTCTTCTAAAGTCCAATACTGAATCTGTTTGCTCTAGTCATCATTTTTATGAAATTCGTATGTCCTCTTTTAACTTGCAGGCTAATATAAACGTCCGGGCTATAGCTCAGGGTTGCTCCGAGTACAATATTACTGTAGTACTAAAGCGAGAAGATTGCGTAAGAGCTTTAAGAGCTGTGCACTCCAGGTTTTACTTGTCCAAAACCACAATTGCAATGGGCATTATTGGATCAGGCCTGATTGGTGGCACATTACTTGACCAGCTAAGGGATCAGGTCATTATTGGATGAGCTCTGGCATACACTTTTTCCTAATTTTCCTACCATTATCTTGTCTGTCATTCCTGGATATGTTGACGTGCTTTTTGTTATTGAACCGATGTCAAAATACTTCACTGGCTCTCCTTGACAGCAAGTTTTTCATTTCCTTTCATACTATATGCTATTCCTTTTATTTAATGACATGACAGTGTTCTTTCTTTGTTTTAGGAAACAGAAATTTTTATTTTACTATGCCATATCTTGCTATAAGAATAAAGTAACTTTAATATTGTCAGATGTTCCATCTGGTTTGGCAAGATGTGTACTTAGAATGTTCTTAGCATGAAATATGAATGAAAATCTTGGTTTCCAATTCCACATCTTTTCTTTTGGGGTGGGAGGGAAGGTACCACTACAGATGCCCTATTTTCAGGAACTAAAGAGTCATATTCATATCATCATATGTCACGTATCAGTCTTCTGCATCTGCATCTGCAAATGGGTTGGTTAGTTAGAATCTCATTTGTATATTTTGATTCCTGCTTTCCTGAAACATCTTTTGTCTGGAAATTAGTCAACCTTATTCACATGGTTATTTGAAACATCTTTTGTCTGGAAATTAGTCAACCTTATTCACATGGTTATTTGAATGATCTGCACAAGCTTGGTATGCAATTGGCATAATTTATCCCTTTGTTAATTGTGCTTTTTTGAAATAGGGAAAAATATCTGTTGCTGCTTGGTTTGAACTTTAAATTTTGTTCCAGAAAGTTTCCACAGTTGTTAAAAAAAATAAAATTGCTGTCAAACTGCCTCCTTGAAATGGGAAGTTTGAACAGAACTTCTACCCATAAGTAGTATGAATTACCTCAATTATATTTCTTAGATGTTCAACTGCTATGAACAATTTTTTTTCCTTGTCACAACATCAAAGTTACCACCAAGTCTATGGCAGGAACTCTTAAATTTGAACTCACACGGGTAATCAGTAGATAACATTTTAAGAGGCATGCATTGAGAGTGGGCCATCTACAGGGAAAATAGTGCGGGCCTATAGGTCGGCAAGCTAAGATCAAAGACTGATAGAGAATATAGATAGGTACTAGAGTCCCACTAGTAGCTAACTTGGAAAGCTAGAAACCCACTAGTGCCCATTGTAGGAGTCTCTCCTAAGCCCGTTTGAGTATACAAGCAAAATAATATTCATGTAAAATATTCAAAGAGAATTGTTATAAAATTTAATGGATGCCTTTGAGAGTAGCCATGTTTCCAAGTTACGCAAGAAGACTAAAGGAAGGAAAATGCTAAAATCAAACAAACAACCAAAAACACTGTTCACATGAACAGTACCAACAGATTTTTAGAAAGTTTTGTTTTCTTTCTTAATTCAATTAAGTTAGATTTATTTCCATAAAATTATATATTAATTAACAATTCCTCTTTGCTACAGGATCACAATTCAGTCCAAACACAAATCTGCAGTAAAAAGTAACAAAGAAAACCACTTATCTGGAAATCCGACCGTCAGAATTTAATGAAATTTGGTATGAATGTTCTTTGTAACAATTGTGAACACACTTCCAAATTTGAGGATAATCCGAGAAGAATTGAAGCCGCTATCGAACTCGCAAACTTGCTGAATTTTGAATGTGATTTTATGCTTTGATCCAATCAGCAAAGAGAATAATGAAATATGTAATAAACCAATGTCTCCAATGAGTGAGGAGTGTTAGAAAATCAAACAAAAGTTGAGAATTTCTAGGATTAAGGAGATTGGGTGGTTGAGTCTCACAACCGTGGGACCCAACCAGAAAAATAGGAGCTTGCTCTTAATTTTCTGGAAAAATCTCTACTCTCTGCCGCCAGCCCTCATCTCTTATTTATAACTTTGAAAGTTTACAAATAAAATAGGAAAGAAAAACTAAACTTAGAAAACTAAACTTCCTTTATAAAGTAGGAAGTTTCTAAAACAAAGACATAAGAAAGTTTCCAAAATAACTAAGTTTCTAAAACTTAGGAAAGTTCCCAAACTAACTAAACTAAAACTTAGGATAGTTTCCAATATAAACAAACTTCTAAACTATGAGAATAGGGTCAATTATAGGCTAATGAGTGGTACTGTTCACGTGAACAGTGCCGTGAACAGTGTCGTAACTTTGATTGGCTCATGGTCTTTGATCTGCATCATATGGAAATCTTGAAAACAGAAAAAATATTAAAGAATTTTTAGAATTCCAAAACTCTTTTGGAATTCCTCATACATAGATAATAATTCTTAGACATAGAAATTTATCCTCAAGACATTGAAAATTGTTTCGAAGACATGGGGAACTACAAACATGACATTGAAAATGAAAACATTGAATGCTGCCTTGGAATACAAAAAGACAAAATAGAGGTTGCTAGAAGATGGAAGTTGTAGAAGCTTCTAGAATAACTTTAGTACTGTTCATGTGAACAGTGGTAACTGGAATGGGTTGGGCTGAACCAGGCCAGGTTAGGCCATGGGTCTGGTCTTGGACTTAGCTGCCCTCATTTACGAGTGTACTTCTTGGAAAAGTACTGATGAGGCCTATGTGAGGGGTCAATTTTTGGATCAGGTGGATGCACTGCATCAACTCCCTCCCCGGGTTAAAAACATTCGGCCTTGACAAATGTAGAAGAGACATATATTGCTCATAAAGATCTGGTCTATGCATTTGAAGTCGTCGGCATGGACCCAAGTGAGATTTTTCGTTGGATGACCCTTCCACTTCACAAGGAATTTATAATAGCCACCTTCATTAAGTGTCATGATGTAGCGATCATCAATAACATCTTCAATGCATTTGTTGGGAGTAGACTTGAATTGCGGGAGCTGAAGGCGGTGTTACCTTCATCAGAATAATGGCCTGTGTAAAGAGTTAAATCAGCCACATTGAATCATTAGTAATATTCATGTTAGGTGGCAATTCCAACCCATGCATTTGGGCAATCTTCTTGAGGACTTTGTGAGGACCCATCTTCGTAGACGCAACTTGTGGTTTGGTTCCAAGAGCAAACCTTTCTGCGGGAATGCGAACCACAACCATATCTACGGGCTGAAATGTCACCAGATGGAAATGCCTATTGGTTGTGGCAGCATTGTTATCATTGCTAAGAGAAATTCACCATCGCATGTCAACTTGTACTTCGGTGATATGCCTAATGAACTTATCGGCTTCTTTGCTGATTTTTGCATGGGAGGGAAGTGGGACCAAGTCAATAGGTTGTTTGGACTGAACTCCAAGCACAATTTCAAAGGGAGGGCATCCAGTGGTTTGGTTTACCGAGCTTTTGTGGGAAAACTTAGTAATATCAAGGATGGATGTCCATGTTGTCTCATAATCTCGCACCAAGCATCGTAAAAGGTTGCCTAACTCCGATTGACAATCTCTGTTTGTCCATCAGTTTGCGTATGGAATACTGTTGAGAACTTCAATTTGGTGTTGGTCTTTAACCAAAGTGTCTTCCATAAATAGCTCATAAATTTGACATCTCGATCCGAAACAATAGACTCTGATAACCATGGAGTCAAACAAGCTCTTTGAAAAAGAGGGTAGCAAAATGTCGTGCATCGGAGGTTTGCGGCACGGAATGAAGTGTGCCATTGATGCATTGGCGGGCTCACAAGATGAGATGGGCTTAGGCAGAAATCTTTGTAGGAGTTAATTTGAATTAGGATATGTTTGTAATATTTTATTTTGGGAAATTTAGGTGGAAAATTTAGGTGGAAAATTTAGGTAAGATTTTATTTTAGTTTCCTTTGTTAATGGCTTAGTGAGCAAGCAATAAGTTATGGTAGTATTTCATTCCCTTCTTTTTGGTTTTTATTTTGATTAGTGATTTTATTTAGTTACTAGTTTTATTTCAATTAGTTTAGGCAAGTTTTCCTTTTAAAAGCAAGTGTAATAGTTTTATTATTTAGAGATTTGAAGAATGAATTGAATATTGTGTTTTGAGTGCCTGCGGGCAGAAGTTTAAAGTTCTCTCTCTCTCTCTCTCTCTCTTCTTCGTCTATGTGAACCAGAACAGCCTTTTCCTTAAGCTAGTTCCCCCCTTCTTTCTCTTCTTTCTTTTCGTTTCTGTCACTGTTCCTCACTACTTCCCTCGTTCCAGCACTCGTCGGAACCCTTAACAAGAGTTCAATCTCTCTGATCCCTTTCCCTTTTCCCCTACAATTCTGGGCGTGTACCCCTTCCATAGATGATCTAAACCCTCAAAAGCCCATGACTGGAAATCTCTTCCACATTGAGAACCGAAACCTGCAATTCAATCTGTTCTCTCTCTTCCGCAAGACTTAGTTTCAGGTATTTTATTATCTTTATATAGTTGATTATTAGGTCTAATAGTTGTTGGGTTCAAGAGGCATTGTTCTTGTGATTCAACTCCTTAAATTGCAGATCAAATGAATCTCTATCGAATGAGTTCTCTTATCTGAAATTAATTTGGTTTACCACCCCCCTCTATTCTGTCGTGAGCTTGAAGAAGAAGCAATATTCCAGAAATTACAGAAAACCCCTTGGTCTCTAATGTCTATTTTTAATTGATCCTCCTTCATAAGTTCCTTTCCAGATTTACTCTTTGGGTTAATATTTTGCTTCCAGCTTTGCTCTGTGGTCCTAAGTGTCTGTTTGTCTTACTTCAATAGACTTTAGATCCTTCTGAATTTCCTTTTAATTACAGTTTTGCCACTACTATTCTTGAGCTTATATTACCACTAGGCTGGGTCCATAGGATCCAATTAGGTTTTTCCAACCCGGGTCTCACATCAGTCATCTTGGAGAGGCGGTCAACAACTACAAATATATAATCATGCTTGTCCCGAGTAGGGGGGAAGGCCAAGCACAAAATCCATTCTCAAATGAAGACATGGTGCATGAGGAATGGGCAGCGGGGAGTACAAGCCGGAATTTAGTTCGGTTCCTTTAGCAAGTTGGCTAGTATGGCATTCCTTAATCACATGCTCAACATCCTTCAAAAGGTGGGGCCAATAGTAGCAATCAGCTACTTGTGAGAATGTCTTATCAAGCCCAAAATGTAATCCCAATCCTCCATGTAATTCTTAAATAAGGTACTGCCTTAGGGAAGCTGTGGGAATATATAATCGGATGCCTATAAACATTAAACATAGTTCTAAATTTTGGCCGAAATGTTTTGGTTTTTTGCAATACCAAAACAAAATGTAGGTTCGAAACGAAAAAGTCCCAATGTTCGGTCCGAAATCATTGTTTCGACCAAGTTTTGGTCGAAATCTCTACTTTCGGCTGTAACTTGGTCGAAACATCTTATAAACTGTGTACTCTGACCTTAGAAGTCAGATTGTTAGAATAATACAAGACGGGGAACAATATACTGTGTACAGGAGGGATTGTGTATAACACAACACTTATTTATGATTAATATCATTTAAGTAAATCTTTGTTCATTTACTTAAGATAGTATTCATAAATAAGCAAACACCCCTGTTTGAATCTAATAAAAATAGTTTAAAATTCAAATTCCAAAAGAATGAAAGTCAATTTTCTAGTTCAAGAACAAAAATTGATTTTCGATCGTAGGGCGATTTTCAACTTTCAAATATTGGTTTTTTCTTCAATCTAAAAATTCCATAAATCAAGAGTAAAACATCATTAAAAACCAAGAATCTGCCAAAACAATCTTTTGTTTTGATGTTCAAAAAATTAGTTCCATTCAGACAACTTTAAACAACATTCGCATACTTCGAACAGGGTTTGACCGGAGCATAACTCCTTTAATGTAATTCGGATTCAAATAATCTCGGATTTGTTGCAAAGTTGATTATGTTAGCTTTCCAACAAATCTGACATTGTTTGAACCAGAGTTATATTGAAGGAGTTACGCTCCGGTCAAACATTGTTTGGAGTATACAAATGCTGTTTAAAGACATTTGAATGAGAATTATTTTTTGGACATCAAAACAAAAGATTATTTTGGCGAAGTTTTGGTTTTTAATGATGTTTTACTATAATAAGATTTATGGAATTTTTAGAATGGAGAAAAAAGCTAATATTTGAAAGTTGAAAATCACCTGAGATTGAAAGTCTAGTTTTTGTTCTTGAACTGGAAAGTTGACTTTTTATTCTTTTGGAATTTGAATTTTAGATTATTTTTATTGGATTCACATGGGGGTGTTTGTTCATTTATTAATAATATCTTAAGTAAATGAAATATAAAAGTTATATTTCATTTACTTAAATGATATTAGTCATAGATAAATGCTGCCTATTTAACCCTGAGTAGAATCCTTAGTTCCAATGTACATTAGCATATTATAATGTAGACATAGAATTACCATTTGGGATTTTTTTTTCGCAAATCATTCAATGGATTTGTTAAGAAGGTAAGAATGCATTACCCAATAATATTGGCTCCAAAATCAATTTTTTTGCCATTGAAATTGATTTTGAAACTTGCCAGAAATTTTCCGTTGTTTCGGTGAAATTTCGGCCTAAATGGCTGAAATTTTGGTTTCTGGCCTGGTCGAAACCAAGCACGAAACTGAAATATAGAACCTTACCCACAAAGAGATAACCATCATACAATGAGTTTTTGGAATCATTCCCACCTTGCTGTAATTTTTTGTAGACTTTGGGAAAATCCTTGTCTTTGGGATACTTAGTCTTGTCAATGTTCATAGCGTAGGCTGAAAAGGTATTGATAATTTGTACTTTGCGGCTTAGTGCATCGGCCACAACATTTTCCTTGCCTGCTTTGTGTTTGAGTGCAAAAATAAATTCTTGCAGGTATGCTACCCACTTGGCATGCTTTTGACTCACCGACTTTTGTGAGTGCAAGTGTTTGAGAGCCTCATGGTC
The DNA here is from genome assembly GCA_028583415.1 of Protea cynaroides. Lineage (NCBI taxonomy): Eukaryota > Viridiplantae > Streptophyta > Magnoliopsida > Proteales > Proteaceae > Protea > Protea cynaroides. Next base: position 19,806,005 of record CM053272.1, read on the forward strand.
CGTAAATAAGATAAACTCCTTGCCAATCAAATACTGTCGCCAATGTTTCAAGACTTAGAACACATTATACAACTCCAAGTCATAAGTTGAATAACGCCGTTTGGCATCATTGAACTTCTCACTATAAAAGACAATAGGGTGTTCAATTTGCATAAGAACGTCATCAATACCTACATGTGAAGCATCGGTAGATACTTCGAAAATAGTATCAAATTGGGAAGCCATAGGACAGCTGCCTCTGTCATACACTTCTTGATGAGAGTGGAGGCCTTAGTGGCTACGATTGTTCACTCAAACTTGCCTTTGCCTTTGAGACATTCGGTAATTGGGGCCATGATGGTGCTGAATCCTTGGTGATTCTCTGATAAAACAAGGCCAAGCCATGGAAGCTTCAGACTTCAGTGATGGTCCTTGGGGTAGGCCAATCAATTGTTTTTAATTTTCTATGGATCAGCTTCAACATCTTTAGAGGAGATAGTATATCCAAGGAAATGAACCTTAGGTAACATAAAAGAACACTTTTTCAAGCTGATATATAGCTTCTTTAAATGGAGAATTCGCATCACACAACGCAAGTGCTGATATAGATAGATTCTAGTACAAGTATTCATGTTGGAACAAGCCCAAACCAAGCCCAAAGTCTAGTCTAATGGGTTAATAAGTAGCCTATTGGCTTATATGGGTTATGGACTAATATTTGTTACGTTTTCTTTTATATTACGCCTATTTTGAAAACCCATATATGAGTGATAAGTGGTCCATACGAATTTAGAAGTCTAAGAGTCATTAGTGAAGTCTAAGAGTCATTTTTAAAGTCTAGGCTTCATTAGTGGAGTTTACTTTCCTAGGTGAATTAATATAGTGGGTTTTACTTTCCAGGACAGCATTAATGTTTTTATTTTCAAATTCTTGTTTGTAATTCCCCATGTCTTGGGAATAATTTTCAATATCTTGGGACAATTTTCTATATCTAGGAATTATTATTTATGTATGGGGAATTCCAAAGGGTTTTTGGAATTCTAAAATTGTCTTTAATATTTTTTTGCTATATTCAAGATTTCCATATCTATATAATGCAACTATGGCTGCTCTCAAAGGCATCCATCAAATTTTATAACACTTTTATCTCTAAATATTCTACCTGAATATTTTCAATTGTGTGACTCAAGTGGGCTTAGGTGAGATTCCTATGGCAGACACTACTGGGACTCTAGTTTGCCAAAGTTGTCTTCCGGTGAAACTCTATTACCTATCTCTTGATTCTCTACTAGTCTCCGATCTTGGTTTGCTTACCTTTAGGTTTGCATCAAGTGCTCTAAGTGTTCGTTTGTATTTTGCTATAAATCAAAATATCATAAAAATACACAACCAAGAATTTGCCAATGGATGGGTGATGTACTTGAGTCATCACTCTCATAAAAGTGGTAGGGACATGGTAAGTCCAAAGGGCATAACCTTCCATTCATAAAGTCCATCTTTGGTTTTGAAGGTTGTTTTCCACTCATCTTCTGGACGAATGCTGATTTGGTGATATCCTCTCTTCAAATCAATCTTTGAAAGATGCTGGAGTTGGAGAGCATATCCAACATGTCATCGAGCCAAGGAATAGGAAACCTGTACTTCACAATGATCTTGTTGATAACCCGACTGTCGACACACATCCGCCACGAACCATCCTTCTTTGGGGTGAGAAGGGCTGGTACAGCACAAAGACTCATGTTTTCTTGGAAAAATCCTTTTTTTAATAAATCAACTTGTCTTTCCAACTCTGCATGTTCCGTAGGGCTCAAATAGTGAGGGGGCAGATTTGACAAAACTGACCCTGGCACAAGGTCAATAGCTTGCTGAATATCCCTTAGAGGAGGCAACTCATCTGGAAGTTCATCAGGTACAAGATTTGCAAAATTAGTCAACAAAGCCTTGATAGCTTGGGGAAAGTTAATGTTGGGGTGGGGGTAACTTCCGTGGCAACCAAGGTCAAAACAAGGCTAGTCTCAGTACTTGTCTGCATGAACTCCCGATGTGGTACAGCTAATGGTTTAACACCACTGGATCTACTTTTCTTTACCTTTTTCTCGGGCTTTTGGGCTAGTGCGTTGTTGGTGGGTTTGCTTTGTTGTCTCATAGCTTGTAAATTCATAGGATTGAAGATGATTTTCCTTCCCTTGAAAGTGAAAGAGCAAAGATTTTTCTTGCAGCCAAGTGCTACATAAAGTAGGACATCTGTCATACCCATAAGAGGCCAACTTAAGAGGAGCTGAACATCTTTGATTGACCACTATAGTGTTCCCATTGAGGAGGGATACTTGATATGGTTGTTGATGCTTCTCTGCTTGTAGATTGACTTTTGCAAGAAATCCTTGAGATACAACATCAACATAACTACCATTGTCAACAATAACTTATGCTACTTTGGGTCCACATGCCATTCTGTTGTAAAAAATACATTGTCGCCACCAATCTGTTGTTAAAAATATATTATCACCGCCAATCTTCACCTTTAATTTGAGCTACTAGGATACGATGAACAACATAAACATCACGAGGTTCCAAATCATCATCTTGGATCTCATTGACAAAGACATGATCATCTTCATTGTCTAGAGGTATGCCATCATTAGTTTCGAGTTCGACATCATTATTAGGTTCAGGTTCTACACAACAAGATTAGCACGTCGTGTCTTTGTGGACAAAATTTAGCAAAATGACCAAACTGATTGTAGTGATAACAGTTTGTGCCTTTATCACTTTCTCTCATAGGAGACTTCCCCTTATCCATAGTTTTAGGAGTAGTGCCTAATTGGTGAGGGGGTCTATAGTTGAGTGGCTGATTATAAACATTCCTCCTGTTATCTCTAGTTGGGGTGTCAAAGGATCCCAAGGGTAACTTTAACAAATCTTCAGCTTCTAGGGTCTTTTGGTAACAATCCTTAATGTCATAAAGGCTAGTGGTTCCCATGGCTCTCTGGACCTCAGGTTTCAAGCCAAGCTTGAACTTGGACATGAGTAACGTCACTAGTTTCAATACTAGTGCGAGAGAGTAAGGAAGCAAATTGTTCAGTGGATTTAGCCACGGATAGGGTACCTTGCTTAAGGATATTGAATTGATCATGGAGTCGATCAACAAAAGAAGGAGGAAGGTAATTGTCCTTCAGATCATCCTTCATTTCTTCCCATGTTGTGATGGGATAACCCCTTGCAAGCATTCTATTTTCATGCAATTTCCACCATTCTCGAGCATGACCAGTTAACTTGGTCCTGACGAGTTTAATTTTTCTAAACTCAGGCGTTTCAAACCACTCAAAGTAATCATCAACAACATTTAGCCAGTCAATAAATACCTGGGGGTCGAGCTTTCTATTGTATTCTTTTAGTTCCATCTTGACTTTATGTGTGTCATCTTGTCTTTAGGGAGGTTGACCAACATTCCGATTAAAATATGACCGTATGTGCTCCTCGAAGCTTGGTGAATGATGTGGTTGTGGTGGTGGAGGATATGCATTAGTTGTCAAAGGAACTCTTCTAGCATTGTAGGAACTAGGAACTAGGAACTGGCTGGTGGTGGATGATAGTCACCTCCTACTTCAATGGAGGTTGTGAGGTAGAAGGCTATCGTTATTCCAAGGCTATCATGTGAGCATATAAGGCTTTTATGGAGTCAAGAATATGTTTCATAGTAACAGAATCTTCTCCAGCTGATTGAGGATTATTCTCTTGACCAGACATAGCATCGATTCCAATTTGGTGCCGACCTAAAAGTTGGCAAGCCAAAATCGAAGACTGATAGAGAATAGAGATAGGTACTAGAGTCCCACTAGTAGATAACCTTGGCAAGCTAGAGTCCCACTAGTGCTCACTGTAGGAGTCTCACTTGAGCCCACTTGAGCTACACAAGCAAAATAATATTCAGAGAGAATTGCTGTAAAATTTGATGGATGCTTTTGAGAGTAGCCATGTTTGCATTATATAGATATGGAAATTCTGAATATAGAAAAAATATTAAAGACACTTTTAGAATTCCAAAACCCCTTTGGATTTCTCCATATACAACAACAACAAAGCCCTATCCCAACAAAGCCTTATCTCCATACATAGATAATAATTCCTAGACATAGAAAATTGTCCTCAACACATTGAAAACTGTTCTCAGGACATGGGAACTACAAACAAGACATTGAAAATGAAAACATCTTGGAATATGAAAAAGCAAAATAGAGGCTACTAAAAGATGGAAGTTGTAGAAGCTTCTAGGATAACTTTCATACTGTTCACGTGAACAGTGCAACTGGAATGGGTGGGTGGCCTGGCTGAACCAGGCCAGGCTAGGCCATGGGTCTGGTCTTGGACTTGGGCTGTCCTCCTTTATGAGTGTACTTCTTGGAAAAATACTCATCAGGCCTATGTGGGGTCAACTGTTGGATCAGGTGGATGCACTGCATTAGAAAAGGGTGTCCATGATTTGTGTAGGAGAGCTGATTCGAGAATTAAATTTATGACTCTTACTTGGAGGTGCAAAGGAATAGCTGTTATGTCTTTTAGCTAAGGAAACTTTCCATGGAATTGCCATTATCATGCAGATTGTTATGGAAATGTTACTATGGAGGCATCCAATTGGCATGGTTTATGTGCATTTTTTTCTGATAAGAAATTTGCATCTTTTTTGTACACTCTAACACAACCTTGATGATTGGTTGTGCTAATGCTACATGAGTGAGTTGCTTATGTGTGCATAGGCTTGTGGGCAAGGTTTAAAATCTCGCGTCTCGGAGGAGTCTCGGCCTCCTCCGAAACAGAGAACTCGGCGAGATCTTGCCGAGACAGTGTAAAAACAACAGTGTAAAAAGGCTGTCTCGGTGGCCAAAACTCATTTTTTAGGCCTCAAACTTCAGGGGAACCTCATTTTTGCATACATGAACACATTTGTAGCCTAAAATTGTAAAAATAATGACTCTTTGTGGTTGTTTGGGTTTACACCATGTTTTGGCAGTAAACTTAGGCTAATATTGGCTATTATACTCAATCAAATATGGCAAATGAGACAATAACATAATGCATTAGGGGAATGAGAAACAAAATAACACTTCTTTATAAATCATTACATCATAGTTCAAATGTCCAATATTGGATGATCCCATAGTACCCATGAGCCCATAGTCCATAACTCCACATTCCACATACAATGTCTAATAATACGTAGAGTGTCGTAGATGATCCATCCTACTATCATCATACATTTTACAAACTTTTATTTTTTTCTCTTTCATAACCTCATGTAAAAATCTCATTTTTAAGCAAGAATCTTACCTTCAACGGTTGATACAAAGCTCCCACAGCAATCCCCGTAGTCCGAAGCACCACCGGAAGCAAATTCAAAGATCAAACTGAGAAAAAATGAGGAAGAAATCAAGTATTCTTCAAAAAAGTAGAGAAAACACCAACTTACCTGTTCTCGTTGAGTTCTCTACTGAGAACAGGGCATAGGCCATTTTATTCATTTTGAAAAAAGGTCAAAAAACAATTTCTCTCCGAGATCTCGCGAGAAATTGACGAAATTAGTCAAAAACACCGAGATCTCGCCAAGATGAGTTATCGACCTCAATTTCGTCTCGGCTAGTGTCGAGACTAGGGAGATTACGGCGAGATTTTAAACCATGCTTGTGGGTAGGGTTAGAGCTGAAAGTTTGAAAAAAGATCTGATTTATCTCCGATAAAATGATTGAGGGTAATTTCAACTTTAACAGTCTAACAAAGGGTCTGAAGTTTGACTAGTGTTCTTTGAAAAAAATGCCAATTTGTTGCTACTTTTCAATGTCGAGGCAGCTGTTGAGAATTGATACCAAACTGTTTAATTTTCCCTTTGAAATAGGAAAGTATAGAAAACAGTATAATCATTGAGAGAAGGATGGAGGAAAGGAAGAAGAGAAATTGATGTGAAGAAAAGAGAGTTCGGCCAATATGGTCAGCTTTGTACTATTCTTATAAATTAAAAAACATAGTTGTCAAGGCATCATGGTTTGAGAACTCGGTTTCAACATGTTTAGAATCTCGGTCTGGTTTTGACCTGTCTTGACCAGGGTTCCACCAGACACTTATATCACAATAGTATATAGAGTTACATGTTTTGATTGAAATCTATATGTTTCGACAGGTTTTGACTGAGTGGAAGGGTTTCAACAGGGTTTTGACCAAAAGCCCAGGGACAATACTTATTTATGACTAATAGCTTTTAAGTATATTTTCTTTATGTTTCATTTAATCAAGATATTATTCATAAATAAGCAAATATTTCCTATTTGAATCAAATAAAAATAGTCTAAAATTTAAAGAACAAAAAAGTAGTAGAAGAAGAAGAGAGAGAAAAGTAGAGGAGTTCATACGTAACAATGGGGAGAGAATTCGAGTATATTTTCTTTTGGTAATAGTCTATTTATTAATAATAAAGTGAGAAATTACAGAAACATACCCTTAGTTAAGATTGACCACTAAGGATAAGTGGAAAAAGACTAATAAACTTCTAACTAAAATATAATTTATAATGACCAAACTACCCTTAATTAATGTTACATCCCTTGGATCCAATACGGGTACACTTTAACATTCTCCCTCAAGCTGGAGCATAAATATCACCCATGCCCAACTTGGAACAACCTTGAAGAAACATAGGCTTGAACAAAGCATCGGTAAACATGTCATCAAGTTGTTGAGAAAAATTGATGAATGGTATACATATAATTTTCCTCTTCACAACATCATGAACAAGATGACAATCAACCTCAATATGTTTAGTCCTGTCATGAAACATTGAATTATTAGCAATGTGGATTACCGCCTAATTATCAGAATACATTTCAATGTGCTTGGTAATGGGGAAACCCAAGCTCATGAAGTAGAGATTTCAACCACATCAACACAACGGCATTATGAGGTATTGCTCGGTACCGTAGCTTTAGCACTTGAACGCTCCACAATAGTCTCCTTACTCCTTCACATTACCAGATTACCACCCACGGAAGTACAATTAACCTATTGCAGGCCCAATCAGCATTTGAATACCGAAAACATCCCTATTTGGCCTATAGATAGGACCCTTGCCTGGAGCACCTTTTACTCTTTTAGATATTGTGAGATCCAACACGTCATTTCCCAATGTGCCTGCTTGGGAGTCTTCATAAACTGACTAGTAACCCCTACTACAGAGGAGATATCTGGTCGAGTCATAGTAAGATAGATAATTTTTCTTACCAGTCTCCTATACTGATGCCTATCTGTAAGCTCCTAACCATCATCAGTGCCAAACTTCTGAAACTAGTCCATGCGAGTATCAGTGGAGTTGAAAGCTAACATACCTTTCTTAAACGAATGATCGAGCACATATTTCATTTGAGGCAGAGTATAGCTTTTGTTGCTTCTCACAATTTCAAGTAGTGAAAAGCAGCTAAATGTTCATTTGAAATGCTTTTGCAAACAAGATTTAACCAACTAATGCCAATAGAGTTGTTGGAAAACAGAATTGTTGAATAATATGAATGAGAAAATGGGAGAGATTAATATTCTCCCGCCATCCCTGCTTTATTTATAATAAGAGAGATTACAAACTAATAGGAACTCTAGAGAGACTAGGAGTCCTAGTTAACTAAGGAAAGGAAGAGTCTTAGAGGGACTAGGAGTCCCAGTTATACAAGGAAACAAATAAGCCAAAACATAATATAAATTACTATACTATATACTAATGATGATATTCAACACTCCCCCTCAAGTTGGTGCATATATATCAACCATGCATAACTTGGATAATAATTGATGAAATTGTTTCCCTGGGAGTCCTTTTGTAAAGATGTCTGCCACTTGATCACTGGACTGAACATATGAAACACAAATTTGTCTACTATCTAATTTTTCCTTGATAAAGTGACGATCAATTTCCACATGCTTGGTTCTATCATGTTGCACTGGATTGTGAGCAATATTGATTGTAGCCTTATTGTCACAAAATAACCTCATAGATTGGGTGGTATGGATTTTAGATCCTTGAGTAATCCCTGCAACCATAACAACTCACATATCCCCTGAGCCATAGCTCTAAACTCAGCCTCTGCATTTGAATTGGTTACCACATTTTGCTTCTTGCTGCGCCAAGTCACCAGGTTCCCTCAATAAAGGTACAATATCTTGAAGTAGATTTTTTATTTGGAATTAATCCTAGTCTGCATCAGTGTAGGCATCAATTCTGAGATGACCCTGAGAGGAGAGTAGGATTCCTCTTCCAGCAGTAGATTTGAGAAAGTGCAAAATGCGGAGAACAACATTCATATGAGAATTATAAGGGTCATGCATGAATTGGCTCATTAAGCTCACTGTTAAAGCAATATCAGGTCAAGTATGAGCCAGATATATCAACTTTCCAACTAGTCGTTGGTATTGTTTGTTGTCAACTGGTGTACTGGTCTTTTCTTGCAGTTTGACATTAGGGTCAATTGGTGTTTCACAGGGCTGACACCCTAAGAGACCCGTCTCTGAGAGAAGATCGAGTATATACTTCCTCTGAGACAAATAGATACCTCTGGTGGAGCGAGCAACCTCAATCCCAAGGAAATATCTCAGTTTTCCTAGGTCTTTGACTTCAAACTCCTTTCCCAAGAAGATCTTCTGCTGTCTAATTTCTTCATCATCACTACTAGTAGCCACAATATCATCAACATATACTATGAGAATAGTAATTTTGCCCTCCCTCTGCTTAATGAACAATGTGTGATCAGCATTGCTTTGTCTGTAGCCTACAGAAGTCATAGCTATGTGGAATCTCCCAAACGATGCCCCTAGGGATTGCTTGAGTCCATAGAGAGATCATTTCAACTTATATACTTTTCCTTCAGTGGCTGATGAGATAAACCCTGAAGGAACATCCATGTACACTTCCTCAGCTAACTCCCCATGAAGAAAGACATTCTTGACGTCCAGCTGCTGTAGATCCCAATCAAAGTGTACTGCACAGGCTAAAATGACTCGAATAGTAGTCAATTTTGTCATTGGGGCAAAGGTCTCCTGATCGTCGATTCTATAAGTCTGTGTGAATCTACGGGCAACTAATCTGGCCTTGTATCTGTTTATAGACCCATCTTCTTTCTGCTTTATAGTAAAGATCCACTTACACCCAACAGTCTTCTTCCCTGGTGGAAGTTCAACTAGGTCCCATGTCTCATTTTTTCTCAGGGCAGTCATTTCCTCTACCATGGCTGCCTTCCATCTTGCATTTGCAACTGCATCCTGCCAATGTTTGGGAACAGACACAGGAGACAATGATTTATAAGAGACATACTGAGATATAGGATGTTGAGTACAGGACCTAGTGCCACAAAGGGCGATAGGTAAATCTGACTCAGAGGGAAAAATATTACCAGACTGAAGGATCTCATGTTCTGAAACAGTTTCTCGATCCAGAGCTGACGAAGGGATGTGTGTAGGTGCGTTGATGGTGGTGGTCCTTCCCTGCTTGAGTGTAGTACGGCTGTAGACTTGATGGCGAGGTGTCTCCATGGGAATTTGTTTAGCAGAGTGTTCAGGATAAGGTGATGTAGGCTCAGGAGAAGGTATTGTAGGCTCAGGAGGTGCTATTATCTCCCCCTGAAGTGGAGCATAGGTGTGATGATAGGCCCATCTTCTTAAAGACTAGACTCCCCCTGAAGATGGGACACTGGGTAGTAAGGAAGGTGCTCATAAAAGACAACATCCATGGAGACAAAAGTGCGGTGGGTGCGAGGGTGGTAAAATTTATAGCCTTTCTGGGTTGGAGAATATCCCAAGAAAAGACCACGAAAACAGTGTGTCTGGAGATCGATGGTTGCGCACATAGCATAAGCAACCAAAGATCTTAAGAGGAATAGTATGGGAGGCATTACTGAGAAGAAGGGTTAAAAGAGAGTGATTATCCAAGATTGGGGTTGGAAACATGGTTGATAAGGTAGGCTGAGGTAAGGATAACATCACTCCAATATTGTTGTGGCACATTGCGGGCAAACATCAACGCACGAGCCACTTCAAGGAGATGGTGCTTTTTTTTTTCTGCCACCCCATTCTGAGCAGGAGTATCAACACAACTTGTCTAGTGCAAAATACCATTATCAGCCATATAATATTGAAACTCTCCATCCATGTACTCTCTACTATTGTTACTCCTAAGAATCTTTAAAGAAGCTTGAAACTGAGTCTTAATGATTTGGTGAAACTGACGAAAGGACTGAAACACTTCACTTTTATTATGTAAGATGTTAACCTAAGTAGTTCTAGAATGAAAATCCATAAATATAACAAACCAACGGTGATTAGTAATGGAATTAGTTTTAGCTGGTCCCCAAACATCAGAATGAACTAAATGGAAGGCAGTACTACTGCGTTTAAATGATGGACTATACAAAGATTTAGTTTTCTTAGCCAGAATACAAGCTTCACAAAAAAACTCGTATTGTTTACATTTATTTGCAAAAGAAGGAAAAAGACTCGCTAAAACTTTAAATGATTGGTGCCCGAGCTGCTGGTGCTACTGTTGAAGATCTGAGGATGCCGAATAGAGATGATGTAATGGGCTTGGGGAGGCTGAAACAGACTTTGAGATACCGTCCTCAAGTAAATACAGACCACCTTGTATTCTACCACATCCAATCGTCCTCTCTGTTGCCAGATCCTGAAACAGACAATAAGAAGGAATAAAACGTAACTTTGCAGTTTAATGCAGAGGTAATGCTACTGATAGACATAAGATTGATATTAAATTTGGGAACATGGCTGCAAACTTAGGAGTGCATTGAATGGAACCTTTCCTTGATACAGAGGAGAGGGTCCCATCCGCCACACGGACAGTATTAGTTTCAGGATTAGGAAAATACTGATGAAATAGGCTATGGCTACTAGTCATGTGGTCTGTGGCACCTACGTCAATAATCCAAGGATTAGAGACCATTGACGCACAATGACCACTGAAACACATACCTGAATGAGCAAGGTGAGAACCTGGAGTGGTAGAGGTTGAAGTAGGTTCAAATGGCGATCCAAAGGTGGCAGCAGAGGGTGGCTGGAGCAAACGACTGAGTGCCTGAAGAATTTGATTGTCTTGCAGTGGAGCTGTGGGATCAGTGACCTGATGTGCTTCAATCTGATTTTCCTGTGGGCCCTTGAAGTTTTTGTTTTTCTGCATAAGTTTGTCTCTTTTCTTGGCTTCAAAGTCTGCTGGTTTACCATGGAGTTTCCAGTATGTGTCTTTAGTGTGTCAAGGTTTACTACAATGCTCACATTTCACCGTATCTCTGGATGCAGTGGAACCCTTGGGAGGTGGAGTAGATGTCTGGAGAGCAGACCTATCAGGAACAGAAGGTAATAACATAATAGCTCTTCTTTGGTCTTTAAACTGAACCATATCATATGCCTGCTCAGGTGTAGGAAAGGGATCCTTGCTGAGGATCTGTGAGCGTATGGGATCAAACTCGACATTCAGGCTGGCCAAAAAGGTGTAGACCCTGTATTTTTTTTCCCATTTCTTAAAAAGTGTAGCATCTTCATCACACTTGGCATGTATTGAGTCATAGAAATCAATGGCCTGCCAATGACTACGTAATTGAGTATAGTATTGAGAGACAGTTAACTCCTTATGGGTAGTTCCATGAACTTTCTTTTGTAGAGCATAAATTATCATTCCCAACTTGGGAATATGTATCCTTGGCAGACTTCCAAATTTGTGCAGTGGTATCCAATAATAAATATCCCTTGGCAATGGCATGTTGCATGGAATTGAGGAGATGTCGCATTACTAAGGAGTTCTCAGCATTCCATTTGTCCAGAGAAGAACCTTTAGTAATAGGTTTAGGGGAAGTTTAGGAAAAAGTTTAGGTATATGTTTAGCCAAATGGGGTAATGTTAGCCAATAGATTTTAGCCAACGATGGTAGAGGAAAGGTTGCTAGAAGGTGTTGGTAGTGTTAAGGGGTTTAAAGAAGTATGGTGGTAAGGTTTTTCTGGTGTCTAGGTGTGGCGGTAGGACTGTGGGTTAAGGAATGATGTCGACAGTAGGTTTGGGAGGTTTCCAGGTGTGGTGGTAGGGCTGTGGGGTTAAGGAATGAAGTCGGCAGGGGGTTTGGGCGGTTTCCAAGTGTGGAGGTGGGGCTGTGGGGTTAAGGAATGATGTTAGCAGGGGGTTTGGGAGGTTTCCAGGTGTGGCGGTATGGCTTCTTGATATCGACAGTAGGTTTAAGTGGTTATCTGAGACTGGCGACAGACACTTTGGGAGAAAAAAAAAACAGAAAAGAAAGAAAGGGAGGAGAAGAGAAGAGAAGAGAAGAGAAGAGAGGTATAGAGCTAACTTGGCTCTGATACAAACTAATAGGAACTCTAGAGAAACTAGGAGTCCCAGTTAAGGAAGAGTCCTTAGAGGGACTAGGAGTCCCAATTATACAAGGAAACAAATAAACCAGAACATAATATAAATTACTGTACTATATACTAATGACGATATTCAACAAGAATAATATCATCAATATACACAATCAGCACAATAACCAAGGAGCCGACGGCCTGACAAACACTGAATGATCTTAATAGCACTTGTGGTTTCAATTGGCACAACTTGGTTTCGACATAGGTCAAAACGAGTTAGTGGGTCGATGCCAATAAGTTCTAGGTTTTGATCAAAATGTGGTCGGGTTCAACCAGGTTTTGGTCTCTTTTTTTAACCAGCGCCTCTTATAAAAGGGTCTGTCTCGATCGAAACCTGACCAAGAGGCTTTTTTGAAAGTGGGTTTTTGAATTTTTGCATTCCAAACTGTTCAGCTCTCTTGCCAGTTTCTTCATCAACAAAGGTCTCTCAACCATTTTCTCTTTATTCATGGTAAACCATTCTCTCCAAAAGTAAATTTTTTATTGAGCATGTCTGACACCATGGAAGGTATACATTTAGGGGAGAGTTCTCAGAGTAGAGGTATTGGGCGTTGGCGTGCACCAGAATTCATGATCACACGGAGTCCAAGTCCAGCAATTTCTGAAGAAAGTGGCGTTGAGAGTATCGGTTCGACGGCATATGGTGGATGTGGATGGTATACTACTAGCACTAGTGGGTATGGAGGTGGGTATGGAGGTGAGTATGGAGGCGGGTATGGAGGCTCTTCTACTTCCTACCTCAGTAGTCAGTATAGAGATGACTCAGGTGTTAGGTCATCGGTCGCGACTCCATCTTCTCATTTCCTCCTATGTCGATGCCTACTTCGGCTCCACCCATTATCTCACTCGATCAACTTTTTCCTCAACTAGGATACCTACATTATGCTAATGATAATGTCTACATGTGGGCTGTCGGCGACTATCAGAGGAATTGGGCCCAAGGTATGTCGTGGGACTCATATGTCCTACAGTCAGAGGAGCATTATCGCCATAATCAGTGGTACGGTGCTCGTGCTTTAAATGTACCACGGAGCTCAATGTAGAATTGATTGGTGAGACTTAAAAGTTAAATGTATTAAATTTGAATGAATGTTTTTACTATTTTAATTCCATAATTTCATGTTCAATACATATATTATTATTAGATGATGTCTTCATAGTTAGGGTAACGTGGCTTAGTTTTCTAGTGTACAATGACATTCAGCTTTCAACGTACACTAGCAAACTTGGGTCCACACCACATGTAATTATTTTGGATGTCTTTTTTTCAAACTAACATGTGAAATAGGTATAAAAAGCTTGAAATAGGCTACCAAAAAAAAAAAAAAAGTTTTGGGCCTTGAAAGTTGAAACCACGACTTCAAGGTTTACCGGAAAAATCATAGGTTTTGACTGAGTTTCGGTCGAAACCTGAGATAACTCGGTTTCAAGGCAGGTCGAAACCGGCCTCAAAACTGGTAGCTTGATCCTTGAATAACACTGAACAAACCCATACTAAGTAACTACCTTATTGAATTTATCAAACTAGGTGTGGAAAGATTGCTTAAAGTCATAAATTACTTGATGTAGATTGCAAACCTTACTAGCATTCTCCCCCTGAGCAACATGCCTAGAGGTTGCTACATACAGATCTCATCTAGCAAGTCACCATAGAGAATAGCGTTCTGAATATCAAGCTGATATAACAGACAGTCAAGGTTGGCAACAAGAGACACAAGCACGCGAACAGAATTTAAATGGGCAATAGGAGAGAAGGTCTCAAATAATCTACACCATAAATTTGGGTATACTCCTTGGCAACCTGTCAGGCCTTGAGCTGCTCAACAGATCCATCAGGATTACACTTAATAGTATACACAGCGAAAATTAACTCTTTACCTGGAGGTAAATCAACTAAAGTCCAAGTCTTGCGAGAGACTAAAGTATACATTTTCACATCCATTGTTGACTTCCATCCAGATCAGAAAAGGCCTCATGATGATTTTAGATACAATAAAGGGCATACCCAGTGCATGAAAGTTTCACAACTGCGGGGTTTGGGGAGAGGTTAATGTACGCAGTCTTACCCCTGCTTTGCGAAGAGGCTATTTCTAGATTCGAACCCATGACCACCAGATCACAATAGAGCAATCTTACCATTTGCCAAGGCCCGCCCTGATTTCAGCCACCCTATGATTTTAGATACAATATGGGCAGATAATGACAAGGCAAAAGTATGAAGTGAGAAGGAAGATGTGACAAAGAAACACACTTTTGAATGGGATAAGCAAGCAAAGACCATTGGGTTCAAGAGTGTGTACCTTTGTGCAGTGGAATGGGCAAATCAGCAAGACTTGGGGGTATAATCAGGAACATCAGCCAAAGAGTCAGACTGAGTAGAGGACCATAAACTGAAGCTTGGAAATAGACAAATGACCCTAAGAGAAATGCCAATCCAAAGGTGAGACAGGAGTAACCGCCGTAGTAGTAGAAGAGAAATCATCATCCAGATTGTATAATTTATCATTCTCAGGCCCTCCACCAATCATCCTCTTTATCCAAAGATTTTGAAACACTAAAGGATGGATATAAAGAAACAGAACAATTCAAAGTTTTGAATGGAATTGAGGTATGTGATGAACAGAAGACAAGGACAAAGAAGTTGGTGAAGCAACACCATGTCTTGAATCCTGAGTAGAGCATCCATTAGCAAGGATCACTCTGGATGGATGCCTAGTAGCATGGAACAATGAAAATGCAGTAGACATACCAGTCATATGATCGGCTGCACCAGAGTCAACCCCACTTTTGGGAGAAGTGTAGTTGTACCTGTTTGGGCTAGTGTAGCAGTAGATGAGGAAGTGGAAGTTGCAAGATGTTGAAGATGTTTTAGTAGGTTGATTGAACCCGCTATAGCTTACCAAACTTAGCCCAACACCTCTCCACTGTGTGATTGGGCTTACCACAATAAGAGAACTGTAGCTGTTGAAAGGGCTGATTGGGCTGCTGGGCTGCTGTCCTCCTTTGCCACCAGCACCATGTCCTCTACCTCCCCTAGAACCACATCCACGTCCACCAGTACCAGTGACAAAAGCAAAGCTATCCTTGGTCGAGGGAAAGGACTCAGATTTGACACGCGAAGGAGAGACAATATGTTGGATATGACAAAAGGCTTCATTCATTGATGGGACAATTTCTCCTGAAGCAACCGACTCTTCATAGGCTGATGAAATTCATGGTCTAAGGGTGTCGTAGTGCATGATGCTCCCGCTATTGCAAAGTCTGGGGAGGGGCAGATTGTACGCAACCTTACCCCCGCAACCTGGAGAGGCTGTTTCCATGAAAGAAATTCATGATCTAAACCAGAAAGAAATTGTTGGCAATCTTGAACTCATCACATTGCGTCTTCATCATTTCCAAATCAATAGAGACGGTTGATAAATATTTAACAAATTATTAACTTGTTATAGGTTCTTGTCCTGAGAATAAATTTCCCGCAAGTCATCCTAGACACCTTTAGCAGTGGTGTGAAACATAAAATTGGCAGCTAAAAAGGGCTCCATGCTATTCCATAACCATACCAATAGTGTATCATTCTCCCGTATCCAATCTTTATACTTTGCATCAAAGGAAATGGGAGGATTGTAGTCAAATAATCTAATTTTCCTTTGGCATTGATGTAGACTTTAACATCCGCGTGCCCGAAGTAGGTAATTCGATGCACCATTCAGCTTAATGGATCAATAAGAGACTTAGTTTCAGCCATAATGAAAATCATGCAAATGCCAGCAACGAAGAATAAAGAATCCAAAACCAGCAGTAAACAGTACCAAAACAATACCTGGGGGCACAGGCACTCCAAAAAATCAAATATCAAATATAGGAAAGCATGATGCTCTGTGCATGGATGACAAGCAATAAAAAACCTCAGAAAATTGAATAACTTCAAGAAATCACTATCCAATCATCAATGTCAGCAGTGTACTACCGAAAAAAGAATTCCACATTTGATAGGAGAGAACCTGTCCAAGCCAAAAATAGGATGCAATCTGCTCAATATCACAGAAAAACAGTCACCAAAAACTGCATAGGGAGGGATCTCAGATGAGGTTGATACTTGCCTCATAAACCTTGGTTGATGGGGGGGAGCCATTGTAGAAAAAATCCAGTTGATCAGAAAAGGGATGCTGCATTCTGAACACCTACTTCGATTAGGCATCTTGAAAAAGAGCCAAAAACACAAATCAGCTGGGGGATTTCAATCCACGCATATCAATCCTCCTGCTTTTAATATTTCATCACACAAAAGGAGCCATCACATGAAGAATAGGAGCAGCAAAAGCTGCTGCACACACCACACGAATCTCTAGACTATAAAAACAGCAATCAAGAAACCACTCCTTAGTAACTGTACTCTGATTCCATGTAACAGAATCATAAACAGGTGAATAGTTCACGCACAAAGGAGAAGGAAGGAAGAAGAAGAGAGAGAGAAAAGTAGATGAAGAAGAGATTGACAGGAGTCAAGAAGAGTCTGTACGGTAACAAGGGGAAGAAAATGTTAAGTAGAAGTTTTCCCCCTCTTGGTAACAGCTTATTTATTAATAATAAAGTGAGAAATTACAGAAATACCACTTTAGTTAAAACCGACCAGTGAACATTGGACTAATAACCACCTAACTTTCTAATAAAACTTTAATGACCAAACCACCCTTCATTAATGCTACACCGCTTGGATCCAATACTAGTACGCTTTTAACACTTTTATTTATAAAATACAACCGAGAGGAGTGAGAGTTATTGATTCGATCCCTCTCTCCCTATTCCGTATTGTTCCTCTCCTTATCTTCTTGTTTTTCTCCTCCTGCTCCTACCCCCCTTGTGCATGGTGTAAACCACCTGTTCTTGCTACTGTTACATGTGTCTACACGGTTCGAAATTTAGATTTCTCTCTCTGTCGATACCAAAATATATATGTGCAATTTCAGTCCAATTGCATATAACATTTCACTATTCATCTTCTTTCGATTTCTTGCAAGACTGAAATATTTCGGTGAAATTTCGAACTATGTATCTACATGCGAGAGAGAGGGGTCATGTACAAATTGATTTCCCGTCCTGATGCATTGGATGATGAAGTACATGTGAATGGCCAACATGGGAGAGATAGAAGTCATATTTAAATTGATCTCTGGTCTGAGCCATAGTTTGAAATCTCGGTTCTCGAGGGTGTCTCGACCCTTGAGAAAACCGAGATTACCGAGATCTGGGTTGAGATCTCGGCGAGAACCTGCCGAAACTCCCAGAGGGTAAAAATGGGAGTTTTGATAGGTTTTTTTTTATTTTTTTTTTATTTTTTTTTATTTTATGGTTTAACCCATTTTTTAATGTTTTAAGTCCATTTTAGAGCCATTTTAAGGCTATATATTGCAGGAAAATACTTATTCAACATATATTAACACATTTGAAGCATAAAAAGTAATCAAAATATCGAAAAATCATACATTCATAAATCATAAATCCCACAAAATGACATAATTTACAAGTACTCATTATATGGAAGACTTAAATACTCAAAATGAAATAATACATTCCCATTAGTCCATCCCAATGTCTCATCATATGTAGAGTGGCGTGCAGGTTCCATCTGATCAGATTGACTTTGCTGAAGAAAATATATCTCGGTCTGATAAACAAAATCCTGCCACGACATCCTTCGGCTATAGAAGGTCTGGTAGTCTTCCACATATTTCTCATACACATGATCCGGGAAGTTTCTAAAGATACCCAACCTTGGATACAATTCACTATAATGTGGAGTAAAGTGAGCATATATTGGCTAGTGTGGGGGCGTGGTTCTTTGCAAATTTGGGACTGAAAAGAGACGGTCCACAAAGTTTGAGCCAGTCTGTGATGTAGCATTACTATTATTAGCGGAATAATCATATACACTTCCCATCATGCGGTCATCATCACCAGAATAAGAACCGTACGCTGAAGTGGTGCCAAATCCATGAGCACTCCACTGCCCCTGCTCCTGTCCACTGCTACCCTCAATGCTCAGTCCTCCAAAGCTTGTGGACATGCTATCAATTTCAACATCAGGCATAATATCAGGATCAGGAACGATGTCAAAGAAACGATCTTCTTCTTCTTCCATTGGTTGCAAAGGGCGTTCCCGTTGACGGGACCTATGTGTATACCCAGTTGTAGGCCGTGATGAAGATGCACGTCCACCATGATCTGGATCCTGTGTAGTGTGTGTATACTGACTCTCACCAGTCCATCTAATAATGGGTACAGTTGGTCTAGGTTCACCACCACCACCCTCATCACCACAGCCACCCTCATCACCACCACCACCCTCATCACCACCACCACCCTCATCACCACCACCACTACCATCATCACCACTATTATCAGAAGTTGACCAGCCACTTTGATCCATTGTATCATCATCGTCTTCTGAGTCACTAACAGTACCAGCTGGGGGGTCAAACGGTCTAGGCGACTGTGCGTGTACACGACCCTCATCCGAGGACATAAACCGCTCGAGATTAGAACCCATCAGAGCAGACACAGTGGGGTCGGGCATCCCACTAGGCTCATCCATCACTGGAACTATTGTCTCTCACCCATTCCACATAGGGATCCTCTTCATCTGAAGATAGTTGGAAGACGTCGGCTAGCTCGATCAGCTCTTGTTTATTTCTTTGTTCAAATTTCAAGCATTGTACCCTCAGTCTCATGTTGTAATGGACGTAGACCAAGTCATTTAGCCGTTGAGAGCCCAATTTATTCCGTCTCTTTGAATGGATAAGGGAGAAAATACTCTAATTTCGCTCACACCCAGATGCGGAATATGTCTGAGATAGGACTTTGATTGCTATTCTCCTCAACTCAGCTGCATGCTCGCCATACAACAACCACCACTCAGCTGCACAAGATGAAGAACTCATTTTAATACACATATTAAATAAGATATGTTACTTGAAAATTTCAATTTCCATAATTCCATACCAGGATCGGTTTTATCTCGTCCAGCCACTGCAGCGGGAGTTCCAATACTTCTAAGAGCATCTCTGAACGTTTTCATCTACACCCATTTCAAAATTTATAACCATTAGCCATTGTAATATGTGGATATTCAAATAATTCAGCACTTAAACCATACAACTTACCTCCAGATTGACCAGTGCTTGTACAGTATAATCTGGCACCAATTTTGCCACAACATCTTTTGCCGCACCGATAAGGTCAGAATTGAGCCCAAGCACATGTGAATATTGGTACTTGGGTTCAAATAGTATGCTACAAAATATGAGTCGCCAGATTAAAATAGAGTACCAACTATTAAGTATAACTAAATTAAAGACATTATTAAATATACTCACCAGCCTTATGCAATGGGTGCATCAGCTGACTCTCCCATCGATCTTTGATAATCTTCACAAAATGTTTGTTTCCACGTGGAAGCACAGTTTTTATACGATCTTTCAACATATCCATGGCAGCATATAAATGTGGCATGGTGGGCTGGAATGCTGTATCCACTAATCTTAGCACCTTCACCACTGGCTCCAGAATTTTGACTACATCCTTCAGTGTTCTCTAAAATTCCTCTGAAGCTATAGTAGTCTGTGCTTGAACCCCAACAAGAGAGTTGGACTCCCTCCACCCAAACCAGTCCTCAGAAGCAAACATCAATCTGAGGCCTACCATCTTTGCCTGAAAGTTCTTTAGTGCTATGTAGTTGGTAGCAAATCTAGTAATGCCGGGTCTTACCAAGTCCCCTCCACATTTCTCCCTCAGCAAGTTCAAAGAATAGCCATGGTTGTATACAAATGTTGTCACCTGGCATGCTTCTTCAACCACTTGCTTTACTTTTTGGATCTTGCCCATGTCCTTCAACATCAAGTCAATGCAATGGGCAATACGTGGAGTCCAAAAAGGGTTATAGTTAGCCATCATCATCTCTCCTGCCTTCTTGTAGTTGCTGCCATTGTCTGTCACAATTTACACCACATTTGTAGCACCAACTTCATCCACCACTGTTTGTAGCAATCCATAGATGTAGTTAGCATCTTTTATGCATGCAGATGCATCCACAGACTTCAAGAATGATGTCTTCCCATCACTGTAGACAATGAAGTTGATGATGGACTTTCTAGTGGGACCAGTCCAACCATCACACATTATAGTGACCCCATATTCACCCCAATTATTCTTTAACCCTTCTATCCATACTTCTAACTCTTTTTTAATTCTTGGGAGATAGACATTCATCACTTCATATGGAGTAGGGGCTTTAAGACCAGGACCAGCCTGAGCAACTGCATCAATGAAAGGCTGATAGTATGAGCCACCACTGGCATTTGTTGGGATACTATTATAGATGGACCACCTAGCAAAGGCATCCCCAATAAATTCTTTTGTACCCTTACAGTTTCACATACTCTTCAATCTCTTCTGTTTGGCGCTAGCCTTTCTAAAAACTGCTGGATCCTACTGTAGAATCTCTACATAATCCTCATCCCTAGCAGTAGGTGGTGGTGCCTGGGGTTGTGCTCTAGTACTTTTTGATCTTCTAAACATAGAAGCCAACCCTCCCTTACTCCGTGTTTGTGGTTCTTCGGGCTGCTGAAATGATCTACTACCACCTGCCCCTAAGGCTCTTTGCTTCAACCTTTCCATTTCTATCTCATGGCTGACTTTACTAGCCATTGTTGCCCGTCTTAGATCTCTGGCTTCTTCCTCAGTCAAACCCCTAGTATCTAGACCATCATCATCTGAACTATCATCATCCAAACCACGCACTGTACCTCGGATTGCTTCCTCAAATTATGGTTTACTTTTTTCTTTCTCTGCCATTCTCTGTTGGCATCCTTTCATCTGTGCAGCTATGGCCCTGGTAATCTCCACAGGAACTATAGTACACTTTGCCACGTCTGTAGAAGTCCCACTCAAGTGTTGCTTAAGTCTGGTAATCCTATCAGACATAAGCTTCTTCCCACAGAATTTGCATTGGGTCTTCTTTCTATCACCGTCAATGGCGGTACAATACTGCCAAGCCATGTCAGTACGACCAGCATCAGTACCTCCCTCTCGAGACCCCGAAGCAGCCATAATATTTAGAACGAGACACTGTTACATAAGATGATAAATAGAGAAATTTAAATCAATAGATTTACATTAATAAAACTTAAAATTGAAGAACATAAAAGCATCAAATATACGAATATAACTCAAAACACATTGAAATTACTTTTCAAAATTTTAAAACTATGTTACAAGAAAACAGAATATTTTTCCTAATTTTCCATAATTATTTAGATCTTATTAATAATTTTGGATATTAAATAAAAATAATTTATTTTTTGAAAAATATAATCCGACAACATGAAACCGTTGATTAGTCAATGATGTTCAACACATATTATTTTGAACACCAATAGATAAGTATTAATATTTTTTTTACTAATTTTTTATTGCTGGAAAATAGAATTTATTAATAAAAAATTCATAAACATTAAAATGTGTATAGAAAAAAAAAACTGAAACCGTGACCGCGTAAATCGGCCAATGATGTTCAACATATATTTTATTTTAAACACCAGTAGATAAGTATTAATATTTTTTTTATTAATTTTTTATTGCTGAAAAATAAGATTTATTAATAAAAAATTCATAAAAATAAAAATACGTACAGGAAAAAAAAAACTGAAACTGTGACGCCGTAGATCGGCCAATGGTGTTCAACATATATTATTTTGAAAGTAAACTGATTAATATTTAAGAAATGTATTTTTTATTTTTAAACAAAAAATAAAATAAATATATATATATATACAGAAAAAAAAAATGAAACCGTGGCTGCGTAGATCGGCCAACGATGTTCATCATATAATATTTTCAACACTATCTAATTAATATTTATCATATTTTTTTAATTTTTAATTGCTGAAAAATATATTTTTTTAAACAGAAAATCAAAATAAAAAATATAAATGCAAGAAAATAATTTCAAAAGGATGAGGTTGTAGATCGGCCTAATGACTCTCACATATATAAATTTCATGATGAACCAACATGTATTGAACATATTCTTGTAAAAAAGTAAGTTTTAGGGGAAAAAACCATACCTCAAACCTTAGATTTGCAAAGAATAGGTCAAAATGAGCCTCCAACAGCACTTTGATGGAAAGATTTGCAAAGAACAGAGGTTTTCGAACCTTAGATGCAAGGTTGGAGAAGAAGGAATGGAGGAGAAGAAGAAAACAGAAGCAAAGTTAGAGAAAAAATGAGTCTCGGTCGAGATCTCGACCGAGACTCTTATTTATAACTTGAACCAGTTCGAAACTGGTCGAGACTGGTCGAGACCCAGTTTCGAACCAGTTTCTCGTCTCGACCCTTTCGAGACTACTGAGAAGGTCGAGATCTCGACCTTTCTCGCCTCTCGGTCGAGTTTTAAAACTATGGTCTGAGCTGATGTGCTAAATTGGATGAATGTCCAATGTTCTCTGTATGTGTGTTGTAAAACAGGCAGAAAAATTGAAGCTTTCTTTGAATCTTTCGATATGGATTTGTATTTGTTATTGATTAATGGCTTGCCATTTTAGATCCACTGTGACAATCATGGACAATGATCCTGATGCACGAGTTATTTGATGACCATGTCCTCGAGTTGCAGCTTTTGGCCATTTAACAGATGATTATGCAGTGCCTTTGGCAGAACTTCCATACGATGAAGACTTTTTTATTATCATCCATTAGATGTATAGTTGTCTCTTTTGACAGCTGTTGCATTAAAAAAGTAGGGTTTTCAAGATGCCCATTACGAATGCACAACCTTTACCTCGACTTTGCTTCTGCCTTTTCTTTTTAATAATGATTTATTACTTTTATTAGATCCTATTTCTTATAATTTTCAGTAGGTGTAAAAATTACTATTCAGTAAGTATAATTTTTATTTATTTTTAACAAGTTTCTGTTTTAATTGGGCATTCAGTTTTCAAGTCTTTGATGACCATCTATATAAAGGGCTCTATGTTACAAAAAGTGGACATGGTGATGATCAATGAATTTTTTTTTTGGGGCAGGATCATATATTAAACCCTAGGGATGTGGTTGATATTTTTATTCTGCCTCTCCTCTTTAACTGTTCTTCATTGTTTCTCTAAAGTTTCTATTTTGGGAACTGTCTTAGTCCGATTGTATTCAATTTCCTCTCTTATATTTTCCTTAGTTCTTATTATCCATCTTCAGCTTTTTAAACTCTAATTCTTTCCTGGAACCCTAAAGCTCGAGTCTTTCTTGGATCTCTAGTTTATCATTTATTGCTGTTTAATTCTATGCTGATTTCTTTCTGTCTAAACCAGGATATCTCTTTATCTCTTGGCACTATCCTACATGGGCTTCTCCACCACAATGACTTTGTTGTTTCAGTCAAGGTTTAAAATCTCGAGTTTCGGAGGAGTCTCGGCCTCCTCCGAAACCGAGATCTCGGCGAGATCTCGCCGAGACTATGCATTTTGTCCGAAACAGCTTAAAAAGGCTGTCTCGGTGGCCAAAATGCCTTTTTTAGGTCTCCAACTTTAGGGGAACCTTATTTTTATATACATAAACACATTTAGAGTATAAAATTATAAAAATAATGACCATTTGTGGTTGTTTGGGTTTACACCCATGTTTTCACAATCAATCTTTGAAGTCCATTGTTAATTTAGGTTAACATTAGCTATTATATTCAATCAAATATGGCAAATGAGACAATAACATAATGCATTAGGGGAAAGAGAAACAAAATTACACTTCATTATAAATCATTACATAATTTACATCATAGTTCAAAATTCAAATATTCAACATTGAATGATCCCATAGTCCCCATGTGCCTATAGTCCGCAATTCCACAATCCTTATACAGATACAATGTCTAGTAATACGTAGAGTGTCGTGGATGATCCATCCTACTATCATCATACATCTGGGAAAGTTGTCGACGCAAATTGTCTTCCAATTGAGCAACATAATCTTCCCATGACATTCTTGATGCAAAGTAGTTCCGGTAGTCTTGCACATGATTCATAAATATAACATCGGTAGCTGTCCGAAGGATACCAATCTTTGGGAAGAATGGAAAAACTTCAAGTAGTACTAGGTGCGTAGAATCTTGCGGAAATGCGATGGAATGGAATAGAAGTTGGTTGATCCACTATGACTCCGTGTATGTGCTCCCGCATCTCGAACCATCGTCGAAAGAAGAACCATATGCAATCGTAGTGGGATGGGGGACGAAGTTGATATCAACATAATCATTTGAGGTGTATGCTGAACCGGTGCTATATCCGGGAAAGTTCCATTGCTCATGTCCACTGCGGTAATCGCTATTCTCCTCCACACTCAATCCTCGTAAGCCACTAGAGAGGCTATCAACATCGGCGTCCATCGTGCTACTACAATCAGCATCTTCATCATGTTGAGAATGGGAATGATGTCGATGCCTACGCCGAATACGAAGTTGGTCTACGTGATGAGGATGGCGCACGTGCACCATGGTCATCATCCTGTGTTGTATGAGTGTACCGGCTCTCCCGATGTATCTCAACAGGTGATGCTCGTGGCTCCGGATCAGCCCCAATATTGACAAAAGTGGCTCGACCCCCACCCCCATGATCACTACCACTAGCTCCACTACCACTCCAACTCCACTCGGGATCTTCCGTATCGGTGCCGCCAGGAGGGTCAAATGGCACGGGTGACCGTGTATGGACTCGACCCTCTTCCGAGGCTAAAAACTTCGTCGACATCGGTATCCAAAATTCCAAATGGCTGGCCAAATGGGAGTCGGGCATCCCCCGGGCTCGTCCATCACGGGTACTCCCGGTCCCGCACCCACTCTACTAATGGATCTTCCTCTTCGAGTCAAGCCGGAAGATGTTGGCGAGCTCGAGGGGTATCATCCTCCTTATCAAAGAACATGTTTTGCACCCTCGGCCTCATGTTGTAATGCACAAAGACCAAGTCATTTAGCCGTTGGGAGCCAAGTCGATTCCGCCTCTTTGAATGAATGAGGTTGAAAGTACTCCGGTTCGCTCACAACCGGATGCAGAGCATGTTTGAGCTAACACTCTACTTGCTATCTTCTTGGAGCGGGTGCATCTTTACCATACAACACCCACCATTCAACCGCATAAGAACAATAGCATATTTTAATTTCGTATGTCATTTAAATGTAATACATAAAACATAAGATAATTTAATTTCGTATGTCAATTAAACGTAATACATACACGGATCACTTTTGTCACGTCCGTCCACCTGCGGAGGGAACCCAAAACTCCCACGGGCTTCCCTAAAGGTTTTAATCTACACACAATCGAAAAACTTATAAATATTTGCAATTACAATATATAGTTGAAGCACATATTTCCGATAGTCAAGCACACAACTCACCTCTAGGTTTGCCAATGCCCGTGCTTGGGGATCCGGCTCCAACTTTGCAACCACTAGCTTCACCGCCTCAATGAGTTCAGTTCGTCCCAAGTACATGCGTATATCGGTACTTGGGGTTCAAATAGTATGCTGAAATATTTGACAATGGACACATGGTTAAAACAAATAAAAATTATATTGGTACATAAGTAACACTAAAGTAAATACATCATCAAATTTACTCACCAGCCTTATGCAATGGATGCATGAGTTGGCTTTCCCATCGGTCATTGATGATCTTTATATAATTCTTGTAGCCACGTGGTATCAAAGCTTTAACCAAGGTTTAAAATCTCGAGTTTCGGAGGAGTCTCGGCCTCCTCCGAAACCGAGATCTCGGCGAGATCTCGCCGAGATCTCACCGAGACTATGCATTTTGTCCGAAACAGCTTAAAAAGGCTGTCTCGGTGGCCAAAATGCCTTTTTTAGGTCTCCAACTTTAGGGGAACCTTATTTTTACATACATAAACACATTTAGAGTATAAAATTGTAAAAATAATGACCATTTGTGGTTGTTTGGGTTTACACCCATGTTTTCACGATCCAATCTTGAAGTCCGTTGTTAATTTAGGTTAATATTAGCTATTATATTCAATCAAATATGGCAAATGAGACAATAACATAATGCATTAGGGGAAAGAGAAACAAAATTACACTTCATTATAAATCATTACATAATTTACATCATAGTTCAAAATTCAAATATTCAACATTGAATGATCCCATAGTCCCCATGTGCCTATAGTCCACAATTCCACAATCCTTATACAGATACAATGTCTAGTAATACGTAGAGTGTCGTGGATGATCCATCCTACTATCATCATACATCCGGGAAAGTTGTCGACGCAAATTGTCTTCCAATTGAGCAACATAATCTTCCCATGACATTCTTGATGCAAAGTAGTTACGGTAGTCTTGCACATGATTCATAAATATAACATCGATAGCTGTCCGAAGGATACCAATCTTTGGGAAGAATGGAAAAACTTCCAAGTAGTACTGCAGTGCGTAGAATCTTGCGGAATACGATGGAATGGAATAGAAGTTGGTTGATCCACTATGACTCCGTGTATGTGCTCCCCGCATCCGAACCATCGTCGAAAGAAGAACCATATGCGTCGTAGTGGGATGGGGGACGAGTTGATATCAACATAATCATTTGAGGTGTATGTTGAACCCGATGCTATATCCGGGGAAAGTTCCATTGCTCATGTCCACTGCGAGGAATCGCTATTCTCCTCCACACTCAATCCTCGTAAGCCACTAGAGAGGCTATCAACATCGGCGTCCATCGTGCTACTACAATCGGCATCTTCATCATGTTGAGAATGGGAATGATGTCGAGGCCTACGCCGAATCAGGGGTTGGTCTACGTGATGAGGATGGCGCACGTGCACCATGGTCATCATCCCGTGTTGTATGAGTGTCTTGGCTCTCCCCGGTGTATCCAACGGGTGATGCTCGTGGCTCTGGATCAGCCCCAATATTGACAAAAGTGGCTCGACCCCACCCCCATGATCACTACCACTAGCTCCACTACCACTCCAACTCCACTCGGGATCTTCCGTATCGGTGCCGGCGGGAGGGTCAAATGGCACGGGTGACCGTGTATGGACTCGACCCTCTTCCGAGGCTAAAAACTTCGTCGACATCGGTATCCAAATGGTCAAATGGGGTCGGGCATCCCCCCGGGCTCGTCCATCACGGGTACTCCCTTGTCCCGCACCCACTCTACTAATGGATCTTCCTCTTGAGTCAAGCTGGAAGATGTTGGCGAGCTCGAGCGGGGTATCATCCTCCTTATCAAAGAACATGTTTTGCACCCTCGGCCTCATGTTGTAATGCACAAAGACCAAGTCATTTAGCCGTTGGGAGCCAAGTCGATTCCGCCTCTTTGAATGAATGAGGTTGAAAGTACTCCGGTTTCGCTCACAACCGGATGCACGAGCATGTTTGAGCTAACACTCTACTTGCTATCTTCTTCAGAGCAGTGCATCTTTACCATACAACACCCACCATTCAAATTGCATAAGAACAATAGCATATTTTAATTTCGTATGTCATTTAAATGTAATACATAAAACATAAGATAATTTAATTTCGTATGTCAATTAAACGTAATACATACACGGATCACTTTTGTCACGTCCGGCCCACTGCGGCGGGAACCCAAAACTCCCACGGGCTTCCCTAAAGGTTTTAATCTACACACAATCGAAAACTTATAAATATTTGCAATTACAATATATAGTTGAAGCACATATTTCCGATATGAAGCACACAACTCACCTCTAGGTTTGCCAATGCCCGTGGCTGGGGATCCGGCTCCAACTTTGCAACCACTAGCTTCACCGCCTCAATGAGTTCTGCGTTCGTCCCAAGTACATGCGTATCTTGGTACTTGGGGTTCAAATAGTATGCTGAAATATTTGACGGTGGACACATGGTTAAAACAAATAAAAATTATATTGGTACATAAGTAACACTAAAGTAAATACATCATCAAATTTACTCACCCGACCTTATGCAATGGATGCATGAGTTGGCTTTCCCATCGGTCATTGATGATCTTTATATAATTCTTATAGCCACGTGGTATCAAAGCTTTAACACGTACTTTCAATGCGTCCACGACAGAGATAAAGAAGTGGCATGGTTGGTTTTGCGCGGTATCTACCAATCTCAACACTGTACTACGGGATGCAACACCCTTACTACCACCTTCACATTTTGCCAAAATTCGTGCGAGCGATGGTACTGCGTGCTTCCACTCCACGGGGTGTAGGCGATTGTCTCCACGAAAACCAATCCTCGGATGCAAACATCGATCTGAGTCCGGCCATCTTCGCCTCAAAGCTCTTCATGCTATGAAGTTCGTAGCGAATCCGGTGATGCCCGGTCCGACCAAGTCCCCCCCACATCTCTCCCCGAGCATGTTCAAGGAATAACCATGGTTGTAGATGAAAGTGGTTACTTGTCTTGCTTGCTCAACCACTCTCTTGACTTTACTTATCTTGCCCATGTCCTTCAACATCAAATCAATACAATGGGCAGCACATGGAGTCCGGGAAGAGATTGTAGTCGGGATTGTTCATTAACATCTCCCCGCCTTCTTAAAATTGCTGCCGTTGTCCGTCGCAATCTGGACAACATTCCGAGCTCCCACCTCAACCACCACCTCTTGCAACAGCCCATAAATATAATCTGCATCTTTTACTTCAGTGATGCATCAACGGACCTAAGGAACACCGTCCTCCCATCACGAGAAACCATGAAGTTGATGATGGACTTTCGGTAGGACCCGGTCCAACCATCACACATAATAGTTACTCCGAAATCTTCCCAATTCCTCTTCGGCTTAGAATCCGGTCTTGTAATTCCTTCTTATGTTGAGGCAAATAATGAGTCATTAACTCATATTGATTTGGCCCTTTTCCCCGGCACACTGCCTCAAGAATCTGCATCTAGCATGCTCACGAAAGAAAGGGCTCGTGGTGGCGTTCTTTGGGATGCCATGATAAAACGACCACTTAGAGTAAGAATACCCTACTTGACTCCCTATTCTTTCCCCCCAAACATTGCCTTTATTTTTTTTTGCTTACTACCTTGCTTCGTAAAGACTGCGGGATCTTGCTCTAGAACTTGAACATAATCATCCCGTCCCCATGGCACGGGGTCTTCCCTACTTCTGCCGTGATCTAGAAAACCAGGGAACCAATCCCTTTGCTCCGGCCATGGCTCGGGCTCAACAAATCCACTACCACCGCCACTGCTCCGGATGTACCCGCTCCTGTCCGTCTCCTCTCTCGCATCTGATCTAAGGGTTTCTCTACTAGCCATTGCCGCATGACGCATCTGTCTTGCCTCTGCCTCTGTCATATCTTTTACATCCCATCCCTCAACCTCATGTTCCTTATTGGATTACAGTACGGTGCCTCGAATTGCCTCTTCAAATTGTTGTTTTTCTCTTTCCATTGCTGCCCTCCTCTGCCTCCCTCCCCTCAACTGTTCACCTATGGCCCCGGATATCTCCACGGGACACCTGCGGGCATTTGGAAACATCTTTGCCCAATCCACTCAAGTGTTGCTTGGTCTTGTGATGCCGCCGGACCAAGCTTCTTCCCACAAAAATTACACTTGGGTCTTCTTCCTATCACCCCGAAGGGCGGTCGCATCTTGCCATGCGGGGTCGGTTCGGGAACCGGTACCGTCGCCCCCATCGCCGCCCCCCGAACTTGGTCTCGACATAATTTCCAAGCACCGTTTCATAGAAAACACAAACTTCAATAACCTTACAAACTTGAACACAATGAAATTACATTTCAAAATTTTTCTCATATTTTAAATGCGATCGGACATTTTTCCTTATTTTTCCCGATTTTATAGCATTTTTAATCAATTTTAAATTAATTTTTAATTGCTGAAAATTATTTTTTTAATATAAATAATTCAAAAAAAAACATACAACAACCGAAATCGAAATCTGAAATCGTAGGACAGTAAATCGGCCAACGGTGATTAACATATAAATAGGTCATCATCATCAAATGAGTAATAATAATTAATATTTTAAATTTTAATTGCTGAAAATTCATTTTTAAATGCAAATAATTGAAAAAAATACCTACAACAATCAAAATCGAAAACTGAAACCGTGAGCTTGTAGATCGGGCTCACGTAACTAACATATAAAAATTTCATCACATTCTAGAAAAAAAAATTTCTCCCCTTTGTAGTCTCATGTAAAAATTTCATTTTTCGACAAGAAACTTACCTTCAACAGTTGATATGAAGCTCTTACAGCAATCCCCGCAGTCCGAAGCACCACTCGTAGCAATTTAGAAGTCCAAACAAAAAAAAAATGGGGAAGAAATGAAGAAATGAAGAAATTTAAAGAAAATATCAGAGGGGACTGTTCTCGGTCGAGTTCTCGACCGAGAACAGACCCTCTGTCTGTTTATAAAGGAAAAAAAAAAAGCAAAAAGCAAAATCTCGCGAGATCTCGCGAGAAATAGCGAAAAATAGCGAGATCCGAGATCTCGGCGAGAACAGGTAAATGCCGAGACGAAAATGGTTATCGCCTCTGTTTTCGTCTCGGCTAGTGTCGAAACCAGCGAAATCGGCGAGATCTCGCGCCGAGATTTTAATCCATGGTTTTCAGTTTCCGTAATCTAAGTCGTAGGCAAGGATTCGAATTTCAGTTTCGTGCCTGGTTTTGGCCTGGCCAATACGGCCAAAACTTCGCCGAAACCAGGTAAAAAAAAAACTCAGATTTCGAACTTGGTTTCGGTGGCCAAAAAAATTTGTTTTTGAGCCCAGGTTGTTTCTTTTTTTTTTTTTTTTTTTTTTTTTTTTCTGTAATGCAATTTTAACATTTTTAACATATCCACTGATTCATTTGCACAAAAAAAAAAAGAAAAGGGAAATGGTATTTCTATGTCTACATCATAGCATGTTAACGTACGCAATGAGTGAGAAGAGTAGTAAATTAGAAAGAAAGTAACAAACTAATGTTATATAACTTATATTGTTATTACAACGTTCCAAAACATTCTTTAATTATCAAATACATAAAATAAGGAAGTCCACTCAAATCCACGACAAGTTTCGTGGCGCATCTAATCCCTGAGCCTGAAACCATTGATGTTGCCGATAAAGGTTCTCTCATTGCATCACATGTGCATCCCATTCATAGATTTTACATACAAATTTTTAAGAAAAAATAGTTTAGGAAAAAAATGGTTACCTTTTTGCTTCAAATCTTCAAAGTCTTGATGAAACGAAGTTCAATGCACTTTGGAGTGCGAGGAAATGATGGAAGAGATGAGAAGAAGAATGGAAGAAATGAAGAAAATTTGGAAGAAAATCAAATTTCACCAAAATTTGGTCGAAATCTGATCGAATTTGACAAGTTTTGACCGAAATCTAATGAAATGTGAAACTATTTGGTTTCGACCTATAGTTTCGTTTCGGTTTGGCCAAAACCAAAACATTTCATATGAAATCCGAAATTTCAGCCGAAATTTGGAACTATGGTCGTAGGCACATTAGATCCTCAACCCATATTATGCAGTTTTCCCATCTATTTTGGATGGCATTTTCTCTACATCATTGTCATTCTAGATTTATGAATATGTTTGAATTTATATGCACTCAATTACTTGCAAAAATGATATCTTTGCATTAAGTTTGTAGATCAAATTTGTTCCTCTCTTGATACTAATCATATTTCCAAAACACTTTGTTGGCAGGCAGCAGTCCTAAAAGGAGAATTAAACATTGATTTGCGTGTTATGGGAATCACGGGATCAAGGACAATGATTTTGAGTGACTTGTAAGTCAAATATTTTTCAAATAAAACATTTCTACTTTTTTGAGTTTCAGGGCAGAGAGTTTATTTTCTAAAATCTGTTTGAGTGGGTTTCTAAGATGCATTGTCACTCGCATTTGAGAAAAAGTTCATATTGTAGGAGTTTTGGCATTGAGCATCCATTTTATGTTTTTTATGCTTCAAGACTGATGATTAGTTTCTCTATATTTTTAAGGGGGTGGGGATCTAGCAGCATATCTTTTCTGCTACATGGCTGCACTAATTGGCCTTCAAATTTTGTGGATATCTTTTCTATTTCATTGTATAATCAATCCAACATTCCCACATGTCAAAAGAATGCTTTCAAGATTGTTTTAAAAAAATCACTTTTGTTTAATAAGGACTGCTGAAAAAACTAGGGTAAAAAAACCCCATACACGGTGGGCAATACTGGGCCATACTGTTGAAATAGGGCACCAAATTTGACAAGTAGTCTATTTAAGGTTATTCCTAATATATACAGCAATCAGAATCCCAACTGATAAGTCTACATGGCATAATGACAGAAAATAGGCCAGGCAACCAGATATTTTTTTTCTTCTTACTTTTAAGGAGTCAATGTTTCGTAGTAGAAGAGGAGTAAGCAACCCTTTAGGGCCAAAAGTAGTACAGAAGCAATTATGTATCTGCTCAGTATCTCAACTAGCTCATTGGATATGGCCCAATGGATGTTTCCCTAATCACCTCACTCTTTGCTATTTCATAAGGTAAGAAACGTTGGATGTAGCCCCCTAGTGAAACAGAATGTTCAAGGAAGAGTCTAAAGATCAATCTTTCCTCGTGATGTGACCATAGTTCAAAATCTCGGTTCTCGAGGGTGTCTCGACCCTTGAGAAAACCGAGATTACCGAGATCTCGAGATCTCGGCGAGAACCTGCTGAAACTCCCAGAGGGTAAAAATGGGAGTTTCGACAGGTTTTTTTTATGGTTTAAGCCATTTTTTGCTGTTTAAGTCCATTTTAGAGCCATTTTAAGGCTATATATTGCAGGAAAATACTTATTCAACATATATAAACACATTTGAAGCATAAAAAGTAATCACATTATCGAAAAATCATACATTCATAAATCATAAATCCCACAAGTACCTTAGATTTGCAAAGAATATGTCAAAATGAGCCTCCAACAGCACTTTGATGGAGAGATTTGCAAAGAACAGAGGTTTTCGAACCTTAGATGTAAGGTTGGAGAGGAAGGAATGGAGGAGGAGAAGAAAACATAAGGTTTAGAGAAGGAAAATGAGTCTCGGTCGAGATCTCGACTGAGACTCTTATATAAAGCCTTGGACCAGTTCGAAACTGGTCGAGACCAGTCGAGAACCAGTCGAGAACTGGTCGAGACTGGTCGAGACCCAGTTTCGACCAGTGATCTCGTCTCGACCCTTTCGAGACCACCAAGAAGGTCGAGATCTCGACCCTTCTCAGGTCGAGATCTCGACCCTTCTCGGTCGAGTTTTAAAACCATGGATGTGACTGTCCATGGGTCATGGAAAGGAGAAGAGTCCTAACTGATATTAAGAGCACATTCCCCTTCAATTGGCAAATAGAATGATTGATGGGTAAGATAATTAAAATTCAGTGGTGGCAGCTTAGAAACCCAAACCCTAACCCTGATTTAGGATTAGGGGTAGATTGCAGGTAAATCTCAAGAATACAAAGAAGATTGCAGAGAGTTAGGATGTGCTCGAGAGAGTGAAAGAGTGAGAGCTTCGGTGAGTGGGTTTGGTTGGGTTCTCTCCAGTGACCTGCTATGGCTGAGGCTATTGGTGCTTTCCCTCCTCTCTGTGCCAGGGGAGGTGGAGGCAGTGTCCATGAAGCTGTGCCTGGAATTGTGATGAGGTAGGTGCAAGAAGGGAGGTACAGATCGTCTGTGTTCTTGGATGCTAATGGAATTGGTAGAGTGGCTGGTATGGTAGATGTTAGTTGCCAGGAAGCTACAGAGAGAGGAATCTTCGGGCAGGGGTTCCCTCTTTTTCTCTTTTCTCTAAAAATACAGACAAGAAAAAAGGTTTGCAACCATATTGATGTAGCTCACAATCCAATTGAAGAGGAAACTAGGCATTACGAGTAATTTTATAGCAATTAAGAAGACAAGTCAAGATGACAAGGGTCGTAATGGACCACTTAACCCAAGGGTCTCTTGGTGACTCTCTCAATCCAAGGGTGAGACTCTTTCACCACTAAGTGGACCTCAAACTCTCTCAATGGGGCTTCAATAGCTCTCCAAAGTACAAAGGCTTACCGGAATTCATTAAATCTCTTTTTAATTCAAATTACATATAAATAGGGCAGGAGGGAGTGAGAAAGACGTTGGGAGATAAAGAGGTTAAGAAGAGAGCCGTTGGAAGATTTAGTTGTTGGGGGAGGAATTGAAATGAAGATGGGCATTAATTTCCCATCATCATGATAGTGACGTTATCACATATGCCCTGATAGTATGATCCTAGTTGAGGTGGAGAGATGGAGGAACACCTTGGTGGGTCATTTTCTGGGTGGCATGCCCCCCTTTGATTTGGTTAAGAACCCAACTTTTCAATCAATGGAAATCCTCTGGGCACTGTGGGACTTACCTCCTGGACAGGGGATCTTTCTGTTTTGCTTCTTTCTTGAGACTGATAAAACCAAAGTCCTGAACTAGAAAGCCTTTCATCTTGCATGTTCCAGATCTTGCCTGAAGAAGGTTGAACTGTCCTCCATCCCAGTTTGGATCAGATTGCCAAATCTACCTCTTCATTTCTGGTCCCCCCAAAGCACTAAGTGCCATTGGAAGTGTCATTGGCTTCCCCCTGTTCTTGGACGAAAGAACTCGAATAAAAGAAAGGCTAGCTTTCTGTTTTGAAATCACTGCACCTGAGGATATACCAAACTTCATTCCCGTCTACTCTGCTTCAGGGGATTTATTTGAACAAGAAGTTGAAGTCGAGTGGAAACCGCAAGGTTGCTCAGTCAGTAAATCTTTTGAGCATGCCACTAATCACTGTAGCTCTACAATAAAAGCCCCTACAACTCGTAATGGAAGTATGAGAAGGGTTGAATCTTGCAAAGCTAGAAGTGCTGACCTCGAAGATGAATGGTTTATTCAGGCGGGGACTAATAGTGGAGACCTACCGGGGCTGGAGAAGACCACCAGAATCAATGAAGGTACTGTCCAGGCTCTCGCAGAAGAGGGGGTTACTGTTCCTGAGGAGGCATACAGCTATACCTACCCTGTACCATGTCAGCAGGTGCAAAAGCTTTTCCTCAACCATCTTTCAAAACGGTCGATGTTGGGTTGCAGGAGAATTGCTTTGCCGGGGTAGGCGTTGACATGTTTCATGATGACTGTTTTGGCTCTTCGTCGGATGATGAGCAGGCTACCGCTTCTGAGACTGCTCCTCCTGACCTTGCAGGAGGTGTACTAGGCAGTATCTCTACTTCCATCCCTGACTTCCTTTCACTGTTTCAGCCTCTTCCCTCTGTCATAACATTTGCCAAGGCAACTGAGCCCTTCCTGCGGATGCCATAACAAAGTTATACCCCTTTATTTGAACAAGATTCTAACTTATAAGAAATCTAGAAATATTGTCAATGATTAGGGGACTTACAAGCTGCTGCCTGTGATACAGAATTGTCCTCCAAACCCAAGAAGAATCATAGGCCACAGGGATCGTCCATAAAGATTCCTTTCTCAGGTATCTAATATAAATCCAGTCCACCCAATACAATCTTTTTCTCAGCCACCATCAAGGATTAAAATCTTAGAACTCGAGGGTGTCTCAACCCTTGAGGAAACCGAGATCTCCGAGATTTCAGTCGAGATCTCGGCGAGATTTTGCCGAAACTCCCAAAGGCTAAAAATGGGAGTTTCAACATTTTTGCTCATTTTAAGGTCATTTTAAGGCTATATACTACAGGGAAATATTAATTTAACATATATAAACACATTTAAAGCATAAAATTATAAAACTAATCACATTATGGGAAAATCATACATTCATAAATCATAAATCCACACAATGACACAAATGCTCATAGTCTCAAAGTCGGAAATAATCAAAATCAAATAGTATGGCTGAAGTGGCATTGGTAGTCGTCCACATATCTCCTATACATGGAATTTGGTATCTTTGTAAAGATACCTATCCTTGGGTACATTTCAGCAAAATGTGGAATGAATTCACTGTACACTGGCTGGTGAGGCATGACTTTCTGGCGGTCGGGTAGGAGAAGAGACCGTCCACAAAGTTGGAGCCAATCTGTGAAGTTGCATCAGCGGAAGAATCATGTGGACACAGAAGCATGCGGTAATCGTCACCAAAATAAGAACCGTACGTTAACGTGGTGCCAAATCCAGGAGCAGGGAATGATGGGGCACTCCACTGCCACTGCCCCCTTGTCCAGTGCTACCCTCAATGTTCATTCCTCCAAAGCTTGTGGACATGTTATCAACCTCAAGCTCAATATCAGGATCAGGAGCGAAGTCAATGTAATCATCATCTTCTTCGGTTGGTTGCAAAGGGTGACGAGACCTACGTGAATACCCAGTCGTAGGCCGTGATGAAGATGGGCACCCATTGTGGTTTGTATCCTGTGTAGTGTGAGTATACTGGCTCTTGTCGGTCCATTTAACAATGGGTACAATTAGTCTAGGATCAGACTCTCTCCCAGAGATACTGTGCTGCTCATGTGAGGCTCCACCATCACCACCGTCATCACTATTAGAAGCTAACTAACCAGTCTCAACAACTATATCATTACCGCCAGTGCCTGTGCCACTACCAACTAGGGGGTCAAACGGTCGAGGCGACTGTACGTGTACATGACCCTCTTCCGATGAAAGAAAGTGCTTGACATCAGCACCGGTCTGAGTAGCCATAGTGGGGCGGGTTTCCTACTAGACTCATCCATCACTGGTACTGCTCTGTCTCGCACCCACTCCATTAAGGGATCCTCCTCATCTGAAGATAGCTGGAAGACGTCGGCAAGCTCGATCAGGGTTTGATCATTTTGTTGTGATCGGCTTATATTTTGTACCCTCAGTCTCATGTTGTAATATACGTACACTAAGTCATTGAGCCGTTTAGAGCCCAATCTATTCCACCTCTACGAATGGATGAGGGAGAAGGTACTCTAGTTTCGCTCACAGCCAGATGCGGAACATGTCTGAGATAGGACTTTGATTGCTATTTTTCTCAAACTCAGATGCATCCTCGCTATACAACATCCACCATTCAGCTATAGAAGAACAACACATTTTAATGACATCTTATTCTCATGTCAATATACATATTAAACAAGATATGTTATTTTACAATTTCCATAATTCCATACCAGGATCGGTACTTTTTCGGCCAGCTACTGCGGTGGAAGTTCCGAAACTCCCAACGACATCTCTGAACGTTTTAATCTACACCCATTTGAAAACTTATAAAAATTAGCCATTATAATATATAGATATTCAAGTAATTCAGCACTTAAACCATACAACTCACCTCTAAGTTGGCAAGTGCTTGTACATGTGAACTTGGCTCCAATTTTGCCACAACAGTTTTGACCACATTGATAAGGTCAGAATTGAGCCCAAGGACATGTGAATATTGATACTTGGGGTTCAAATAGTAAGCTGCAAAATGTGAGTCACATGATTAAATTCTAGTACTAAGTTGAACTAAATTAAAGACATTATGAAATATATTCACTAGCCTTATACAATGGGTGCATCAACTGACTCTCCCATCGATCTTTGATAATCTTGATAAAATTTTTGTTACCACGTGGTAACATATCATGAATATGCTCCTTTAACATATCGATGGTTGCATATAAAAATGGCATGATGGGCTTGAATGATGTATCCACCAATCTCAGCACATTCACCACTGACTCCAGAATTTTTACTACGTCTTTCAGGTTTTTCAAAAATTCATCTGAAGCTATGGTAAACTATGCTTGTACCCCATCAGGGGAGTTGGACTCGCTCCAGCGAAACCAGTCCTTAGATGCAAATATTGATCTGAGGCCTACCATCTTTGCCTGAAAGCGCTTCAGTGCTATATAGTTGGTAGAAAATCTAGTAACGTTGGGTCTGACCAAGTTGCCTCAAAGCTCTTCAGTGCTGTATACAAATGTCGTCACCTGTCTAGCTTGTTATACCACAGTTTTTACTTTGGATAGCTTGTCCATATCCTTCAGCATAAGATCAATGCAATGGGCAGCGCATGGAGTCCAGAAGAGATTGTACTCCCTATTGGCCATCAGGATCTATCCTGCCTTCTTGTAGTTGCTGCCATTGTGCGTTACAATCTGGACTACATTTTGAGCCCCAACTTCAGTCATTACTTTCTGTAGCAATCCATAAATGTAATTAACATCTTTTGTCACTACAGTTGTATCCACAGACTTGTGGAACGTTGTCTTCCCATCACAGTAGACCATGAAGTCGATGGACTTTCTAGTGGGTTCAGTCCAACCATCACACATAATGGTCACCTCATATGTACTCCACATTTTCTTTAAACCTTCTATGCAATCTTGTATTTCTTTTTTCTATCTAGGGAGATACACATTTATGATTTCATTTGCAGTGGGGCCTTTAACCCTAGGACCAGCCTCAGCAACTGCATCAAGTATGGTCTGACAGTATGGGCCCGTAGTGGCATGTGTTGGGATACCATGATATAAGGATCACCTAACATAGGCACCCCAACATATTCTTTTGTATTCTTCCACATTGACTTTAGCTTTTTCTACTTGTTTCCAGGCATCTTAAAAGCTCTTGGATCCTAGCGTAGGATCTCAACATAATCCTCATCCCTAGCAGTTGGTGGTTGGGGTTGTGCTCTAGTACCATGTGATCTTCTAAACATAGAAGCTAACCTCTTACTCTGTGTTTGTGGCTGAGGCTGTTAAGCTGATCCATTACCACTACCACTTGCCTTTCCCATCATGGCCCTCGCCTTATCTCGGTCCATATCAAGGGAGACTCTATCAGCTAATACTGTCCGTCTCATATCTCTAGCCTCAGCATCAGTCATACTAGTAATATCCATGCCATCATCCTCAAAAGAGTCATCATCCATACCATCTCACTTCCCATGGTGCCTTGAACTGTCTCCTCAAATTGCATCCTAGCTTTCTTTTTCTCTGCTTTCTTTTGCTGTCCTCCCTTTATGTGTTTGGCTACGACCTTGGAAATCTCTACAGGAACCATAACACATTTTGCCACATCTGTATTGGTCTCACTCAAGTGTTGCTTAAGTCTAGAGATCCCACCAGACATAAGCCTTTTCTCTCAGAATTTACATTGGGTCTTCCGTCTGTCACCGTCAATGGCAGTCCCATACTACCATGCCATATCAGTACGATCACCATCACTTCTCTCACCAGATCCTGAAGCAGCCATTATCTCTTGTTAACACTATTACATAAAATGATAAAATAAACAAACTTAAATTAATAGGTTTAATATAACGAAACTTAAAATGGAAGAATATAAAAAGCACCAAATATGCGAAACAACTCAAAACACATTGAAATTACTTTTCAAAATTTTATTCATGTTTTATAAGAAAACAAAATATTTTTCCTAATTTTTTCTTGTTTTACAGAATTATTTAGATATAATTACCAATTTTGGATATTACATAAAAAATAATTTTTTTTTCCAAAAAAAAAAAAAATCCAACACCATGGAATTGAGATCGGCCATTGTTGTTCAACATATATTATTTTAAACACCAACAGATAAGTATTAATAATATTTTTTCTAATTTTTAATTGCTGAAAAATAGGATTTTTTAATCAGAAATTCAAAATATAAAAATATGTACTTAACAAAAAAAAACTGAAACCGTGATTGCGTAGATCGGCCAATGCTGTTCAACATATATTTTTTTGAAAGTCAACCGATTAATATTTACAAAATATATTTTTTATTTTTTTAAACAGATTATATATATATATATATATATATATATATAAAATAAAAATGAAACCATGACCGCGTAGATCGGCCAACGGTGTTCATCATATATTATTTTAAACACCATCTAATAAATATTTATCATTTTTTTTATCATTTTTTAATTGCTGGAAAATAGTTTTTTTAACAGAAAATCAAAATAATAAATATATATGCATGAAATAAATTTCGAAAGGGTGAGCTTGTAGATCGGGCTCAATGGCTCATGTGTTTCAAATATAAAAATCTCATCATCATCCAACATGTATTGATCATGTTTATGTAAAAAACTAAGTTTTGGGAAAAAAAACATTTACCTTAAATAGTAGATCCGACGATGAATCAGTGATTTCTGCTCTC
The DNA here is from genome assembly GCA_028583415.1 of Protea cynaroides. Lineage (NCBI taxonomy): Eukaryota > Viridiplantae > Streptophyta > Magnoliopsida > Proteales > Proteaceae > Protea > Protea cynaroides. The sequence goes on from CM053272.1 coordinate 19,846,568, forward strand.
GTACCAACCTCCTACAGGACTTTGGTGGAGTGATTTGGCAAGAACAGCAAGTTCCAAGCTTAGAGAACCAAGTTGGAGAAGAGGAGTACCAAAGGAAAGCAAAATAGAAAACTTTCAACTAAAAACAATAAGTCTCGATCGAAATTTGCTATTTATAACAAAAACCAACTCGAGTTGGTTTGAGTTGGTCGAAACTAGTCGAGACAGTCGAGACCAGCTCGAGAACTGGTCGAGTTGGTTGAGACTCCGTTTCAAGGGGGTGTCTCGTCTCGACCCCCTTGAGATCTTCGAGAAAATTGAGATCTCGGCGAGATCTCACTGAGATTTTGAACCATGGCCACCATACTAATTTAATTATGCAGGCTTTGCTGACCTCCTTGACTCTTTTGAGGCCCAAGCCACTTTCCTCCTTAGGCTAGCACACCTTAGCCCAGCCAATAGAGTAGAATAATTTATTGTTATCAACTCCTATCCACAGAAAAGCATTCATAAGGCCTTCAATTTTCAGGTCTGACAAGCAATCAAAATCTTTGGGGAGGAAAATGGTTCTCTAGGACCCAAAACTTACTCCATTTCATACTAAGGAAACTGATTACATGGCTTAAAGAAGACTGTTTACATGGTTATGTCTAGCCTAAGGCCAGGGCTACTGGCCTAATCCTGGTCCTATGTCTAATGTTCTTCAACTCTAATAAAATTCATAATTGAAGGTAAAAGGAGAAACTAAGTCTTACATCGACCAAATCCAAGTCATTTTTTAAATATGACTGTCTCATTTTTTAAATGACTGTCACAAATATAACCTCATACTCCAACCTAAAGCTTTGTAATACAATTAATAAAAAAGAAACAAGAGAGGAGCCCACATGCGGGATCTACTGGCCCATGAAGCCATAAGAAATAAATGCCCATGGCTGGACGTGTTCTTTGTCCTGCATCATCATCCTTATGTAAACTTTGTAAACCATTCAAGTGCAATGGTGATATGACAATTAAGGGACAATTGTATTGAAAGTAGTGGGAAAGAAAAGCTTTTTTTTTTTTTTTTGGGGTGGGGCATCAGTGATCAGTGAATCTCCAAGGATGCTTAGCATCGATACTTATGTAGATAATGGCTGACATTGACTACATACTTCACATGGTTTAGTCACCATGTCTGAGCTATCAAAACCCTGTTCTAAATATGTGAAAATCTGCTTCCACGGTTTGTGTTTAAGGGTTGATATATGCTGGACTGGACCCAAAAAAACCTATTTGTAATACTTTGTTAACTTGATCCCTGCTAATAAACAATAAATGAAATGGCACTACGAACGTTTCTAGCTCCAGGCTAGTTTAGGTCAACAATTGGATCCTAGGCCCAGCCTGCTTAGGAAGACATCTCCACTTTATGGGCTGAATTATTTGAATTTTAGAAGACCTTTGCTTGTATCTTTCTAGACTAATGTAATGTTTACTTTCAATTCAGGTAAACTCTGAATTAATATATTTCTTTTTTCTGAATGTCTTTTGGATGCTCTGATGCTTGCAGAAAATCTTCTGTTTAATCTGGAGTAGTATGGAAATAACTAGTTGTGTGATAAATTTGTTTGTTAGTGAAAATTGTTGCAAAGGGTAAAGAAAAGTAGAAAATTGCTTTGATTATCATTTATCTGCAATATGATTGAGATGCCTTCCTCATGTCATGTCTTTACTCTTGGGATCACCATATTGTTTCTTGGCCTCACTGTTTTATCAATCACTTGGACAAGTCGTCCCGCCCCCCACACCCACTTTAACAGGATGCCTTATGATTCCTATAAGAACTTCTTGTAGGGGGATTGACTTATCAAGATGGAGAGAGTTCCAGAAGGAGAAGGGAGAAATTGCTAACTTGGATAAATTTGTCCAACATGTTCATGGAAATCATTTCTTCCCTAATACTGTGCTAGTAGATTGTACGGCGGATTCTAATATTGCAAGCCATTACTATGAGTGGTTACGTAGGGGTATTCATATAGTCACTCCAAACAAGAAAGCTAACTCAGGACCTCTTGATCAGGTAATGGGCCATTTTTAAGGACATAGTGGTTCTTTTTATTATTTGGTTTAATCATATCATTCTACATGGATTTAAAAGACGTTTCTAGCATCTTTATTCACTAAGTCCTCAAGAGATAACTTCTTTGTTATGTTTTTATTCCATATTTTTTTATCTCATTGAAAGGTCCTTCTCGAATGAAACAGTCATGGATACAAAGAATTGCTTGCTTTCTTCTGGTTGATTAATCCATCAGTGATTTAAGTTCTTTTATCTTTGGGAATAAGCATGACAGAAGAATGATTAAAATAATAAATATTTGTGGATATATTTTTACAGGAGCATCCTAGAGAAATTTTTTATTGTTTGAGGATTCCTTAGACTATGGATTGGTTCTTGGTTATTTAAGCATTGGATTAAAGTATGCTCGCTTTTTGGCATTGTTTTCCTTTAGGTCTATTTGTAGAAGTCAAACTTGTCCAATTGGCATGATTTTGGTGCTATTCAAAAGTTTTTTTCTGTCACATTTCTTACAGGGCCAAGGTCTTGCAATTTCCGAGTTGTGTCGGGAGCGCTATGACTGTTCCTCTGGTAGAGTGAATCTGACGCAGTCCTGGATGCAATAAAACTGAGAAAAGGAAAAACCAAGCATAACTACTGAATCAATATACACAGCAAACCAAATATCAAAGAAGTAAAAAAGAACTAAAAGCTGCTGAATTTCTTATATCAGTATATCAGAATTACATGCTATGTTTTCTAACAATTGACAAATATTTATATGGTATGGCATTTGTAATAGCTAAAGCATTACTAAATATGTCTGTTAATGCACTAAAATACCCCCCCCCCCAACTAATAGGTACTATTGTACTGACCAGGGGCTGCTAAGGAAAGAAAAACACTAATATATATATATATATATATATATGAAAATCAGACCTTGCGGATTGCAGACTCATGAGTCATGAACAGATCTCCAGCTCCCTCCAAACCCTCTGGTCCCTCTCTTTTTGATTGATTAAATTCCAAGTGACCTCTAACAATAAAAATAACCCTGTCTGGTCAGGTTTCGGCCCTCGATTTGCCTGTATGGCCTTGTGCCTTCTTCTTTGGTGCTCTGTTTTGCTGTTTCTGTGAATCAGTTGTGTAAGTAACTGGTCACTAATCTGTTCAACATCAGTCCCTCCAGGTTGAAGAAACTCTCCTTCGAGTTCTGATCTAGATCTTCGTATGTTAGTGTCACCATATTTGGGTAGTAACTAGTAAGTGCTTGGTGTTGAATATATCAGAAGTGGAAATGTGCTTGGAAGCTTCTTTTAGTAGGCATTGTCTTTGATTTTCTCCACGATCTCACACAGACCCACCTTGCTTGCACTCAACTTGCTGTAGACTGCTGCTGGAAATCTATCTTTGGTTATCACAGCCCGCAAATATTCTCCAACCTCGAACTCCACCTTCTGTTGATGTTTAGCATTGGTATCTTATATTTGCTTTTATATTTCCTCATTGTATCTTGAATTGAATCAGCGAATTCTTGAATAGAATCAGACTTGAAATTGCCATTAATGCTAAAAATATCAGAACTTGTGTCTCCTTTACAATATTGAAAAGTAAAAAATGCCCTTAGCTTTCCAGATCAATGTCGCATAGTTTTACAGAGAGAAATGGTTTGATTCCATTTTCTAGCTATGAGCCAAACACCTTCAAGAGGCCAACCCATGATTGGCCCTTTGTGGAGCTAAATAAAAGTGCAATGAAGGAAACAAAAGGAATAACAGGTGGAAAGAAATTAAAATAGCAAGCTTTTATGGGGATGGGAGGGGATGGAGAAAAGCATTTGTAGCATATGGTTTTCCGAATGCTCATTCTCTTTTTGTGCAAGAGAATTTTATGCACAATGTCTCATTCTGTTTATAACGTTATAGCACCTTCCCCCCAACAACAAAAAAAATAAAAATAAATAAATAAATAAAGAAAAATTCCATGTTTATTGCATGACACCCACAAAACATTAAAATTACATGAATGCCATCAACTCATCATGTATATACATCCCATTGTGATCTTAAAGAATTTTATGCTTATCCATGTTACCCCATATAATACAAATTAATTAAGTAAAATTCAAAAAAAAAAAAAAATGTCAAAATGGAAATAAATTTTTGGACATCAAAACAAAAGAGTATTTTAGTGAACTTCTGGTTTTAGTGATCATAATCAACTTTGTAATAAATCCATAGTTGTCAAGGCGTCGCCTAGGCGTCCGGGCGGCTTGTACAGGCCTGGGCGCCAGGGCGCCTTGTGTGCATGAGAAAGGCGGTCGCCCAGGCCAGACAGGAACAACATTTATCATGCAGTACTTATTTATGACTAATATCATTTAAGTAAATGTTTTTATTTAAAATATTATTCATAAATAAACAAATACCCCCCTATTTGAATCCAATAAAAATAGTCTAAAATTCAAATTCCAGAAGGAAAAAAAGTCAACCCCCCTGTTCAAGAACAAAAACCATATTTTTGGGTGCGAGGGCGATTTTCAACTTTTAAATGCTAGGCTTTTTTCTAAATATAAAACTTCTATAAATCTTATTATAATAAATCATCACTAAAAACCAAAAGTGCGCCAAAATAATCTTTTGCTTTGATGCCCAAAAAATAATTTACATTCAGACGACTTTAAAGTTTAAACAGCATTCCCGTATTCCGAACAAGGTTTGACCGGATTGTAACTCCTTCATTATAATTTGGATTCAAGCAATCTCGGATTTGTTGGAAAGCTGATTATGCTAGCTTTGCAACGAATTCGAGATTGCTTGAATCCGAACTATATTAAAGGAGTTACGTTCCGATCAAATTCGTTAAAAGTACGCAAATGTTAGTCATAAATAATTGTTTACTTAACTCTAGACACAATCCCAGGTCTTAGTGTATATTAGTAAACTTGGGTCCACACCACATATTAATTAAGTTATGTCTTAAATGTTGATTATTTATGTAGAATGTTACATATATATAAACATTAATATTTTAGAAATAAAAAAAATGCACTGGGAACGCCTTGGTCGCCTAGGCGCCCAGGATGGCCCCAAACGCCTTGGATCGCCTTGTCGCCTTGACAACTATGAATAAATCCGAGATTGCTTGAATCCGAATTATGCTAAAGGAGTTGCGAATTATTTTGCCAGATTCTTGGTTTTTAATGATGTTTTACTGTAATAAAATTTATGGAATTTTTAGATTGGAGAAAAAGGCCAGCATTTGAAAGATGAAAATCGCCCCACGATAAAAAATCTAGTTTTATTCTTAAACTGGAAAGTTGACTTTTTATTCTTTTGGAATTTAAATTCTATACTATTTTTATTGAATTCAAATGGGAGGTGTTTGCTTATTTATGAGTAATATCTGAAGTACTTAAATGATATTAGTCATAAATAAGTGTTTTGTGTTGTATATTGTCCCTCCTGTACTAATCCCTGTCTTGTACTAATCTGACTTTTAAGGTCAAAGTGCACCAAGTTTTGGTCGAAATTATTGACTTCGACCGAAACGTGGTTGAAACAGTGTTTTGGACTGAAATTTGGGATTTTTTGTTTCGACCCTACATTTCGTTTCGGTTTTGCAAAAATTCAAAACATTTCGACCGAAATTTAAAACTATGGTTGAAACCGAACTTTGAGTTTTCGTCTATTTCCTAAGCTATTCTAACTTGAAGGTTGAAAGCAAACTCTGAGTGTCGATACAGACACATTTCACTGTTTTATAATCTAGAAACCTGGATGGTGAGCCTTGTGTGACGGTAAGGTTGTCACATTGCAACCTGGTGGTTATGGGTTTGAAACACGAAAACCTCTTTGTATTATGGGGGTAAGGCTGTGTACACTCTGCCCCTCCCCAGACCCTGCAATAGCGGAAGCCATGTGCACTGGGAAACCCTTTTTTATAATGTGGAAACCTGGTCTAAGCCTATCGAGATTTGATACATTTTTGTTATCATCTCAGAACCTTTCGAAACTGAGATATCCTAGATTTAGAACTATTCCATAATCTGGATGATGTCACACCTGTTGTGAGTCAAGTATGATACTACTAAACTTTGCAAAAGTTTTTAATAAAGGAGGGAGGGGGGGGTTCATATTTCAAATCGTTTGGGTGCAAGGGCTGGCAGTTTGAATGCTATATTCTCACACAATGGTTTTTAAAAATGGTGTGGGTGGAACGGGTGTCAATTTGTTCAGGTCCGATGATTGGGATGCTGGAGGGTCCAATTTAAAAAAGAAAAAACCAGTGGCCATTCCGAAAATGTCAACAGACATAGTCACATACTATAATTGGATCATCCAGTCTTATCATCCTAAAACGCTGCTTCTGCACATACTATTTTATCAATTCTGATCTAGCAAAGATGATTCCATGGTGAAGCCCACTTTAGCAAAAGTTGAGCTCAAGTCTGAAAGCTCTGCAACAAAACTATCCCTCTCCATTCTAGGTTGGTCTTCAACATTCATGATCATACTAGTGATTGAGGATTTCTTCATGTCGTTTGTTTCTCTGACAAACCCTACCCACCTTAAATCCAAATAAAAGAAGGATGAGAAAACCTATCACGTTAAAAGAGGGTATAAACTTGAAAATGTTGTGAAATTACTACTATACTATTACAAGGGAGGGGATGGGGAAAGATAAAACTTTACAATGTGGAGTGTTTGAAAGCCTTGTGCTTTTATCTCTTCTCTACTACATTTTTACTTGAGTTTTTGTTTGTGGTTTGCATTTTGGTTTTCTTTCATTATATTTTAAAATTTTGGTATCGATTTAATTCATAATTTTATTTTGTTTGGACTCAAAGAGGTGAAGGTAAATTCTAATTTTTTCCTCCATGAAATTTTATACTTGTGTGTGTTTTCCACTTATTTAATTTTCATTTGAATTCCTCTGACTTGTGTTGAATTCCAGTATTTGAAGGTAAGAGAACTTCAGAGGCAATCCTATACTCATTATTTTTATGAAGCAACTGTTGGAGCTGGTCTGCCAATCATAAGTACGTTACGAGGACTCCTAGAAACTGGTGACAAGATTTTGTGTATTGAAGGCATTTTCAGGTTGGTTCCATTGCTAATGGGTATCGGCCATGAAAACCAACTTCTCACTGTTTGGAAAAGAATTTTTTTTTTATTTGGTCTAACAATTTCCTATGTAATTACAGTGGGACATTAAGTTATATTTTCAACAACTTCTTAACAACAAGGTCATACAGTGAGGTGGTAGCAGAGGCCAAACAAGCTGGTTATACTGAGCCAGATCCAAGAGATGATTTATCTGGAACAGATGTTGCCAGAAAGGTGATTATGAACCTCCTTATCTCTGTAGTTGTGTGCAACTAGAACCATCTGAATTGTTGTATGCCTGAAGAAGGTACTCTGGACAGTGGAATTTCTTGCTTCTTTATCCATGTGTGATAACATGCAGCAGTACCTCCTTCCAAAACAAAGAAGGAAAAAGTAAGGTGTGTGTGTGTGATCTACTTGAAAGTGTAAAGACTTGTTGCTATGGCTTCAAACCGCTCACGTTAGTTTGACCATCAGATCAAATTTATGGGAGATCAACTTGAAAGGGTAAGACTTGTTGCTATGGCTTCAAACCGCTCGCGTTAGTTTGACCATCAGATCAAATTTATGGGATGATTTTTGGTAGGATATTTCCTAGGCTAGATCACCTACCAAGCCATATAGAAGCTCCTTGATTTCACGAATTGTTTCTATGTGTGTGTGTGATCAACTTGAAAGGGTAAGACTTGTTGCTATGGCTTCAAACCGCTCGCGTTAGTTTGACCATCAGACTTGTTGCTATGGCTTTAAACCGCTCGCATTAGTTTGACCATAGGATCAAATTTATGGGATGATTTTTGGTAGGATATTTCCTAGGCTGGATCACCTACCAAGCCATATAGAAGCTCCTCGATTTCACGAATTGTTTCTCTTGTAGGTCATAATCCTTGCCAGAGAATGTGGTTTACAGCTAGAGCTTTCTGATATTCAGTTGGAAAGCCTTGTACCAGAACCATTAAGGGTAAGGACTGGGTAAAACAATGATGTTACATTGGGTCTTGAAGCACAAAATCGTGTTATGAATTTGATGTGCTATAATCTAATGATGCAGGGCATTGCATCAGCTGAAGAATTCATGCAGAAGCTTCCCCAATTCGACATAGACATGTCAAAGAAACAACAGGATGCTGAGGCTGCAGGCGAAGTGAGTATTTCTTGGACATTCTCCTAATTCAGATGCATTGAACAAATGAGTCTGAGGTTATTGATTCATAACCTGGTAAATGGGTTCTTCCATAGGGGCTAGATGTTTGGTGAATCTGGCCCCTCAACTGGTTGTTCTAGGAGGAGTTTCTTTACTGACACATTTCTTTTCTAATTTGCATAATTTTTTTCTACTTCTTCAATAAATTGAAACTTGGTGTTCTGTTGTTATCTCACATGCTTTGATATTGAAGGTGCTGAGATATGTCGGGGTGGTGGATGTGATCAAAGGAAAAGGGTTTGTAGAGTTGAGGAGATACAAAAAAAGTCACCCTTTTGCGCAGCTTTCTGGGGCTGATAACATCATTGCTTTCACAACATCAAGATACAAGATACAGCCTCTTATTGTCCGTGGGCCAGGAGCAGGGGCCCAAGTCACTGCAGCAGGGGTATTCAGTGATGTATTGCGGCTTGCCTCTTCTCTTGGTGCTCCTTCATAGAATTGGAAATTGATGCAACTGTGGCTCGATTGTATAATTTGTTTTTGTCATTGGACAGTCCGACAGCTTCAATTTGCTTCTGGAAGTGCCATGCAATTGTAACACATACTGTCATCATGTTTATCTTTCTTTTTTAATGCTTCTGTGAAAGCAGATTTTGGGTAATGTGTGATCAGATATAATTAATTTTGTTATTGTTATGAAATGCTCTTGTATGTCTAGAGTGATAATTGAAACTGGAGAAAAATATGGCTAGAGATAGATTGTCTTTTATGCTCAGATGTTTAAATTAAAAAAATAGCTTTGATATAGCAAATCTGTATCATAGTTCTTTTTTTTTTTTTTCTTTTTTTTTTCTGTGAGCTTTGAACTTTTCCTGAGTGTGGGGTTCCTTGAGCATCCATATTTTAAAGGAAATTTAGGGAAGAAAGAAATTTCTGCTCCAAATCTTTCATAACGTGTGCATTACAATTATTCAATTTATATTTTTCAAAAGCAAAATTCCCACGTAACTAATCCGAGCAGGAACTAAGTTGTCACGAGCTGTTTTGATCTATTCTCTCTTCAGGTTGCAGTCTTGTAGCCACTTGAGTTTAGTCATCTGCCTTTCAGGACGTCCAATGATTGCCACATCAGTTGTTCCTTCTTCAGTTCCCCTTTTGTGGAGAATTTTACCTTGTCTCTGCGTATCATTGCCATCCCCATGGAGACTCCTTATTCTCAAGGTGCAAATTGGGATGAAGATGCTGGAAGTCAAGAGACATCTTCCCAGGAAGCTTTGTCCAACGGCAAATGCTGCCATTGCTCCAACCATTGAGGAACCCGTGAATGGTGGTGCAAAATGGTGAGGTCAGCAACAACAGCCAAAGGAGCAAACTGAGGATGATTTTCTACACTATGAGCAGGAGGCGCAAGAGGAAGCAAAGGAGCAGAAACTTAGACCAGAGTTGAGGTGATAAGCAACAAAGGATTAGAGATATTGCTCAAGACATCGGTTAACAACCTGAGACTCACCATCCGTTTTCGAGTGACAGGTAGAACTCATGCGTAGCTTGATTCCCTGTAAATGAAAAAGTTCTTGCCAGAATGTGCTAAAAAACAATAACATCACAGTCACTCACAATATATCTTGGAAAACCATGTCTTACAAACAATTTCGGTGAAAACTGTTGCCACCTGGGTAGCATTGTATCACTTGGGTAGAAGACCGAAGTGAAAAATTTTTGAAAGACGATCTACCTCAACCAAAATCACTGTGTACCCACCCGAAAGAGGTAAGTGTGTGATGAAAGGGTTCCGCATCCTCTCCTCCCAGTGGTTCTGGGAGGACAGTGGCAACCTGCCCTGGATGGCCGCCACGTGGCTCACGGTGAATCGGAGACCACGTCCGAGCCGACACCCAGCCGACAAGCCGAGCCGACAGGGGGTGTCAACTCAGACGTGGGTCTCGGATTCACCCGAGAGCCACGTGGTGGCCATCCGAGATAGGTTGCCTCGTCCTCCCAGAACCATTGGGAAGAGATGATGTGAATCCATGATGAAAGCCATGTTGATGTCATCCGAGATATGATCTGGAATGGACAAGGGTTGCAAGAGTCCGAGAGGAGCTGTGGCCTAGCCTTTGATTTACTGACAAGGTGTATGTTACAACTCAAGCTTAAGGGAGAGTCCAACCTAAAAGACTAGCCTATTAGGTGAAAGAACCCTAAGACTTAAGAACCACACTTTGGTGTGTGTGGGATCCGATGTGGGATCATAACAGTACACATTGTTATACAAACTGTATAACGTTTTTCTTCCTACCGACTCAATAAAAATTGGTGGCTAGGCGAATGTAAGTTCCCTAAGTTTGTACTTATTTCATAATCATATCCCAGAAGCTTAGAGAGATATTGATATGGTGTCAAAATCTTACAACTTGATCCATGAGACCTCTTAAACTTTTTGGATTAGTATAAATGAAGAATTTACTTCCAAAAGATCAGGATCCTTTATAATGACTGCCAAGGGGCAATGAGGATCTGATCACTCATAGTGCATCGGCATATGTTCCAATGCCCTATGAGGGGTCAGAATCTTCACTGCCAGGCAGCAGCCAGTTGGAGGATCCTTGTGCCTTCCAAGAATATATTGATGCAGTCATGCCACTATATAAACAATAGCATATAGTTCTTGGATGTAAGTTGACTCATGCTGCATCTTTGGACAAAACTTCTTAGTCAAAAGGGCAATAGGGTGGCCTGGTTGCAACATAACCACCCTAATACCTGAGCCGGAAGTGTTGGTCTTGATAGAAAATGGTTGTGCGTAATCAGGTAAAGCTAGCAATAAAGTTTCAGTCATCCCCCTTTTCAATTGCTCAAAATCTTGTTGAGCCTGTGAAGTGCACAAAGCCATCCCTTTTCAATAAATCATTAAGGGTGCTGTGATGGTTGCAAATCCCCGTATGAACCGTCGATAATAAAAACCTCGTATCTGAGTTTGATTCGTGGAAACCCCCCCTTGCAACATGGCCGCTATTTTGGAATAATCCGATTTTACTGTTAGATATTATTGTGCTTAGGGTTTCAACCAAACCCATTCTAATCCATACAGTTATCCTAGAACACAATAGAGAAGCCATTAACTATGAATCATAAAGATATACTTGTTTAAAGAGATTAATTCTTATATGCTCGAAGACGCTCCAAGCTTTGATCGAAATCCCTCGGCTACAGTCTTCCAAAGCCTCCAGAGGATATCCTGATGTCTCTTGCTAATGGATGCAGAGAGAACTGATTAACTGTGGCTGTGGGGACTCTAACCCAGTATTTATAGAATACTGAAGTAACCCTAAAACTTTTCTCACAATAGAATTAGGATTATCAAACCTATCTCATACCATGTGACGAACCAAACAAAACCGGTTCTATCGTGTCAATCAGACTCCCACTGAATTAACTAGTTTAGGTAATTAATTAAACCCACATAAATCTAACATTTACTCCTTGAGCATTGATGACATGTCCCAAATAAGACAAATATCATTACGAACGTGGTGGGTGCGGAAACCAGTCTTCGAAATGTCTTCATTGTGCATATGTACTTGGTAATACCTTGCCCTTAAGTCCAGCTTTTGAGAACATAGTTGCCCCATGCAACTCATCAAGAAGTTCATCAAGGGTAGGTATAGGAAATTGATCCCTCACCGTAATTGCATTGGGTCCTCTGCAATGGACGCAAAATCTCCAACTACCATCCTTTTTTAACCCATAATATAGGAGAGCTAAAGGGGCTGGTACTAGGCTGAATCGTTCCCGCTTCAAGCATTTCAGAGACCATTTTTTTTTTGGAAATGTGGATACCTATAAGGCTTCACAATTACAGGGGCTGTATGCGATGATCAGCATACCAAAATGGTGGTAAGGCAGTGGGTCAGAAAATATCTTCTGATATTGTTGTAGGATAGATATGGATGGATCCACCGAAGCTGATGAACTGCCTGAACTATTTTCTACTATTGGAGAACAAACAGTGAAATAAAACAGGTTGCAATTCCTCCACCTGTTGCTATAATGGAGTTAAGATCATGACCACTTCTATTACATATTCACATCCTCTCCTCACAAGGGTTCGGGAGGAGGGACGGCAACCCCGGTTGGATGGTCGACGCCTGGAACTCGGGTGAATCCGAGTCTTCAATCCGAGCCGATAAGGTGAATCCGAACCCCAGGTGTCAGCCATCCAACCGGGGTTGCCGCCCCTCCACCCGAACTCCTGGGAGGAGAAGATGTGGATCCATTATATTCCGCATACTCGGTCAACTGTAGTGCCAGCTGGATATATATATATATATATATGTACTTACATATGGTATGCATATTATATATATATATATATATATATATATATATATATATATATATATATATATATATATATATATATATATATATATATATATATTAGTTTAATTACTTCCTTGGGTCTGAGAACATACCTTCTTCAGCCAATTTCACAGGTATGCCATCTTGTTTAAATGTATTTTTGTCTTCTGTCTGGGTGATCGATTCAAGGGCATCGCACCATTTTAGTTCTAGTGTTATCCCTGATATGAGCCCTGTCACCCCCAATCAGCAACCTGTGCCTTCCCAATGGTACTCATTTTCCCATAATACACTGGTTCATAGCAACTTTCACCCTCTGTTATTCTGTCTAATATATTTTGTGCATCCAGTTTTTTTTTCTTCCTAATTTCTGTTAGTCAATTAATAGCCTCACTAAACTTTGTTTTGCTTTTCTTTCTCACTCTCTGTTTTTCAAGATCTGTCAACGAAGAGTGTGATTGGGGTGGGGATCCTTTATGACGGCTTTTATTATTTCAGTCAAAACCAGATTGCAGCTGCAGTTCCACAATCGGTTTTTCCTTCAATTTGACACATGAGACTCGACCATCCTTCAACGGGCTATACTTTTTCTTTTGTTAAATTTCCAAAAAAATTTTGTGGTGATGTTTGCCCAATTGCAAAACATACTTAGATAGATCCCCTTTTCCAACAAGTACTTTTAAATCTTTGGTTCCTTTTGCACTTGTCCATTGTGACATCTTGCAGAGTTCTTCTCATCTTCCATGCAGTTTTTATTTCAAACTCATGGTACGTATTGTTCATCAGCATACTACCCCCACAACAAAATGGTGTGGTGGAACGTAACACTGGTACCATCTTGAGGTCGCCCATGCTCTACGTTTCCAGGCACATCTTCCCCTAACTTTCTGGGGAGAATGTATATTAACTGCCTGTTACCTTATTAACAGACTCCCTACAATACTTTAATCTGGCAAATCCCCTTATGAAGCCTTGTTTCACACACCACCTCCTTATGATCATTTCAAAGTTTTTGGTTGTTTATGTTTTGCCCATAACACTGATCCACACTGTCACTAGTTTTTACCCAGAGCTTTACGTTGTGTTTTTCTTGGATACCCTATCAACCAATGTGGTTATCGGGTGTATGAATTAAATTCCAAATGAATTTTCACAAGTAGGGATGTTTTATTACGAGAGGATATTTTTCCTTATAGTACAAATACCTCTTCTCATACAGTTCATGTATCTTACCCGGCCCATGCTACACCTACACAGTCCATCCATCCCTCGTCCCTCATCTACACCCCCTCCACTTTCTGACAATATCATTTCCCTTTTACCACCCACTCCACCTCACACTACAGACCCACTACCTGAACCACTTTTACCAAATCCACCACCAGCTGCAAGTCCACCAGAACCCATGTGTTGCCATGCAAATTGCAGGATTTTATATGTTCCTTAGCCTATTTGGACATCTCATGGTGTACCACACCCCCCACCAACACACACACACATACATTCTGCTGTTACAGGTACCACACATCAACTCCGTTCCTATCTTTATCCCACATCTCATTTTATTTCTGCATTTTTAAGTACCATTTGCAATAATACTGAACCACAAATCTTTTGCACAAGCCAATAAAAACCTCCTTTGGCAAGCTGCTATGGCTTCTGAAATGCTGGCTTTAGAAGCAAATAAAACGTGGACTATTGAGGCTTATCACCCGATAAACATCCAATTGGATGCAAATGGGTATATAAAGTGAAACTCCGATCTGATGGGACAGTAGAACAGTATAAAGCCCTGCTTGTGGCTAAAGGGTGTACCCAGTTAGAGGGTTCGACTACCATGATACATTTTCCCTTGGCAACAGCCAAACAGTTGGCATTGTTCCAACTTGATGTGAACAATGCATTTCTCTATGGCGAGTTAGATGAAGAAATCTATATGATGATCCCTCTTGGTTTTGAAAAATCCGGTCATAATATGGTTTGTAGGCTACATAAGTCTCTAAATGGTCTGAAACAGGCTTCATGCCAATGGTCTGCTAAGTTCTCTAATGCTATCTTATCTATGGGCTTCAAACAGTCTACTGCCGAATACTCACTATTTACTGATACCACTGGTTCTTTGTTCACGATCATACTCATTTATGTGGATGATATTATTATAACCATAAACAACTTGAATCATATTAATGGGTTTAAAACCAGTTTGATGGAACACTTTCGCATTAAGGACTTGGGCCCTTAACTTAGTTTCTAGGCCTAAAGGTCACGGCTTCCCCCACAAGGGTTACTGTTAACCCAACAGAAGTATACACTTGAGATTCTCGAAGAATCTAGTTTTTTGGGCTGTCGGCCCACTACTTATCTATTAGAACAACATTTTTGGCTGAATTCTACGATGGAGAGTTACTAGTAGATCCTTCTATCTATCATCACTGGTTGGCCATAAGATTTATCTCAACCACAGCTCCTTCACTTACAAGCTGGTCACAGAGTTCTTCGCTACTTGAAAGGTAGCCTTGGTCTTGGTCTTTTTATGTCTGTCACCTCTCCATTGATGGTATTGGCTTATTGTGATTCGGATTGGGCCGGATGCCCATTAACCCGTCGTTCAACTACAGGTATATAATTTTTCTTAGTGATAGTCTTCTATCATGGAAAACTAAGAAGCAAAATACTATTTCAAGGTCCTACGCTGAAGTAGAATATTGAGCCATGGTAGCAGCTACATGTGAACTTACTTGGCTACGTGCTTTATTTTGAGATCTTGGTATTTCACCAATGGATTTATATTGCGATAATTAAGCTGTCTACATATTGCAGCCAATCCGGTTTACCACCAATGGATTTATATTGCGATAATTAAGCTGTCTACATATTGCAGCCAATCCGGTTTACCACGAACGCACGAAGCACATTGAATTAGATTGTCATTTGATTTGAGAGAAGATATAAACCAGATTCATACGTACTCAGTCAGCTGGAGTGCTAGCTAGATATATATTAGGTTAGCTGTATTTCTTTAATTGTATTACATGTTTTGATGTTAGGTCTAGAACTTTCTGCTTTATCAATTTTATTTAAATGTATTTCAATTCCAGTATAAAATAATCAGGTGACTTGTATTTCATTTACGTTTTTGATAATAAGAATTTGGGTTTTTTCAACTTCTTTCAGTTGTCTCTGTATGTTGCTTAACTGAGCAGAATGTTTATCCAAAGTCCTTTCCGATTGTCACAAGTTCCTTCTGCCATGGTGTTGTCGTGGTCCGATCTCTCACAATGAAAGCACCAAATGATCCAATCTAAAAATGAATTGTTCCTGATTCGAGTTTCAGAACTTTCTCCGAGTTTTAGATGAAAGGGAATTCAAGGAAGAAATAAATTTCTATTCCAAATATTTCATAATGTATGTATTACAACTACTCATTTATATTCAAAAGCAAAATTCCCGCCTAACTAATCCGAGATGAAACTAAACTGGGTTGAAAATTTGACATGTGGCATATTCAAGCTGTTCATTTTGAGGTGTTGGTCTTTGTTAATCTAATTATCCCCCTTGGGATTATAATCATGGAGACTTATTCAGTCTAATTATCAGATATACCTATCAATATTTGGCTCCCCAATGCGTCATCCCCAGTCATGACGGCTAAGATTGTAAATTGGTCCAATTTCAATTTAATTAGTTTGATTCTATTCAGTTTGAGATATATTAGACAAAAACAAAAATTTAATCAACTAATAATTGAATCCAACTGACCAACCAAAATTGATTACTAGATTTGGTCTAACCTGTTTGTCATCGGTTTTATAGCAATGTTAAAAAATTAGTGGAAGTATCAATAAAAAATAGAGTTTGAAAGTTTGAATCTTCTAGTAGTCGTCCATCCAAATCTACCTCATCAGAATTCCATAATGAGAGCCTCAAATATATCCTCCAACTCTCATCCACCTCAGTGGATACCAATTAAGGAATATCTCACCGACACTTATCCACCACAATTGACACCTCATCAGATTTCCAATCATGCCACAGATCACTCAACCATTAGCCAATGTGAGATATGTGTGTGTGTGTGTGTGTGTGTGTGTGTGTGTGTGTGTGTGTGTGTGTGTGTGTGTGTGTGTGTGTGTACAAAGACATTCAGAAATCATAAGAAAAAATTGGCTTTTCATGGTATCAGAGTATCGAAGAGTTTTCTCCAAACTACCACTGATCCATTACCTCCAAAATGTCTATCTCTGATATTTCCTCCTCCCTCCCCTCCTTACTCAACTTATACAATTTTGTCTCTTTAAAACTCACAAGAGATAACTATCCTTTGTGGAAATCCCAATTCCTCCCTCTTCTTAGTAGCCATGATCTTGAAGGATAAATTAATGGTAGTATCCCAGCACCACCTAGACTTACAGCACCAGCATCTTCTTCCACTACCTCCATAGCAATGACAGATGTGTCATCTTCTTCAACTGAACCCACCATCAATCCTGCATACATCTGCTGGTACAAACAAGATCAACTACTTCTTAGTTAACTGATCTCATCCATATCTGAGCCTATCTTGGCTCATGTGGTTGGCCTCACAACCTCTCACTGGGTATGGCACACTCTTGAAACCATGTTTGCCTTTCACTCCAAGGCATGATCGATAAACACTAGAATGCAATTGTTAGCCATTCGAAAAGGCAGATTATCTATTCCTAATTACCTACAAAAAATTAAACTTCACACCGATTCCCTTGCATCAGTTGGACAACTTATAGGTGAAAGCTAAACTACTAAGATACATCCTTAATGGTCTTGGCCCTAAGTATGGTCTTCTAATCACATCCGACGCAACACGGTCTGATAGCATCACAATAGATGAACTTCATGGACACTTGTTACAACAGGAGTCATGGCTGGAGCATTCCTCCTCACCTAATGTTCCTGCCTTTCCTTTTGTAAATACCGCATCAAGCAGTTCCCGAGGCCGTGGCCATCGAAAACCATGTCAAGGTCAATCCTCCTACTTTGATGGAGGTTCCTACAATCGAGGCCGCTCACGTGGTCGTGGCTACTTTTCACATGAGCACAACACCTCAGACTCTCGACCATGAATCATATGCCAAATTTGCAACAAGCCTGGTCATTCTGCCTCCAAGTGCTACTCTCGGTATGAAACCCCTCCTCTTATACCTGCACCTTACAACAGTTCCACTACACCTCTATCATATCTGGATATGACCTAGTACCTTGACTTTGGTGCCACTGATCACCTAACGACATGTCTCAACGACCTGCATATCAGCAATGACTATTTTGGCTTTGACTGAGTCAACATCGGCGATGGTACAGGTTTGGTTATACACAAAATTGGTCAATCTTCCTTATAATTAACAATTGTCGGTTTCTTTTCAAGTACATTCTTCATGTCCCAACAATTACCAAGAACCTGTTTTCTATTAGCAAATCTACTATGGACAATAATCTTTATTTTGAGTTTCACCCTACTTGCTTTTGTGTTAAGGATTCCAACACCAGGACGATCCTCCTCCAAGACAGCATTAGTAATGGCATCTACCAACTGCCGCTCAACAATCTATTGCTTCTAAATAAATTTGCATTCCATGGTGAACGTGTGTCATTGTACTGCTGGCATCGCCGTCTTGGTCACCCATTTGCTTGGGTCACTCGTCATGTCATTAACTGTCATCACCTTCCACTCTCTAATAAGGATTTGTCAGCTGTCGATGTGACCTATCAGCAAGGGAAAAGTCATTGATTTTCCTCCCTTCCCACACTCAATGTGTCCACCTTTCCCCTTGAATTAGTGCATTTGGACTTATGGGGCTCTGCGCTGTTTTATCTTTGTGTGAAAATCGCTAGTACATGTCCTTTGTTGATGACTATAGAAAATTCACATGGTTGTTTTTATTCCTTACAAAGGTTCCTCCTTTTAAAACATTCACTCTTTTCAAAACACATGTTGAAGATTATTGGATAGAAAAATCAAAGCTCTTCAATCATACTGGGGAGGTGAATTTCAGCCTATTTCTACAGAATTGGCAAAATGGGGCATTACTCATAGTGTTTCTTTCCCTCATATGCATGAGCAAAATGGCTCTGCTGAAAGTAAGCATTGACACATTGTCGACACTGGCTTTTCTATAATGGCTCACAGTTCACTACCACAAGAACACTGGGGCTCGATTTTTACCTCTGCCTGTTTTCTAATCAATAGGCTACCATCTGCTACTATTAACCATCTCACCCCCTTCAAGAAGATCTTTGGTCGGCCATTAGATTACACCATTCTTCGTACTCTTGGCTATGCATGCTATCCCTATCTATGGCCATATACATCATCAAAACTAGAGTATAGGTCAGCACAATGTGTCTTCATCGAATATAGCCCTTCGCATTGGGGTTACTAGTGCCTCAACCGCACCTCTAGACGAGTTTTTATAGCCCGAGATGTTGTCTTTGACGAGACTACTTTTCCTTTTGCTATGCTCGGCACTGACAACTTTCGACCTAGTGTGAATGTTCCATCCCTTCTTGGACCCCCTCCCTTGCCCAATGTATCCACATCCATTGATAATGTTCCCACTCCCTCGCTCCCAAGGCTACTTCATCCCAATTCCCGCAAGCTATTGTATCAACACCTAAAGTTCATGTACCCACCCCCTCCCACGAGGCTTCTGTTTCCCCATTCCCATAGGTCCCAATTCCAGCACCTGCTCCCAACCCACATTGGACTTGTGCCCAACAAGGGATCGTAAAGCCTAAGGTGCATCATGATGAAACCATCCCATAGCTACCAATGCACACTTCTCCGCATGCCCTTCTCATCTATCCTCATGAAACTGAACCAACATGCTACACTCAAGCTGCTCAAAGTGCAGCCTGGCAATCTGCTATGAATTTCGAGTTCGACGCTCTCATAACAAATGGTATATGGACTGTAAGACCCATACCGAACTAATCGGTCTTACCACCTTGTACCAGGTCTACCTATCATGGTCGAGCCACATGGACCAAGTGCGTGAAGGAAATCACAAGACCAGGTATGAAATTGACCCAAAAATAATAAAATGGAGGGTAGGGTCGCAAGCCTAAACAGGTAGGGTCGACCCCACCTCAGCAGGGTCCAACCCATGACTTTTGAGTCCTAGGGTCGGATGACTTGAGACCCTAGGGTCGACAGATTCTGCGACCCTAGCATCGACCCTAGGCAAACTGACAGAAATCGAAATTAGGAAACTTTCCTAATTCAAAGGGAACCTTTCCTAAACTCAATGGGACGGATTTTGAGAGGTATTCCTCTATAAATAGGACGTCCCTTAGCCTCTTTCACTCCTTTTAAAACCCTAATTGAAAGTGAGAGAAAGAGAAGAGAAGGAGGAGAATAAGAAGAGAAGGAGAATTTGAGAAGACAACTAAAGAGAAGGAATTCAGAGAAATCTCTGAATCTCAGCAACCCTAAGGTATGGATACATTCTCCATGAACTATGTAAGACCCTAAAATAGTTTATGAAGAAGTTAGGGTTGAGAGAAACCCAAATCATCTACCCATGGATGAGTTTCGAAGGAATCCATGAGGGTAATCATCATAAACGATGAAAAGTATGTAAAAATATAGCTATGAGCCATAGAACATACTTAGGATGGACCTACAAGACTATAGGATCGACCCCATGCTCTCGAGAAGTCCAGGGGGGCTATGGTCGCACATAGGGTCGATGGGTAACCGACCCTATGATCGATCCTATACCCTGGGGTCTCAGATACCTGCGACCCATCTTGCGACCCATACTGCGACCTTAGCTTTACAGCAAGCTTAAAACTATTGGAATTAATTCTAATTAAAATTTATCGACTTGTTAGGTTTTCCTAGTGATATAAAGGTGATTCTTAAATCTTGAAAGAGGATCTACACTCAAGCAAAGGTGAGGGAACAAGACCTAAACTAATTGGCTAATAATAAACCGTTTTCATTTATTGAGTCCAATTCCATGTATGATCCTATGATTGTATGATTGTAATGTGCATATCACATGTCATCTACTATTCCTGTTATTACTGTTCATGCATATTTAATTCCGTTTATTTACAACATGATGATGATGATGATGCTAGGAATAGGCATGTGAATGTTTGTGTGTGGTTAGTGTACTTGGTGCGAGTGGGGCATCAGGGAAAGTATGATGCAGTGCGGTCCTAAGCACTTTAGCCCTATCTCTACTCAGGTCTTGTCCACTAACATCATCGTATCGCCATTACCTTAGCAGAACTATTACGTCGTAGGGCTTCAGGGGAGGTGGTCTCGGATCGTGTAGTCTCTGACTCTGTCAGGGGGCCTTATCTCTATCTCTATGGACGTATTGAGGGATGCTGGGGTGAGGCCTTGGATACACTGTTTGACATTAGGATTGGTTAGTTGCGAGCCCAGTTTGCAAGCCCTCGCCAACAGGGGCTTACGTGTTGGTATGGGTAGAGCATCAGGGGAAGTGTGATGCGGTGCGGTCCTAAGCACTTTAGCTCTATCTCTATTCCATGGTGGGTGCATGTGGGGGCGGCAATGGTGTTTGATCCATTGAGCGGTTCCACACACTCGTGTATAGAGGTGCGACGGCCTCCAAACCTTTCTATAGCACATTGCAAACTTATATACCAGACCACAGATATGAATTGAATGCATGCATATGTTTGTTGCATTGTTTTGTTTGCTCACTGAGCCGTGATGTGTGCTCACCCTTTTTGAATTCGAATACTTTTAGTTGATGATGTAGGTACGACTGTGGAAGATTATATGAGTGCTCCCGCATACGGACATATTGCGGCGATGGATGCAGAAGATATAGTGGAGACACATGATTCACCATGCGAGTGCAACTCATGCGTTTTCGATTAGATCTTTATTTTGACCATTAAGGAAATATAATTTGATATTTTATTTACTTATGTCTCGGTCAATGCAAGATAATTGGATATTTTACTTATGATTATCACATTTAGATTCTCAGTTCATTTAATATTAAGACTTCCGCTATTGTGTATTTACTCTGATTATGGTTGTGGAAGTGTATGGTTTAAACCAAACGAGCACAGCCTATTTGAGATCTTGGTTGAACCGTTGGCTTATTAGCGATTCATCACACCGTTCTGAATAATGCAGAATTGGGGTGTGACAACTTGGTATCAGAGCTCTCAGGCCCTGTCTGTTAAACCAGTATACTACCACAAAAGTTCGTGAACTGAGATAAGATAAAAATTTAAAAGCTGTAATAATAACACACTATAAGCACCTGTGTTGTTTGAGACAAAATTTAGAAAGAGAATAATGCATCTATTAAATGAGAAACAAGTTCATATACACTCGAGTGAAAGATAAACGTTTATACATGTCAAACCAAAGCAAGTTTATATACATATCCAAAGCAGAGTACAGTCCACAACCCAGACAGTTACTCTGTAATACAATAGGAAAGAAAAATACATCATGAAGCTGGAGGTGATGGGGGAGGCGGTGCCTCGCGATCCCTGTCATAATCCTCAGCATAGACTCTAGTCAACCAGGCTACCTGAGTCTGGGTCATCTGGAGACTAGCCATCAACGCAGTCATCCACTGATCAGATGCATGCTGAGCATCTAGAAGCTCTCCCACCCTCGAATCCATCGCGCGCTGAGCCTCCCTGATATCACGAAGTAATCCCATCATATCATCAGATGGTGGGCATGAAGGACCAGCAATGCGTGAAGGAGTCTGTGATGGACCAGCTCTAGTAGAATGCAGAGGTGATGGAGGAGGTATGGAGTCCACATCCATGTACATACGATCCTCATCCTCGGCATCACCCCTATGAACCCTTGCTCCAGCGGCTGCTGCTGCTGCCTCAGCGTCTGCCACCTCCACCCGAGTACGAGGATGCACCAGAGCGTTCCTCTCCTCATCACTGACCTGAGCATCTTGCATGCCCATCCTACAGATAGCCTCCCAATCCAGAACCGATGAGAAGGTTTTCTCCTGAATTCGCTCATCCACTAAATCAACACCTAGGTGGATAAGCAGGGTGGGGATCAGACGTCCATAGGGTAGGTTGCCTATCTGACCAGGCATCGTAGCATAGATCATCGTCCGCATAATAATATAAGGGAGGCAGACAGGTTGCCTAGTGCAGATACAGTAAAGTAAATACTGGGTCAACTGGGAGATCCTCTCGTAGTGTCCACTCTGGGGTATCAGGTTGTGCTGGATGATCTTATAGTACACCCGAGGCACTGGACGTAGGTTGATCGCCTTCATCTCCCAACGATCCTCTCTGATAAGCTGACGGTCTATCTCAACCCGTATCTCCAAGGAAAAGAACTGGGGTTCTCTGGGAGCACAGTATACCAAGGGGTCGTCATATGATATGCCCAAGAGGTCTGCTAGCTGCTGGCAGTCGAAGGAAATCTCTACTCCTTTGACGTAGCTCGTGATCCTGAGCTCCTTACCCCTCTCAGTGTCATTGTGATCTCCCACCACCTGGAGATTACAATAGAACTGTCTCACTAGATCCGGATGGGTACAGGCTTCGTAGGTAATCACGGGAAGCCAGCCCATGTCACCAAATGCTCTCTCTACATCAAACAAGGCTAGGCTAGCCAAGTCCACACGACGACCTCCCTCTACCTTCTTACGAGCGTAGCGAGCATACTGAGCCTCGACCTCGTTAGAACGGAAATGAACTGGGTCGTGAATCCTAGGTACTTTGGTACGAGCCATATTATCTGCCAAAACAAAGAAAAATAGATAATAGCTCAGTAATGGTGAAAAATCCAAAAATTTCGGCATTATAATGGCATAAATTGGTCAAAAGCCTTACTTTTCACCCATACACATGGGCATGAGGACTTACATAGATTCTAAACTATCCTGTAAGACTCATACAGTTGGAAATTTTACCTAAGAAGATTGAATTTGAAGAAATTTCAAGAAATTCAAAAATCTCAAAAAATTAGGTCAAAAATTGAAATTTTTAAGTTTCTCGATAACCAACCGATGAAACTTGAATAGTTTTTAGGGCTTTCGTCCATTGGGTGACCAACAGCAAAAGCCCCCAATAAAAATTGAATTTTTACGATTGGAGAAATTTTAAATTGAAGAAAACGATAAAAATAGGCGAAACCCTAGTTAAGAAACCTTAAAAACATGCAACAATAGAGCACACACCTGAAGAGAAGGAGTGAGAGTCTCGGATGTATGATAAAATTATCAAATGGGTCGGGGTTATCACTGTAGCAACTCAGAGGAATGAGCTGAGTCGGAAAGGAGGAGAAAGAATGAGAAATGAATCCAAAATCGGGATTTAAACCTGATTCTAGGTCCTAGGGTCGCATAATTCGACCAAAACATGCGACCCTACCTCCGACTCCCTCATCAACCCTAGCTTCTCGGTGATCTGACAGAGAACTAGGGGTCGACCCTAGGGTCGAACATATACCGACCCTACCATTGACCCTAGGCTCTCGGTAAGTTGACAGTGATTCTCAGGGTCGCATACCCTAGGGTCGCATAAGGATCGACCCTATGATGGAAAATACAGTAATTTTGACAGAATGATTGGAAAAATGTGAATATGATATTGATTAGTTGGATTTTTGACTGGAGAACAATTATATTGATTGCCTCGCATGTGCTATGGTTACTTACAGACACTACTATCTTCAGAACGGAAAAATGGTTGGACGAAGAGTAACCAGACAAAGCTGAAACTCTATTTGTCACACCCCAATTCTGCACCATTCAGAACGGTGTAATGAACCGCTAATAAACCAACGGTTCAACCAGGATCTCTAATAAGCGGTATCCATTAAAAATAAAACCATGCACATCCACAACCATAATCAGAATAAATACACAATAGCGGAAGTCTTATAGTAAATGAACTGAGAACTTTAACTGTAATAATCATAATTAAAATATCAAGTTATTATTGTATCAACTGAGACATCAATAAATAAAATATCAATTACATCCTTTTATAAATTCAAATAAAATTCTAATAGAATACGCATGAGTTGCACTCGCATGAGGGGTCATGCGTATCCTCTAAGTCTTCAACTTCCATCGTAGCAACACGCGCAAACACCGAAGCATTTATATAATCTGCAACTGTAGTACCTGCATCATCAACTAAAAATATTCGATGTCGAGAGGGTGAGCACACATCATGGCTCAGTGAGCAAACAAAACAATGCAATAAACATATGCATGCATTCAATTCATATCTTTGGGTCTGGTAAATAAGTTTGCAATGTGCTATAGAAAGGATAGGTGGTCAAATGTCACGTTTATTGATGCCGCACCTCTATACACGAGTGTGTGAAGCCGTCCAAAGGTAACGTTTATTGTCGTTCCACATGCATCCACCATGGACAATGTACATGCAAAGATCACGTTTATTGTTGTACCCGTTGCCTATACCAACACGTAAGCCCCTGTTGGCGAGGGCTCGCAAACTGGGCTCACAACTAACCAATCCTAGTGCCAATCAGTGTATCTAAGGCCTCACCCCAGCATCCCTCAATACGTCCATAGGGATAGGGCTAAGGCCCCCGGCAGAGTCAGAGACTACACGGTCCGAGACCACCTCCCCTCATACCCTACGACGTAATAGTTTTGCTAAGGTAATGGCGATACGACGATGTCAGTGGATAAGACTTGAGTTAGAGATAGAGCTAGAGTGCTGAGGCCCCGCCTATGACACCTCCCCCTGATACTCGCTCGCATCAAGCACACCAACCACACACATACATCCACATGCCTATTCCTATCATCATCATCATCATCATGTTATAAATAATAATTAAATATGCATGAACAATAATTATAGAAATATTGGATGATATGTTGAATGCACATAACAATCATACACGTATAAAATCAATCATGGCATTGGACTCAAGAGTAAAATAGTTTATTATTAACCAATTAGTTTAGGTCTTGTTCCCTCACCTTTGGTTGATCGTGGGTCCTCTTTCAAGCTTTAAGAATCAACTGTATATCGATATTATAACACTAGAAGACCTAATCAAGTCGATAGAATTTAATTAGAATTAATTCTAACTTTGAAAAGCATGCTGTTAACTGGGGGTCGATGCCAGGGTCGGAGGTTCCATCGACCCTGGGTGCGACCACCCACAGTCTGGACTTCTCGAACACTGGGGGTCGATTGTTAGGGTCTGGTAGGGTCGATTGGCCATCGACCCCCCGTGCGACCCCCTGTAAGTTTCATCCAATTTTCATCCTTCAGTCCATTCCTTCATGTTTGGGGTCCTATGGCTTGCTTCTACAACTAATTACATACCTGTTCTATGGCTTAGAACTATAGTTTATTCACTTACATGGTTTATATGATTTCCCCCATGGTTTTCCATGAAAACCTAACCATGGATGGATGATTTGGGTTTCTCCTAGATCATTCCCTCTTCACTATCCATTCTAAGGTCTGTAGAATTGCATGGAGACAGTACCTATACCTGAGAATTAGGCTTGTCTCTCTGAAGCCTTCTCTTTTATCTTCTTCTCCACTTTCCTTTTCTTTTCTTTCTCTTCTCCTTCTCTTCTCTTTCTCTTCTCCTTCTCTTCTCTTTCTCAATCCAATTAGGGTTCTAAAAGGAGTGAAAGAGGCTTAGGGACGTCCTATTTATAGAGTAGAAACTCCAAAAATAAGTCCCATTGAGGTTAGGAAAGAATCCCATTGAAATTTGGAAAGTTTCCAAATCACGGTTTCTGTCGGCAGACTGGGGGTTGATGAGGGGGTCGGAGATCCCGTTGACCCCTGGTTCTAAAATGTCCGACCCCTGGTTAAAAACTCAGGGTCTGACTTTTTATCTTGGGGGGTCCGACCCTGCCTAGCTGGGTGTGCGACCCTCCCCCTATTTTTAGTGTTTTTGGGTCAGTTTAATACTTGGGATCGCGATCTCCCTCACGCACTTGATCCATTTGGCTCGACCATGATGGGTAGACCTGGTTCAAGGTGGTAAGACTGGGTTAGTTTGATACGGGTCTTACACTATTCCACCACCACCACCTGTGGAGGAAGATAGCCATATACATCCTGAAACACAGGAGAATCTGAACACGGCACCGTCCGTAGTTAATGGGCAGACAAATCCTACAAATCTGTCAGCTCCACCTACAGACCTGGCTACAGTCGTAATGAACTTGGCACAACAGCTGCGGTAAATACAACAGGTACAAGCTACTATGCAAGCTGCCATAGGCATGGCTTTTCCAGCTGTACAGACGACACCGATGCCAGTAGGACAGGCAAGCACAGTACCAGGGGGAAGTAACAAAGTACCCCATGCACCTCAAACTCCCATCATGTATGCTCAAGTGTAGAACCCTGAAGTAGCTCAAGGTGGTTATCAGTACCAACCACCTATGTATGGGGCTTATGTTCCTCATCAACTAGACCACTCTAGACTAGTTGAGCGTTTTCTGAAGATGAAGCCCAAAGAGTATAATGGTAAGCCAGCTGATCCGTTGTGGCCAGCACACTGGATTGATGAGATGGAGAGGAATTTTACGATGATGACGGTGAATGAAGAAGAGAAAGTGATGTGTGCAACGTTCATGCTGAAAGGCGATGCACACTACTGGTGAAAGTCCACACGGACCTATCTGTTAACAAAGCACGCCCAACTGACCTGGGGTATATATAAAGAGGCATTCTTTGAGAAGTATTTTCCTAGGAGTTTCAGAGATTCTATGGAGAAAGACTTCCTGAGTTTGTATTAGGGACAGATGACTGTCGATGCATATCTACAGCGTTATAAGGAGCTGTTCTTCTTTGCATCAGACAGTATGCAAGCGGAAGATACGAAGACCCGAAGGTTCGTCATGGGACTTAGGGGAAGTATTCGTGAACATGTACTAGGACTTGAGAAGAAAGTCTACAACGAAGCTGTACAAATTGCTCGGGTGATAGAGTCGAGCCAGAAAGAGAGCTATTATGCTCAAAACAGGGGTATTAAGAGGCCAACTGAAAATTCATATAACGGAGGGAATACAAGGACATTCAAACCCTTCCGTACTCAAGGTTTTAATGCTGCAGCCAAGACTACTCCAGCAGCTCAACAGCAACAAAAGCCAAATAATGAAGGAGTAAAATGCTTTAACTGCAATCAAATGGGACATTATTCAAAGGCGTGTCCCAAGGCCAGAAAGCAATCACAACAAGGAAGAGTTTACGTTGTTACCTCTGAGGATGCTGCCGCATCGCCTGATGTGGTCACAAGTATGATCTGAACCTTTCATTTTGTGTTACATTGTGTGAACATGTAGACTAAATTAAAACAAATCACAGGTATTGTACCTATTAATGACATCCCCGCCAGAGTACTCTTTAATTCAGGAGCTACTCATTCTTTTATATCTGTGTCATTTGGAAAGAAGCTGAACCTACCCCTCAAATATCTAGACTAAAAACTGCTTGTACGGTCGTCGATGGGATTAGAAGTGGAATTAAAAATAGGTTATAGACCATGTCAAGTCCTTATTGACGAGAAAACTTTAAATGCAACCCTGATTCAACTTGAGATGGCAGACTTTGACGTCATCTTGGGAATGGACTGGTTAGCTCGGCATTCTACAAACCTATTATATGCCGAAAAGAAGATGACATTTAAAGACAAGGAATGAGCAGAGTTTTCAAACATTGAAGACTAGATTGATATCAGCTCCGGTTTTGACTATTCCTATACCAGGACAGCCATTTATTTTGTACACTGATGCATCAGGATTGGGTTTAGGATGTGTACTTATGCAAGGAGAACAAGTAATTTCTTATGCCGCAAGACAACTGAAGACACATGAGAAGAACTATCCCACTCATGACTTGGAATTAGCGACAGCGGTACATGCTGTCAAGATATGGAGACATTATTAGTACGGAAAGAAATTTCAGATTAAATCAGATCATAAGAGTCTCACTTATCTCTTTAATCAGAAGGAGCTGAATATGAGACAAAGAAGGTGGCTGAAACTGTTGAAAGACTATGATTGTGATATCCAGTATCATCCAGGGAAAGCTAATGTGGTTGCTGACGCGCTGAGTAGAAAAGCGATGATAAAATCTCAAGGAGAGGTTAACACAACTGCCGCAATGTGTACTACCGAAAAGGTGTTCAACTACGGTAATGAGCAGTTCGTAATAGATGCACTGGATAAATCAACCAACTAAGGGTTTATCCATCGGTTTTCAAATATGTTCGCCACATTGAAGATTGTACCTGATATACTTGATGAAGTGAAAATAGCTATTAGATCAGACCCTTATCTAAGAACGACAAGAAGACATCGAAAAAGGTAGGACTATCCCTGAGTTCGCCTTGGACGATGAAAAGGTACTGAAGTACAAAAAAAGATTATGTATTTCTGAAACAGAAAATTTGGACATTAGACACCGACTAATGAAGGAAACTCATACCACCGTCTATTCGATACATCCTGAAAGTATAAAAATGTATAATGATCTAAACAAACTATACTGGTGGAGAGGAATGAAAGCAGATAT
Source organism: Protea cynaroides (assembly GCA_028583415.1). Taxonomy (NCBI): domain Eukaryota; kingdom Viridiplantae; phylum Streptophyta; class Magnoliopsida; order Proteales; family Proteaceae; genus Protea; species Protea cynaroides. Next base: position 19,875,759 of record CM053272.1, read on the forward strand.
AGTTAAGTTCGTGTCTCAATGCCTAAACTATCAGAGGGTGAAGGTTGAACGACAAAGACCTGCAGGACTGTTACAGCCGTTATTGGAACCAGCATGGAAATGGGACTGCATCACTATGGACTTCGTTACCGGATTGCCATTGACTCTCCGAGTAGTTGACGTGGTTTGGGTGATTGTAGACTGCCTGACTAAAACAGCTCGATTTATAGCTCTACGACTTCAGTATACACTGGAGAGGTTAGCTAAGTTGTATGTGGATAATATTGTCAGATTACACGGTGTACCTGAAAGCATTGTGTCCGACAGAGATCCACAATTTACTTCGAAGTTTTGGGAAGGATTGCAATAGGTTAAGGGTACAACATTGAAGTTTAGTACTCCATTACATCCTCAGACAGACGGACAGTCGGAGCGTACCATTCAGATTCTAGAAGACATGCTCCGAGCCTGTGTAATTGATTTTAAAGGATCGTGGGATGAAAAATTATCACTGATCGAGTTCGCCTATAATAACAGCTATCAGGCTACTATACAGATGTCACCCTATGAAGCACTGTATGGCAGGAAGTGTCGAACTCCTTTGTTTTGGAATGAAGTTGGAGAACGTAGCATTGTTGGACCAGAATTTGTTGAAGAGACATGTCGAGTAGTCGACATTATCAAGGAAAGAGTAAGAACGGCTCAGAATCTTCAGAAACAGTATGCAGATACTCGGCGCCGAGACCTTGAATTTTCCGTAGGTGATAATATATTCCTCAAAGTATCACCTATGCAAGGTTTGAAACGGTTCAGACAGAAAGGGAAACTAAGTCTGAGATATGTCGGGCCATATGAGATTCTAGCTAAACGTGAAAAAGTGGCTTACCAGTTAGCACTACCACCATCTATGTCAAGTGTGCATAATGTATTTCATATCTCCTTATTAAAGAAATACGTCAGAGATCCAACGTACGTTTTGACAGTAGATCCACCTGATTTGACTGATGATTTGACATTTGAAGTAGCACCAACTAAAATCACCAGCCGAAAGGTTCAACGACTACGCAACCGTGACATCTATTATGTTAAAGTCACTTGGAGAAGCCAAAATATAGAAGAAATCACATGGGAAGAAGAGAATGTTATGCGAAAGCAATACCCTCATCTTTTCGACTCGGAAGGTATGTACAAATTTTGAGGATGAAATTTTTATAAGCAGGGGGGAGTTATAAGACCCGTACTGAACTAACCGGTCTTACCACCTTGTACCAGGTCTACCTATCATGGTCGAGCCACATGGACCAAGTGCGTGAAGGAAATCACAAGACCAGATATGAAATTGACCCAAAAATAGTAAAATGGAGGGTAGGGTCGCATGCCTAAACAGGTAGGGTCGACCCCACCTCAGCAGGGTCCAACCCATGACTTTTGAGTCCTAGGGTCGGATGACTTGAGACCCTAGGGTCGACGGGACCCTAGCATCGACCCTAGGCAAACTGACAGAAACCAGAAATTAGGAAACTTTCCTAATTCAAAGGGAACCTTTCCTAAACTCATTGGGATGGATTTTGGGAGGTTTTCCTCTATAAATAGGACGTCCCTTAGCCTCTTTCACTCCTTTTAAAACCCTAATTAAAAGTGAGAAAAAGAGAAGAGAAGGAGGAGAAGAAGAAGAGAAGGAGAATTTGAGAAGACAACTAAAGAGAAGGAATTCAGAGAAATCTCTGAATCTCAGCAACCCTAAGGTATGGATACATTCTCCATGAACTATGTAAGACCCTAAGAATAGTTTATGAAGAAGTTAGGGTTGGGAGAAACCCAAATCATCTACCCATGGATGAGTTTCGAAGGAATCCATGAGGGTAATCATCATAGGCGATGGAAAATATGTAAAAACATAGCTATGAGCCATAGAACATTCTTAGGATGGACCTACAAGACTATAGGATCGACCCCATGCTCTCGGGAAGTCCAGGGGGGCTATGGTCGCACATAGGGTCGATGGGTAACCGACCCTATACCCTGGGGTCTCAGATACCTGCGACCCATCCTGCGACCCATACTGCGATCCTAGCTTTACAACAAGCTTAAAACTGTTGGAATTAATTCTAATTAAAATCTATCGACTTGTTAGGTTTTTCTAGTGATATAAATGTGATTCTTAAAGCTTGAAAGAGGATCTACACTCAAGCAAAGATGAGGGAACAAGACCTAAACTAATTGGCTAATAATAAATCGTTTCCATTTATTGAGTCTAATTCCATGTATGATCCTATGATTGTATGATTGTAATGTGCATATCACATGTCATCTACTATTCCTGTTATTACTGTTCATGCATATTTAATTCCGTTTATTTACAACATGATGATGATGATGATGCTAGGAATAGGCATGTGAATGTTTGTGTGTGGTTAGTGTACTTGGTGCGAGTAGGGCATCAGGGGTAGTGTGATGCGGTGCGGTCCTAAGCACTTTAACCCTATCTCTACTCAAGTCTTATCCACTAACATCGTCGTATCGTCATTACCTTAGCAGAACTATTACGTCGTAGGGCATCAGGGGAGGTGGTCTCGGACCATGTAGTCTCTGACTCTATCAGGGGGCCTTAGCTCTATCTCAATGGACATATTGAGGGATGCTGGGGTGAGCTTGGATACACTGTTTGACATTAGGATTGGTTAGTTGCCAGCCCAGTTTGCAAGCCCTCGCCAACAGGGGCTTATGTGTTGGTATGGGTAGAGCATCAGGGGAAGTGTGATGCGATGCGATCCTAAGCACTTTAGCTCTATCTCTATTCCATGGTGGATTCATGTGGGGGCGGCAATGGTGTTTGATCCATTGAGCGATTCCACACACTCGTGTATAGAGGTGCGGCGGCCTCTAAACCTTTCTATAGCACATTGCAAACTTATATACCAGATCACAGATATGAATTGAATGCAAGCATATGTTTGTTGTATTGTTTTGTTTGCTCACTGAGCCGTGATGTGTGCTCACCCTTTTCAAATTTGAATACTTTTAGTTGATGATGCAGGTACAACTGTGGAAGATTATATGAGTGCTCCCGTATACGGACATGTTGCGGCGATGGATGCTGAAGATATAGTGGAGACGCATGACTCATCATTCGAGTGCAACTCATGCGTTTTCGAGTAGATTTTTATTTGGACCATTAAGAAAATATAATTTGATATTTTATTTACTTATGTCTCGGTCAATGCAAGATAATTGGATATTTTACTTATGATTATCACATTTAGATTCTCAGTTCATTTAATATTAAGACTTCCGCTATTGTGTATTTACTCTTATTATGGTTGTGGAAGTGTATGGTTTAAACCAAACGAACACAGCCTATTTGAGATCCTGATTGAACCGTTGGCTTATTAGCGGTTCATCACACCGTTCTGAATAGTGTAGAATTGGGGTGTGACATGGACCCTCATCCCACGAGACCCCTCTCAGAGCCTTGTAGGGTCAAATGGGTCTTCCGCATTAAACGCAAGGTTGACAGCTAGACTGATGGCTACAAGACCCGTCTCGTGGCTAGAAGCTTCCACCAATAGCCTGGCATCAACTATGGAGACACTTTCAGCCTGGTGGTGAAACCAACAATAGTTTGAATCATCGTAGCTCTCGCCACCACCTATGATTGGCATATACGACAAATCGACATCCAAAATGCCTTCCTCCATGGATTTTTGAGTGAAGTAGTGTACATGACCCAATCTATGGGTTTTTTCCATCCATAGTACCCGAATCATGTATGTAAAATTTAGAAGGCCCTTTATGGCCACAAACAGGCCCTGTGAGCCTGGTACTCTCACTTGAGCTCTTGCCTAGTCGAACTGGGTTTTCACCAATCACAGGCTAACACATCCTTATTTGTGCATCGTCACCAAGGGAAAATCATTCTGATACTTATCTATGTGGATGACATCCTTTTATTCTCCAACAAAAAGGGTTTGATTGATGGTGTTCTAGGCCCACTCAAGTTGGATTTTCCAGTCAAAGACCTAGGCATCTTCAAAGACTTTCTTGGTCTAGAGGCCTCTTACAACTCGACTGGTTTGGTTATATCCCAACGAAAATACATTCATGATCTAGTCATCAGGACAAAAATGTTGGATGCCAAGCTCGTATCCACCCCCATGACAACTTTCTGCCTCTTACTAAATCTGATGGAGACCCCCTTCCCGATGTCACTGATTTCTGAAGTGTTGTCAATGTCCTATAGTATCTCACGTTTACAAGACCCAACATTTCATTTTCCGTCAATAAGGTATGTCAGTTCATGTACAGCCGATGTCACTGATTTCTGAAGTGTTGTCAATGTCCTATAGTATCTCACGTTTACAAGACCCAACATTTCATTTGCCGTCAATAAGGTATGTCAGTTCATGTACAGCCCCACTGTGATGTATAGCCCCACTGTGACTCATTCGTCGGCTGTCAAACGTTTTTTATGATATCACCAGGGCACTCTGGATCAAGATCTTCACTATTAATGTTCACCTAATGCCACCATATCAACCTTTACCGATACTGATTGGACCAGCTGCCCAGATGATCGTCGATCTACTAGTGGGTACTCCATCTTTCTTGGTTACAATCTCATCTTGTGGAGCTCTCGCAAACAACCCATGGTTGCCCGATCTAACACAGAGGCCGAATACAAAGCTCTATCTAATGCTGTTGCTGAAGTTTCATGGGTCCACTACCTACTACAAGACACTAGTTACGAACATCCCCGGCCTCCCATCCTATGGTGTGACAACATCGGCACCACCTATCTCTCCTCTAATCCAGTGTTCCACCCTCGCAAGAAGCACATTAAAGTTGAGTTCCACTTCATTTGAGATTTGGTGCAGCGCAATCTCTTACAAGTTTGATACATCTCCTCACACAACCAATTCGCCGATTCCCTCACAAACCTCTTGCTACTACTCGATTCCGTTGGTTGCGAGACAAATGTCATGTTCTACTAGCCACATTCCATTTATGGGGGGCTGTTAAGGAATATCACAATGAATCTTTTAGTGCTCATCCATCCAAGTCTACACCTCATCAGAATTCCATAATGAGAGCCTCAAACATATCCTCCAGCTCTCGTCCACCTCAGTGAACACCTATTAGGGAATATCTCACCAATACTTATCCACCACAATCGACACCTCATCTGATTTTCTAAAATCATGCAACAGATCACTCAACCATTATCCAATGTGATAATGAATGTAGATGATAACACAATTGTTGTAACCATAAAAGGATCACAACAATCTTATATATATATATATATGTGTGTGTGTGTGTGTGTGTGTGTGTGTACAAAGACATTCAGAAATCATAAGGAAAACTTGGCTTTTCAAACTCAAATATGAATTTATTCACTTCACACATAGAGATTATATGAAAGATTTACAATAAAATAGAAAACTAGTAAGCATCAAGAAATGATCATATACCTCTTTTGGCCATGAGGAGATGAAGCTCTTTAATAGCTATTGCAACCCTTAGTATGGGCCCACGAGACTAGTCAAGCCAAAGGTCTGGATACTCGTTGTTTCGGCTCAAATTCGTATCCGAGGTCCGCCATACTGACTAGACATGCAAGACACAAGAAAAGATAAGGGGGAGGCGGGCCTATGGCCCCGAGTCCACTCTAATGCCTAAGTTAGGGTTTTGTGAATAGTCAATGGGCACGGTATCTGAGCCCACTTAAATATGGATGGGGTAAGTGAGAAATTCTCAATCCAAGGTATCAAAGCGACAATTCCTAGGAAAGAGTATTAAATGTTGTGTACCTGAAATCTTAGGATTCGTTGAGTATTTACAGTGAATAATGCCTCTGTAAAATTGTTGCTTTTAGCCTTGATTTTTTGTATGATGACTAAAATATCCATATAAAGCTATTGTAATGACGCTTTTATCCTTCTCCATTGGTAAGATTTATAGGAATGTTCTCTTAAACTTCTTTGGAGGTGCTGACGTGGACAGTCGAATCCTAACTGTTGCCATCTTGTTGGTGATCTAGGAAATTCTCCTAACACTTGTCTCGTTGCTCTACTGAATCTGCAATGTTAGGCTTAATAAGTAAAAAAAATAGATTAGAAATTCCCCTAACACTCGTCTCATTGCGTTGTTGAATCTGTAAGGTTCAGCTGAGTGAAACATAAAAACTAAAAAATTGATACTAGCCCCTGAGGCCATTTGCTTCGGCTTGCCTGGGGGAGATGGTCTAAATATTTGTCTTGAAGTTGACACTATCCCCTCAGGCCATTTGCTTTGGCTTGTCTGGGGGAGTTGGTCTAAATATCTGTCTGGAAGTTAACACTAGCCCCTAAGGCCATTTACTAAACTGTTTTGGCCCAAATTTGTAACCTAGGTCCACCACACTAACTAGACTTGCAAGACACAAGAAAAGACAAGGGGCAGGCGGGCCTATTGCCTCGGGTCCACTCCGATGCCTAAGTTAGGGCTTTGTAAACAGTTAATGGGCTCGGTATTTGAGCCCACTTAAATATGGATGGGGTAAGTGAGAAATTCTCAGTCCAAGGTGTCAGAACAATAATCCCTAGAAAAGAGTATTAAATGTTGTATACCTGAAATCTTGGGATTCGCTGAGTATTTATAGTGAATAGTGCAATTGTCACTTTTACCCTTAACTTTTTATATGATGACTAAAATATCCTTATAAAGCTGTAGTAATGATGCTTTTGCCCTTATCCATTGGTAATATTTATAGGAATGTTCTCTTAGACTTCTTTGGAGGTGCTGACATGGACGGTCAAATCCTAGCTGTTGCCATCTTGTTGGTGATGTGGGAAATTCCTCTAATGCTTGCCTCGTTGCTTTGCTAAATCTGTAAGATTCGGCTGAGTATGTAAAAAATAGAATAGAAATTATCCTAACACTTACCTCGTTGCTCTGTTGAATCTGCAAGGTTTAGCTGAGTGAAACATAAAAACTCAGAAGTTGACACTAGCCCCTGAGGCCATTTGCTTCGGCTTGTCTGGGGGAGATGGTCTAAATATTTATTTTGAAGTTGACACTAGCCCCCGAGGCCATTTAGTTTGGCTTGTCTGGGGGAGTTGGTCTAAATATCTGTCTTGAAGTTGATACTAGCCCCTGAGGCCATTTGCTAAACTGTTTTGGCCCAAATTCTTATCCGAGGTCCACCACGCTGACTAGACCTGCAAGACACAAGAAAAGACAAGGGGGAGGAGGGCCTATGGCCTCGGGTCCACTTCGATTCCTAAGTTAGGACTCTGTAAACAGTCAATGGACTCAGTATCCAAGCCCACATAAATATGGATGGCGTAAGTGAGAAATTCTCAGTTCGAGGTATCATAGCAACAATCTCTGGGAAAGAATATTAAATGTTGTGTACCTGAAATCTTAGGATTCGTTGAGTATTTATAGTGAGTAGTGCATCTGTGCAATTATCACTTTTACCCTTGATTTTGTGTATGACTAAAATATCTTTATAAAGCTATGGTAATGACGCTTTTGCCCTTATCCGTTGGTAAGATTTATAGGAATGTTCTTTTAGACGTCTTTGGTGGTACTGACGGTCGAATCCTAGTTATTACCATCTTATTGGTGATGTGAGAAATTTCCCTAGCAGTTGCCTCATTGCTCTGCTGAATTTGCAAAAGTTCGACTGAGTAAGTAAAAAATAGAATATAAATTTTCCTAACAATTGCTTCATTGCTCTGTTGAATCTGCAAGATTCAGCTGTGAAATATAAAAACTCAAAAGTTGACACTAGCCCCTGAGCCCATTTGCTTTCAGCTTGTCTGGGGGAGATGGTCTAAATATCTGTCTTGAAGTTGACACTAGTCCCTAAGGGCATTTGCTTCGGCTAGCCCGGGGAGCTGGTCTAAATATCTGTCTTGAAGTTGACACTAGCCCTTGAGGCCATTTGCTTTGACTGGTCCGAGGGAGATGGCCTAAACTCTATCTTGGATTTGATACTAGCCCCTAAGGCCAAGAATGAGTTCTCATGTAGATGTGCACGGGTGGCTTTGTTGGGAGGAGATGGTCTAAACTCTATCTTGGAGTTGATACTAGCCTCTGAGGCCATTTTCTTTGGCTTGTCAGTGGGAGACGGTCTAAAATCTGTCTTCGAAGTTGATACTAGCCCCCGAGGCCATTTTCTTCGACTAAAGTGGGAAACTATGTCGGTAGTGCTGAGCTGGTGGGTTGAGGAGGTGTTCTCAGGTCAAACTGGACGGCATTGTAAGTCATGCTGAGCTGCCGAGCTGAGGATGTTGCTTTACCAATCCTACCATGCCGTCGGGCTAAACTGATGACACGGCTCAGTCCATTGTGCCGATCTGCCAAGATGATCTGATGCCTCAACTCTATCGATTGTACCAATCTGTCCGGCTGATATGATGTCATGGCTCTATCGATTGTACCGAACTGTCGGGTTGATTTAATGATGTAGCACCATCAGTCGTGCCAACTGCCAGAATGATCTGATGACTTGGTTTTGTCAATTGTAATTGCCGATCTGATTTGATTATGGGTGTTTTTAGTTTTGTGAAAGAATGAGTTGGATCATTAAGCTTAGGTAAAGCATTGGCATCAAGGAGCCTGGTTGGTGGACGAGCTTGTGCAGGCTTCGAGAATGATCTAACTACTTTTGCAATAGTGGTTGAAGCATGATTCTCATCCTTGACTTCTTCCTCAGGAATGTACTACCTATTTTATGGCCCAGGCTGTTAAACCCAACGTTCAAAGCCTTTAAGTTTATGAAAAAGAGTTAAAAATGCCTTTACAGACTAACTCATCCCTTTCCATCTCAATGAATGCTGCAAAAGCTGCATTCGACGCTGCATCGAAGTCAACATCCTCATTGACTTGAACCGATTTGTGTCATTTTTTAGAATCTTTGCTGAAGCTTTGATCTTCTTTTGAATTTATTTTCTGTCTTGGCTCTTCCTTAACTAGATGCCAAATCAACTTATCTTGCTGAGGACTTTTGGTTCAGTTATCCACATCCAACTCTTTAAGTTCCTTTTGGAGCAAAGCCCTTGTTTTATTGAGGCTGTTAAGAGGATCAACAATTAGGGCATGTTGAAGGGCTAGACCAGATCTAGAAGCTTGAACATCACTCTTACCATCACCCTATCATCCGAGACATTCTGTTCATTTCTTGTAATGCTCCTTGCATGCTCAACACTAGTTGCTACAACTTCTAACTCAACCTTTAATTGCCATAGTTTATTATATGCTATGAGTTATTTCACGTTGAGATTAACTAGTGCCTGATCTTGGCCAAGGAGATCGATGAGGGCAATTAAGTCACTAACGATGTGAAAGACAACATAGTTGATAGAATAAGATGGTGCATTGGTATCTCCAAAAGATGAAGGTCAAGAGCCGCAACTCTATTACCATGGGAAGCGAGTGCACTTATCTCGGTAAATAAGCGTTGCTTTCTTTCTTCTTCTTCTTCTTTTTTTTTTTTTTGATGGGCCCTTGTTTCTCCGAACTGAAGGGACCAAGCTTTACCTCAAGCTCTTTTGTTTTCCTTTTTGCCGTTGCTCTTTTTTCTTTATTTATTTATTTATTTATTTTTTTGTCTTGGCGTGGGCCCTCCATTGTCCGACCTCACTCTTTTGCTTTTTTTTTTTGAATGGTGTGGGCCCTTCTCTGTCCGCCCTTTTGCTTTTTGCGATTTTTTTTGTCCGAGCCTATAGGACCGAGGTGGCCAGCTTGGCTGTTTCGCCTCAGGCTATTTTTTTGCCCCCCCCCCCCCCCCCCCCTTTTTTTTTTGTTTTGTTCGAGCCTATGGGGCCGAGGTGACTAGCTCCGCCGCTTCACCTCAGGCTTTTTTTTTGCAACTTTGACCTAGGCCGGGGTGGCCATCTCAGCCCAAAGTCCTCGGTCATTTTCTCTTTTTTTTTTTTCATAGGGCCCATCAATGTCTGAACCCAACTTCTCCTTAGTTTTCTTTGCCTTTTTTTTTAAATGCCTCGATCAACGTACTTTTTTGCCTTTAGCATTTTTTTTATACTGGCCTCTTCTTTTGCTTTTAGCATTTTTTTTTATATTGCCTTCCTCTTTTTCTTTTGTTTTTCCTGTTCAAACTAACCGAGCCGAGCCGAATGCCTTGTCTTCTAAGTCCGCGCCCCTTTTTTTTTTTTTTTTTTTTTTTTGTGGGCCCTTCTTTGTCTGAACTGGATGGACTGAGGTGGCCGCCTCTGCCACTTCACATCAGGCTTTTATTTGTCTGAATAGAAGGGACTGAGGTGGCCGCCTTGGTCAAGCCACCTCGGTATTTCTCCAAGTTCAAAAATTTGAAAGTGGGGTTCCTCTAGGCTCCACTTTTTTGTTGGAGCGATTTCAATGCTTCTTAAACCTGCGTCGATGCTTATGTTCATCTTCAAATGAGGCAGGGCCATGATGCTTGTGCCAATACCGAGATTCCTTGTAATTAGGAGAATATCTTCTTTACTTGTGCTCATAATTGCGGTGGGATGAAGAATGAAGAGAACGATGCTTCTTATGGTGGTGCTTATGATCCCTTCCGTCACTGTTGTCTTCCATGAACTTCACAGCAAGACCACCCAAGTACTTATGAGTTTCATTATGGCCAGATCTTTACGGACTTCTAGATCTTGTCCTCTCCATACAACTTCGCCGTGGTACTCCAAGCTTTGTTTGTCGATCTTCATATGAAGAGGCCTGAGTCGTGGGAGGTGGTTGTGCATGTGATCACCTCCGTCCTTTAAATTTATAGCGATGGAGGCATCCACCTCGGCCAATATGCATCGGTCTCCTGAAGAGAAGATGTATTTGAATCGGGTCGGCCATTTTCGAGTCAGTTCAGTATTCTTAAGTCAGGCCGGTACTCTTGGGTTGGCTCGATCATTTTTGAGTCGGCTCGGTATTCCAGTGCCGGGTCGGTCATTTCTAAGTTGGCTCTATATGCCCGAGGGGAATAGTCCACGCATTCATTCTCAACCAATATAGCTCGGTCTTCTTGTCTTGTCTTGACTTTACTCTTGGGTCGGCCATGTGTTTCGGCTCGGCCTTGGGGCTTGTCCGTGCATTCCTTCTCGGCCAATATAGCTCGGTTTTCATGTAAAAAATCTTGAGGTGCAGGAGGTTGTCTTGCACATGACTGCCTCAGTTTATTATTTCGTAGTGACCGAGCCGTCCACCTCGGCCAATATGGCTCAATCGCTTAAAGTAGAAAGCTTAAGATGTGGGACGTGGTCATGCACGTGACCACCTCCGTCTTTTGGTTCCATTGAGCTGACTGATGTGTTTTGGCTGAGGTGATTGCTTTGGCTAGTATACCTCGGTCGTTGGATGAAAAGTCATGAGGTGTGGGAGGTGGTCTTACATGTGACTGCTTCAGCTGGTTGATTTTGTACTGACCAAAGATCCTTTTGAACAAGCCAATGTGTTTTGGCCGAGGTGAATACCTCGAACGATTTGCTTAGGCCATTTGTGGCACTGAGTGTCAAACTTGAATTTGACTCTCCTTGGATTCACCTTGGCCAGGATGAAGTAATTTGGCCAAGGTGTCTTCTTTGGGTGATATACTTCAGCCCTTCTGGGTAATGAGTGTGAGCTTAAATTCTACCTTCCTAGGATTCTTCGCTCTGGACAAGAGCGCTAATGGACACGGGGAGGGAGCAGGCGAAGCGTGTCGTTCGTAATGGAAAGAAAGATCCCCACACCGCCCCCTCTTTGTTGGCCCCGCCCCTGGAACCCGGTGGTCTCGACCGGCGACCAGGAACCAATTCGAATTGAGAGTGTAGCTCTTATAAGTCAAAAGCCCGGAGCCTAAGCGCATCGCAGAACAAGTTTGATTCTACGACCACCATAAGTCATAATTTATTGGTTGATTGTATCATTAACCATTTCTTTATTTTATTTTGGTGCGAGGAGTTTACCATGAACCCACTGATTTCTGCCGCTTCCGTTATTGCTGCTGGATTAGCCCTAAGTAGAGCTATTTACTCGATCGCAGACATTTCTGGAACACCTGGGACCCTTGCCGCCTTTTACGGGAAATTTCAGATAGTCGAGATGGTCAAGGAGAACGTAGTTCACAACTTCCGGATGAGCGAACCAACTCACTAAACTACGGAACACTTATGGTGGGCTACAACTATGACGAGGCTTTCTATACTCGAGAAATCCAAGCTATAAATAACAGCGTACCTTACAACACTAATGGTTTGTCGCACTATGTCGGTCCACCATAGCTGGCCATCCGGAAAGCCCAACCCGCCTACTTTAGCTTGACGGATGCCTGTTTAGTGTGCCCTTCCGTTCCACCGGGATCGGGTGGCTAACGATGCGGGGTGCGTGTCGGTACATGCGGGACCATGGCCTGGGCGACCGGCTCGCAGCACCCGAAAGGGGCACCCGCGGGACTCCTTCCGGAATGGCACTGTATTAGTTTGAGGAGAAGGGAGAATACAGTGCAGAAGCATTAGGAGGCCTTCATTGAGTGAAAGACCTTTAAAGAGGAGAGGCAGCGGCTGCTCCAGTCAATCGATCGATCATGGGATCATTTGGCGAGGCATGGTGTGAGCATGTGGCTACCTCGATATTGCTTTTGATGACGATCGATGTGTCTCGACTGATGTAGATGCCTCGGTCAACATAGGTCGGCCGTTTCTCAAAGATTATTTGAGGTGAGGCACGGTATTTGGCACGTGACTCCCACGCTGATGTTTTTTGATAATGATTAATGTGTCTCGACATGTGCTTAGGATTCGCCAAGCTGGTTTGGCCAATGGGTCATACTGTTGATGAAATCTGATCTGCCCTCCTTGGTTAAATATGTTCGGAAGTGCCGAGCTGGTTTGGCCAATGGGTCACATTGGAAGAAAATTTGATCTACCCTCCTTGGTCAAATGTGCTTGGTGGTACCGAATTGGTTTGACTGATAGGTCACGCATTTGTTGAAATTTGATCTACCCTTTTCGGTCAAATGTGTTCGGTAGTGTCGAACTAGTTTGACCGATGGGTTATGCATTTGACAAAGTTCGATCTACCCTCTTCGGTCAAATGTATTCGATAGTGTCGAACTAGTTTGACCGATGGGCCACACATTTGACGAAGTTTGATCAACCCTCCTCTTCCTCGGTCAAATGTATTTGGTAGAGCCGAACATGTTTGACAGATGGGTTACGCATTTGATGAAGTTCGATCTACCATCCTTGGTCAAATGTGTTCGGTAGTGCCGAACTAGTTTGACCGATGGGTCACACATTTGTTGGAGTTCGATCTACCCTCCTCGGTCAAATGTGTTCAGTAGTGTCGAACTGGTTTGACCGATGGGTCACTCATTTGATAATTTGATGAAGTTCGATCTATCCTCCTCGATCGGTCAAATGTATTCGGTAGTGCCGAACTGGTTTGACCGATGGGTCATGCATTTGACGAAATTCAATATACCCTCCTCAATCAAATGTTTTCGGTAGTGCCGAATTGGTTTGACCGATGGGTGACGCATTTGTAGAAGTTCGATCTACCCTCCTTCGGTCGAATGTGTTCGGTAGTGCCAAACTGGTTTGACCGATGGATCACACATTTGTCAGAGTTCAATCTACCCTCCTCGGTCAAATGTGTTCGGTAGTGGTGAACTGGTTTGACCAATGGATCACGTATTTAACGATGTTCGATCTACCCTCCTCAGTTAAATGTGTTCGGTGTTCGATCTACGCAGCAAGATGATTTGTGGAGGGCACAAAGCTGACGCATATAATCCATGTCACCCCGATAGTCTTTCTCTACTGCAGGGGTGTCTACTGAACTCGCCATAGCGTCTACCCTTTGCTATAGGAAGGTGTGCTGATCCTCTATTCTAGCATCTGCCTCTGGGCGCCTTGGTGCTCTTCTTGTGTTTGCACTAATGACCGCCTCTGGCTGATGCTCATGTTGGAGAATCGATGGGTCTTCCATCATATTCTGGATATCAAGTCTGATGCTCGGTCACGGCCCAAGCTTTTAAAAAATGGGAACCCTCCTGTGTTGAGAAACAGAGTCCTTCTTGCTTATATCTCGGGTGGTGGATGACTTCTCTGCCCCACCATTCCCAGGTCCGCCTCTTGGCAGCCTTGTTAGGGCCCGGAGATGGGACTTTCTGGATGGTCATCAGCCTGAGGTATTAGATTGTGCAATGGATGCAATCTTGGAGGTGGCCTAGAGATTGGTCCTATAGCTAGTGCTAGAACTTCTTGAGGGAATCTGGTTAAGGCCTCTTAACTGCTGAGCTATTGCATCAAACTGCTCATAAGTGACATATGCTTCTAATGATGGTGCTGGGTCCGCGAACCTCTTTCCCTTCTTTCTTTGAGGCCAAGGCCCTGATCTGATAACTTCATTGAGGCTTGCTTATGGACGTTTGATCGCTGGTGGGTTAAAGTTCACCCCATGACTTCTTGCTCTTCTTGGACTCATACCTTAGGATTTCCCTTTAACGTCTATCTTCAAACTTTGAATCACTTAGGGCCCCACGGTGGGCATCAAACTGTTTTGACCCAAATTCATATCTGAGGTCCACCACACTGACTATACTTGCAAGACACAAGAAAAGACAAGGAGGAGGAGGGCCTATGGCCTCGGGTCCACTCTGTTGCCTAAATTAGGGCTCTGTGAACAATCAACGGGCTCGGTATCCGAGCCCAGTTAAATATGGATGGGGTAAGTGAGAAATTCTCAGTTCGAGGTGTCAGAGCGGCAATCCTTAGGAAAGAGTATTAAATGTTGTGTACCTTGAAATCTTGGGATTCGTTGAGTATTTATAGTGAATATTGCCTCTTTGCAATTGTAGGTTTTACCCTTGATTTTGTGTATGATAACTAAAATATCTTTATAAAGTTGTGGTAATGACACTTTTGCCCTTATCCATTGGTAAGATTTATAGGAATGTTTTCTTAGACTTCATTAGAGGTGCTGATGTGGACGGTCAAATCCTAGCTGTTGCCATCTTGGTGGTGGTGTGGGAAATTCCCCTAACACCCGTCGTTAACCCCCCCCCCCCCCCCAAAAAAAAAAAAAAAAAAAAAAAAAGGCTATTGCAACCCAAGGAGGTCTCTTTCTCTCTTAATCTCCCTCTCTGCTTTGTGTTAACTCTCAACCGTCTCAAAGACACTTTAAGTTATTGTATTAGCAGCATTTCAATTAATCAGTTCATTTATTTTGGAATGTTTTTGATTAAAAATCGAAACTGAACTGGTTTTTATTATTTAAAACCAAAACCAAAAGATTCGGTTTTTAACGGCTGATTTCGATTCAGTTTAGCAGTTTTGGTTCAGTATTGACACCCTTAATGACACACACTGCACATGTTCTTATCTCATTTAAACAAGCGATAAACCGTTCCGCTGATTCTCCAAGATTCACCCAAGCTAGAATAGATCAGCCATTGAAACCTCGAGTTCAGTCCTGTCGAATTGAACATGGAAATAACCTTCTTCCATCTCTTACCATGAACGGATAGAGTTGGCTGACAGACTAATATACCATAAGAAAGCATTACCAGTCAACGAAATCCCAAACTATCTGAGCTTAAGAAATCGTTTTCTGTTGACTCACTGGTCACTACATTGGACTGTAAATGTGTTCGATATTATTATCAGTTATCCTCCCCAGAATTTGGAGTCCCCTTCACAGTCAGCCTTATATAGAAATGGGGGGAAACAAATATTCAACTGGACATGAAATTTCATATTCTTTTACAAGTTTTGTGAAAGAATGGTTTAAATGGAGATTTCTTTCTGAAAATTAAAAAAGGGTTAATGCTAGTATGCTACATTGGCAGACCTAACTCTCTTTCAGAATTTTTAGTAGAACCAATATGGTGTCCACACTAAGAAGTGATCTTGGCCAAATGGCTGAATTCAGATCCTCTCCAGCCCAGCCCAGCACATCTTACACCATTGGATCAAGCTCTAGGAGATTTGTGACCAGTGTTCAAGTGCACGGAATTAGGGGGTTTTGTCAGGTCAATGCAAACACCCACTTGGTTGGATTGGCGAACCATAAGCTGGGAGGTGGGATTCGAGTTTGAACCTCCTCTCTTGCACCGGTTCCCCATCCCAGTAGTCTAACATAGAATAGGACCGGAAAAAAAACAAAGAAACTACATAATTGGTTCCGGCAGATGGTGTGCAAGCCTTATGTTGGTAGGTTCTTCTCAGGTTCTGTACAAGAGTTGTACATGGAGAATGCAGCAGCGCTTATGCAGCAAAATCAACAAGAAATGAGCCAGCTTCGACACGGTTAAAGAGATTCAGTTGGAGAAAACAAAAGTGCATTCATACTGGTTTTGAGCAATGAACAATTTGAACTCAGAATGGTTTTGTTGATTGGAAATTATTTGCTTTGTTATAGTAACGTTATTGTTTATTGAAGAGATTTTTCTCATGGGCACTGATCCAGTGTCAACAAACATTAACATCGGCTATCGATGTTTGTTAGATCATGCAAAACACCAAAACCTCTCCCATTTCAAATACCAAAATACCACCTGTATTTTGAGGTTTCTGTGATGTTCCAATAATATCCCATGAATGGGAATCAGTAGTAGGCCATTGACATCATCATATAGAAAGACCCTTATATAAGAGCCTAACAGATTAGGAACAAAAAAAAAAAAAAAAATAGGTTGGATACAAAAGAGGTATTTAACTGAATGATACCACAAAAATCTAAACTTGATTAACCTAGAACATTCTCTCTATCCAAAGGTTGCTATGGACACATCATTTGCCCACATGGCCAAAAATGTCTTGTGATGTCTGAAAATATATAACTTTAAGACAATAATTTTTTTTACTTCAAAAAATAAAAAATAAAAAAATTATTTTTTTTTTCTGGTTTTTAAAAACTGCCAATTCTTCTGTGGATCATACGCATGATGCTGGCTTTTTAACCACTATCAAACATTTAGCCTTTTTATACAAGGTTGTTAATCCCCTGTATGAAAATATTTTACATCACTTTTCATCATTTATACTCAACAAGTCAGCGTAGCCTATATGACAATTATATATTTGTCCTTGCTAGAAATCAAATAAATACTCTAATTCTTGTGTTTCATATGTTCAATAATTCCAACACATTGGAAGTTCAATTCTCAGACCTTGGTTCAAGCGATGGGGAACATAGAAGGTTTCTGCTCTAAGAAATAAAAAGAAAGATTTGACTTCAGAAACTCAATATTCTTAAGAGTCAATGGCACAGAAGTACCTTCTTTATCTCAAGATAATATACAAGAGGGTAAAGGCCAACATTACAATAGGACAACCTCATGTAAGAAACCCTCTTTTTTTTTTTTTCCTCTTTCTAACCTATCTTAAAGAATGATACGCTCTTATCTGGCCCAACAATTAAAAATAGCAAAAACCTTTCAAAGAAAAAAAAAAAAAAAAAAAAAAAAACTGGAAAAATTACATGGGCAGGACCATGAATTAGTAAATTAGACAAGAAAATTTCCTCCGTTACCCATCACTTTTTAATTTGAGGGCCAAATGAAATGATCAAAATTTCCTCCGTTACCCATCACTTTTTAATTTGAGGACCAAATGAAATGATCACTTCTCTTTAGCTTGCTTGGGATCTGAAGCCTCAGTTTGGTATCTCTCAAGAATCAAGTTACAGTTGTTCATCGTATGCCCATCAAGTAGATTGTGATTCCATAACTTGATCATAAACAGACTCCAGCACCTGCCGATACACAAACATATTAATTTTTCAAGATACATTCATGGGGAAAAAATTTGTCAACTTGCAGTGCAACTGAAGTGAAACAAAAAAAAAAAAAAAAAAAAAAGATCCATTGTGAAAAAAAAAATTGATCCATTGTGATATATGTTCTTATTTACTCGTTACAAGGCATGATTTATTTATTTATTTTTTAATATTGGTGTCTCTCTCTCATCAAGAGTCATGCAGCATCAACATTGGCATACTGACATGCATCAACACAACATGGCCGGGAAATAACAGGCATGCCCCATGTTAGGCCTTTCTATAGAACTGCCCCAAAAGAAAAGCAAAGAATCCATTATTTTGATCATTCTAGCTTTCTATGGAACTACCCCAAAGAAAAGCAAAGAATCCATTATTTTGATCATTCTCAGCTTTTCCATGTTATCTAGTCATACATCTGCATGACGATGAATCCAGATCTTGTTTTGTAAGGCCAAGTTCAATGCAAAAGTAAATTTAGTGTCAAACTCATGTCTCCCTCCTAGTTGAGGACATAAGTTCAAACCATGCATTTACGTGTGCACTCAAAAAACTTCTATACCCCATGGTAATTGCATCACTGCATATATGCCAAGGTGCTAATGTATGCAGCACACTTTATTATCAAAAAGCAAGAGCTGTTACCAAAGAAGAGCAGGAGCTTGGACAAGGTCCTGTCCATGCAGTCTTGAGAATGCCTCACATGCCCATGGAATATGACCATCTGCAAGGACCCTGCCAACACAATAATTTTAGTCTTTTTTTGAAAGGAAATACAATTGAATCAAGACAATAATGATTATGTTGGCAAATATAAAAGCATTGTCTACAGCAAAGATCAGCAACAGTAACAGAACCCTTCCCTCCATCATAAATAACCTAATAACATAGTTGAGATTTATGTTTATATTATTTTTATTTTTGAATAAAAGTAAGGAATCCTAACGTAGCAGAGTATTTGAAGACTAATTAATAAGAGGTTATTTATGATGTGAGTGAAGGGTTGTCACTGTTGCTCAAATATTTTCCCAAGTGGAAAAAGTATCTTTTTCATAACCCACAGAGGAAGAGGTTCCTTAGCAGCCCACTAAGTTGTGCCATGTGGAGGGATTATATCAATTTTGACTGGGATTGTCTGGATTAGTCACTGGTCAAATTTCAGAGCCTGACCCAATCAAATACACTCTTATATTTTGGGATGCCTCTCTCGGCGATTTTTGTATTGTTGCACTCTTTTGGCAGTCCCAAAAATTTAAAGCTCTTTAAAAAAGTGAACCCCCTTATAAGTTATAGCCGATACCATTAATGAAGGAGAAAGTCTAACTACCCTCACTTAATTATAAAATACAAAAGACAACTCTATCCTCAATAAATGTTACAAACCAGACACTAATTGTACCCTTCAACAGCTTTGAACTGTAAAGAGCAGCTTCTAATCAATTCTATTCTAGTGTCCATAATTCTATGGAGCCTGAAAAGGATTGTATTACAACATTTATAAATTAGTTATTGCATAGAAGTACACTTAAAATATAAATGCCCACCATCCACTAATATGTATATAATACAGGTAAATCAAATGAGTGAGTTAATGAAACAAGATTAATCAAGTATGATTAATTTAGTCCAAATTAGTGGGGTTATATTAGCTAAATTAAGTCTTAGAATTATAGGAATTTGAATCCGGATTTCGTTTCCAGTTTATGTTCTATTTTCTAGTCCTAGTTTGAGTAGGAGTGTCAAACACTAGTTTGTCAGCTATTCCAAGTAGTTTGAGCTCCAAGTCATTATATTGAATTTTTCTTCAAGTGCTGCGGATTCAGCTCTGTTTTTTCTGAATGGGTCCAGGTTCAACTTAGTGGATTCCAAGAGGTGGCTTTTGGTGTGGCACCCTGTTTCACTCAAGTTTCTGATTTTGTTCTTCATTATCTCCCTGTTTACTGTTTGGAATTGGTTCAAGTCTGAAATATAAGTTTCTAAGCCTATTCATCCTTAGCTTCTGATTCTGCAACTGAAACTCCAAAATTAAGTTGTTAGAATTTCTTCAAAATTTTCAGGTCTGTTCTACCAGAATGGACCACTCAACTTGAATTCTTGCCTACTCTGATTAGTCTGTCGTGAGTAACAAAATTTCTCCTATTTCTGGTCCTTTTTTCTCTGTTCTGTGATCCTATCAAATACTAATCTCTTGCTGGATTTTCTGGTTATGGATAAGTCTACACTAATACCTGTTTAGGGAGGCTTCCTAAATGATTCACCATTTTCAGCCATGAGGATGGTTGATCTTGATAACTCAAAAATGATTGGGTACACAGACCACAGTCCATGAGTAAAATTTAGTGGTCTATGTCAACTATATTTCCCACAATTGAGTTTTATTTTTCTGACACATCGTAAACTGTCAAATGAGGTCAAATCTATAGGTGGCTGAAATGCCAGTCCTACCTGTTGGATAGATAGATGACCATGTGGATTGGCAATCTATCAAGTTTCAAGGCCACAATCAATCACATATCCCACCATGGATCTTTACCCTAACAGTCTAAATGTTGACCAAGATTGATCCATTCATTGTGGCATGTGGTATAATACCTTGGGCTGAAACATAGCAAGTGGTTCAGGGGTGATGTTCGCAAAATATCAACAAATTTTGAGATTTAACTAACATGCCACATGGCAGATTTTTAGGGCCGTTGAGGGAGACTCTCCAAACGAATTTCTTCCAACCCCCTTTGCTGCATAAGTTAACCTAGATCTTTTACAGCTAGTCAACAATTAGCATTGGCAGAGTGAAAAAAGTAAGCCATTAATGAGCTGTCTTGATATAACTGGATAAAACAGAAACTGAATAAATACTTTTAGTGCTGTATGAGAAAAATGAGTAATAGCCTATTCTAGAAGAACAGTTTAGAGGAAGAAAGCAGTGATTGTAAGCTGCCTTTAGGCCCTTTACACAAGTGTGACACCTCACCTCCACCCTCACCCTTTGGAGCAACTAATGAGGGAAACAGACAAAGCAAAATGCATAAAAAACAAATAAAATGGTCTAAATTTCATGCTTACCTTTGTTTCCTCACAAATGAGTTCCAAAGATGCATGATTTGTTTCTCATATTTGGTCACATCCACAAAATCATCAAGCATCTGCCACATATCAAGATTCGGTAAGCTTCATAATTAAATAGAGTTCACTACTATGGGATACTACAGCTCAAATATGCATACTTCTAATCACACAACATTTCACCACATCAAGCCTCCAAGATGGCACAATTCACAACAATATCAAGACAGTCAAAGCAAATGGAAATTGCCACTGGCTAGAAGAATATCCATGAAAATAACTAGTGGTTGTGGGATTGAAAATTGCATCCACAAATAGTAAAAATAAGAGAGAGAGAGAGAGAGAGAGAGAGAGAGAGAGAGAGAGAGAGAGAGAGAGAGGTGGAGTGATTCACTGCAGTTCTAATTCAAAAAACTGGGATAATCCTGCCACTATAATGATTCAGACCTCAGTTACCACACAAGTAAGCGCCAGTTGAAGCTTCTGATAAAAGGAAAGAAAACACTTAAAAGGAAAAATCTTAAGCAATCTGACAGGTCTCATTCCAACGGTTACCATAATGTTCTCCAGAATGATCAATTTCTAATGCATCTTTGCTCGTAGGCACAGCATGGACAGCCCACAGGCTGGGGTATTGCACAGCAGAACCTGAGCAAACTGGATGGGACTGTCTAGTCATCTGAAAAGGGTGCAAGCCTTCCCACCATTGATATAAGCACTCACTTGTAATTTGTACTGGAAGAGGATGCCAGGGTGGTTTCTTGTTTCCTCGAGTGTCTTACATGCAAGCAGGCAGGAATCCGTTGACCACTTTGATGCAGAAACGACACCGAACTGGATCTATTTTAGTGGAAATAAGCCTCGTGATGGGTTATATGCATGTTGGGCCTTTGTTCCATGGGTTTTCATTGTAATATGCCACTTTAATGGGCCTAAACTATGGGTAGAAGATAGTACGGGATTAGTGTGTTAGCAGCCTAAGTCTAGTTTAGATAAGTCTTTACCTAGTTGGATAATCTTTATCTAGTTGGATAGGATTTCTAATGTTTTAAGTCTTTTATTGCTTTTAAGTGTTTTAAGTTACTTTCCTGTCTTTTAAGTTGAGTTCTGTTAGAAATAAATAACCTCCAAGGTAAATTATTGTCTAAAGGAGTTTTAGGACTAGTTCGCTTTATGTTTAAGTCTTCTTTATAAATTTATAAGGGGCTACAAGCCTGAACACGAATTTGAATAATGAAAGAGTATTGGCTGCTGCCATGTTGGGTTCTTTGTGGCGATTCAGAATGCCTCCCCCTACTAGGGTGATTCGGTAGGAACCTCTTGGTGGTGAATACAATGTAGGATTTCAAGTGGTGAATCCTGAAATTCATATCCTTCTTCTTACCCTCCATTAGTTATCAAGTAAGTAAATTCCTACAACTATTTCAGATCTGTCCTATACTTATTCATCACCTTTATTGCTATTAACTTCTGTGTGCATTCATTCTTTCATCAACCATCGATGCTGTCCATCTTCCTATCATTGGCGCATAAACTGAAACTGAATTCAGATTACAACTTTGCATTCATCTCACTTCTGTTTCTGCTACTGTTTTCCACACATCCATTACCTACTTCCATTAGGACTTTATCATATATCATCATCCACCCATCAGATTCTTCTCATCTTCTCGTATATTGTTTTCATTCTGTGTTACAACATTATTACAAAATCATATACGGCAAGAACTCAAAGTTTATGGCAAGAACTCGATTATTATGCTGATTACCAGCCCCAGCCTACCAGTACAACCGAAACTGCCTCATACAACTACAAGAAATATGTTGATAAGATATGAGTCTATGATTTTCTAGCTGGATTGAACATTGAATACAATCAGATTCATGTTCAAGTTCTCAACAGATCACCTTTTCCCACTTGGAGCAGTCCTATGCTTTCGTACATAATGAGAAGAGTCATAAATCTGCCATGCTTCAATCTCCTACTACAGATTGTTCGGCTTTACAGTCTCATGTTGAATCCCTACTATTGATGGACCTTCACACTCCAACAACAGTACCAAAAAGGTAACTAAGTGTGATCACTGTGCCAAACCTTGGCACATTAAAGCTACGAGTTGGAAACTTCATGAGAAACCAGCTGACTTTAAAGCTAAACATGGTTGTGGTTGCTTCAAGAACAAGGCCAACCAAACTGAGACAATTAACCCTACTACCAGTTCTGAGTTTTGATGCTAGTCTCTCTCCGAACGAGCTACAAGCTTTCCGTAGGCTTCTCTTGGCTTCTTCCACTATGTTTGACCCTGCCACTACTCCCTCAAGTTCCAATTTTTCCTATTCAAGTATTCCTTTGGTGGTCCTTGTGCATCAGTAGTCTCTAGCCCTAGGATCATTGACTCCGGTGCCATTAATCACATGATTGGTTCCTCCAGCCTATTTCATTAGTATTTCTACATCCTCAAGGAAAGACAAAGTTCAAATGGCTGATGGGACTCTCTAATCTGTCTCTGGAAAGGGTTTTATTGGTTGTTCCCTTTCTCTTAAATTACCCTTGGTTTTACATATCCCTAATTTTACTATCAATCTACTTTCCATTTGTAGCCTTAGTAGGTATTTAAACTGAGAAGTTACATTTCTTCCAACTCATTGTGTTTTTCGGCATTTGGTGACAGGGAAGACGATTGGATATAGTAAGGTGGATGGTGGTTTCTATTTGCTCGACAGTGGTTTTCCTCTACCGTCGTTACCTCCACCAGTTCATCAGCTACACTAAGCTTCCTCAGATCTCCATCAGTTGCATTATCGTTTAGGACATCCTCCCCTTGGGACTTTATCTCATGTTTTTCCTCATATAGTCAAACAATGTAATAAGGATGAGTTTTTTTGTGAGGCTTGTATTTTGGTCAAACAAACTCGTTTTAGTTATTCCCCATTAAACAGGAGAAGTGCATTTCTATTCCATTTGGTTTATTCTAATGTATGGGGTCCCACTCGTCATGCCTCTATTTTTGGTCATTGTTGGATTGTTATATTCATTGACTGCTACTCTCGCACGACATGGGCGTACATGATGCAACATAAAAATGAGGTGTTCCGATGTTTTCAGCTTTTCCATAGCACTCAGTTTAATGCCACCCTCAAGATTTTATGAAGCAACAATGGCCATGAGTATCTTGAGAGCCAGTTTCAAACCTATTCAGCAGACTCCAAGATCCTCCATCAAACTAGCTATGTGGAGACCCCAGCCCAGAATGGGGTGGCTGAACGAAAAACCCGCCATCTCCTGCAAGTGGCCCGTTCTCTCATGTTTGCCAGCCATGTTCCGTCTCAGTATTGGAGTGATGATGTACTCACCGCTGACACCGTATGCCCACTCGCACTTTAGCGTCTCGTTTCATGATTGATGTTATGTTGGGTTTCCAGCTCCTTCATCGTGCCTCCCAAGATCTTTGATTGGGTGTATAATGCTCGTGATCATCAATCTCCCAGCAAGCTAGAACCATGTGGCCTTGGTGTATATTTCTACACTACTCGGCTACTCAGAAGGGGTACAAGTGCTACCATCCTCCCACACGTCATACCTTGATGACCATGGATATTCTGTTCCATGAAACCCTTCCATACTACTCACAAGTCACAGCCACCTCTTCAGGAAGAGTCTATAAATAGTGAAGATGCAACTACTCTTGAGATTCTTCCTATTCCAACTATAGCTTAGGATATCTAGCTTAGGGGGAGCTACTGCCACCAGTTTCACTAGTTCAGGTTCAACGTTCAAGAGGAACTTGGGCCATAGACACCAAATTCTGGTTCAAGAGGAACCGAAGGAAAATCTAGAAGCAGCAAGAGGCATATGCAAATCCAAAGTGGAAAATAGCTATGATCAAAGATGAAATCTCTTAAAAAAATGATACATGGGATTTTGGGTTCTTCCAAGAAAGTGACTTATTGGCTGCAAATGGGTGTTTGTAGTGAAATAGAAAACTGATGGGATGTTGGACACATACAAAGAACGGCTTGTGGCTAAGGGTTTTACTCAGACATATGGGATTAATTATTAGAAAACATTTGTTCCAGCAGCCAAATTAAATACCGTTTGAGTTCTATTACCATGGGTTGTTAATTTGGAATGGGATCTAAACAACTTGATGTCAAGAACGTATTTCTACATGGGTAACTTGACGAAGAAGTATATATTGACATTCCTCTAGGTTTTTCTTCTGATACAATTCATGGCAAAACCTGCAAATTAAAGCATGCACTCTATGGGTTGAAGCAATCTCCTCAAGCAAGGTTTGGCAGCAATGCTATGATTTTAGCAAGCTACAAGCAAAGCAATGCTGACCATACCTTTTACATTAAGAGATATGTTAACAAAGTCTCTCTACTTGGTCTTTGTTGATGATATAGTAGTCATAGTGATGAGATCACTTCAAGAGCTTCCTTGGTCATGAGTTTAAAATAAAGGATCTAGAAAAACTAAGGTATTTTCTTGGAATTGAAGTTGCTCAGCCTCAAAGGGCATCTTCTTTTCTCAAAGAAAGTATGTCCTTGATCTTTTATCTGAGACTAATTTGTTGAGCTGCCATCCTTCTGATACTCCTTTAGAAACTAATACTCGACTCAAGGATAAAGATGGTGGACCAGTTGATAAGGGTCGTTACTAGCAGTTAGTTGGAAAGTTGATCTACCTCTCACACACAAGGCTTGACATTGCCTTTAGTGTGAGTTTAGTAAGGTAGTTTATGCATGATCTCTACTCCTCTCACATAGAGGCTATTCTTTGTATTCTTCGTTACTTGAAGTCTACACCTGGAAAAGGAATTATGTTATCACCTCATGATCATTATAGATTAAAGGCATACACAGATGCTGATTAGGGTGGATCTTCGGATTAGAAGTTTATTTCTGGCTATGGTATTTTTATCAGTGGTAATCTTGTCAAGCGGCGTAGGAAGAAGCAGAACGTTATTGCAAAGTCAAGTGCTGAAGCAGAATTTTGTTCTATGGCTCAAAATATCTATGAATTACTTAGGCTCAAAATTTTACTAGAAGACCTGGGTGTTCCTATTCGTTTTCCAATGATGTTGTATTGTGATAAGTGATAACAAAGCTACAATTAGCATTGCCCATAATCCAGTGCAAATAGTTGTACTAAGCATGTGGAGATCAACCGTCATTCATCAAGGAGAAACTCGAGAATGAACTAATCTGTATGCCCTTCGTGAAGTCAGAAGACCAGTTAACTGATGTATTAGCTAAGGCTTTGGGTGGAAAACATTTTCTTCCTAATTTAGCCAAGTTGGGCATGTGTGACATCTATGTGTCAACTTGAGGTACAATATGTATCGTGTGTCTAAGTGTCACCTAATTAGTGTTGTTTAGTTTCCAGCTTTGTTTAGAAATAAAGTTAGATTAGAGTTAGAGTTTCCATTTTGGATTCTAACTCTCCCATTGTCGACTCTTGTTGTGAGTCTTTGAATCCTTTTTTAGTCTCTTTCTTATTATAAATACAAGGCCGGCTGATCCCTAAAGACCATCCAAGCTTTCAGTACCAAAGAATGAGATTTTGATATTTTAACTCCTAACAAAAATCTACTTATTCCCTTCATACTACTTCAACTTGGACTGTCCATGTCTACCAATCCAGCCATTGGATTGTTTTAATTTTTTGATAAATTGAACATTATCCTATAACTTGCTTGTGTCCTGAATCTGATCCCTATCTGTGGGGTAGATATTCAGTTATTTCCTTGTTCCTATTCTGATCCTATCCAGATCACTGCGATTCTGGATTTTGGGAATCCTCTCCCCCCCCCCCACCCACCCAAAAAAAAAAAAAAAAAAAACCCATTACACCTGTTCCTCAAAAAAAAAAAAAAAAAAAAAAAAAAACCATTACACCTGTTCCTCTATTATTCTTTTGCTAGGAATAATTTGGTACCATTTCCTGATGAATTTCACGTGGATTGTGTTTTCCCATAGAAGTGAAAGAGTTGGTTTCAAAATGGCATTATGACCCATTTGGTATTAGAGGGGATTTTTGCATTAAAGAATGTCTTCAGCAACTTGTTATTTAAGAAGAAAGGAAATGCTACACTATTTCATGGTAACTTGGTAAGTACACAGAAGGAATTAGGGTGGTGACTAGCTCCATTATTATCAAAGTATCCGATTGGACTGAGGTGGATAATTGTGTCAATGGTATTTCTCTAGGAATGTTAGTCAAGAAATAGGAAACCTTGATTTTTCCGTGGAAAGTGAAGGAGGGGAGAAAGAATGGTGTCTATGTGGCAGCCACCCCAGATGGAGTACTAAGTAAAACATTTCATAGTTCCCCTGCAAATCCGGGGCCTTCTGGGGTAGATGGACCTTTGAGATTTTCTTCTTGTTAGGTTTCTGGTGCTTATGCTAGACCAAACACAGAAGGGAATTCCACTCAGGCTGACAGTTTATTAGTTATGTGTGTGCAACCTTGAGGTTGAAGGTTCAAGGCTTGGTAGAGCTTCACTTAGAGAATTGTTGAATTTTAAATATGGTTTGGAACTCGTTCTTTTTAAACATTATGAGAGAGTAAATATGGAGGGAGATTGTTCAAATGTCATTGCATGATGTCTAATCATTTTGAAGAGCCTTGGATGTTCTCACATCTCAACAGATACATTTGAATAACTGCCTTCAGGTTGGATTGTTCTTTCCAGTGGAGCCCTATGGTGGAGAACGTGATGGCTGATGATATGGCTAAGCAAGGAGTCCTGGGCCATATTACTGACATATTTTGGTTTCTCAAGAAAGCAAAACAAAATGGCTAGCAAAACGTAAATGCAAAATGGACCAAAAAGTTTTGGTTTCGGCATAGGGCGAAAGGTGAGAGAAATCCAAAATTTTGAACCATGCCCTGGTCTATTGGGCTCAAGGATGTGATAAGGGACTAGTTTTCTATTGTAACCATAGTTCAAAATCTCAACGAAATCTCGCCGAGATCTCAATTTTCCGAGGTCCTCGATAGGCTTGAGACGAGAAACCAGGTCGAAACAGGGTCTCAACCAAATCAACTGGTTCTCGAGCTGGTCTCAACTGGTCTCGACCGACTCGAACCAACTCGAATTAGTTTCCTTTATAAAAAGCAAGTCTCGGTCGAAATTTTGACCAAGACTTAGTTTTTTTAGCTAAATCATTCTGTTTTCTTCTCCTTTGCTACTCTTCTTCTCCAACTTGCTTCTCTAAGCTTGGGATTCCAGTTGTTCTTGCCAAATTACTCCACCAAAGTCTTGTTGGAGCTTGGTACAAGGGCGGAAACTACTGATTCATCATAGAAACTACTATTTAAGGTAAGGCTTTTTCCCAAAACTTACTTTTTCACATAAACATGATCAATACATGTTGGATGATGATGACATTTTTACATGTGAGACACATGAGCACGATCTACAAGCTCACCCTTTTGAAATTCTTTTCATGCATATATATTTATTATTTTGATTTTCTGTTAAAAAAAAAACCTATTTTTCAGCATTTAAAAAATAAAAAAATATGATAAATATTTATTAGATGGTGTTAAAAATAATATATGATGAACACCGTTGGCCGATCTACCTGGTTACAGTTTTACAGTTTTACAGTTATATATATATATATATATATATATATATATATATATATATATATATATATATATATATATATATATATATATATATATATATATATATATAATTTTATTATTTTCTGTTTAGAAAAATGAAAAAATACATTTCGTAAATATTAATTGGTTGACTTTCAAAATAATATATGTTGAATACTATTGGCCAATCTACACGGTCACAATTTCGATTTCTTTTTTAGTACATATTTTTATTGTTTTTTTTGAATTTATGATTAAAAAATCTTATTTTCCAGCAATTAAAAATTTTAAAAAATTATTAATACTTATCTATTGGTGTTCAAAATAATATATGTTGAACACCATTGGCCGATCTATGGTTCCATGGTGTCAGATTTTTTTTTTTTGAAAAAAATATTTTTATGTAATATCCGAAATTAATAACAATATCTAAATAATTCTGTAAAATAGGGAAAATTAGGAAAAATATTATGTTTTCTTATAAAATATGAATAAAATTTTGAAAAGTAATTTCAATGTGTTTTAAATTATATTCGTATATTTGGTGCTTTTTATGTTCTTCCATTAAGTTTTGTGATCAGAATCATTCTCAACAAATCCATCAGAAATGATTCAACTTTTTTCATCAGGTCAGGGTAGAGACCAAAGATCTTGAGCCACTGATCCGGCAGAACAACTCAAAAGATAAAGAAGTATCATTAACTCCTTCATGCTTGTTTCAAGTTCGAAGTACCATTTGTACAAATAAGAATCCATTATACCTATTGATTTAAGTTTGTTTATTTATCATTTATGTAACAGTGCTAACGAGAGATAATGGCTACTTCAGGGTCTAGTGAGAGAGGTGATGGTGGTCGTACTGATATGGCAGGCAGTATGGGATTGCCATTGACGGTGATAGACAGAAGACCCAATGTAAATTATGTGGGAAAAAACTTATGTCTGGTGGGATCACTAGACTTAAACAACACTTAAGTGAGACCAGTACAGATGTGGCAAAGTGTGTTATGGTTCATGTGGAGATTTCCAGAGCCATAGCCAAACAGATAAATGGAGGCCAGAAGAAAAAGGTAGAGAAAAAAAAAAAAAAAAGAAGCTAGGATGCAATTCAAGGCATAGTGGGAGGAGGTATGGATTATGACTCTTCTGATGATGATGGCATGGATACTACTAGTGTGACTGACGCTAAGGTTAGAGATGTGAAATGGGCAGTAGTAGCTAGTAGAGTCTCCTTCGATATAGGATAGGACGACGGTAATTATGAGAGGGGCAAGTGGCAATGGTAGTGGATCAGTTTAGCAACCTCAACCACAAACACAGAGTAAGGGGTTAGATTCTATGTTTAAAGAATCACAAGGTGCTAAAGCACAACCCCAGCCACCACCTGCTAGGGATGAGGATTATGTCGAGATCCTAGGCCAGGATCCAATAGTTTTTAGAAAGCCTGGGAACAAGCAGAAGAAGCTGAAGTCAATGTAGAAGAATACAAAAGAATATATTGGGATTTCTATGCTAGGTGGTCCTTCTATCATGGTATCCCAGCACATGCCACTACGGACCGATACCATCAGACCATGCTCAGTTGCTGAGGCTGGTCCTTAGGTTAAAGGCCCCACTGCATATGAAATCATGAATGTATATCTCCCTAGACCATAGTTGTCAAGGCGTCGCCTAGGCGCCCAGGCTGCCTTGGGTCGCCTTGGAAAATTGGGCGCCTTGGTCGCCTAGGCGCCCAGTCAGGCCTCCATCGCCTTGGTTCGCCTTAGCGCCTTGACAACTATGCCCTAGACAAAAAAAAGAACAACATTGGATAGAAGACTTAAAGAGGTCTTGGATTACATATGGGGTGACCATTATGTGTGATGGTTGGACTGGTCCCACTAAAAAGTCCATCATCAACTTCATAGTCTATTATGATGGGAAGGCAGCATTCCTCAAGTCTGTGGATGCATTTGCTGTGGCAAAAGATGCTAATTACATTTATGGATTGCTGCAGACAAAAACTTGATGTAAAACTAAAATGTAGAAAATAGAAATTAGAATAAGACTAGTCCATAACCCAATGATATTCTTGCTAATTAGTTAAAATAAAATAAAAAAATACTCAAGATGTTATCAGTAGTATACACAGGCAGTCTTGTCATCTAACAGAACTGGAGATAGAGTGAAAAAATAAATATGATAGAATCACCACATATACCCTTCTATCTTCAAGATCTGCAATGTCATCATCAACTTCATCCTCACTATCCCGATCTGACAATACTGGCTCCAATGCCATTGGCTTCATGCAGAAAACAGTTCATAATTCAAAGTAAGTTAGTGCATAAATTCAGAATAACTGAATAAGCATGCGTGGAAGAAAAGCACAAGGCAGTCGTCATTAGAAACTAGTAAAACTATGAAGAAGCTACTCAAAATTTGTCCAGTTAGATGCAACACAGCAAAGTGGTTGTATAAATTATAATAGAAGTCTAGCAACTAGAGAAAGTATCCATTCCCCAGAAAAGCACATAGATGGAAAGCCAAGAACTAAAATATACATTCAGAACAGTTTTTAAGTTCTCGAATAGGACAGTAAAAAAAACTCTAAAGAGTCAGACCAAATAAAATTAGAGACAGGTTCTAACCAATTCAGTGAAGACATTGCAATTTTCCAGTTTACTTAATTGGTTCCCTTTCAGAACTTTTGGCTTCCTTTATGTTTTGGATTTCGATTTATTTTTGTATGCACAAGTATTATCAACCACACACGTCACAAGGATTAAAACAGAAAGATCAAGCAATATGATGCAGGTAGAGGTCCAAGAACCCCAAATTAGCCTGAAGTTGAATCACCCAGCAATATATTTTACTCTCAATAAACCTATTGATGACAGTAGAATAGCCCAAAGATTCGGTTGATAGAACTGTTGTAGCAAGTCCCAAAATTGCATTTTTAATCCAAGCAAACAATGACAATTTTGGATGAGACCCACACCACTGGAGTCAACTGGATAATGGTTTAAACTATTAAAGTTCCAGAACCAAAGGACCTGCAAGTATCATAGGGCTAGGAGTCTGAACCTGATTACCGTCCAGATCTGAAAATCTCAGATTTTAAATTTAAAATTCAACCAAAGATCAACAGCAGCACTAATATTTCAATTACTCAAATGATTGGAGCTAAATTCCAAGGAACCGCAACTAGTTTAAGTGCAGAAAACCTCAGTAGAAGGTTCAATCCAGAAGATGAATTCAGAGAAGATCCTATCAACCAACAAAATAAATATTAAAAAAAATAAAATAAAATAACCCAGCAATAAAAGCAGCAACTTGATGTCACTATAGTGGCAACATCAAAGGCCAAAGTCAAGAAAAGAGAGGCACTGAAAGTCTCCAACAAACTATTCAATCCCAAAACCAGCATCTTTACAGCCATATTATCTTAACTACAAAGAGATGTACAAAAACAATGGGAGGATCTCTCAGAACTATAAACTAACTGCCACTCAAATTTTTTCATTTTCCTTTTAGTATTAGACCCACTCTTAATTAGATAACAAAAACTAACTCTGAAGACCTATCTACTATCAGCCAATGAATAGAACATCTAAAAATAAGTCCCATTCACAAGAAAAGCCCATGACAAAGCTCATTCTTGGATAACTCTATTTTTTTTAATTAATAAAAAACAGCAAAGGAAAAGATTCTAAGACTTGATTACTTTTGCTGAAAAAAGCACTAGGGTCTATATTTGGCAACCAGTAATAAAGCATCAGAAGATCATTAAAGGTATGCCTAAATAGTTGGGCTGCTTCATTTGAACAAAGAAAGTATAAGCTCTGTTCATTACACTACTCCACCCTTGGGGGTTTACCTTGATTCAGCATGTTCAAGATTTTGCACATTGTTAGGCTTTGTTATCTGGCACTTTAGTTACATGCTTTTTGGTTACCTTGAAATTTTACATAGTTATGTGCTGCAATTGACATAATAGGACACTTCAGGCACATGCCTTGCACCTTGCCACTAAGGTTCTAAAAGGTTTCAAAGCCTTCTGTGCACCTCACCTCACCTTTTTTTTTTTTTTTGTTGGGGGGGGGGGTCACCTCTCCCCTTAATAGCACCGAAAGGAGCACCGAAACACCTATCTTCATTAACATGGTTTCTTAGCAACCATCAGCAGTCTTTGTTGGCTTGCTGTGAGATAAACGCGTGTAAACTTCTTGACAAATTGTTAACGTGGCCAGTTATTTCTTTCCTTTGTTTCCCCCAAGATCATTTTTAGATACAAAAGTAGATTATTTAATAGTATATAGCAGGGAGCTACATGATTTTAAAACCCCACAAACTTATACCAACATAACAAGCTAAAATTCATAATGAAACTCTACAAAACAATATGCTTAAAACTTGTCTTCATTCAAAAATATATGATTTCATGTATAAAAAATAGTTGAAAACATAGATGATAACATTTATACTTGTACATCGGGTTTGAATCAACAAGGTACAGAGTATACATCCTGTGCTCATGGGCAATGGGGTTTCTGTACAGTGCCAAGTTTTTGTGATTCTTGATCATGAAAAGCATAGTTTGGCTACTGATGGGTAACCTCAGCCCACTTTTAATACAATTTATTTTAAGAAGTAACTATGGTTAAGCAAAGAAGAATTTATTTCCCATGCTAGACATTTCGGAAGTTGGGTTTGTAAGAAAGGCAGTTCTTTTCCTCTAAGAAACATACTTAGGGAACAAATAAGAAACCACATCAAAAGGCAGCAAAGGAACCATAAACACAAAGAAAACAGGGTAAGACGACTATCAAAAAAGGATCCCCCCACTAAAAGGTTCCAACACCCAACAAACAAACATCCACAAATAAGAACAGTTAACAAAGAGACAAAGGAACCATAAACACAAAAACAGAACAGAGGAAGACCACTGCAAAAAAATAATCCCCTTTAGAAGGTTCACAACACCTAACAAACAACCATCCACCCACTCCCAAAGATTAAAGAGTCCAGACACAACATGATGCATACCGGATAACAGAAATCAGTTCCAGTACAGCCATGAGCAGGCTTCCCAAGCCTTCTGAGATTGTGGGCCATTATTAATTTACTAGTATTATTATTATTCAGTATTATTATAATTTGTTTCAAGTGTAAGGAAACAGTCCTAGATAATATAATTTTATTGTGGATAAAATTTTCTTTTTATCCCTTTGTATATTCTCGTCTGGCTCTGGCTCTGTCCTTCAGGACTCCTAGCCTTGGATTCTCTTTGGGTTCTGTTAATAAAATCTCTATTAGCCCCCCCCCCCAAAAAAAAATAAATAAATAAATCCAGAGTTGTAACAAGATCTGGTATTTGACTTTACCCTTTTATTCTTAATCTAGTTTAGAGGATGGACTTGTAGTTGAACAAGAGGTTCGCTTTGGCATTAAAACCTGAGGTCCAAAGTTGATTTTTGTGTGTCAGGTAATGGTTATGGTATGAATAAATAAATTGGTCTTTTCCTAATCCCATTCTAATTAGACGTGAAAATGTAAAATACAATTTTCATCATAGTTGTCAAGGCGCAAAGGCGACCTAAGGCGCTGGAGAGGTGCTTGGGCGCCTAAGCGTACCTAAGGCATTTCAAGGTGTACCCAAGGCGTTGTAAGGATACATCTTAATAAGAGGTTTTATACAATAAGGAAGGGGTTAGCACATCAATTTTTATATCAATTTTTATTGTTTTTAATACATATGCATGATTCCATGCATTATGGTATATATATATATATATATATATATATATGTACTTTATCCATCCAATAAAAATACTACAAATGCCATTAATTAAAAAATAAATAAACAAATAAAACAAGGTGGAATATAATAAGGCGACCAACTGCCTAGCCCTATTTGACTCGCCCGGACGCCTAGGCGTTGCCTAGGTGACGCCTTGACAACCATGATTTTCATCGATCAAGAGAAGTAAAATGTAAAAGAAAATGTAAGAGAAATTTTCAATCATCTTTGGTTCGATGATAAGAGATACATGTCAGGATAACAACATAGAGAAAGTAGGGGTAGAACATTTTCATAGTATTTCTGGAGAAAATGGAAAACATATATTTTAGGTAAGACTAAAGGGCGTCCCAATGCATGAGGTTCCCACTACTGCAGATAAAGACTACCCCACAAGAAAAAAAGTTGCCCCACAATAAGGAGCAACCAAACACATGAAGATTGATTTCCAATGAAATTACATTGATCACATTCCACTTTTTACTATTTACACCCACTTTTATCCAGTTCACCTTTATTAATGAAAATTTTATCTTACTTCAATATACATCGAACTAAAGGGTGCTTAAAATGATCAAAGTGACTACATTACTCTGTTTGTTTCATTCTATTCTCACTTTCATAATTTATGATGGTCTAAGAAAATAATTATTCTACACTTACTTTTGGGCTTCTCCCCGAGCAGAATCTCACTTTATTGTGTTTCGGGACCTATTATCCTTGTGGGAAAATTCCCACAAGCCAGTCCCTTTATTTCTGCTCTTAAAACCGCATCACAACAGCAACTACTAGAGAGGCCCCACAATCCAAGCCATTAAAAAAACAGTAAAAGCATCAAGACATCAACGTAACAGACAGAGAGCAATAGTCCTAAAAACGCTAAGCTGAATAAGAGAAAAGGGTAAAAAAAAAAAAAAAGGTGGAAGGACCAACAACAACCTGTCCAAGTCTTGCTAACAGCCGTCTCTTTAGGGTTCCTTTAAGGGTGTCTGTTGTCCAGGTGTCCTTATAGATAAAAGAGGTGCATTTCTTGTGTCCAAAAAACTTATGTAAATTGAGGGAATTTTTTTATTTTCGTTTTTGTTTGTAAGAGATCTTAAGTCTTATCTCATAGTATACTTGATTTTAAAATCATCTTACCGATCATATTAGGGGTGGTCATAGTTGTTTAAGAGTCAATAGAAGGAAGTGTTATGTTTTATTCCAAATTTAGGTAGGTAGAAATGATGAAGTCTGATTTCATGTGCATCCAGCATCCCATGTTTCAAATCATAAGTCACCAATATACTCTTTCTTAATCCCTGCTTTCTGTTTTTCATTTTTCCTTCATTCTTTTGTTCTGTCTTGCTGTTTTCATTATTTTCGTATTCTCTGCATTTTCTTTTTTTTTCTTTTTTTTTTTTTGGGGGGGGGGGGGGGGTTGGGGTGGGGGTGTGGAGGGGTGGGAGTGAATAGATTGCTTATTGAAAGAAAGACCCAAAGAGGATACAACTACAATGCCTGGATTCCCTAGAACAGGGACCAGGATTACCAAAAGAATATCAAAGAAGAAAAAGGGGACTCCTATCCAAAGATTTTAGATAGGTAATTCCCGAGCCATAGAAAGAAAACTATTTCTGACAGAGTCAAAGGAGGATCTAGCCAGGAGGGGTGGGAGTGAATAGATTGCTTATTGAAAGAAAGACCCAAAGAGGATACAACTACAATGCCAGGATTCCCTAGAACAGGGACCAGGATAACCAAAAGAATATCAAAAGAAGAAAAAGGGGACTCCTATCCAAAGATTTTAGATAGGTAATTCCCAAGCCATAGAAAGAGAACTATTTCTGACAGAGTCAAAGGAGGATCTACCAAGGGGGAAATCATTCCCTTAATGTCAAAAGCAATGACTTCCCAGATCTGGGTATAGGATCTGGACCTGTTAGTCCACAATCTGAGATTTCTCACCATACAAATATGATAAATCGAGGTACAGAAATCGAGCTTCCCAATTGAATCAAATGTAGAATCTCCATTTAACTTAGATTGAACCAATCTCTATTCTCTATCAAAGGGGGCAGATCTGTCTGGAAGTGGGCCAGCATCTAGAAAGCATCCCTTCCCATACCCGAGAAGAGAACAGGCAAGTGAAGAAAGAGTGCTGGATGTTTTCAATGGCAGACCAGCAGAACCAGCATTTTCCTGTTAAGGGGATATGCCTCTGACGAAGAAAAACTCCCATGGAAGTGACTGAGTCATAACCCTCCAAATGATGAAGCTATGGCACGGAATATGACCCTTGAACCAAACAATATTGAACCAGTCAACTTTGGCTGCCCAAGAGTGAACAACATTCCAAGATGGAGAGGAGGAGACGTATTCTGCTTATTTGTTTCAAACCTCTAAATTTTTATTTTTACTAACTCTAATTATAACCAACTCCTGGATTCAGTCCGACTCAATAAACACATTAAATATAGCAAGGTTCGAGAATGCAAAGAAATCTGTCAAAATTTGTAAAATATTTTGGTTTTGCAATGGACTGAAATGAGAAAATGGAAATACAAAAAATGCAATATTTCACCGAAATAAGCGAAACAAAATTATCAGGACGTCAAAATTTTGGTCGAAATGTTAAATTCACTTATATAATAAGGGTATATCCAGTGCACAAGGCTCCCTAGTCCCGCCACTGCAGGGTCTAGGGAGGGACTTATATACGCAGTGATGGCAAAGAGGGTTCAAAGCAAGTCAAATTAACAAGCCCTCTTTGCTACAGGATCTTAATTCAGTCCAATACAAAATCTGCAGAGAAAAGTAATGAAGAAAACCACTTATCTTGAAATCTAACCCTTGAAATCACTTGAAACTTGTGGGAAATACTCTTTGGAATGATTATGAAGACATTCCAAGTTGGAGTGTCCGTCACGATGAGAGAGTGTGATTTTTTGAAAACTACCTATCATCCGAAAACGGGACTGGTTTAGTTGAGCTGGTCGATATGATTTTATCTTTAATCCCACGAGCTTCGGATCAAATCAGCACTTATGGTATCACAATTCAATATGCAATAATAAGAACTTGAAGGAATTAACGGAAGGACATGAAACCATAAAACAGAATTTTCGGTTGAGTCTCACAACCTATGAGCCAACCAGAAAATCAGGAGCTAAACCCTTCTTTTTCTGGTCTAATCTGCTGGCTCTCTTCTTCTTTTCTTATTTATAGACTTAAGAAAGATTACAAAATAAGGAAGGATTTGTCTTCTTAAAAAATATCCTAAGATAAATTAAAAGGAAACTTGCCTTTATAGTTTGGAGTTTCCAATCTAAAAATTCCTAAGAATAATTTAGGAAAGAAATAACAAAGAAGGAAATTTCTGTTGTTGGTACTGTTCACGTGAACAGTACCGTGAACACTGTTCACGTGAACAGTGTGGGTTGGTCTTTGGCTTGGTCCAATACCACTGGTTCTTTGGGCTGACCCATTATCGCTTGGCTTGGGCCTTGGGCCTTCTTGGACTGCATCAACTCTAGCCGGCTGAAAATTCGGCCCACGAATTTTACCGAGGTGAAGGAAATGTTCATGGGATGCATGAGAATCTGACCGTTGGTTGTTCTTCAAACTTGAAGGAAATGATCTTTAGGATGTACTTGAAAAGCTTCGGGGTTTTGCCTCCCATGAAACTCTTTGAGGTCCATCCGTACCTTATGGGTTTGATACCGAATAGGTTGATTGTCATCATAGTCTTCATAGGGTGGGTCTTGGTATTCTTCTCTAAATAATCATGAAGACATTCCAAAGTTGGAGTGTCCGATCACGATGAGAGAGATGTGATTTTTTGAAAACTACCTTCATCCGAAAACGGGACTGGTTTAGTTGAGCTGGTCGATATGATTTTAATCTTTAATCCCACGAGCTTTCGTTGATCAAATCAGCACTTTGGTTCGCAATTCAATTGCAATAATAAGAACTTGAAGGAATTAACGAAGGACATGAAACCATAAACAGAATATTTCGTTGGTCTCACAACCTTGAGACTCAACCGAAAATCGGGAGCTACTCTCTTCTTTTTCTGGTCTAATCTGCTGGCTCTCTTCTTCTTTTCTTTTTATAGCTTAGAAGATTACAAAATAGGAGGATTTGCCTTCTTAAAAAATATCCTAAGATAAATTAAAGGGAAACTTGCCTTTATGTTTAGGAAAGTTTCTAATCTAAAAATTCCTAAGAATAATTTAGGAAAGAAATAACAAAGAGGAAAATTTCTGCTGTTGGTACTGTTCATGTGAACAGTACCGTGAACCTGTTCACGTGAACAGTGTGGGTTGGTCTTTGGCTTGGTCCAATACCGACTGGTTCTTTGGGCTGACCCATTATCGACTTGAGCTTGGGCCTTGGGCCTTCTTGGACTACATCACGCAGCCTTCCTATACTCTATAGAGAAGCACTTTCAAGATTTGAACCCATGACCACCAAATCACAATGGAGCAACCTTACCATTAAATTCCTTTATAAAAAAATATCCAATTTAGAGTTGAATGAGTCAAAATAGTAGAAATTAGGGAAATAAGGCAAATTGGTCAAAATTGAAAAAATGAATCAAAATTCTAGAATGCTTGTTCAAGAAAGTACAAGACTTGGGGTCATGGTTCTTAATCTCGATCAAAACTACAAGTTTCAACTGAGATATATCGGTTTCGAGATGGCCCGAGAAGATACTGTTGAGAATATTACATATTTCATTTTTTGTCTAGATTCATTGCACTACCTGTATTATACATTTGTACTACCTGTACTACCCTCATTGTACTACCTATATTGTACTACCTGTACTACCTCTTTCTTTCTTTGTATCCATTCTCACACTATAAATAAGAGGACCTCTGTCTATTACAGACAAGTCATTCCATCATTCAACATGGTATCAGAGCAAAGTTACTGCCAGATCCCTCCACCGCTTCACCACCGCCGCTGACCACCGACTTTCCTTCTTTTTTTTTTTCTTCTTTTTTTTTCTCTCCCCACTAGGGGCAGCAACCAGAGAGGGAATCAGACAATGATATAGGTACTGCCCTTCCTTTTATCCTTCATTACGGATCATTTTTTTATTTTCTTTATTGGAAATTAATTTTTTTCATTAGTCTGGATATAAATAATATGGTTCAGTCTGGTCGGATATCTATGAGTTTCTAAGTTTACCTCAATAAACAAAAAAAGGGGTGCAAACCAAAATTGATTTCCATATATTATGTTGCACATGGGACAAGTTAAGATATCTGACAAGTGATATTTTTACTTTGATCTCCATATATTGTGCTATAACCAAATAGGGAAGTTGTTCATATTGTTTTTGGGTGTTTGTTCTTGAATACACAACTCAAGGATGACATCTAAAGCAACCTCTTACGGGATAGAGAGTTTTAAAATGGACAATCTCACTATTCCAACTAATACCATTAAACTTGATGGTGGTAATTACTTAATGTGGTCTCGGGCCACTCAATTCTCAATTACAGCTCGGGAATTATCAGGATATCTCACTAGCACCAAGGAAAAACCTCTGACCAAGGACATTGTTTTGGAGATATGGCATGCTGAAAATTCATTGATAATGGAATATCTCCTTAATTCCATGCAACCCACTATAGCCGAGGGCTATTTGTTATTGGATACTGCTAAGACACCTATTCCCAAGTTGGGAATGCTGATTTAATTTATGTCATAGTATTCATGAAACTATCAAAAAAGAATTGACTGTATCCCAATATTATACTAAGTTGAGGAGCTATTGGCAAACAATTGATTTTTATGATTCTATTCATGCTAAATGTGAAGAAGATGCTAACATATTTCACAAAAGAGAAGAGAAATATAGGGTTTATACTTTTCTGGCATGACTAAATGTGGAGCTTGATCCCATCCGCTCACAGATTCTCAGCAAGGACCCTTTCCCCACCCTCGAATAGGCCTATTTTATGGTACAGTTAGAGGACCAACAACGAATAACAATATTGTCCCCTTCTATTCCGGATAGGTCAGCTCTCCAGGAAAATACTCAAACATACAAGAGTTCTCCTGTTTCCCGTGATGCTATCAAATGTGAATATTGTAGCAAGCTCTGGCACACCGAAGACACATGCTGGAAGCTTTATGGCAAGCTAGTAGATTTTGAAGCAAAACATCAGGAAAAAGGTATGCACAAAGCAAAGTCCTCCCACGCACCTCAGGCACATCAAACTAAAGCAGGTCCTCCTACTGGTCCTCTACCACAACTCTCTGCACAAGAACTTTAGACTCTCGGCATCTCCTTCGACCACCTCCTGCGGCTACAAATCAATCATCCACATTTGCATCTACCAATCCAGGTTCTTTTTTTGTTCAGTCAGGTATTTCTCATGATGGTCATTGTGTTTTCTCTGTCTCTAGCCCTTGGGTTATAGATACTGGAGCCACTGACCACATGACTGGTTCGTCTGAGTCCTTTTATTTATACTCTCCTTCTGGACATAATACTGTGAAGGTCGTTGATGGATCCTTTTCTCCTATATTTGGAATTGGATCCATCCACTGTTCTTCCTCCCTTGATTTGAATTCCGTTCTACATGTTCCTAATTTGTCTACAAATTTATTCTCTATTAGTAGTCTTACAAAGTCTCTTTGTAAAGTAACATTTTTGTCCAACCTACTGTATGATTCAGAATCTGGAGAATGGGAAGACGATTGGACATGGTAGTGTGCATGGTGGCCTGTACTTGCTTGACAATGGTCGTTCAGCACCTTCCTCCCATTCTGTAGTCAGTACCCTTCAGCAGTAGCACTGCCGTATTGGGCATCCCTCTTCTGCTGTTTTAACTCATTTTTTTTCAAAATTATTAAACAATGTAATAAAGACAAATTATTATGTGAGGCCTGTGTTTTGGCTAAACAGGCTCGTATTTCTTATTTACCTTATGTTTCGAGAAGTCCTTGTATCTGATTTAGTCCATTCTGATGTTTAGAGTCCAACACGGACTACCTCTATTTTTGGTCATAGGTGGTTTGTAACCTTTATTGATTGTCACACTCGTACTACATGGGTCTATCTGATGCGTCAAAAAAATGAGGTCTTTGCATGCTTTCGCCATTTCCACAATATGATCAAGACGCAATTTCAAACTCAGTTAAAGATGCTCTATAGTGACAATGGTAAGGAATATCATGAAGGATTTTTTCAGCAATACTTGGCTAATAACGGGATAATTCATCAGACAAGTTGTGTGGACACTCCTGCTTAGAATGGAGTCGCTGAAAGAAAGAACTGCCACCTACTCGAAACAGTTAGAGCACTAATGTTTGAGAGATATGTTCCCGCTCAATACTGGAGTGATGTTGTCCTCACTGCAGCATCCCTGATCAACCGCCTTCCTTCTCGAGTTTTGGACAACAAGGCTCCCTTGGACATCTTACTTGGAATTCTGATTTTATGTCTTCGCTCTCTTCTGTGTCTGTTCCTCAGAAATGGCAGGATGCAATTGTGGATAAAAGGTGGAAAGCTGCAATGCTAGAGGAAACGAGGGCTTTGAAGAAAAATGGTACATGAGATCTTGTTCCACTTCTTGCAGGATCAAGGCCAGTAGGATGCAAGTAGATCTTTACAGTGAAACAGAAACCAGATGGGACTATTGATCGGTACAAGGCAAGAGTGGTTGCACGGGGATTGACTCAAACATATGGGATTGACTACCAAGAAACCTTCGCTCCAATGGCCAAAATGACTACTATCAGGGTTTTACTGTCCTGTGCTGTACATCCCAACTGGGACTTGCAATAGTTAGATGTAAAAAATGCATTCCTCCATAGAGAACTCACTGAAGATGTTTATATGGACTACCCACTGGGTTTCACAGATGATAAAAACCAAGGAAAAGTCTACAAGTTGAAGCAATCTCTTTATGGTCTAAAACAGTACCCTAGAGTATGGTTTAGAAGATTCTAATAAAGCTATGGTAGCATTTGGCTATGTTTAAAGCAGTGCTAACCATACTTTATTTATAAAACATTTCCCTAATACTTTTACTACCATACTTGTATATGTAGATGATATCATCATTGCTAGCAATTACAATGATGAAATCACGAAACTAAAGGCATTTCTAGGGAAGGAGTTTGAAATCAAAAACCTTGGCAAACTTAGGTACTTTCTTGGGATTGAAGTTGCCAGATCTGCAAAAGGCATCTATCTGTCTCAAAGAAAGTATGTTCTTGATCTTCTCTCAGAAACAGAGTTACTTGGGGCTCGACCTTGTGATACTCCTCTTGATCCCAATACCAAACTAAGGGAAAAAGAAGGCACACCAGAAGACAAAGGAAGATATCAGAGACTTGTTGGCAGACTCATATATCCACACATGGCCAGATATTGCATTCGCAGTTAGTTTGGTAAATCAGTTTATGCACGACCCATACTCTACACATATGGAGGCTGTCTATCGGATACTGCACTACCTAAAGTCAGCCTC
Organism: Protea cynaroides; assembly: GCA_028583415.1. Classification (NCBI taxonomy): domain Eukaryota; kingdom Viridiplantae; phylum Streptophyta; class Magnoliopsida; order Proteales; family Proteaceae; genus Protea; species Protea cynaroides. Next base: position 19,918,423 of record CM053272.1, read on the forward strand.
TGAAAGAGGAATCATGTTATCTCCTAATGACCCTCTGAAAATGGAAGCATATGTCATTTCAGATTCACCAAATAAACAAATCCAGGTGGAGGCTTATACTGATGCAGATTGGGCAGGAAGTCCTGATCGTAAGTCTATCTCTGGTTATTGCACATTCTTGGGTGGCAATTTGGTAACCTGACGCAGCAAGAAGCAAAATGTGGTTGTCCGATCCAGTGCAGAAGCAGAATACAGAGCAATGGCGCATGGAATATGCGAACTACTATGGTTACAACGACTATTCAAAGATTTGAACGTTATGTGTAGCCAGTCCATGAAATTATTCTGTGATAATCAAGCAGCCATTAGCATTGCTAATGATCCGGTTCAGCATGATAGGACAATACATGTTGAGGTAGACCGTCACTTCATCAATGAGAAATTGGACAGTGGACAAATCGAGATTCTGTTTATCAGATCAGAGGACCAAATAGCAGACATCTTCACCAAAGGCCTGCCAGAGAAATCCTTCCATATGATATTGTTCAAGTTGAGCATGCATGATATATATGCACCAACTTGAGGGGGAGTGTTGAGAATATTACGTATTTCATTTTTTGTCTAGATTCATTGTACTACCTGTATTGTAGAATTATACTACCTGTACTACCCTCATTGTACTATCTGTATTGTACTACCTGTACTACCTCTTTCTTTCTTTGTATTCATTCTCATATTATAAATAAGAGGACCTCTGTCTATTACAGACAAGTCATTCCATCATTCAACAGATACAAAGGGTCGAAATCGATTTCAACAGGTTTTGACGAGTTTTGAAAGTTTTCAACATAGAACTTGATGGTTTCGGTGGGTTTTGATCAAAGGTTTCAAATTCAGTCCAGAAAAAAATCCCATGTTTTGGTCAAAACCTTAGATTTCAGTTTTCTCCGAAACCTGAGATATCTTGGTTTTGTCCAAACCAGTCCGAAACCAAGATCAGTAACCTTGCTTGGGGTAATTCAAACCTCTGTGAAACTCATCTAAGCTCCCATGACAAGGTGGGAAAGAGATTTAAGGATCTTTGCACACATTTGGGTTCACACCTGAAGAAAGACTGAAAGAGGTTAAGTCCCTAAAACTATCTAGATTTTTTATTTTTATTTTTTTCTTTGCCAGAATTATGCATTGTTTGAATCTTTACATATGGTTCAAATCACACTAAGAAAGTTAATCTTTAAACCCCAACTTTCTTAAAACTCATTTTTTGAAAAAAAAAAAAAAAATTTGAATTAGCTTTGTTAATCCCATACATAAGGCTCTATTTTCTCATCAAAATGAACTGAGATTGGCTTTAATAATCTAGATAGGTGAAAACATACAGTACATATGCTATACACTAGCAATGTAGGGTCTGAAACAAAAATACCATGGTTTTTTTTTTTTTTTTTTTTTGCATTTAATCATTAAGAATCTATTTTTATGCTTAAGAGGCATCTCCAAAAGTTTTGTGGCAAACTTCACATATTTCCCCCATTTCCATGAATTCTGTCAAAATTACCAATTTTCGAACTCAATTCGCCATTTTGGAAAAATAATTTGGTTTCAATAGAGAATGAAATTAGCCTCCCAGTCGAAATCTTGAACATTGACTTATAAACCTCACAGCCAGCGGATTCTGTAACCCAACTTGGTCTTATGTATCCCCACCCCTAAAAAAACTGGAGAAATCTGCCTCCATTTAGTGTCCCCTCTTAAACCTAAAAACAGCTCCCTTATTTGGACTTGATTAGGTTCACCTCACCCTAGTTCATAATATATAATCTTTTCATCCATTTTGTAAATTATAAAAATATAACCCTAACTTTACTTGCTTTCTAAGATTCCTTCAAGTGCAGATGTTGTGTCATTCTCAACTACAAAAGCCCATCCAATTGTAGTCTGTAGGTTGAAAATTTCCCATCCTCCATAATCATAATACTTCCTATAAATAATTGAACCATACCTTTTTGGGGTTCTCTCAGTGTATAACATGGGAAAGAATGGTAAACACAACTTGGACAGAAACACTAACACGAAAAAAATAAAAAGGATGCACCAGACATATCATAATGGTTGCCTCAATGTTGTTATTGTTGTATCACTACTTAGTACTTCTATATTATTTTTATTAATACGTATCAAATATATACAGATAAACCAACGAGGTAAAAAAGGGTCGCCTATCACCTGAGCTCTGTGGGAGTGGAAGAACTGCCGCTTCTGCAAGAGTGTCCGACTGAAAAACAAAACTAGATAAGTAACCAGAAAATAGAGGTTTCTGTAACATAATATACTGGTCAATGATATCATGAAAGAAATCTTAATTTCTGGGTTGGACCAACCCAGTTGGTTTGGTCCTGGTCCTGGCTTGATTGAACCAGTTTGGTCCCGCATCATATACACAGTTCAATCCGGACCATTTATACCAGCACCTAATTGTGCTAACAAAAAAGGAATAGTGAAAGCCATACAAATTGGACATGCATGATCTACACAACTCCAATATCAACCAAGTGATGTTTGACTGATCAAAACCTTTTCGACACTTTCAAGTTTATACTGGAATCAAAATAGAGAGCAATTATATACCCTGGGTGATCACTTATCCAAATAGTGTCCTTCCAATTACACAAGTGAATTCATTGGCAAGTTTCCACTTTAAGGGATGATAAAATTTAGCATCACTAAGAAAGTTTTACACTACTAAACAAACACCGGAAAAAAAAAGTGTAGCTCACCCAAACATAGACAGTAGAAACATAAGAGACATTTTCCCCCTTTTTTGTGGGAGAGAGGGCACATAGCCAGCTGAAACACAGTTGGAAGTGAAGTAACTAATTTTACCATATGGATGACTGATTTGATTATTCTAGCTGTTGGATGGGTGAGGAATAAACTGGATATACCACATGTGAAATTTTGGAACAATCTCAACCATATAGCCCACTTCGTATTGGGCTATCCATGGTTTCAAGCATTGGTGTCGATTCGCAAGGTAGCCATCATCCCATGGTTATTTCGGTGATCTCGAGCAGGTCGAGACGAGATGACACCTAGACACATAGTCAATAGTGTTTCGGTCGAAATCTTGAGGTTCCGGTCAATTTGATGGGTTTTGGTTGAAATTTCGACCAAGACCTGTTTTTCTTGACTAAAACCTGATTTTTTGGTTTTGTTTTGTACTGCATTGAAACCTGAAGACCAACATGAAATGCTTCAGGTAACAGTACACAACATTCAACACTTATTTATGACTAATATCCTTTAAGTAAATGAAATATAAACTTCTATATTTCATTTACTCACGATATTATTCATAAATAAGCAAATATCATCCATTTGAATCCAATAAAAATAGTCTAAAATTTAAATTCCAATAGGATAAAAAGTCAACTTCCCAATTCAAGAAAGAAAACTAAATTTTCGATCGTGAGGCAATTTTCAACTTTCAAATGCTAGCACTTTTCTCCAATATAAAAATTCTATAAATCTTATTAGAGTAAAAAATAACTGAAAACCAAGAGTCCGCCAAAATAATATATTGTTTTGATATCTAAAAAATTATTTCCATTCTGGTGACTTTGAAGTTTGAACAGAATTCGCATACTCTGAACAATGTTTGACTGGAACATAACTCCTTTCTGATGGGACTGAGCATAATTTCTTCAATTGAATCCGAGTTATATTTAAGGAGTTATGCTCCGGTCAAACCTTGTTCGGAGTATGTAAATGTTGTTCAAAGTCACCTAAATGGAAATAATTTTCTGGACATCAAAACAATTGTTTACATTGGCGGACTCTTGGTTTTTCAGTGATTTTTTAATCTAATAAGATTTATAGAATTTTTAGATTGGAGAAAAAGGCTAGCATTTTAAAGTTGAAAATCACCCCGAGATCGAAATTCCGTTTTTGTTCTTGAACTAGAAAGTTGGCTTTATATCCTTTTGGAATTTGAATTTTAAATTATTTTTATTGGATTCAAATTTGGGGGGGGGGGGGTATTTGCTTATTTATATTTCTTTTACTTAAGATATTATTCATAAAAGTGTTTGAGTGTTGTTTCCATTGACAAAATACCACTACGTGTTATTATTTTTTTATACCAAATACCATTATATATTTACGAAGGCTAGAATAGAGTTTCTCAAGACTATCAGGCCTTAAAATGGCCATTTGACCACCAAGACACTTCCACCAAAACTCCCAAAAAATAATACACTATCTCACCAAGATCTTGACCTAGATCTCAAAAATCTCGGAGCTCGACTTGATCAAGATGAGGTGGAGACCCGAGATTTCACGCCTTGATCCTACTAGGATCGGGATTGGCGTAAACAGTAGAAACATGAGGCTTTTTTTTTCCATTTTGGGTGGGGTGGGATGTAGCCAATTGAAGCACAGTTAGAAGCCACACTTCAATTGAAATGTCTAGTGATAGGTGAGGAATAACCTGGACATACCACATGTGAAATTTCGAGACCAATCTCAACCATCTGGCCCACCTAGTATGGGGCTTCCCATGGATTCAAGTGTCAGGATCAGATCGGCTGGATAGGCCGACCTGGATTGGTATCGACAGTGCCGATACTAACCGATACTGAAGAAATCCGTCAAAGATCAGGCTAGATTGGCCAATCTGGATCAGGATCAGCAGCCACTGATCCATCTGTGATCCCAGATTTTAAATCTTTGGGGCTTTCCCCCTGTTTTATTAGTATTCACTAGTGCACTCAGTACCAAACAAAAGGTGACTATTTTAAAGCATCAAATGGCGTTTTGGAGAATTCAGATTAGTTGCATGTACAATAATACATAAGGCTATACTGGAAGGAAACTTTGGATATCTGATAAAGAGGCCCTGGTTAAAACTTTTGTATCACAGAAAAGGCAGGTCAAGCATATTCATTAACAACCAGGGCACAACTTCCCTGTTCCTTGCTGGAATAGTATGGAGTCTCTGGACCATTAAAATTAACTTGGATGATATGATAAGCATAGAAGAAAGACTTACACCATAGGAAAGAAATGTAAAAGAGTGTATTCCATGTCATAAAATATGCCTATTAAGTTTAGGTTTATAAACTTACTTTTTAGGGTCAGACCGTTCAGCAGACAACTTTCTCGTCTTTGCCAGTTGCGAAATGGAAAAGGGTGCATGGTTGATTCCAGATAAGGGTTGAACACATTCAAGGCCCACAGAAGACTGAGCTGTAGCAATTGAAATGCCTGTTAGATTAGGGCCAGATGGAACAAGTTCTGTGCTATCTGCAGCGCAAAGACTCTCAGGACCATTGCTTTCTGCCTTATGGTTTTCATTCCGCAAATTATTCTCACTGAGAAACACCCCACGAGCCATCTCCTTTTCCTCTCTATTGGAATGACCATCTGAACAAGAAAATAAAATAATTACAACAGATGGAAAGATGTAAAGCCTTTCTGCCAGGATATACAGCACACGTTCGACAGATCTTGAAGACATTCGATACAAGGACTGAAATTCAGATAGAGTAAGAGACATATCGGGCAGTACCTCATATAATACGTATCAGAGTTTCCAGTTATTGTTATGTGATATTCATGATTAAAAAAAAAAAAAGGAAGATATAGTATTTCTTATATCAACCATATCGATTGCAATACCTATCATACTCTGGTACTCTTTTGATCACCTCTGTTTTCTAAAACACCAAAAAACCAAGGGAAGCCATTTTCAGACTGCACAACTTGAGAGACCTGATCTTCTACCCAAAACAACCTACTCACTGTGGATTTAGAGTCCAAAAACTCAAACTTATCCACCAGATCTTTTTTTTTTGAAAGAGTGTTGGGGCAGGGGGGGGGGGGGGGGGAGGGGGAGATCATTCATTGGCATCCATGCATTCATCAACAAGGATTGGCACTATTTTGGGATCTATTTTTCATGATTATCCGATAGAAATAAAAAGTTGGCCGAATTTTTTTTTATTTTATATAAATGAAATCAACTTGGGGAGATAATTCTTAAATGGTGTATGATGGGCAGGTTCAAACCCCACAGTGCCAAATCACAATTCAGACAATTTTCCTTTCAGTCTCTTCCAGTTCCAGGGATCTCTCATGTATCTTTACACCTTGTTGAATATAATTCTTTATGTATGATGTGTTATCTGTAAACTCTTTAATGTCATTTTTGGGCTATTACAATTTTTTTTAAATTTTGAGAATTAGAAGTATGGTAGATAATTATTGTTTTCTAGAATAATTTTTTTAAATGGGCTTGAACTCATGAATTGATAATTAGGTTGAGGGAATCATGCTACAAAATGGATTAACTTTCTAAAATCTAAACTTTTGCCATCAAATTAAATTTCCTAATTATTTAAAGTTGTCAAAAAAGTAAAATAAAATAAGGGAAAAAAGGTTTCAATGTATTAAAAATGAATGATTGGATGATATGCATGAATCTATGGAATTATATGAGTTCTTGTCACGTTTTTTAATATTACTAGGGCACATCTATTATGTATCTGTTAGCACATACGTTCTTTATTCAAAGTATAAGATGCTTAAAAAGACTAATTCTACAAGTGTCCACATTTCTTTAATTTCTCTGGATATCCTAAATATTCCATCATATCCATCAAAATCGAATATTCATCTCCTAAAATCGACTTACTAAAACTATGCTTGACATAGATATTTTAAACATAATCGTCATTCCATGGTTCCTACTAGACATGTATAATGAATTGCAAGGGGACAATTTGGTCATACTGAGTTAAAGTTTGGCCATCAGATTTGCAGCACAATTCCACCTTTTTTTAATACCTTGATTGTCCAAGAGATAGGTTGACCATCAGATGTTTACTACCATTCAAGTTTTCTCTTCTTTTTTTTTTTTTTTTTTTGGTCCAAGAGTTACAATAGATCAATCAGCTGGGGACGTTTTAAAACCTCAAGTTCAAAGGCATCAGCCAAGTTATCCCAAGTTCCAGCCAGCTCTAGACGTGTGCCATGTGCCTGGCATGGGAAGACAGATGATTTGATACCACCATTCCTCATGCCATGAGTCCTAGTGAGAATTAATTAAATGGTTACTGCTTTAATGCAAACTGCAGCTTACAAACCTTTCTCTGATCTTCTAAGAGAAAATTGATTGGATGGCTCAGCAACTCTTGATGTCGTAGTAGGCAAAGGGTAAGAGCTAATACCAGCACCATTTCCGACGAGCCCCTCACAAAGACCATCCCTAGCTACTTCAGGTGAATCCGACTTCAAGACTTGTGGATGTACATGCTTTGCATTTTGAACAAGGTTTGCTAATCTTCTACGCTTCCGTGGGTTTGAGCTGTCCATAAAATTGGGATGAACCTCTTTCAGTTCTTGCGGACAGAAATCCAACTAAAAATAATGACAATTGTTCTGACTTGAAACTGCAGCAAGAAAATGAAAGATTACCAAAAGAAGAATGTTTGCAGCCTTGGGTCAACTCCATCTGCAACAATCTGAAAAAAAAATACATTAATGGAAGGTTTTTTGAGAAACAGGTGTAAACAATAATGGTATTGTAATCTAGATAGAATGAATGCATGGCATAACTTGTTCAGTTACGAACAGTAATACATGTACTCCACATCAGAGAGCTCTCAATCTCATACCAAAGGAGGGGAAGACTCATTATCATTCAGTAATATGGGACCCCTCATCCTGTCTATTCATGGTACCAAATTTCGATCACAACCAAAATGGTCGAAATTTGGCTAAATATTTCGGTTTTGACATGATCCGAATGAAACAGAAGGCGAATAACATGTATACCATATTTTACCAAAATTTTTAAAGAAACGACCTGAACAATACAAATTAGGTATTTAGATACCTCATTTTGAGGTGATTTCAAGGCTTCTATCTATTTCCCTTGTGAAACAAGCTGAAACTCTTGAAATGTATCAATATTGGTTCCAAAACCATTTTTTCCCACAATCTTCCAATCCACTGCTGGATGACCCAAAACCTTGCATGCGATTTTGAATCATCGAAATCAAGATTTGGGTGTTCTTGAAGCCCCTTTTGCCCAATTTTAAACCAAAGATTGCAGTTTTAGGACAACCATGCCTAATGTATTAATTTTTAATGAAATATCATGTGAAACAAAATTGCAGCAGGAAACTAATGTAGATGAAAGAAAAGGTATATTCGATTGCATCATCCCAACTTTTTACAAGTTGAAGCATATCAGTTCACTAAAAATACTTGGCCAAGGCCAATAGGTTATCACATGCCAAATTGTCAATAAACAATTCACTAAAAGATTCTTCTGTTTCAGGAAGTGGGATTTTGACCTCAGATCTCCAAATATCAGTTTTCACGGACACATTCACTGCTTGATAGTCTTCAGTCACCTACAAACAAAACAATCATCCGAGTAAACTTCTACAGCCAACAAATGTTCATGATCATACAATGACAAAAGTTTCCTGAAGTTTACCAACCCAAAATTCAAAGTTGAATAGGTCATGCGATGAGCACAAGTGACACCTAAGACCCTAAAACCACAATGGAAGTTTATTGACAATCAGCAAACAACATGATGAATAACAGAATTTTATTATTTGTCAAATGAAATGACAAAAATATACCAAGATGTCAGTTATGGGTTTTACCTTAAAGCTCGCACACTTCAGCAAGCAAAATGGGCATGAGTAGTCTTCAGTAACTTCAAGTACAGAAAATATGGTGAGTTAGTTGCTCCAAGCATTTTCTACCACATAGCTAGGAAAAATTTGCAATAGACTAGTCAACTACTATTAGCATACAAGGAGAGAGAGAGAGAGAGAGAGAGAGAGAGACTAAAAAAATGCCAGACTAAAAGAGATTTAAGTCCCATATTAAAGCAATCAGAATCTATTTTGCAAACTGTTGAGAATATTACGTATTTCATTTTTAGTCTAGATTCATTGTACTACCTGTATTGTACAATTGTACTACCTGTACTACCCTCATTGTACTACCTTTTTCTTTCTTTGTATTCATTCTCACATTATAAATAAGAAGACTTATATCTATTACAGACAAGTCATTTCATCATTCAACATGGTATCAAAGTTTCCAGCATGTGTCTTTGGTTGTCTTTGTTATGCTCGTAACCATCGTTCCCCTGGCAAGCTTGATCCATGTGGATTAAAGTGCATAATTTAGGGTATTCTGCAACCCAGAAAGGATACAAGTGTTATCATCCTCCCTCTCGTCAGGTCCTTGTTAATAGAGATGTCATTTTTCATGAGCATCTCTCCTATTATCAGGCTCCTCTTCAAGGGGAGATACAGACAGTTGAAGATGCACCTGATATCCTTAATGTACTTATACCAGATATACCTGATGTACCAGAAATAGTTCAAGAACGAGTGCCCGATACAGCTGCACTATCCAAGCATTCAACCACCAAGCCACCTCTGCATGTTTATAGCCGTGCCAAAGACAAGCAAGGAAAGGCCACCACCACTCCTGCACATGTTCCTTTGCTAGCCCTGGATCCAGAAAATGAGTCTACTGAGCCTTCTTCTGGCAAGGAACTTACTCCTTTTGATCTTGATCTTTCAATTGCACTTCGAAAAGGAACTAAGGCTTGCACCCTATATCTTATTTCCAATTATATTTCCTATGACTCCCTTTCCCCTTCTTTCCGTGTTTTTGTGTCTTCGCACTCTTTTGTGTCTGTTCCTCAAAAATGGCAGGATGCAATTATGGATGAAAGGTGGAAAGCTGCAATGGTGGAAGAAATGAGGTCTCTGAAGAAAAATGGTACATGGGATCTTGTTCCACTTCCTGTAGGATCAAGGTCAGTAGGATGCAAGTGGATCTTTACAGTGAAACAGAAACCACATGGGACTATTGATCGGTACAAGCTAGATTGATTGCACGGGGATTTACTCAAACATATGAGATTGACTACCAAGAAACCTTCGCTCCAGTGGCCAAAATGACTACCATCAGGGTTTTACTGTCCTGTGCTGTACATCACAACTGGGACTTGCAACAGTTAGATGTAAAAAATGCATTCCTTTATGGAGAACTTACTGAAGATGTCTATATGGACTGCCCACAGGGTTTCACAAATGATAAAAGCCAAGGAAAAGTCTGCAAGTTGAAGCGATCTCTTTATGATCTAAAACAATCCCCTAGAGTATGGTTTGAAAGATTTAATAAGGCTATGGTAGCATTTGGCTATGTTCAAAACAATGCTGACTATACTTTATTTATAAAACATTCCCCTAACACTTTTATTGCCTTACTTGTACATGTAGATGATATAATCATGCTGGCAATAACAATGATGAAATTACGAAACTAAAGGCATTTCTAGGGAAGGAGTTTGAGATCAAAGACCTTGGCAAACTTAGGTACTTTCTTGGGATTGAAGTTGTCAGATCTGCAAAAGACATCTATCTGTCTCAAAGAAAGTATGTTCTTGATCTTCTCTCAGAAACAGGGTTACTTGGGGCTCGACCTTGTGATACTCCTCTTGATCCCAATACCAAGCTAAGGGCAAAAGAAGGCACACCAGAAGACAAACGAAGATATCAGAGACTTGTTGGCAGACTCATATATCTTGCCCACACACAGCCAGATATTGCATTCGCAGTTAGTCTGGTAAGCCAGTTTATGCACGACCCATACTCTACACATATGGAGGCTGTCTATCGGATACTGCACTACCTAAAGTCAGTCCCTGGAAGAGGAATCCTGTTATCTCCTAATGACCCTCTGAAAATGGAAGCATATGTCATTTCAGATTCACCAAATAAACAAATCCAGGTAGAGGCTTATACTGATGCAGATTAGGCAGGAAGTCCTGATCGTAAGTCTATCTCTGGTTATTGTACATTCTTGGGTGGCAATTTGGTAACCTGGCGCAGCAAGAAGCAAAATGTGGTTGCCCAATCCAGTGCAGAAGCAGAATACAGAGCAATGGCGCATGGAATATCCGAACTACTATGGTTACAACGACTACTCAAAGATTTGAAGGTTATGTGTAACCAGTCCATGAAATTATTCTGTGATAATCAAGCAGCCATAAGCATTGCTAATGATCTGGTTCAGCATGATAGGATAAAACATGTTGAGGTAAACCTTCACTTCATCAAAGAGAAACTGGACAGTGGACAAACCGAGATTCCATTTGTCAGATTAGAGGACCAAGTAGCAGACATCTTCACCAAAGGTCTGCCAGGGAAATCCTTCCATATGATATTGTCCAAGTTGGGCATGCATGATATATATGCACCAACTTGAGGGGGAGTGTTGAGAATATTACGTATTTTATTTTTTGTCTAGATTCATTGTACTACCTGTATTGTACAATTATACTACATGTACTACCCTCATTGTACTATTTGTATTGTACTACCTGTACTACTTCTTTCTTTCTTTGTATTCATTCTCACATTATAAATAAGAGGACCTCTGTCTATTACAGACAAGTCATTCCATCATTCAACACAAACCAACCAAAATTTGTAAGGGGGAGGTGGCCGTGATGACATCTTGTGACTATTTGATTTATCAAGTTAAACCAATCCATCAACTAAGAGAGAGTCTAGTTAGATGTGCCATAGAGTAAAAGGATGATTAAAGAGAGAGGCAATGAACATCGCTATTGTTGAAGAAACAAAAACTTCAATTACTGAAGTTCTAAATTACAAGATGCACCTGGCCCACCAGAACCACCATTATACAGATAGCCACGCTTGCATTTCTGCTAAAACATCACTAAAACAGAACATAGGATCCTACTTAATCAAAAAATAAAACCTAGCAAATCATGTACAAACAACTCCCAAAGAGAGTGATGATGATGATGCAGTAGTGGTGGAGTTTCAGTCTCATGATAAGTTGCAGTTCACACGTGAGTAAGGATACACTCATGAAGCCCAAGATGTGGATATGGATGGTGCTCGTCCATAGCCATGTGCTTCTAGTTCCGGTTGCAAAAACTACAATAGGAGCGGTAAACATAGCCAGCAATCTGATCCACATGACAGTGATATGCTTATGAGGGGCATGGAGACAGACGGAGTCACTGAGCAAGAGTTCAGAATCTTAGATCATGCTGGTGTTTCTTCAGGCTATGGTCAGTATGCTTCTTTGAGTACTTCTTAGGGCAATAGACATTGGTATTCATCGCATAGATAAAAAAATCTCGGCGACATCTCAGAAATCTCGACCTCGCCGAGACGAAACAGATTCCAAATAAAAAAAATTTGGAAGTCTCGGTTGGACTACGGACCAAATTAAACAAAATCTCTACAAGATTTCAGAAATTTCGAGAATCTCGACCTCTTAATCTCTATATTGGCTCCATCTTACATGTAATTCCAAGTTTGAACCACCACCAACAAATGCAGTGTCTCAACCAGATCTCATGAAACGCCCCAGATTTTCTAAGTTAATTTTTGCCTTGGTGAAGTTTATTGAGTCTGGGTGACATTTAGAAGACTAGGTGTTGTTTAGCACACTTGTATTGTATAGCACATAGCATGCATGGTGATGTTTAGCAAGGGTGAATTGTAATCTGTGAATGGGAATATTGCCTACAGTGGCATGGGATCCATAAGGAAAAGTTTGATGCATAGTTGTCAAGGCGACAATGCGACCCTAGGTATTGGAGGCCATCCTAGGCGTCTAAGCATTACCTAGGCGACCAAGGTGTTCCTGGTGTATTTTTTCCCTAAAATATCAATGCTATATTTAAGTATATATATTATATGCAATAACTCAATCTCTCGCCCAACAATTCCTCTGGGGAGATTCCTTCTTTTAGTGGTTGCTTAGCTTTGAAACACCTCGATTGCCAAGGAATAAATTTTTCGACGACATCGGCATCCCAATCTCGAACTGGTTTTTAGTATAAGGGTAAAAAACTCTTTTCATCTTTTCAGTTAGGGAACTTAACAGCTTGTAGCCAATAATGGGGGATGGTTGAATTGCGGGTAAACCTTACAAGACGTACGTGAAAATTTTCAATTAATTAAAGATTTATATACACATATGCAACAAGACGCGATTGCCCAGGCCTTCAAGGTGTCCAAGGCGCCCAAGGCGACACCTAGGCAATTCCCAAAAGACCTAGGCGGTCACCTTTTGAATATCCACAAGGCACCTAGCCGCCCAGCTCATAATTTATCGCCCGGACGCCTAGGCAACGCCTTGACAACTATGGTTTGATGTCAATCCGATGTCGTTTGATAGCTAATCTCAAAATCACTTTGCGTATAAAATGTAAGATGCTAAGGAATATTCCCTTATTACTGCAGAAATTTTATTACAACATTATCTTTATAGTTAATAAAATAATAAGATAATGTATTTATTATGAAGGAATAAATAAAATAAAGGTAATGGGAGGAAGCAATATTGTGAGCAACTGTGGGGCCCACATTAAGTAGAGAATATTTTAATTAGATAATGTTATCTTAATTAATTAATATAGTAATGTCTTGTCATCATAAAGGAATAAATAATATAATGGATAGAGGAGATTTATAAATCATGGGCAGTAGGGCCCACTCAAAGTGTGTTGTTTTGTCTATCTTATGATTAAAGAACTTATGTTTACGAGTTAGAGAGGAAAGAGAATAAAGAAACACTAGAAAGGAGAGACATAATAGGAGTAGGAGACTGTTATAAGGACTGTGAATAGTACCCATGAACGGTAAATAGGAAAGAATTAAAGAGAGAGAGAGAGAGGGGGGGCGGATCTCGACATTAGGAAAGAGAGAATAGGGAGGAGAGAAACAAGAAAGATATTAGAGACAAAAAACGAAAATAGAAAGTTTAGTGGCACTAGGAGAGAGGGAAAAAAGTTAAGTGAAATAAATTAAAGGCTCTATAGCCCAAACCGTGGGCTGCCTTTCTGTCTCAACAAAAGAAAAGAGAGGGGAAGAAACGGAGAGAGAAAGAGGGAAAAAGAAGGAAGAAGAAGAAGAAGAAGACGGAGAACAAGGAGAGGAAGATCAGATCTTTTTGTATTAGAGGTTACATAGCAGTTTAATATCAGATCTGGGATCAGTTTATGACAGATCACAGATCTGTAATTCCAGTTTCTGATCAGTCCTTATGTCAGATTTAATGTGATATCCACAACAATAACAACAACAACAACAACAATAACAAAACCTTATCCCAACTAAATGGGGTCAGCTACATGGATTCTCGTCCTCAAAATCAACTCTATTTGATGTCATACTTGAAACAAGCCTAAGGTATGAATGTCTTTCTTCACCACCTCCCCTAGAATCATCTTACGTCTACCCCTAGCTCTTTAGACCCTTTAATCTGAAACAAATCGCTCCTCTGTATGGGAGCATCTAACGGCCTCTGTTGAACACGGTCATACCATCTCAAACAGCATACTAGTAGTTTATCATGTATCAGTGCTACTCCCAAATCAGCTCTATTACAATCATTCATACCTTATCATTCCTAGTTTTACTACATCCATCTCAACATCTTCATCTCAGCAACACTAAGTTCATCTACATGATGCTTCTTAACTGCCCAACATTTTGCACCATACATCATAACCGGTCGAATGACAGCCCTATAAAATTTTCCTTTAAGTTTTAAAGAAAAACGTCAATCACACAGCACTTTAGACACACCTCTCCACTTAATCCATCCTATTTTAATCCTCTGTAAAACATCATCCTCTCTATCACCTTCTTTATTTATGATTGAACCTAGATACCTAAAATAATCACTTTATTGTATCTCCCTCTCGAGAATTTTCACCACCTCATCCGTCCTTGTCTGACTAAAGTTACACACTATATACTCCATCTTCGTTCTACTTATCTTAAAACTCTTTGATTCCAATGTTGATCTCCATAGCTCCACTTGGCGCCAGTCCCTGCTTTCGTCCCATCCACCAAAACAATATCATCGACAAAAAGCATGCACCCAGGAACTTCATCTTAAATGTCCCTAGTTAAATCATCCATAATGAAAACAAACAAACAAGGACTTAAAATTGATCCTCGATGTAACCCATTGTAACTGGGAACTCACTACCTTGACCCCCCACAGTTCTCACATTAGTCATCACATTATAATACATATCCTTAACTATATCCACATATTTGCTTGAAACACTTCTCTTCTCTAGTACATGCCAGATTAATTCTTTAAAAACTCAGTCATAAGCTTTTTCTAGATCAATAAAGATCATATGGAGGTCCTTCTTACCTTCTCTACATCTTTCCATGAGTCTCCTAAGCAAGTATATAGTTTCTATCGTGGATCTACCTGACATAAAACCAAACTGGTTCTCCATAATAGTAGTTTCTTTTCTCATGCGAGTTTCAATAACTCTCTCCCATAGTTTCATAGTAATGACACATTAGTTTTATGCTTCTGTAATTATTACAACTCTGAATATCATCTTTGTTTTTAAAAATTGGAACCACAATGCTTCTCTTCCATTCATCCGGCATTTTCTTTGAGCTCATATTTTGTTGAACAACTTAGTTTGCCAAGATACTCCATACATTCCTAGGCTCTTCCAAACTTCTATTGGGAGCTCATCTAAGCCTAGTGTTTTGCCTACATTCATCGTCCTTAAAGCTTCTTTCACTACTATCACCCTTACATTGCGCTTTTATCTACGACCTGTGGTGTCATGGTGGGTAATGTAGCAATCTAGGGCACTATTACTCGAAGTGTCTTCATTTAATAGGCTGTAGAAATAATCGTTCAATCTCTCTTTAATGTCTCCCTTACTAGAACTCTACCATATACACTTTTAATACATCTAACAAGGTCTAAATCTCTACTCTTCCTATCCCTCATCTTAGCTATTTTAAAGATAGCTTTTTCTCCTTCCTTTGTACAAACTGAGAGAGAGGAAGAGACTCGTGGCTAGGTGTGATAGAGGCACTGGAATCGAAAAAGAGAGGGAATCTCGATTTAGGATTTCAGAACACCTTGCTCTGATACCATGTTGATTTGGTGTAATGACTTGTGTCTAATGGGTTACAGGACAGCCTATGCGACAATTTTACCATTGTATCTATATTACAACAACTAACTACAAAAGCAAGAAATAGGAATGAATATACTAAGGAAATACATTAACATGCAGAATCAAGCCAATGAAGAATCAACACTTGACACACTTGAGGATAAAATTTCATAGGAAGGTAAAGTTTAATTGATTTTGATAAAAGATATAAGATAACTATAGATGAGGAGGAAAAAAAGGCAGGAGTACCTTCAGTCTTTTGGAGTGTGTTGTTATAATATCTGTAGTTGAAAATGACATTTCCAGCTCTTAACCTAGGTGGTTCAAGTGAAGAAAAAAAAATGTTTACAAACAAGCTTACAGACAAACAGAAAAATCTTGAGAGCAGTACAGAAAATATCAACACAGAAAAAACATACAATAAACAATAAAAAATAAAACAAACAAAGAACTAATGTTTTAGGTTCAGATTTGGGGAAATAATTCAAGTCGTGAACATTGTAACTTTCGTGGACTTAAAAACCTAATGTCAATTCTTACTAACACCACTTTCAAAACTCCTTTCTCCGTGCCTACATTTTCTCTGCAACTACTTGCCTTTTATATCTAGGTTCCCAGCACCATTTTAGTCCAAAATGAGGCAAATGAGGATGAAAAAGAGAAAACATAAAAATTAGAAGTAAAGAAGAAGAAAAAGGAAAGAAATAATAAGAAAACAAACCAGGAACTAGTATCAGCACAAGGAATAGCATATTGCCCCAAAGAGGGTGCTGCCTCCGGTGCCTTGGCCTCAACTAGGTGCCAAGGCACCCATTAACCGTCGTTTGCCTTGATGCCATTGTGACACAAAGAAATCAAATTAAAGGCAATAGGTGAGCTGGAGACAGAAATCAAGGCATGAATGGATCAATAATAATACTAATTTTTTCTGCAGAGACGCGCAGGCAAGAAAGATGATGAGAAATTTTCAATCAAAGGTAATGGTGGGGATCAAATCACTTAGTATATGGAGGTTGTTGAGATGATATAAGTACAACATTTTGATAATCTTGTGGTAGCTCAGCCAAAATGTATGGTATGGATAACGGTTGAAAAGAAAGATTGGGAACAATATGTAAAATAAAAATAGTCATTCGAGGAAAGAACAACTATACAGAGAAGTTTTTGCAATGCCAAAACACCAAGCCCTAAGACCAGATAGTTTCTCGACGACAAATTATCAAAAATGTTGGAGCACAGTCAAGATATATCAAATGAAATTTCTTGAGGAGTTCTATGAGGATGGGATTATTAGTAAGGTAGTAGATTTGATTTTCATTGCACTTATCACCAAGAGATCTGATTAATCAATTCATAAAGACTTTAGATCAATAAGTCTAATTACATGCCCCTACAGGATAATTGCCAAGGCAATGTCAAAAGAACCAGGGAGGCTCTTGATGACACTCGGGATGCATTCGTGCACCAGAAAAAAAAAAGGCAGATTATATATTGCATGTTAGTTGCAAATGAATATGTGGAAGAATATAGAGCTAAAGGGGAGAAGGAAGTGGTTATAAAAGCAAGGTTTGAGAACTCAGTTTTGAGGATGTTTTTGACCAGCCACGAAACCGAGGGGTCTCGGGTTTCGGTGCAAAACTTAGGATTTTTTCAAGGTGAACTCAAAACTTTGATTTCAAGGCCCAAAAGTTAGTTTTTTGCCGTGACTTTGTTTAACTAGCCTATTTTATCCATTTTACACATTTTCAATTAGTGTAAGAAGAAATCATCCAAAATGGCATTATGTGGTATGATCCCAAGTTTGCTAGTATATGCGTGAAGCTGAAATTGTATTCAGAGTTAAATAGGAAGCACTTAATTATGACCAAAATGGTATTACGTGGGGTGGACCCAAGTTCGCTATTGTATAATGAAAGCTGGGATTGTATATAGAGTTAAATAGTCAGCACTTATTTATGACAAACAACAATTAAGTAAATGTTTATTTACTTTTATAGTTCATATACTTAATATATAATTCATAAATAACACACTCCTTCATTCGAATCCAATAAAAAAAAAATCTAAAATTCAAATTCCAAAAGAATAAAAAGTCCACCCTCCAGTTCAAGAACAAAAACCTTTGCAGGGGCAATTTTCAACTTTCAAATGCTAGGGCTTTTTACAATCTAAAATTTCATAAATCTTATTATAGTAAAACATCACTAAAACTAGAAAAGCGCCAAAATAATCATTAGTTTTGATGCCCAAAATATTATTTCCATTCAAGCGACTTTAAACAGCATCCGCATACTCCAACCAGAGCGTAATTTCTTCAATATAATTCGGGTTCAAGCAATGTCAGATTTGTGGGAAAACTAGCATAACCATCTTTTCAACAAACCCAATATTGCATGAATCCTAGTTATATTAAAAGAGTTACCTAAGGTCAAACTTTGTTTGAAGCACACGAATGTCATTTAAAGTCATATAAATGGAAATAACTTTTTGGGCATTCAAACAAATGATTACTTTGACACTTTTTTGGTTTTTAGTAATGTTTTACCATAATAAAGATTTATGAAAATTTTTAGATAGTAGAAAAACCCTAGGATTTAAAAGTTGAAAATCGCCCCCCGCAATCGAAAATGCAGTTTTTTTTCCTTGAACTGGATGGTTAACTTTTTATCTTTTTGGAATTTGAATTTTAGATTAATTTATCTTAACTAAATGTGATATAGACATAAATAAGTGTTGTGTGCTGTATACTATCTTTCCTGTGTACTGTTCTCCGTCTTGTACTCCTCTGACTTCTGAGGTCGAAACCAAGTTTCGAGGGTCGAAATAGACAAATTTCAATCGAAACTTGTCATTTTATAAGGTGTTTGGACCAAATTTGACCGGAACAAAAGTTTTGGTCAAAACAAGGCTGAAACAGCCGAAACCTGATCGAGATTTGGGACTTTCTGAAATCGACCCTTGGTCTCATCTCGACCAAGGTTGAAACCAAGATGTAGAACCAAGTATAAAAGGCAGATCTAATGAGTAATGACAATGTTTCTGGCGAATATCTGAACTATGCAACGATCAACAAGGATTTGGAGAAAGATGGAGGTGGAAAGGGGGATGCAATCAGAATCTTTACTATTCAGCAATAAAAAATTATACAATTATAGGATTTCCAGCGCATAGAGGAATTGATGAGGACATCTAGGATTCCTAGTAGATTTAGGATTCTATTTATTTTATTTTATTTTATTGTTTGAGGCGTGGGATCTTTTCTGTTTTATTTATTTTATTTCTTTTATGGTGGACCCCACATACATTATACGTGAGCTCTAGCTCTTTAGTTTGTTAGAGTTGTGGGTCCCAACTGTGGGCCCCTTTTAGTTGTTTAGTTGGTTTATGATTTGGTTTTTTTTTATTAGTCTTTAGAGTTATACTCTAATTAGGATTGTAAGCTTTATAAAGGCTCTTTTTTACTTAATGAAATTTAGATGTTGATTATTGAATGCAGAAAATAAAGAAAAATGCTCTCGTGCTCTCTCTCTTCCGCGTCTCTCTCTCTCTTCTCTTTGTGCAGGTCTGAAACACCCCAATCCCCTATCTCTCTCTTCTCTCTCTCTACTAAAGACAGGTATGCTTCCCCTTCCCCCTTGCTCATTTGTCCACAGATCACTTCCCCCTTCTTTCTCTCTTATCTTCCTATCCCTCTTTCTGTCTTGTTACAGAATTCCTTTATCACTGTTTACACTGCTCTAGGCAGTACCCCTTGTCCTCTTCTCTTTTGTGTTGTGTTTTATTTTCTGGTTATTAAGAATTAACCCAAGAATACCCTATTGTACACTAGCAGCACCCAAACCCATAGCTGTTTTAATTATTCTCTTTATATTATCCCTTCTGTTAAGCGTATCATAGTGATAACCTGCTGTTGGGTTACTTATTTTTGTACTAGTACATCATGCTGAGCTGTAACTCCATTCCACATAAATTCTACCATAATATTGTCATGTTTAATATTTATTAGCATAGGCAGCATTATGTGAAGCTTGTTTACAGTTGAGCCGTCGTTTTTAGCACTGTTATGGTTAGGATTTCATATCTTTAATTATTGGAAAGTTGTTGTTTTTACATGTTCATGGTTTTATCTAATCATTAGGCATTTAATCTTGTTAGGTTTAGGAGTTTTGAAATCTTTTGCACATTAGTACTTCTTAACCTATGGTTTATTATGAACATGTCATGAAACCTAATTAATAATTGCTTAATTGATCATGTTACTTGGCTTTATACTATTATTTACTTGTGGTTATTATGATACTAATCTCGTAAGTATGTCATGTGCGTTCTTGTCCATAACAGTCCCTACACATTAGTTAATTATTTCTTTAATCCTTCTGTTAGTTTGTCGTGTTAGAGTAGGGTAAACTAGAGACCCTAGGTTAGCCTACATCAGGAATACAAAAGGAGGTCCACTTTCCCCTTTTCTGATTACAATTGTTGTGGATATCCTCACTCCTCAGTAGAGTCTACTGAGTAGACTGTTCAATAAGGCATAGGGAATCTTACATCTGGTAGTTGGTCTTAAAATTTGGGAAAGACATCATAAAGGTCTCTATTTGCAATTTGAGCCTGACATAGAACCCAATGGAAATGAGATTGAGAATATGGACAACATTTTGCGGTGTTCCCAATAAATAACAGGACTTAGAGTGAATTTAAATAAATCAATGGCAACAGGAATCAGTTTGGTCTCAGAAGCATTAAATCCTTTGGCAAATCTTTCAGGCTGTCTGACTGTCTTCTGCTGTATGAGATATCTAGATTTACCCCTTAATGATAACCTAACGCCGTTGAAACTTTTGACATCATTTAGTGTAAAATTTTCTAAGTGGTTGACTACATAGAATAGAAATTACCATTCAATAGAAGGTCAACTATTAGATCCAACTTTCACTTATGTCATTATTTAGGACCCCTAGGAAAATTGATGCATAAATTGGAAAATCATTAGGAATATCTAATGGGAGCTTGGTGTCACGGCCTTAGTGTAACTAAGCTAACCGTGCGGCACTTAGTTGCTTACAAGCCTTTTTGAGAACTAAGTAAGCCTAAGAGAGTAGAGAATACAAGAGAGCTTTTAGAAGAATGGGCTTCTATTACAAAGATCTCTTACAATGCTTGGATGCAAAGTGTGCAGAGTGCCTTGGCCAAATGAGGCTAGCCTTATTTATAGGCACCCTTATGTACAATGAATGGCTAAGATTATGTACAAGTGTCTATAATCTAACGGTTAGGAATGTTCTAGGAGAATGGTCTAGAACATTCCTCCTTTCTAAAACAATTCTAGAGAATGTAGGGTCTTCTAGAGTTTTCCATATGTACAAAGAATGTAGAGGTTTCTAGATAATGGGCCAACCCACTAACCCATGTGCCATCCCAAGGGTCATGTAGACGGAGCGGGTCGCGGGTCGTGACATTCTCCCCCACCTAAGTTGCAGACGTCCTCGTCGCATCATCTTCATGGAACTTCTGTATAATCTCTTGGAACTGCCAAAGTGCATCTGATGGTTCCCAACTTGCTTCACTCTCTGGTAGTCCCCTCCACTTGACTAGGTACTCCCTATAAGGAGGAACGCCTCGCCTTCTAATCACTCTATCAGCCATCACATATTCAGCCTCCTTCTCATAGGAAGTGACAACACCCATAGGTGCTCGAGTTGAAGTTCTACGATTTGGGTCTTCCATGTCGCTATGATAAGGTTTTAGCATGCTTGCATGGAAAACCGGATGGATCTTGAGCTTGGGAGGAAGTTTTACCTCATATGATACCTTACCCACCTTCCTCACAATCTCAAATGACCCTTCATATCGGCGGACCAATCCTTTGTGCACAGACCTTAGGGACTTGAACTGCTGCGATACGAGCTTTACTGGTACCAAGTCGCCTACCATGAAATGTTCTGGTCGCCTGTCCCTATCGGTCCATTTCTTCATCTTCTTAGTGGCTTTGTCTAGGTAAGACTTGGCCACGTCCATCTTTTCATGCCACTCCTTCGCAGCCTTAAACGCCGAAGGGCTCCTCCCTGTGTATTCTGTCATAAGTGTATGTGGCGTTAAAGGTTGTTGTCCAGTGGCTACCTCGAACGGGCTTTGGTTTGTCGCCTCGCTCTTTTGAAGGTTGTAGGAAAACTGAGCCACATCAATCAGCTTGGCCCAGTCTTTCTGGTTGGCACTCACAAAGTGCCTCAAGTATATTTCCAACAAGTTGTTGACACGTTCGGTCTGTCCATCACTTTGTGGATGGAAGCTTGTAGAAAAGTGAAGAGCCGAACCCAACAACTTGAACAGCTCCGTCCAAAACTTGCCCGTGAAGCGAGGGTCTCGATCGCTAATGATCGTGCGTGACACACCCCAATACTTCACTATGTTCTTGAGGAACAGTCTTGATGCTTCTTCTGCGGTACAGTCTCTGGGGGCTGCTACGAAGGTGGAATACTTAGAGAACCTGTCAACAACCACCATTATGGAGCCGCATCCTTCCGACGTAGGTAGTGCGCTAATGAAGTCCATAGATACGCTCTCCCATGGCCTTTCTGGTGTGGGTAGTGGTTCCAACAATCCTCTTGGTTGTTGTTGCTCCACCTTGTCTTGTTGACACACAAGACAGGTCCTTACGTAGGCCTCTATGTCGTCCCGCATCTGAGGCCAGTAATAGGCTGCTTCTAGTAATGCCCGTGTGCGCCGTTGTCCTGGGTGACCAGCCCATTTTGTGTCATGGCATTCACGGATAAGATTCCGTCGTAGGTTGTTCCATTAGGAACATAGTCTTCTCTTCTTGGCATAAAGCAAGCCGTCCTTCTCCCAAAAGCGTCGCGTCTTTCCTTCCTGCGCGAGGTTAATCAAGCTCTTAGTCATAGGGTCGTGCTCTAACCCCTCTTTGATTAGGTCTATCAATACTCCGTTTGGTTGGCTAAGAGAGGCCAATTCGGCCTTCCTGCTCAATGCGTCGGCAACACAATTGACTTTACCAGGCTTGTACTCGAAGGTGAAATCGAACTCTGCCAAGAAGTCTTGCCATCTAGCTTGTTTGGGACTTAGCTTTTTCTGGGATTGAAAATAGCTAGTGGCGACGTTGTCTGTCTTTACGACGAATCTCGAGCCAAGCAAGTAGTGACGCCACGTCCTAAGACAATGTATCACCGCAGTCATTTCTTTGTCATGGACCGTATAGCGTCGCTCTGTCTCATTGAGCTTGCGACTCTCGTAGGCAATGGGGTGTCCTTCTTGCATCAATACCCCACCTATAGCAAAATCAGTGTGTACTTTAAACATCTTGCCATAGTCGGGCAAGGCAAGCACAGGATCCTCTGTCACTGCCTCCTTTAGTTCCTCAAAGGCGTTTTGACATGCATCCGACCACTACCATGCCGTATTCTTCTTGAGAAGGTCCGTCAAAGGGGCTGCCCTTGTAGAATATCCTTTGATGAACCGTCGATAGTAGTTCACCAAGCCAAGGAAAGATCTTAGCTCAGTGACCTTTGTAGGAACGCCCCACTCTTTGATTGCTCGTACCTTGCTATCATCCATAGCTAACGTACCACCCCCGACCTTATGACCAAGGAACATTACCTCCTCTTGGGCGAATGCACATTTCTCCTTCTTCACGTAGAATTGGTTGTCCCTTAATACCTTGAAGACAATCTTCAGATGTTCCACATGTTCCTCCAAAGTATGGTTGTATATGACGATGTCATCAAGGTAAATGACTACGAACCTGTCCAGGTAAGGGTGGAACAATTTGTTCATGAGAGTACAAAAAGTGGCTGGAGCATTGGTGAGGCCAAAGGGCATGACTAAGAACTCGTACGGTCCATAGCGTGTCACACATGTTGTCTTAGGCTCATCCCCTTCTGCAATGCGTACTTGGTGATATCCTGACCGCAAGTCTAGCTTGAAAAAATACTTTGCTCCACCAAATTGATCAAATAAGTCGGCTATCAAAGGAATAGGATATTTGTTCTTGATAGTTACCTTGTTAAGGGCCCGGTAGTCGATGCATAATCTCAATGACCCATCATGCTTACGTTGGAAGAGGACCGGTGCACCATATGGAGCCTTGGATGGACGAATGAACCCTGCATCTAGTAAGTCTTTTAGCTGTCTCCTTAACTCTTCTAACTCTGGTGGAGACATGCGATAAGGTGCCTTGGCAGGTGGTTTGGCACCAGGTTCCAGCTCAATTGCGTGGTCCACTTCCCTCCTGGGTGGTAGTCTCTTTGGTAGCTCGGCTGGCATTACATCCTTGAATTCTCCAAGGACATCTTCAATGGCCTTAGGCAATGTCTCTGCAGGCCTATCTTCTTTCTCCTCAAGTAAAGTGGCGAGGTAAGTTGTCTCTCCTTTCTTGACCCCCTTTTCTAATTGCATTGCCGATAGCAAATTGGGGCCATTTTTGGTCCCTTGGACTGTTGGGACTATGCAAGAGGCTCCCTCTTCCATGATACAGACTGTGCTGATGGAGGGCATGGCTATGGCATTTACTTTTCTTAGGAACTCCATGCCGAGCACTACTTGAAAATCGTCCATAGGCACCACCGATAGGTCCACGGTGCCCTTCCACGTTCCTATGCTCATCTTAACCGTACGAGCCATGCCATGAATGGGACGAGCTTGGGAGTTAACAGCCTTCAACCAACCCCCTTCCTTTGACACCTTTAGGCCTAACTTCTTTGCCTCGTCCATCGAGACAAAGTTGTGAGTTGCACCTGTGTCGACCATGGCACAAGTGGGCTTACCATTGAGGTGTATCTCTACGTACATCAGCCCCTTTTGTGAGGCGGTGGTCTTGACCTCCGTCGTCTTGCCCTTGATGGCTGCTAGTTGTAGCGATCCCATACGGGCTTCTTCTTTCTCGTCATCCTTCTCCTCGTGTAGAGCTGATAGTGCTTTCCTCTTTGGGCACTCCCTTGTCCAATGGGGTCCATTGCAAAGGAAACACGGGCTTGATGGTTTACGCCTATCTCTTTTGTCATCCCTTGCTTTGCCGTCCTTATGTGAAAAGGATGTATCCAATCCTTCCTTTGAGTAAGACTCTTTGGAAGATGACTCTCCCCCACCTCTACCGTTGTATGCCTTCTTAGGCTTAGAGGGTTCGTCTCTCTTGTACTCTAATAGGGACTCTTCCGCTGTTATGGCTGAAGCGACATCTTGTACTCCCCGCCGTTGCAATTCTTGTGCGGCCCAACCTTGGAGTCCATCCATGAAGTTGAATAGTAATTCTTCTTCAGTCATACTCAGGACATCTAACATGAGTGTCGAGAATTCCTTTACATAGTCCCGAATAGACCCATTTGCTTGAGTCTTTTGAGACTTCTCCTCGCCAAGAATGTAGCGTTCTCAGGATAGAATTGTTTCTTTAGCTCTTTCTTAAAACTATCCCAAGTATTTATAGTGCACGTACCTCTTTCCATGTCTGCATGCCGCCTACACCACCATAGAGTAGATGTGTCTTTAAGGTAGAGAACGGCAGTTTGCACCTTCCTTGGCTCTTCAAGTGAGATTGTTTCAAAGTATCTTTCCATTTGCTACAAGAAGTTATCGATTTCTCGGGCGTCACGTCGTCCATCGTAGGACATTGGCTTTGGCACCTCCACCTTAGGCGCCTCCTTAGGGGTAATGGCTCCTCCAGCCACGGCTCGTTTACATAATGCCCAGTCGGCTCGCATTTCTTGCATTTGGGCTTCAAAGGTAGCCAACGTTTGCAGTATTTGAGCTTTGAGAGCGTCGAACTCACCTTGTAGATGCGATATGGTGCTGTGAACAGTTTGGTCGAGCCCTTCGAGTCGGCCATTGAACTCCTCCTTGAGTTCTCCCACGCGGCCTTCGAGCTCCTCTTCATTTAGTTCCACGGCATCAACCCTGTCTCGGGTCTCACCCGTGACTACCTCCACTCGATGTAGTCGGGCCTCCATCGCACCTACCAAGTCTATGGACTTGTCCTTGCTCCTCTTGCTCTTCCCTGCGTTGGGGTTAGCATCCCTTCCTCGTTCCTCCTCGGGGATCACTACGTCGTGTGCCTCCAAGGTGTGCGACATGGTGTCTATGCTGCTGCACAGGTGTCTCCCTCGTAATCGCGCTCTGATACCAAATGTCACGGCCTTAGTGTAACTAAGCTAACCGTGCGGCACTTAGTTGCTCACAAACCTTCTTGAGAACTAAGTAAGCCTAAGAGAGTAGAGAACACAAGAGAGCTTTTAGAAGAATGGGCTTCTATTACAAAGATCTCTTACAATGCTTGGATGCAAAGTGTGCAAAGTGCCTTGGCCAAATGAGGCTAGCCCTATTTATAGGCACCCTTATGTACAATGAATGGCTAAGATTATGTACAAGTATCTATAATCTAACGGTTAGGAATGTTCTAGGAGAATGGTCTAGAACATTCCCCCTTTCTAAAACAATTCTAGAGAATGTAGGGTCTTCTAGAGTTTTCCATATGTACAAAGAATGTGGAGGTTTCTAGATAATGGGCCAACCCATTAACCCATGTGCCATCCCAAGGGTCATGTAGACAGAGCGGGTCGCGGGTCGCGGGTCGTGACATTGGGGAGAAGAAGAAGGATCGTTTCATTTGGGATGCTGTTAGCTTCCCACTGGAAGAAGAGGATCCAGGAAAATGACATCTTCTCTTTCAAAATGCCACACTTTTGGTCTATGTGGTTATGGAGGTCACAAAAGAACCAAATGTACTTTCGCATTTAGTGATTAGATAAAAGTATGGCACTGGTATTTGGGGGATAGGATACCACAATAACAAATAAGGCCATTCTATTCATTAGATCAAAGTATGGGATTCCTTTCCAGAAAGAAAGGGAAGTTTATTTGGAAAGCATCTTATTAGTCAAACTGCGGAATCTAAAGAAGAAGCGTAATACCAGAATATTTCGGGACCAATTTGCTGATGTTCACATGGTAACTAATAAAACAAAACAGGGCTGTAACTGTAAAGTGGAGAATGGTGGAAATGTCTTTCAAAAATATTCCAACCGGCAAACAATTTAGGGATTGGAGTCTCTCAATCTTTTCAACAACCGCAGTTTTCAGACCAGTAATCATGTCGCAACCAACTCTAGAAGGCTTCCTCAAACTGAAAGCCGACGGATGCTCCTTACAGAATCATTGACCCTGGGGTATTGGGGTCACTACACGGAGGAAGGACAGTTCTATTGCAGGAGAATTTTCAGTAAGTAGAGGAGGGTGCATTAGGTAGAGGTGATGGCACTTGGAATTGGGGGGGGGGGGAGTTGCTGAACAGAAATGGATTCTCCTTCTGGATTAGAGGGAGAATTTAAATCAATATGATTCGAAAGACGGCAAACCCAACAGAGGAACACAGTGCTACACTTATAACAGTGTCTCATCACCCAATTGCAGTTTAAGTTCCAAAGGAACCCCAGAACTGCTAATGATTTGGCTGATGATCTGACAACACAAGGGCTGATCAATCAAGATTATGTTGACAGATGATGTCAACAAGGTGTCAAGTATCTGTATCGGTCAATGTATCAGAAAGTTGGGTTTAAGGGACTTCTCAAAGATGCTTGAAGAGGCGCTAGATATGCTTTGATAATTGATACACATTAATATGCTTATGATACATGCAGAACTAGTGTTTTTTAAGCATTATGCACCATAAACAAGCAATAAATAATATCCCACCAACATCAGGTTATTGTTGCCATTTGATAGCTAATGAATGATGGTCGATATACGCGTTCAAAGTAATATTCCAGGGTTGGTTTGCAGAAGTGATATGGAAAAGGCCTTCGATTGTATTTGGATTGTCTTCAAGTGAATATGGAGAATACGAGAAGTTTGGAAGAATTTCAGGTGTTGGATGAAAGCATTTCATTCCTTGGACAGTTGATGGTGCTTGACTGACTTCTTTCAAAGGCCATCTGGGTGAAAGCAGTGTCATAAAAGCTGCACCTCTTCATTTGGCCAGCTAGTGATAAGAAAATTCTAATGATAGACCATTCAAGTAAGAAAGGTCAATGAACACCCAATAACCAAATCTTTCCCTTTCACATGGTAGAATTAGTGAATCACAACTCACAAGCTTATGCATTATTCTCAACCTTGTAAGTGTTGAATGATATTTTGGATGACCAGAACATATGTTGGTCCATGCCTCACCCTAGAAAGCTTATTAACATGTTGGATGAAAGGGTGGATTTTATAGGCAGGAGCATCAAGCTCCTGAAAGCTCATTCTGGGAGAAGTTTTATGGAGTACGGCGAGAGAAAAATAGTAGGGTGTTTGATGGTAACTGGGAAACTGTGGATCAGGTGATGAGAAAGGTAAAAATAATATGGCTTGGTGGGCTTCCAATTTCAATGATTTTTTAGGCAATATCTGTCTCTGATATTCAAAGAGAGTGGAAGTCTTTCTTCCTGTAAATTGTTTTGTATAGCTTTGGGAACATGTAAGTATATATTGACTCTTTTTCTTTTTTAGCTAACCTGTATATCTATAAATAAATAAATAAATTGGGTGTTTCTTATCAAGAAAAAGTAATATTTACCGTG
This sequence comes from Protea cynaroides, assembly GCA_028583415.1. NCBI lineage: Eukaryota > Viridiplantae > Streptophyta > Magnoliopsida > Proteales > Proteaceae > Protea > Protea cynaroides. The sequence goes on from CM053272.1 coordinate 19,947,004, forward strand.
GGTGTTTCTTATCCATAAAAAGTAATATTTACCGCATAATATGAGATAGTGATAACATGGGGATGTCTTTATACGTGTATGAATTATAAGGAGATCTTTCTTCCGCCCCAACCTCTTGTGCAGAAATATTAACTTCTACTTTTTGCAATGAGTCCTGCAGAAAACCAAACAGGATGGGGGAGAGTAATTAACATAATTGGATCTCTAGATAGCTATTACTTAACAAGTTAGCAACCAAAGTAGTGGTAAAAACAATTTTAGTCCACTGCAGAAACAAGAGTCCTAGAAGCATGAACACACCATAGTTCTGGAGTTCTGAGGAATCTTGAAATATATAGAGTTGCCTTCTTCCAAACAGCCGGGCTGCAAAATAAAATTAAATTGATACAAAAGCCAAAAAATTTCATGAAACATAGAATCAAGCCCCTTCTTACTATATGACCCGTACGTACAATGTAACTATAAAATTGTTCATAACAAGGTGGTTTGTATATAATATATCCCATACAGAGGAACTGCAAAACAGTCTTACAGGAAAGATAGAGATTAATTTTCTACAAAACAACAATAGTTCTAAAAGTGGCAAGCCACAACTAGTTTAGTTGCAGACATACCTCCAAGAAGCAGGAATGCATATCAACAGATGACAGCATCTTGGCACAATGCCCTGAACTCAGGTTTCCACCCTTTGCCCATGACATATGGATTGACTCTACAGGTATCTTTCCCCATAGGCAGTAACCTCCAACACTTGCTGTCACATTAAAAGTGCATCAACATACTAGCAAATAAATTTTTATGACAGTAGTAATAATTATTCCACATGTATATTCTACAAGACTGAAGACCCTCAAAAGAAAAATGAGGAAGACCCTAATAAAATTGTGCCAGACAAAAAAACTCGCATAAACAACAAGCAACAAATAAAAGTAAAAGGTAAATTCATAGAGCAAGATAAGGTGAAAAAATAATAAATATATCATATAGGGTCGTGTATAATGAACCTTTAATGTTAACGAACATAACTTGTAGCCTTCATTTAGACAGGTATAGAACTAATATTCTCATGAATTCATCATTCTTTTTAATTTCCTAAGCAATACTCCCATAAGAACAAAAAACCATGCAAAAACAGGCCATTTACCAAACAAAGCCTAAGAAAGCTACAAAACAGGGCTGTAACTCATAGAATTATGCTTCCCCTATTGGGTAAGAGTTTCCCTCTATTATAGTGCCAAGGCTAGATCTGATAGCGTGTACAAACCATGGTACCAAATTTGACCACTTCGAAATTTGGCAAAATATTTCGGATTCATCAGGTTCTGAAACAGACTGCTAGGAGAAATAGAAGTTATACCACATTTCGCCAAAACATTTTGGCAAAATGACCAAAATGATACATATAAAGACCTCAATTCGACAGCCTTCAGACTATTTCACAGCAACAGCAAAAGAAAAGAAATAGTCAAAATTGCTGGGAAAACCCAAATTTGACCTAAAAGGTCACTTGCTGCTGATTTCTGTTGATTCAAGCTTTGGACTCCAATTGTGAAGCACCATATTTGAGCATTCATTCCCTAGGGTAATTTCGGGGAAATGTTTTGGTTTCAGTGGGGAGGGGTCAAATTCCCTACCCTACTGTGCTGAAATCTCGAACCTTTGTACCAACATCCCACTACCCTGAGGGTGTTGTGATGCATACATCACGGGCTGCTCCCAATCAGGCCATCTGGGCCTCACAATAATGTATTTTGGTCCATGGATGGGTTCTATGGGGCTTGGGCCTTTCGTTTTGGGGATTATTAATGTAATAAGTCCCCCTCTTATGATCCCATATTTGGGGGTTTTATTTGCATACGGGATTAGGTGTTAGCCCATATTAATTAAAATTTATGTTGCTTCAGGCTTTTGTTTTAGTCTTAGTACTTTATTAGGAGTTTACCTTGAAGTGAGTCTGTTTATATTAGGATTTATTTCAGGGTTATCTTCAAGACAGTTTTATTTGGCATCTATTTGTAGTCAATGTAACTAGATTAGGAGACCTTTTCTTTTATTTCTCTTTAAATACATGTTGTAGCCACATAAATATTCAGTTTTAAGAGATGGAATGAAATAGAAGTTTTATTGTGAACTTTATTGGCTGTTGAGCTACTTCCCTTCTCCCTACGTGACATGCTGGTTCTTCTTCTCACCCTCTTCTCGGTTAATCTTCTTCTCTTCTCATCATTTGTTCTTCTCTCTCTTCTTCTTCATTAATCAAGTAAGTACTTTGTTTCCACTTAATTTTCAAATCGATTATCAGTGCTAGATCTCAGTTTTATCTCCATTAAAATCTTATATAAATATGGGATCTCTACCACTCTCGGGTTGGACATTCTGCTGAGTATTCTTATTCCTGCAAATCAGGACCTGTTAAGTGCCATAATTGCTCTTGATTCTCAGGTTTAATGATGGGTTTTGGTTATCGTCTGACCAGCACTTAGACTCTCTTTGGTATGCATTATAAAATTAAGGGTAATTGACACATACCACCCCTGTACTTTAACCCGATTCCAGATAACTTAATAAGTTGCTAAACCGGACGAGTTACCCCCTGGTTCAACCATTCTTAAACAAAGAGAGTAAATATACAATTTTACCCCTTGGTCCAACCATTCTTATTTTTTCCTCTTTCCTTTCCTTTGTTCTTCTTCCTCTCCTACTATTCTTGTTATTATTTTCCCTATTTTCTGTACGACGATAAAATTGAAGAAGATCAGTTGAATGACTAGAACACCACGACAACACCTTCTCTAGCTTCACTCGATTCGGTTCATATTCAATTGTAGAAAACCCACTGCGTCGCCTTGGTTCCTCTCTTCATTCGGGAGCAAAAGCAAGTTTGTTTTGCAAGAAACCCTTGATCATCAGTGGTTCTGATCAGAGGTACTCTTGGGGTCGATTTAGGTTTCTCTGTAAATTAAATTTGTTCTTCTTGATCTTCTTGGTCATTCTTGGTGATCGATTTAGGGTTTCTGTAACCTAAATCTGTTTCTTTTGATTGTGGTCTTCTTTCGTTTCTTAACATCTACACTTCCAATCGGTTTGCAGGAAGGAGATTTGGGGACGGTAGCTTAAGAAAACCACACTTCTCCTTTGCGGGTGGTGTGTCTTTAGATTTTTTTTTTTTTTTTTTTTTTTCTGGCTTAAGATTAAAGATAGTAGAGGTCGGAGAGCAATTGTTCCGTTGCAAGAAGTTGGCTTCTCGCCCACCACTCGATATCCACTTTCGTGTGGGTATTTGTATTTTTTTTACAGTCGTCGCAGTTGCCGGAGAAGAAGAAGAATTTGCTTCAAAGCAACCTGCAACCTGCAAAGGGTAATTTCAGACTTTTCAACTCACACTAGAGGGTATTTTGGTCATATTCAAGATAATAAATAGGTTAAACTGTAAGGCTCGATTGGTTCGTCAATATGGTGTAAATTAAAGGGTGGTATTCGTCCGGTTTAGCAACTTATTAAGTTATCTGGAATCGGATTAAAGTACAGGAGTGGTATGTGTCAATTACCCTAAAATTAATTATATAATACATTATGATCTATGTAGTTGTTTGGTATGATTTATGGTATTTATTTAAATTTAAAATAAATTGATATAATCTAAAATCAACAAATAGGTTAGAAGGTGTTTATCATTATTGTAATAATCTATTTTTACTTCTTTATGTCTAGTGGTATTAAACGGTTAATATTTATGACTCATAATTTATTCTCTTCTAATTTGAATTTCAAATACTGTTTGCTTGCTGCCAACTAGTATTACAGAAATCCCATCTCTTCAATGAGTGTTTCTAATCCTACATCCATCCATCGGATCGGCATTAATTTTGGATATCTTGTATTCTTGTACCGAGTTATCCAACTCTCATATAGACCCATAGAGGATCTAGACCAAGGGTTGCAACCCGGTCCTGCATCAAGTTCTTATCATCACAACCTGTCCGTCACTAGGTGTATTTACACTCAATCACATTCTTCCTGGAAAATCCATGAACATATATATATATATATATATATTGGAATAACGGCTCCAGGATTGCTCAATGTGCACTCTGACCCTTGTACTCTCAATGATCTGCAACTATGCGGAGAACACATCCCTAACCATAGGGGACATTCCTTTCTTCCTGCAAACTCCATTACTCAGCAAACAATGTAGCTTTCCATGAAAACTTCGAATTCATACCACATAGTGCCAATTTGCCAAAATATTTTGGTTTCGGCCAGGCCCCGAAACAAAGCAATAGGAAAATTAAGAGAACTAGATTATTTTACTGAAACGTCTCAGCAACATATCCAAAATACTATATTACTTCGGTCATTTCGCCGAAACAACTGAAACAATACATTGACAGTGTTTATAAATACCTTCTTCGTTGCCATTTCGAGTATTTCACTCATTTCAACAAAGAAAGAGCCCAAACCCTCAGAATATGACACAATTTTTAAAAACCAAAATTTTGTCAACAAACCTCCAATATCCTACTGAATTCTGGTGATTGAAGGCCTTGCATGCAATTGGAGCATTGATATCAATATTTGGGTGTTTTTTGAAGCATCTTTTGCCCAATTTCCCCCCTATTTACAATTTTGATGGTAAAATCCTTAAATCCTCCTCATTTCTTGTGTTTTGTTACTTGGGATGGTAGAATAACTCAATAACACTACATATAAAGATATAATCATGATAATGATCTTCCACTGCATGAAATCATGTTTTTCAAATGAATTAGCCACTTTGTTAAAATTGAAAAGTTTCATGAAACACATTTTTTCAAAAATATTTTGGGTCAAATTAGCTTGGCCGGGGTTTAATTTTTTATATTTCAGACACCATAGGCCAAGCTACAAGTTCATGTAGAGGAGCCTTCCACTTTCTGCTGGAATATTTTTTTAATTTCAGATTTAAAAAATCTTGGTTGTGAGGAAAGCGATCGTTGCTGATTTTGATCAAGAGAAGCATAGTATCATCCTCACCTCAAAGCAAATGATTGTGGATGTTGATTGTACAGTGAAGATTATCCCTCACTGTAAAACTGACAGGTCTTTTCCATCCACGGGAGAATAATGTGGCATAATACAGATCAAGTGGCTCGGTTTAATTCTGACTAGTATTAGTTCAGATCTTGTTTACCAGAGTAGGATATGCTTTTGATTAAAGTTGGGGGCAGTTATATAATTTGCTTTACTTAAATTAGACATTTAAGGCAGGTTCTTGTTTAGCCATCAATTAGGAAATTTTTAAGACTAAAATGTTATATTTTATAGGAATTACTCATACCACCCTTGGATTTCGATCTAAATACACCTACTACCCTAAAGTTGAGAACAACTACAACCGCACCTAAAATTCTAACGGTGTTAAGTAAAAAATTATAAAGACCATTTTACCCTTATTGCATTTACCAGCAATATAGTTGAAATGACTTTTTTAACCCTCTACAAATAAGAAACGATGAGATGACCAACATACCCTCTCAAACCTTTATATAAAAAAACTCTCTTTTCCCTCATTTTTCCAAACTCCAACGTTTCCCTAATTTTGCCAACTACTCCAGTGAACTCCAATTAATCCAGCCAACTCCAAGTTCGTCGGCGGCAGATCCCGTAAGTCTTCAATGAACATATGATAAATGGACTTGAAGAACAAGGGCAGAATACGGTGAAGAAGAAGAAGAAGAAGAAAAAGAAGAACCCGAGGGCTGCCAACCCTTCCCCTCCAACAGGCTTTCCTACCATCGGCACTGGCACCACCGACATAGGTGACAACCTTCCTCGGCTTATCCCCTCTACCGGAATTTCCTTCTCGTCCATTAAAGCTGCAGGAGAACCTACGAAAAGTCTTTCGCTCGGAGAAAATAACCAAAGAGCTTGAGGAGGAGAGGTCGCGATTAAGAAACCCTAGAAATGATTGAGAGCTCGTGAAGTTCTGACATGCATCGAGACATGGATACTGCATTTCAATGGATGAGTGAGTGAAAGAGGAGTGTGTAGGGTTTTTCCTAATTATTAATTGAGAGGTGAAGCTATTGCAGTCGCAGAGAAAGCTAATGAAGATGATGCTCCATCTGAGTAGTGGAAAAGCATAGGAATTTGGGTGGCGGTTAACTTTTTCTGACCTCCCTACCAACATCCTCCCTCACCCCTCTCCCTGCATCATGACCATATAACGAGGCCCTATCAATCGAAGCTGCTACATTTCTGAAACCTAATCCCTGCTCTGGGACCCAGATCCAAATCCCACACGAGTCAAATGCCAACCCATACCGCCGTCAGCCCCCGTTGTCGATCTCCTGCCACAGAGGCCACCTCCCCACCTTCCGTCAACAGCCTCCCTGCCATCGGCGGACCCACCATAAACCCTTCCACAAGAACCTGCATTCCTTGCACCTTCGAGCCATCAACATCCAAATCGACAACCACCTGCGAGGAGACTAGAAAGATCATATGATAAAAGAATATTATTTCTGCAAATCGAGTGTAGATGAGTTTGGCGATTTAAAAAAAAAAAAAAAAACTGAAACTCAATTTGGATCTCCCAACTCAGGTAGGCTTTCAACCTCAAAACTTACAAACTAAATCGCCTTAGGATGCGAAAGCATGCCACCAATGGTGGTCTCGGCTTGATCCATGAAGGTTCAGCAGAGGTACTAGAAAAAAACAAGTAGGAACGGTCGTATTCATGCTTACTTGGCAATCGTGAGCTCCTTCCTTATCCTTCCTCCGGCTCTTGTTGACATCGCTAACGAACTGTGCCCTGACCTTCGAACCTCCCATTCCAAGGGCTACAATAAAGTGTCAATTGACTTAGTTATAGGCGATTTTCGTGAGTTTGACAGAGATGACGGGTATGCCTAGTTTCATACCTTGTCCCAAGGCGGCGATGAAGTAGCTTAACCGTTCACCCTCCAGTATCAATGGACACTGAGTCTAACTCTATTTGTTCTTGCAGAGCGAACACTCCCTGACCGTTAAAGTGCTGGTAAGGAGTCTCGAACGAAGGAAGATCAAGCTAAACAGTAGAATATAGTAAACATAAAGCAAGTTGACTTTCTAGCCCACTAGAAAGCCAAGCGGGGGAGAGCGTGAGGACGCACGCAAAAAAGTTGTACAGTTGGTGCGCAAGGCAATTTCAATTGGCAAGCAAGCTACCTTTATCAGGGAAGGAATGAATGGTAAGCCTACCATTTCTAAAAAAAGAAGAAAGAAGAGCCCTATTTACTGAGAGAGGCTTCTCCCGGGCCAGCAATCTTCTCTACCTCTAGTCGACTGCCACGGGCTGCCCTTAGGTGAACTCTACTCCTCTCACGAGAAGAGGGCTAAGGCCGAGGGGCGGAAGCCCCTGTCTCTTGTTAAAAAAACTACAACCTCATATATAAATATATATATATATATATATATATATATATATATATATACACACACACACACACACACAACATACACACACACACAGAGAACTAGGAGGGAAGGAAATAAAGAAAACACGAGGATTAGATGAAGAAAACAAAGAAGAAGAAGTTATAAGAATTTGCATCTCATGTCATCCACACTAACTATCTCATCACCCTTACTCCGCCCTTGCTGCTATTGCTCGATTTCAATAGAATAATAGAATAAGAAAAGGGGAAAAGAAAAGGAGGGAGGGGAAAGGAATTGTATGGATAATTTTCTCATTTCACCCCACAACACTATTATGGTCTATTTACAATACCCAAAATGGTATTTTGGACCTTAAAAAAAAATAAAATTGTGCTGACAACAGCAACTAACAGCAAAAAACTAACAGAATGGGCCTCTGTGTAACTATGTTTGGCATTTAGGGGTACTAGGTGTAATTGTTCCCAACTTTAGGGTAGTAGGAGTATTTGGATCAAAATCCAGGGGTGGTATGGGTGATTTTCCCTATTTTATAAGATTTTTAGTCAGTTGCTATTAGGAAGCTAAGAGTCCCTACCACACTAGAACAGGTTATTAGCTGTTTAGAGTCCATAATGAATAGAATTTTGTCTTCTTTATTTCTATAAATGTGTAACCAAGGATTATAATCTCAAGTCTCAAGGTCGTCTCAACCTTGAGCCAAATCGAGATTTGAACAAGAACATGATGAAAAGCCGCAAAGGCTTGAAATGAGTGTTTCCTATCCTTTAAGACCATTTAAGGCTTGATGCTCCAGGGAAATACTACACATTTAAACCATAAAATTGTAAAACTAATCAGACATTGTGGGAAAATCATACATTCATAACTCATAATTGTATACAATGATACAAATACTCAAAGAGTCAAAGTCTCAAATACTCAATTTTCAAATACAATGATGTAGCCAACCGTAGGCCCCCAACTCCGAAGTCCCATCATTCCATCCCAATTTGTAATACCACGAAGAGTGACGTGGAGGATCTGACTCATAAATTTGGCGATTCAAATATGCCTCTGACTGAGCAATAAATTCCGCCCACAACATCTTGGAGCGAAAGAAGCGCTCATAATCATCCACATTTCCTAAATATGGAATCTTCAACATTTACAAGGACACTATCCTTGGGTACATTTCACCAAACTGTGAACTATAACCATAGCATGAAGATCCTTACACTGATCCCATATGACTAAATTGTGTCTCTGGTTGTGGCATCTGTGGCATGAATGTTTGGCCAGTCGGGAAAGAGAAGAGGGTGTCCACAAAGTTGGATCCAGTCTGTGAATGAGTATCCATGGAAGAACCATATGCACTGGGAGCGATGCAGTAACCACTACCACCATATGAATTTTACTCTGACTCAGTACTCGTGTCAAATGCCCCATATCTGGGATAGGGAAAAGATGGGGCACTCCACTGCCCAATGCCATATTCATAGGTATGATCCTCAATAGACATTCCTCCAATGCCAGAAAACAAGCTATCAACCTCAGGCACAAAGTCAATATAGTCATCTTCCTCTGAAGGCTGAAAACGGCGATGAGGTCCCCACGTATACCCAGCCCGTAATGAGGATTGACATCCACTGTGGTCAGTATCCTGTGCGACGTGACGCGTGAGTATACTCGGTCTCCCCTATGTATCTAACAATTGATACTGGTGAGCTATGCCCCAATTGTCACTCCTCTGCCTGATCCTGCGACTCATATGTGGATCCACCAGCACCACCACCACCACCATGATCATCCCTGTCATCATCACTACCAGAACCAATATGAGACCTACCATGCTCATCATCCCCATCATCATTACCAATGGTACTGCCATGAGCGGGATCGAATGGTCGAGGTGACTGAATGTGTGCACGACCCTTATCCGAGGACAAAAACTGCACGACATCAACACCAAACTGAGTAGCCAAGCTGGTGTCGGGCCTCCACTTGCCTCATCCATCACTGGTTCCCCTCTATCCCAAACCCACTCCACTAAGGGATCCTCCTCATTTAACTCTATCTGAAAGATGTCAGCAAGCTCGATCGGGGTACCATCAGCTTCCTAGTTCCAGCATATGGACTGCATCCTCAGCCTCAAATTGTAATGCACAAACACCAAGTCATTCAACCATTGTGACCCCAACTTATTGCGCCTCTTGGAATGGATGAGAAAAAACGTACTCCAGTTTTGCTCACAACCAAATGCAAAACATGTCTAAGATAGTACTTTGATTGCTATCATTCTAAAGTCAGATGCATCCCCGCCATACAAAACCCACTATTCAGCTGCATAAGAAGAATAACAAATTTTAATTACATACCTCATTTACCTCTAAATTCCAATATATAAATATATTATACATATAAAATTAGACTTCTCATGCCAGGATCAATAGTATCTTGACCAGCCATTGCAATGGGACTTTTTCCAAAACTTCCAAGGCCATCCCTGAATGTTTTGATCTACACCCATTTGGAAACTTATAAGAATTAGCCATCAGAATATATGGACTTTCCTAATTTCCAGCACATAAACATACAAGTACAACTCACATTCAAGTTCGCAAGGGATTGTAATGTGGAATTTGGTTGGAGCTTTGCCACAATATTTTTTTCAGCATCGACAAAGTCAAAATTCAACCCAAGTACATGCGAATATTAATACTTGCGGTTCAAATAGTATGCTGCAAAATGTAACAACAGATACATGATCAAAATCATATACTTACTAATTAATAATCATATACTTACTAACTATCAAATTTATCACGGGCCTTATGCAATGGATGCATCAGTTGGCTCTCCAATCTATCCATTATCATCTTGAGGAAATTTTTGGTACCACATGGTAGCGCAGCATATACCCGGTCCTTCATCATATCAATGGCAGCATAAATAAGTAGCATGGTAGGCATCAATAATGTATCTATCAATCTAAGCACCTTCACCACTGGCTCCAATACTTTGACTACCTCCAAATTTTTCCAAAACTCATCTGAAGCTATGGTAGTCTGTGCTTCCACCCGACAAGAGAACCTGACTCCTCCAACAAAACCAATCATCAGATGCAAACATCGATCTAAAGCCTACCATCTTTGCTTCAAAGCTCTTCAGTGCTACATAGTTTGTAGCAAATCTGGTAACGTCAGCTCTGACCAAGCCCCCTCCACATTTCTCCCTGAGCAAGTTCAAAGAATAGTCATGGTTGCATACAAATGTTGTCACCTGTCTAGCTCTATCAAACACTTGCTTTACTTTTTGGAGTTTGCCCATATCCTTTAACATCAAGTTAATGCAATGGGCTGCACATGGAGTCCAAAAGAGATTGTAACTCATTTTGCACATCATCATCTCTCCTGCCTTCTTATAGTTGTTGCCGTTGTCGGTTACAATCTGGACAACATTCTCTGACCCAACTTCAGCTACTACTTTCTTCAATAGGCCATAAATGTACTCAACATCTTTCATTACAGCTGATGCATCTAGAGTTGAGGAACACTGTCCTCCCATCACAGTAGACCATGAAGTTGATGATGGATTTTCTGATAGGTCAGTCCAACCATCACACATAATGGTCACTCCATATGTTTCTCACTTCCTCTTCAAACCTCCTATCCAATCTTCTCAGTCTTTCTTTTGCTTAAGTAGGTATACATTCATCATCTCATAGGCATTGAGACCTTTAACCCCAAGACCGGCCTCAACAACTGCATCAATCATGGTCTGATAATAGGGGCCTATGGTGGCATAGGCTAGGATGTTGTGGTAAAATATCTACTTAGCCATGGCATCCCCAACCCCTTGTTTTGTGTTCTGCCACATCTGCTTTAATCTGTTCTGCTTGTTCCCAGACTTCCTAAAAATTCTAAGATCATGTCGTAGTATCTCCACATAATCATAATCCCATGGTGGGGGCTGGGATTGTGTTCTTGTACTCTGTGATCTTCTAAACATAACTGCCAACCCCCTGCCCTGTGGTTGTGGATGAGCTGATCCACTACTGTTGGAATATATATATATGTGGGCTTATTTAATTACTAGGCCCATTGATCAGTGGGAGTCTATGTCACTAGGTTAAACCAGTTCGGTCTGGTTCGTCACAAGATAAAGAGATAGGCAATCTCTATTACAGTGTGGGACTGATTAGGGTTTATGACAGTATTATATATACTAGGTCATAAGTCCCCGCAGCCATAGTTGTTTTCTTCTCTTTGTACCCACGAATAGTGAGAAAGGCGTGGAACCTCTACAGACTGTGGAAGACCGTGATCAAAGCTTCAACACCATTCTTGGAGATTAACGGCGAAAATCAATCTTCTACTCTCAGGTATGTCTCTATTATTATTGATTACATTGAACATCATTGTATTCTAGATCTCTGTATGGATATTAAGGTTTAGGATGAAACCCTATGAACTGGAAAAAGTCTAACAATTGGTATCAGAGCCATGCCATACAGATCTAGGATCGATGGTTAATGATTGTAGAGACTGTAGGTAAGATTGGACTGAAAGTGGGAGAAATTTTTCTTCCCAATTCTTCATACAAACCTGTCTAGGTTTCGGACCTTAGAAAACTTTTTCGGACCGGTGAAAAATAAATCAAACTGTATAACCTTGTAGGGCTTTGAAAGACGAAGCCGCCAGTATAAAGAACATCGCCGGCGGTGACTTGATGGCCCTCACGTGCCGGTGGAAAAAGCGCGTGAAGGCCACGCGCCGACTAGGGTTTTAAAAAAAAAAAAAAAAGGTGGCGGCTAACCCGGTCATCGCCGGGTCAACTCGGAAACCCTAACGGGTTATTCAGACTACAGACCGAGGCGACTCGGTCTAGGACCCGACTGTACTTTGACCCGCCCCAGGCAACGGCCCGCGAACCCAGTTAATGACCCGAATTAACTGACCTGGTACTTCGTCGGTTGACCCGGATACTCGGCCCGAAAACCCGGATACTTGACCCGGATATCCAACCCGAGAACCCGGATTTTATCCGGATTGACTCAATGTTGAACCGTTGGTTGGCCCGGCCAACCAACTCTCTGGCTCAACCATGCCAAACCAAAGCGGTTCGGTTTAAAGGAATTTAAAAAAAAAAGGGTTTAATATATATTTGGTCTGGTTCGGACCGATCCGACCAGCTCAAAACCGAACCGGTTTCAGAGGAAACAAAAAAAAAGGGTTGAATCTTCTTGGGGCGCGTGTGAGCACGTCCGACCTCCGATTGAGGTGCGGTTTTTTGCGTTGGATTCATCTCATCGAGATCTTCAGTGTGGTATATAATTTGGCTAGTTTTGGGGCCCAATAAAATTTGTTTTTGGGCAGAAAGTGTCCTATGGGACTTCGTTCAATGTCATTTTACAGGATTTTCTAATTATTTGTACCATGTATCTTGATGAGCTATTGTGTATGTTTTCAATGAATGTTTAGCTTTATATTTGAAATATAATCGTGACATTCATGTTTTAAAATCTCATTTTTTGCTGCAAAGAGAGTTTGGTGATATCATGGTGGAATTCGGTGGAACCCACCAAAGTAGCACACCTTATTTCATTATGATGTCTTCAAATTCAAGACTATGTATTTATCAATGTTTCAAAGTAAGGAATTGTTCACCCAAGGGTGGCATTACCAAACACAGTTATTGTGAGAGTTTGTGAGTATCATGTTGGGTCTGGTGGAACCCACCAAAGTGGTAAACCTTGTCTCTTCAGGATGCTCTCAAATTCAAGGAGAGCATTTATAAATACATCAAGAATTTCACATCTGCAAGAGCAACTAGACCGGAAATGTTAACCCAAAGGTGGCACTACCAAGCCTTTTAAATGTATGTACATGCACATAAGTAGAAGGATTTTGACTTTAAGGGTCTCATTAACCCAAAGGTGGTGGGATTTTTGAATCACTATTCTTTCGCGGTCACTGCACGGATACTGAGGAGACCACTGCATGTTTATCCCAAAGGAGAATGTGTAGTTGGTCAACTCTGAGAAATGAAATTTACTTGCATGTGTATTTTGACATTGCTGGTGCAAGAAAATTGTATGTATGAATTTTTATTAATTATCTATTACTGCACAAACACAGGGGAAATCAAGTCCAATTTGTCCCAAAGGATGAATTTGTATTTTGGTTGACTCCCGGAAAAGGGTTATTTGCTTGTATGTGTTGTGTCAATGTTAGCACAGTTGGTTTGTGAGTGTAGGTGATTGTTTTATTTACTACACTGCACAATAATTATGCATTATCTTTTAATCTCAGGATGTCTATTAATGCAAGCAGTTTGGTTAGTGTTCCTGTTCTTACTGGAACCAATTACAAATAATGAATTAAGGATCTAAAAATATCTTTAGGTATGCTAGACCTTGATATGGGTATCATGGAGGATAAGCCTGCTGAACTCACATATTCTAGTACCCCAGAAGAAAAACAATACATGGAGAAATGGAAAACCGCTAACAAGAAATGTTTGCTCATGATTAGGCGTTATGTCCCTGACTCTATATTAGATGGAATTAAGGGAAAGGAAACAGCCAAAAGTTTACTGAAAGGCATTAAAGCAAGATATGAGAAAACTGAGAAAGCTCAGATGAGCACCCTAATGGCAAAACTGTCTACCACTGTTTATGATGGAAAAGCTAATGTTACAGATCACCTTGTAGGACTTGCTGGTATAGCTGAAAAACTCAGAGAAATAGGACATGCTGTTGATAAGGATCATTTGGTATACTTGGCAATGAAATCTCTACCTAATGAATACAAGCATATAAAAGTGGCATATAGAACTTCTAGAACAAAGTGGACTCTAGATGAATTGATAGCTGCTTATACTGAAGATGAAGAAAATGATAAAAAATGGACTATCGAATCCATTAATGCTACGTTCTACAAAAACAACTCTGACAAGGGCACTAGACAACAAGGATTTGGACCTCACAAAAGAGAAAAACATTTTTCTGATAAAGCAAAGAAACCCTACAACAAGGAAAAAGATGATAAAGAGCAGCATGAAGAAAAAAACCTGAGCGACATCAAATGTTTTTGGTGTCAAAAGAGAAGACATATGAAGAGGGATTGCAAGAGCAGAAAGCGTTGGCTGGAGAAGAAAAAGAATTCTGGAAACATTAAGGAAGATGATGCACAAAAAGAATGAAAGCTTCATCTTCATGAAATACAAGTATAGTTAAGAGTCGGATATATTAATAGTTAGAAGTTATTTAAATTCAGTTTGATATTTTCAATCTTCAACTTTTTGTTTTCTCCATAAAGGAGAGTTTGTTTCCAGTTTAAGTATTAATAAGACATGATTCAATTTAATTTTATTTAAATAAGATTTTATTTTAAGGCGTCTTTATGCAATAAATATTTTTGTGTGTTAAAATCTGAATTTATAGCAGTGATTGAATGCTTAGGTGATTTTAAGATCTTCAAAGACAAAGGATGATTCACTAATGGAAGCCTTTAGTGACTTATGAATGATACGGTAGTCACGAATTATTTTGATGTGCTTAGTCAGTGGGAGTTTTCATTCATATCTGGTGCTATGGTTGTTTGTATTGTTGGCGTTTTGATTCATGATTCAGGCTGTATTTAGTCAAAGATAAAATGGGCAGTATTTAGCCGGATATCAGGCAATATTTAGCCAAAGATCAAACAAGGCAGTATTCAACCAAATATAAAAGGTCAAACAAGGTAGTATTCAGCCAAATATAAAAGGTCAAACAAGGTGGTATTCAGCCAAATATAAAAGGTGGTAATTAACCAGGACAAGAGGCGGTATTCAGCCAAAGATTAAGGGCGGTATTCAGCTAAACAAACTATGACGGTGTGTCAAAGTGAGATATTAATCCAAATTAGAAGCGGTTTGCCATGAAAGGATAATATCAAGTATAAAAGTTTAAGGTAACTCGATCGAAGGTAATTCGATCAAAGATGACTCATTATCTCACAGCGATTCATGCTGTTAAGTAGGCTTTTGTATGTGGCTGATGGAAGGTAATACACCATTTGTGTTGGAGTATTTTCCGTTGTTGCTCGACATTGGCAGGCTTAATAGCTGGATCAAAGTAGGTGACGATTTATTGTGTAAATGGATTCCATGGCCACACTATTCAATGGTGGCATTGTAATTAATCTAGCCCAAGTGGGAGAATGTTGGAATATATATATATGTGGGTTTAATTAATTACTAGGCCCATTGATCAGTGGGAGTCTATGTCACTAGGTTAGACCAGTTCGGTCTGGTTCGTCACAAGATAAGAGATAGGCAATCCCTATTACAGTGTGGGACTGATTAGGGTTTGTGACAGTATTATATATACTAGATCATGAGTCCCCGCAGCCATAGTTGTTTTCTTTTCTCTGTACCTACGAACAGTGAGAAAGGTGTGGAACCTCTACAGGCTGTGGAAGACCGTGATCAAAGCTCCAACATCATTCTTGGAGATTAACGGTGGAAATCAATCTTCAATTCTCAGGTATGTCTCTATTATTATTGATTACATTGAACATCATTGTATTCTAGATCTCTGTATGGATATTAAGGTTTATGATGAAACCATATGAACTGGAAAAAATCTAACAACTACCACTACCCTTGCTCTAGATGGACCTGCCCCGTGGTTATGGATGAGGTGATCCACTACCACTGCCACCTGCTCCAAGTGGACCTGCCCCTCCCCTGGTAGACCTCGACCTATCCTGTTCATTTCATGTGTTACTCTACTACCCGCTGTAGTATGTCTCATCTGTCTAGCTTCAGTCTCTGCCATGCCAATAGTGTCAAAATCATCATTGGAATCTGAATCATCCATAGGCATAGCTCCTCCTCCCATGGTACTTCGAACTGTCTTCTCAAAATGCATCCTCGCTTTCCCTTTTTCTGCCTTCCTTGCCTTCCCTCCCTTATGTGTTTGCCCGCAGCCTTAGAAATCTCCATAGAAACCATAGGACACTTTACCACATCAATACTAGTTCCACTAAAATATTGCTTAAGTCTTGTGATCCCACCAGACATAAGCTTTTTCTCACAAAATTTACAATGGGACTTCTGTTTATCATCGTTAATGGCAATCCCATACTACCATGCCATATCTGAACATCCACTATCTCCTTCTACATCGCCTGACGACCCCATGCCCGAAGTAGCCATTATCTTTCGTTACCACTGTTATATAAAAAAACAAACTTACATATTATATAAAAGCCTTAATATAACATAATTTTAAAATGGTATAACATAAAAAGCACCAAATATGACTCAAAACATATTGAAATTTCATTTCAAAATTTTCTTCATTTTTCAAATGAATACAGAATATTTTTCTTTATTTTATCCTATTTTTCAAAATTATTTACATATTTATCTTAATTTCAGATATATATATATATATATATATATATATATATATATATATATATATATATATATATATATTTGCAAAAAAAAAGTCCGACACCATGAACCGTAGATCAAGCAATGTTGTTACACATAAAATTTGAAAACCAAGAAATCACTATTTATCATATTTTTTCAATTTTTAATTACTGGAAAATAGTTTCTTTTAAACAGAAAATTATATATATAGGAAATAAATGAAACTGTGACGGCATAGATCGGCTAACTGTGTTCAACATATAATCTTTTGAACATCATCTAATAAATATTTGTCATCTTTATTCAATATTTAATGCTGGAAAATAAATTTTTAACAAAAAATTAAAATAATAAATATATATACAACAAAAAATTTTCAAAATCGTGAACTTGTAGATTGGGCTCATGTGTCTCACATATAAAAAAATAAACATCATACACCATGTAATGATAGTGTTTAAGTAAAAAAAAAATAATGTTTAAAGAAAATTGTTACCTTAAAGAGTGAAACTGACGATGACTCTCTCGTACCAAGCTCCCCCGACGAGAGTGAAACTGACGATGAGTGTACATTCTCCTCTCTCGTACCAAGCTCCCCCGATAATCTCGTAGGAAGATTTGTCAAATACCTCAAGAAAATAGAAGTATTTGAAGAAAATGGAGAAAGAGAGAGCAAGAGGAGAACAAAGGGAGAGTATAACAGCAAAAGAACAATTCTCAGTCGAAATTTCGACCGAGACTTGGTCTTTATATAAGAAATGAACCATTTTGGTTCGAGACTAAACCAGACAGGGTCGAAACTAAGTCGAGACTCGATCTCGTGTCGAGCAATTTGAGAAACTCGAGATCTCGCCCTCAGTCTCGTATCCTGTCTCATTAAGTTTCTGAACCAGATGTGTAACAACATCCCCACCTCACCCCCTGCCCCCAAATTAAGAATGAATTAGTTGAATGGTAATTTTGACTTCTTTACATTTGTTACCAAAAAAAGAGGTTAGATTTTCTCTCTTCGCCTTCTCTCGATTTTGGTAAGCGGATTCTTTCTCCTTCCTCTTATCTGTTCACTCTCTTATAATTCAATCTGAATATCCAGACTATTGATCTCAAATGCAAGCAAGCCCAATGATCAGATCTGTGATCAGAATCAAATCTAATAACATAGATGGGAAAACAGAGGAAGAAGAGTTTAGCAGGTCAGCAAGCCGCAGGGTAGAAAACAGGGAGGGAAGATATAGAGGGAAGGTAGGAAGAAAGAGAGTTGTGGGAAGAAAAAGAGAGAAATGGCAGAGGAACAAGAGGCAACAACCTCAATATCCAAAACAAACTTTAATCCCAAATAGTTGCGAGGTTATACCCAATACAGCCAATTAAATAGAACTGCGAAAAAAAGAATTTAAAATTAAATCTAACCATTTAGCCACATGGTAATTTGGAGTGTCCTAAAACAACAAATAATAAATTAAGAACCTGCTACAAATATGACACTAATAAATAATCTCAAAGAGGGTGGAAACTAAACAAGTAGAATAATAGAGAAAACAGGACATTAAGTGTCCTAAAAACCCCATGATTTGCCTTGGAGATAATATTGTAAGAAAATCTTCCAAACTGGGCCACATAAACTACTGAGCTGATAGTGTTCCTGAAATTCTGGAAACCTATAACCACAGGCCATAAAAAATTTCTCCGAACAGCTTCACGAAAATATGGATTCTAGAAGAACCCGATCTGAACCAATTCTTGAATCCAGTAGTTGATTTGAGCCATAGAACAGAACCAGACCAATCCAAAACGAACCAAAAGTAAACCAACTGCAGAAACTGATTCTCTTTCTCTTTATTCTAAGAGAATACTGCATCATCTCCCCCCCGGCGCCGCGGCTGGAGTATTCTGTTCCTTCTCTGTTATCCTCTCTCCCCTATTTTCTCTCTAATCTTTGGATAGCACATCAGATCTATTTCTTCTCTTCCTTTTTCTTCCTCTATCAATTGACAGTTCCAGATCCTGAAACTTGGGATCTAATTTCCCTGTTTTGGCTCTCCACAGTTCCCTTCAATCACCCACTTCTCTCACATCAATCCACCTCACCGATATGATAGTTAAGCTCATTTATTAGCTAAATCTTATCTTGAAATTAATTATTGAAATACGGAAATTATCTTCTTAAATTCTGGGCAAAACATCTGGGATCAGATTTGAGCAATCTTAGCCATCAGATCTGAAAGGTAGATCTAGGCAATTTCATACCTCGAAATAGAATCTTGAAAATTGACCCATCACCTGCAAATCCGTTCTGATCGATCTGCAACACTGACACAAACCCAATCGATTTGACCAATATATACTAGGAGGAAGAGGAAGAAACATTCATACACAAGTGGGTGAAGAAGTGAGGTGCTCTTACATTAGACGAGACTGGACGTAGACCTAACTCCGAAATTATTGAGAAGATGGGTGTTGATGGTGACTTATTTATGTCACAGGAGAGCTGTTTTCAATCACAAACACAACAGCCTTTTCAATTCCAAACATCGTTCTTAATCTCTGTTGAAACCTGTGGCTTTGACCAAGATATCTTGGTTTCATGAAGAACCAAGATGAGAAGGTGGTTCGATACTAAAAAAATACCATAACTCAGTCGAGATGTCCCTGTTTCGACCAGAACTCGGTGTGTAAAATAACAAATTTCGACCAAGAAGGAAGGATTTTGAACAAAAACCACATTTCCAGTTGCAACAGCAATTTTCAACTTCCAAATGTAAGGTTTTTCTTCAATTCAAAATTTCCATAAATTATATTATAATAAAACATCACTAAAAAACCAAAAATGCACCAAAATAATATTTTGTTTTGATGCCTAAAAATTTATTTCCATTCAAAGCGACTTTAAACAACATTTGCATACTCCAAACAATGTTTGACCAGATTCAATATAACTCGGATTCAAGCAATCTCGATTTTTCTAGAAAGTTGGTTATGCTAGCTTTGGTCCAATCACATTGAAATTGAAGTTGGCAATCATGTCATCAAGAAATGCAGAAATCTATAAATATTTATTTTCCACACCATATGTAGAGACAATATGACAAACATTCTCACAACATTTTAGGTAACCTAAGCATACGAGAAAGTGGGAACCTCTCTCTCTCTTCTCTCTTCATTGTTACTTTCTTCTCCCCCTTCCTCTCCCCTGTTATTTTTCTTCTATGGCTGCAAGCCTTCACAATATAAACCAACTTAAAGTGGGAAACACAAGCAATTCTTCAAGCAATTTTTCCTTGGCTAAAATAGTTGATAGAAGCAGTAATTTCTGGTAAATGTATTTTAAGATAGCAAACATCATATATATATATATATATATATATATATATATATATGACATTAATTTCAGACAAAGTTTAAAGTATGAACCACGTAATATAAAAATAGCCACATAACATCAATATAGCATTCATCTCATTAGTCTTACTTGGAAAAGATCTTATATCCGAACTGTCATTGTGTAAACCACCACCGCATATAGAACTACCTGTATCCCCTGTAAGCAAATTAAATATAACCAGTATAACACTTCACACATCAAAAACATATTCAACAACCAAAAAGATTGCATTCATCAGAGACTACCACAGGAGATGAGTAAGAGAGTAAGTTTCCCAGCTCTGGCTTCGGATGAAAGCTTATTAATTTCAGGGAGCACGAAGTTAGCTTCCGTTAGGTCCCGTCCATCAAAGTCGGTGGAATTTGTTAGAACACATGCCCGATTGATGCGATAAACTGCAGAATTCTGTTCTTATAACACTTCAGAGCAGATGTAACAAAAATAATTGTAGAAAAATAAAAGCCTTGGCTTGTCGAGAATTAAACAAAAAGAAAACAAACACATGATCAACAATCTCATACCCCTGCTACTGCAACATCGGAAATAGGCCTAGCCAACAAGAGATATACAGGTAACAGGTTCCGCATTTGCACCCCATCCTTCACAATACGAGCGATGGTTGCGGTCATCAGTATCCTATAAATTTCACATGGGTAACCTAGTAAGTGTTTTAGAACTCAAACTAAGTTCATTCACAAGCTAAGTGAAGAAAATATGTAGCAAACCTTACACTAGTGAATAGCAAACAATAATTACCAAAAGGTTAAAATTTTATGTCAAAGAGAGGAACAAATGCTTGAAATTTGTAAATAATATACAATTCACTGTCACAATATGCCCATCACAAAGGAACCATGACTAACTCAGGATTTGAATATCAGCATGGAAAATATAGCAAAATAGCAATCAGAAATATAATAGCTTACCACTATAAGTATAAATATTAGAGCAGAGACATCCACATGATCTCAAACCAGGGAAAACCCAATAAGAGATCAATTACAACCTTGGAATAAAATCTCGCCGAGATCTCGGTGTTTTCAGTAATCTCGCCACTAGCCGAGACCAGAACAAGGTCGATAACCCTTTTCGTCTCGGCTTGCATGTTCTTGACGCGAGATCTCGGTCTTCTCGCTAGTTCTTGACTCTGTTTTTTTTTTCACCGTAAATTTATTATTTGATTGCCGAATTTGAATATGATTCAAGATTTAGTTCCTGATTTTGCTCACCTGATTCATTAATCAGATCCGAAATCCTCTCTAAATCTGCTAATTTAGGGTAAATCTATTGTCTGATTGAGGAATTTGAATGCCCTATCTTTATTTAACTCTTTCCTCCTCTCTACTCTCACTCTCTCACTCTCTCAAGTTTCTTCAACCCACTAAAATGTCTCCCCTATATATAATCTCTACCTCTAAATAGAAAGGACGCTTCCCAAGATATCTGATCCTGTAAACGTATAAACCTTTTAGATAAAACTAACTCACACCACATCGTGTGAGTAATTGTATATATATATAAAGAGAACAGTTTACACTTGGTTGGACTTTAGAGAACAGTTTACACTTGGCTGAACTCTAGAGAATCCTATACATGCATGGGTTTACTCACTATGGGACTCTCTATATCACATGTGAGAGTCCCATGCTTACACGTCTCAACGAATTCGAAAGTAGATCTGAGAACTTCCTATCCCTTACATATCTTAACCTCTCAGTCTTTCCTGTAATATCTATATTAACTATCTCTTCCTCACATATGCTGCAACTGAAATTAGATCCCGTACGTACATGAAGACATGACACCCTCTTCTTAGAATCTTCTATCTCCTACTCTCTCACGTCTCTCTCTCATCACACTCTCTCACTCTCATGAAATTCTGTCTCGGCAAAATCTCGCCGAGATCTTGGTTTCGAAGGAGGCCGAGACTCCTCTGAGACACGAGATTTTAAACTTTGATTACAACAGAATCAACAAAGATAGGGACAAAAATATGACTTGATAACAATATTTTTTTTTTTTTCCTCTTTTCCCATACTTTTTTTTTTCCAATGAAAGCAAGCTAAAAGGTTATGACTTGGTCATCCCACCTTAGCCTCAACCAGCATCTCACCAATCAACCCCTGCTTTACATTGGGACTTTCTTCTAGACTTAATGACATGAATATTTTCAAAGTACACATATTAGAACTGATTTTAATATATTTAATGAACTTTACATTTTCGAAGTTTTTAAGCTCCAACAATGAAACTAACCTATTGACATCCCCAAGACTTCAATGAAACTAACCTAATGACATCCCCAAGACTTCATAACTTTGGAGGACTAGATACAACCATGGTTCAAAAATGAAACTCAATACAAGACTGGGTCTCGACTTTTTCGACCAGGAAAACTGGTCTCAACATTTTCAACCATTTCTCAACAATTTGTTTACCATTTCTCGACCTTTTCGACCACTTTTAAAGCCAGTTTTCGACTGGTTTAGACATAATGCATGAATTATGGTTATATAGTCTCCTTGACTGCTTTGGATTTTTTTACTATGTCAATTAACTAATTAAGTGTTATTATGTTTATTCTTCTTCTAAAATATATTTTATTAGCTCATTTGGTCTTCTTTGATCTTCTACTAGTGTAATATTATATAGAATAGTCAATATTACCGTAGGTACAAATCTGAACTTCAAACTGACACCGCCAAACATGGGTGTAAACCCAAACAACCACCATATGTAATTATTTTTACAATTTTTTGGTTTAAATATATTTATATATGCTAAAATAGGGTTTCCCCAGAGCTTCAGGCCTTAAAATGGCCATTTTATGGCCCAAAACACATTTTTTAAGCCCTCGTGGCTTTTTTACAGTGTCTCGCCGAAATCTCCAACCAACTTGGAGATCTCGGTTTCTCAGTGGGTCAAGACACCCTCAAGACTCAAGATTTGAACCTTGGATAAAACTAACTATATAAATTCATACGAGGCACTTACTCCTCATATATGAGCTTTCAAAATAGGCCATTTACAATTGAAAATATAAAAATTCCCTGCCCATTACCCATATAACCCATTAGGCGGCTTATTTAACCCATCGGACTAGGATTTACGCTTGTTCCGGCGTGAATACTTGTGTTGGAACCTCTCTTCATCTATGTGCTAGAAAAATTAATGAACCGACTTCTATACATGAAGAAAGTAGGGATTCACGAATGACAATATGTGTAGCTGAGCCACCAATTCAATGAAGAAATGGACTCTGCGATTTGGAACAACTAGCCAATTTAACCTTTGTACATGCCACACTAAGCTCTCAAACCTTCGTCAAACTCCTCTCTGGACCTTGCGAAAGTGCCCCCACGTTGTACGGCAAGAGATGTACATATCTTTGTTGAGCTCTTTTAGGGGACAGCTAAAAGGGCCTGCCAGTATGATAAATCCATTCCATCGATATGACAATAAACGCTACAATCTTTTGGCTCCAACCCTATTTGAATTTTGACCTTGTCCACAGAGAAATATCTGTGGTCCCTCTAAGGGCATTAGTCCATAAGACCATAAGGCTCATGGTAAGGGTAGTTGTGTGTCATTCATCTATCATTTATACTTCTTTGACTTGAATGCATTTGACTCCGACAAACATAGAAAGTACATACAATGCTCACGAAGGTCCAGGAAGATGCGCTTGAAATCATTAATCATCTCCCCAGCTCTGATACCAAATAATGTAGAATTAATCTCGAACCAGGAAAAAAAAAACAATGGGAAATCAGTAGCAACATGATCGACAAATA
Organism: Protea cynaroides; assembly: GCA_028583415.1. NCBI lineage: Eukaryota > Viridiplantae > Streptophyta > Magnoliopsida > Proteales > Proteaceae > Protea > Protea cynaroides. The sequence continues at coordinate 19,971,007 of CM053272.1, forward strand.
TAGGGATAAAAATCTGAACCGATAACAAGATTTTGTTTTCCTTTTTGTTATAACAATGAAAGCAAATTAAACAATGTGACTAAGGCATCCCACCCAAGCCTCGACCAACATCTCACTTATCAACCCTAGCTTCAAACCAAGAACAACATCCCCTTGCAACTCTGTCCCATACAAGAATAGTATAAACCAATTTTAATTTTCAATTCTGATCTCAAATGCTTAAAAGCAACTCTTTTTATAGAGAGGCCAAGAGAATTCTAGGCCTCATTGGGACTTCCTCCTAGACTTAATGGCTTATATATTTTCAAGGACTTATAGTGGAACTGATTTCCATACATTTAATTACCTTATCAGCGTCTTTTACCACTAACAATGAAACTAACAAATTGAAATTCCAAGACTTCACAACTTTATTCCCGGAAGCAAGGCCACATAAACAGAAACTGAGACGGTTACGGCCCGAATGGACATTAAAGGTCAAAGCGGACATAATGAAACAGCTTGATGCAGGATTCCTGGAAGTAACAAAATACCCCGAGTGGTTAGCGAACATTGTGATCGTGCCAAAGAAGGACGGACGATTAAGTGTATGCTTGGATTATAAAAATTCGCATAAAGCAAGCCCTAAAGATGATTTCCCGGTACCTAAGATTGACATATTGGTTGACAACACAACTGGACACGCACTGCTATCATTTATGGATGGGTTTTCAGGGTACAACCAGATAAAGATGGCGCCAAAGGATAAATCCAAGACTGCATTCACAACAGACTGGGGCACCTACTGTTACATTGTAATATCGTTTAGGCTAAAGAATGTTGGGGCAACATATCAAAGAATGACTACAACCATACTACATGATTTGATCCATAAGGAGGTTGATATGTACGTTGATGATATGATTGTAAAATCTGCCACCCGAGAAGGCCACATACCAGCACTTAGAGCATTCTTTGAGAAGATTAAACAATACAATCTGAGACTGAACCCACAGAAGTGTGCGTTCGGAGTGACAGCTGGAAAGATGTTGGGCTTCATGGTTAGCCACAGGGGCATCGAGATAGACCCATCAAAGATCAAAGCTATAACAGCAATGCCACCACCACAAACAGAGAAGGAGATAAGAAGATTCTTGGGAAGGCTACAGTACATAAATAGATTTATTGCACACCTCACAGCTACATGCGAGCCAATCTTCAAGCTGTTGAGGAAAGATCAGCCAAAGACCTAGAACCCTCAATGTCAAATGGCATCTGAAAAGATTAAGACATATCTGATGAACCCGCCAGTTCTCGTACCCCCAGTGCCCGGAAAACCTCTGCTACTATACTTGTCAGTGTTGGACAATTTTATGGGAACAATGCTTGCACAACATGATTCAGATGGGCAGACGGAGAAGGCCAAGTTCACAGGGTACGAAGCCAATTACACCTCATTGGATAAGACATGCACTGCTTTGGTTTGGGTAACGAAGAGACTGAGACACTACATGCTTTCGTACAAGATCATACTCATTTCTCGAATGGATCCGCTAAAGCACTTGTTTGAAAAGCCAGCCCTTACAGGAAGAATGGCTAGATGGCTACTACTTCTATCAAAGTTTGATATAACATATGCTACCCAGAAATCCATAAAAGGGAGTGTATAGCTGAACATCTGTCAGCACATTCAATAGAAGGCAATTTCCAACACTTGGAGGATGTGTTTCCAGATGAAGAGGTACATGTAGCTCAAGAAGATAGACAGACAGATACATGGCTCATGTTCTTTGATGGGGCAGCCAATCACAGAGGATATGGGGCAAGAGTGCTATTCATAGACCCAGAGAGGGTATTCATACCATTTGCCTTACGGCTAGAGTTCGATTGCACAAACAATATTGCAGAGTACGAAGCATGCATCATGGGGCTGAGAGCGGCATTAGCCACTGGTATCAAGAAGCTGAAAGTGTACGGTGACTCTTCCATCATCATCTATTACGTCAAAGAAGATTAGAAAACTAAAGATGGGAAGCTAATACCCTACAAGGAGTGTGCAATGGCATTGGCTCAGAGCTTTGAACAGATAGAGTTTGACTACTCACTCAGAGACGCTAATACATGCGCTAATGCATTGGCCACTCTGGCGTCAATGATCGGCGATGATCAAGCAGAAAAGATCAAACCCTTAATAATTGAAAGGAGAACACAGCCGGGGCACATGGACGAGATCAATGCCTTGACAGTAGATGGCCGCCTTTGGTTTGCACCAATCATAGACTTCATCAAGGAAGGAAAGTACCCCACAGATGCTTCGACAGGAGATAAGAATTCAAGAGGTGATACGCCTCTCAATTCGTGTTGTGCGAAGATATCCTATACAAACGTTCTTATGAAGGAATACTACTAGTCTGCATTGATGAAGAACAAGCACAGAACGTCATTGAACAAGTGCACCAAGGAGTGTGTGGTCCCCATATGAATGCTAGAATGCTCGCAAAGAAGATCCTCCGCCTATGGTATTTCTGGAATACCATGGAATCAGACTATGAAAAATTTGCAAAGAAATGCCACAAATGTCAAGTGTTTGCCAACTTGATACATGTACCTCCAACAGAATTGCACACACTCAGTTCTCCATGGCCATTCTCGACTTGGGGCATCGATGAGATAGGCAAGATGCATCCCAAAGCTTCAAGTGGATAGGAGTACATTATGGTAGCAATTGATTACTTCACAAAATGGGTAGAAGCCCAAGCATATGCAAAACTCACAGCAAACAAAGTGCCGAAATTCCTACAAGAAAAAATCATCTGTCGACATGGGATGCCCCAAGCTCTTATTTCTGATCAAGGGCAACATTTCAGGGGCAAAATGGAAGAGCAGCTATATGACAAGTTCCATATCAAGAGACATAGATCCTCTCCGTATAGACCACAGACAAATGGGACAGTTGAAGCAGCCAATAAGAACATAAAGGTTATTCTACAAAAGATGGCACAAACCAACACTAATTGGACAAACAAGTTGCCATATGCACTTTGGGCCTATAGGACTTTAATCAGAACATCTATTAGGGCAACGCCTTACTCCTTAGTCTATGGCATGGAGGCAGTACTCCCCATTGAATTGGAGGTACAATCACTAAAGGTAGCAATGGAATGCAGGATCCCCGAGACAGAGTTGCTTCAAGCTAGGTATGATGAATTGAGCCTCATAGATGAGAGAAAAATTAGGGGGCATGGGCCGCCGGCCACAGGCTTGGAGAGTGGGAGGGGAGCTGTTTCAGTTGCACGAGATGAAGGTTTGGCACGAATCATGTTCCCGGATAGCATCGCTGGAAATTAGGGTTTGCAGCATCTACTATTTGATTCCAGGCTTGCAACTGTTGATCATGGTCGATTACAAGGGATGAATGGGGGCCATGATAGCTCCTGGGTGCTGCAAGGTCATGTACCTGAGGTGCGATCTTCTACTGAAGGGAGAGCGATGCGGAAAAGACAGGTTTCAGCGGAACCACAAGCAGATCCATCTTCGGATATATATTTGATGATATCAGGAGGCATTTCAATGACAGCGGATATAGTAGCAGGTGTTAATGTACAAGAGCAAACACTGGCCAATGTCTCTTTATCGCATGGACGACAAACTTTGGTGACTGCAGAGGGATTTTCTTCTAATCCCATGACTCTAGAAGACTTGCAGCATGAGACTTGTGATCGTAGGCATGCTTCTTTTGCTGCGACTAGTTTACAACGATTTGGATCAACGTGTGATGATAACCTGCAGCAACGAGTGAGATTCGCTCAAGGACAAGGAGCTACTGTTACTGATGGTGATAGAAACTATACTGGCATGAGGAAGAGAAGATGGACCTGGAGGGAAAAAGGGAAATCGACGATGAACTCTGAATCTGGTACTGATCCTAATCAAATCCGGGCATCTAGCACTGATTTTTCTAGGGTTTTGAACAGGCCCCTTTCGGTGACTATACCAGGGCTAGTGTTCAACCTACTGATCGGCAGGAGGTGAATGTTAATGCCACTCAAGGAGGAGGCAGATCTTATGCTAATGTTGTTCAGGGCGTTTCGAAAGCCATGGTTGATTCGAATAGGGGCTTTCATGGAGTGGATTATTCTGGAGTCACTGCTCCCACTTCTATGGCAGGGATTACTCGAGTCATGATTCCCCAAGCAGCCTATGATAGGCAGCTCAAGAAATTTGAAACTGCCCTTATTGGCCGTATTGATTCTAGAGGATTGCATCTATCCTCTATTGAAAAATCTGTAAAGCAGCAATGGGGAAACATCCCTTTTGAGATGATCTCATCGGGAAGGGGTTTCTTTATTTTCCGTTTTAATAATGAGAGGGATATGCTCTATGTCCGGAGGAGGGAAGTAACAAGGGTTGAAGGAAGGCCATTTCGATTCCAAAAGTGTGAACCAGATTTCAACGTGGAGAAGCAGAACATTAAACCTACAATGGGTATGCTTTCCTTCGCTGCCTTATGACTACTGGGAGCAATCTATTCTTTACTGGATTGCTCAAACTGTGGGGAAACCAGTGGTTATGGACAGAAGAACCCAACATGCAGTCCTAGGTTGGTATGCTAGGGTGTGTGCAGAGGTTGAAAAGGATGCTCCTAGGAAGACGGAGATTCTTGTGGGTAAAATTAATAATACCACAGGGAAGGAATACTACTTCAACCAGACAGTGGTCTATGAGGATCCTGTGAAGTGCTCTATTTGTTCCAAACCGAGTCATACCAGCGACAAATGCCGTTTCAAAAGTGGCATTGATGATGATGTGCAGGTGGTTGAGCCTACCACCAGCCGAAGGGAAGAAGTGACTGCTGAAGATCTGATTAATAAGGAGGAGGGTCCTACCCATAGCACTGTGGTCGAGTTGATTTATCTGGACCTGGGGCTGCGGTGATAGTCTTTAACAGTGAAGTCGAGACTATGAATATGAACCTTCAATCTAAGGACAATCCCCTAACCAAGGTGAAGAGGAAAAGAGGACGGCCTCCAAAGGACCGGATCACTATGGAAGGTATGAATCCTCCATCTGATCAATGAATACATTATATTGGAACATAAGGGGTGTCTCAAACCCAAAATTGAGGCAGGCCATCTGTAGCATGGTTAAGGAGCACTCTCCTATTCTATTCTGTTTAGCTAAACCTTTGGTTTGGCCGGGTAAGTTCCCTAGGAGAATGATGCAGGGACTAGGATTTTCTGATGAGTTCTATCATAATGAAAGAGGGAATAAACCACCTAACCTATGGGTTGTGTGGAGAAGAGAACTTAAAAAACCTGTGGCTATTGTATCTTCTGATCAGCAGTTAACCCTCTCTGTAGTATATGAGGGGGCCACTCATTTGATTACTTTTGTACATGCTGCATGTCTAAGGATTCGTCGACGAGAATTATGGCTTGACATTGCTTCTCTGGGAAATCCGATGGTTCCTTGGCCGATCAAAGGGGACTTTAATTGTAGTCTCCTATCTAATGAAAGGACTTGGGTAGGTAAGTTTAATTCTGCAACTGCTGATGATTTTCAATCATGTCTTGACTCAATTCCTGCTAATCCCATTCCCTCATTTGGCCTAAAGTATACATGGACAAATAACAGAATCATTGGTAATGTAAAGGCTGTCCTTGATAGGAGTTTTTGTTATGATTCCTGGTTGTCTAGATATAAAGAATGCTTTCAAAGGGTTTTAACTCGTACAGTATCTGATCACTGTGCACTGTATATTGGATGTGCTTCAATTCCAAGGCCTTTTAATATCCCATTCAAGGTGCAAAGGTTCTGGATGGAGCACCCATCTTTTTTGGACATTGTGTCGAACACATGGAATTTTCCAGTTTTGGGAAGCCCATTATGTGCTGTCCCAGAAGCTAAAGAATTTGAAGGGGATTTTAAAACAGTGGTTCTAAGAAAACATTCCCCAAAATATCTGAAGAGGTTAAATTGGCGAAGCTGGAGCTGGAGAATATTCAGAAGATTATTCAGTCTGTGGGTCTGAACAATGATTTGCAAAAATTAGAACTTTTAGCTTCTGAGAGGTTGACAGCAGCTCTGGATCTAAATGAGTCTCTCTGGAAAGAGAAATCTAGAGTTCAATGGTTAAAGGATGGCGATAGAAATACTAAATTCTATCACAATTAGACAAAAGCTAGAAGAAGAAGAAATACAATCAGGGTCCTAAAGTCTGATGATGGGCTTTTGATGGTGGACCAAAATGAGATTAAGCATCATATCCTCAATTTTTATGAGCATCTTCATAGCAGCTCTGGAAGTACAGTTCATAATCAACTCCTGGAGGTTATTCCTAATCTAGTGGGCACAGAAATGTCTAATGCAATTTATGGCATGCCTACCAAGGATGAAATTAAAAAGGCAGTTTTTGACTTAAACCCTGATAGTGCTCCTGATCCAGATGGGTACCTAGGTAAATTCTTTCAATCATGATGGAATATTATGGGTAATGATGTCTGTAGAGCTATTTGTTCCTTTTTCAGGACTGATTCTTTACCACCTGGCATTAATAACAACTTCATTACATTGGTGCCTAAGTTTGAAGGTGCAGCCAAGTTGGCTGATTATAGACCCATCTGTGTGGGTAGCTTTATATATAAGATTCTGCCAAAATTTCTAGCGACAAGGCTAGGGGGGCTCATGGTCACTCTTATAACTGACGAGCAGGGAGCTTTTGTTGAAGGAAGGCTCATACATAATAATATTGGAATGGCTTCTGAGTTAACTATACTGATGAAGAGAAGATCTAAGAGGGAAAATATGGCTCTAAAATTAGATATTCTGAAAGCATTCGATACTTTGGAATGGAAGTATCTTTTTGATGTGTTAAGGAGATTTGGTTTCTCAACCACTTTTATTCGTAAGATATCTTCCTTTCTATCCTCAGCAAGGCTGTCCATCATGTTTAATGGTGGCCCTATTGGATTCTTTGGTGCCACCAAGGGTCTAAGGCAAGAGGATCCCCTATCTCCTATGCTTTTTGTATTAGCTGAAGAAGTCCTCTGCAAGAATCTTAAGAAGATGGTCCTTCAAGGAGATTTAAAACCTATGTATTGCAGGCACCTTACTACTCCTTCTCATTTGTTTTTTGCAGATGATATTTTATTGTTTTTGCAAGCCAGAATTAAGAATGCAAGGATACTGAAAGCTAAGCTTGGGCACTATTTGGATTACTCTGGTAAAAAATTCAATGCTGCTAAGAGTAAGTCTTTCTACTATGGAGTATCAAGAAGGAAGAAAAGCAAAATTCATGATCGTCTAGGATTCACGGAAGGGAAATTCCCTACTAAGTATCTTGGTGTTGAAGTCTTTAGTGGAAGGATTACAAAAGAATTTTTTTCTCCCAATGCTTGACAAACTGAAGAGGAAAGTTTCAGTCTGGTATGGAAGAATGCTCTCAATGGCTAGAAGGGTAAAACTGGTAAAGAGTGTTCTTTGTAGCTCATTTATACATTCATTTTCTGTCTACATATGGCCTGCTAGTGTTCTAATGCAAGCAGAAAGATGGATGAGAAACTTCATCTGGAATGGTGATCCTAACAAAAAATCATCACTGGTAGTTAAATGGAACTTGCTATGTCAGGAGAAGGAATATGGCGAACTAGGGATAAGAAATCTAAGGGATGTTAATAAAGCCCTTCTATCCAAGATGGCTTGGAACATTATGACTGGAAATGCTCTCTTTGCAAAGTTCATGAGAAGCAAGTATTTACAAAACGGCTCTCTTAGGAGGGCGCCTGACACTTCGGTAGTATGGAGGAGTGTTAAGGCTGTTTGGGAATGGACAGCAAGACATGTCAAATGGCTGGTGGGGAATGGCAAAACAATTAATTTCTGGTCGGATCATTGGGGGATCATATACAGCTGCAGAGTATCAAGGCCTTGATTCTACTGAAACCAGAGACCTGAAGGAGAAGGTTTGCCATCATATCAGTAGTGGGAATTGGAGGTTTCCTCTGGTGACAAATCAAAAAATGCAAAGTCTGATTAACCAAGCCATGGAAACTCCATTAACAAATGATGTTGAGGATAAACCAGTATGGACGCTTAGCACAACAGGAAAGTTCTTTGTAGCCACGGCTTATAAAGGCTTACAAGGTAATATTCAGACCCCTCCTTGGGCTTCTGATGTTTGGAATAAAGCTCTAATGCCAAGAACCTCGATTTTTGGGTGGAGATGGTGCATAAAGAAGCTCCCATCTGATGAGGCAGTTCATAAGAAACAGGTACCAATCACATCTAGATGCTTCTTATGTCACAAGTACGAAGAAACATTCCAGCACCTATTTATTGACTGTGATTTTACAACTGGGATTTGGAATGAAATCTTGTCATATTTCGACATGAGATGGGAAGGCTTTAGGTCGTCGGATCTTCTATTCTCCTGGTGGAAGAGAAAGAAGTGTATAGCACCTATCAAAAGCCTATGGATGCCATTATTGTTTATCATTTTGAAGAATATTTGGCAAGCTCAAAATGGAAGCTGCTCTGATGGATTGAAAATTACAAAGAAAAGGATTTTATTACTAATTGGAAAGGATTTGAAAGAGGCTTCGGAAATAAAGCCTTTGGTAAAAACTTGCAAGTACAGCAGCAGTTTAGATTACGTACAACATCTCTAAAGCATGTTCCTATTAAACCTACTGTTTGGTACAAACCTCCAATAGGCTGGATCAAATTAAATGTTGATGGCTGTTCCCTTGGCAACCCAGGAGATGCGGGTGCTGTAGGATTGTTCAAAGACAATCACGAGAAGGTAATATTTGCATTTGCACAATCTTAAATAATGGCACAAATTATCAAGCCGAACTAGCTGCTTTAATAAAGGGCCTATAGCAAGCAATAAGACTAAGGAAAGGCAAGCTATGTATAGAATGTGATTCAAGCTCTGTAGTTCATAGTGCATTCTGATCCTCCTTGGCACTTAGCCCAAGAATGGAACAAGCTTAAAGCTAATCTCTCTCAAGTTGAACTCAGGATTACTCATTGAGTAAGGGAAGTGAACACGCCATCTGATGCTCTAGCAAAATGGGCCGCATCTAAAGATGAATTCAGAGACTAGGAATTCGTGCCCAAACTTGGTGGCAAGAGATGTAGTTTGGGATGCTTGAGCTTCCAAGATACTGCTTTGGATTATTTTTATTTTTTCTGTTCTCATTTGACAGTAGGATAGGGCTCTGCTGATGGCAATGTCGAAGGTGGAGCTTTTACTATCCTAAGTAGTCTTGCATGTACTCTATTTACTTTACTTTCTTTTAATTCCATCTCTTTGCTAACCTTTAGCAAAAAAAAAAAAAAAAAAAAAAAAAAAGAACAACTTTAGAAGAATAGATACAACTAACTAGTTCAATCCATATGGACCACTTATCCCTCATGTATGAGTTTTCAAAATTGGTCCATTACAATAGAAAACATAAAAATTCCTAGTCCATGACCCATATAACCCATTAGGCTACTTAATTAATCCATTGACTAGGATTTGGGCTTGTTTCAATGTTTATACTTGACAGAACTGCCATAGGAAAACTCAACGATGTCAAGAATTGGCGGCCAAGTCTTCTCATAATCTCATACAAGGAACCGTAGAAGATTTCCTAAACTTTGATTCACAAGTTCTGTCTGCCCACTCGTTTGTCGGTGAAAAGTCATATAAAATTGTAACTTTGTGTTTATCCTTAACCACAAAGTCTTCCAAAATAACTCATGAACATCATGATCGGAGACAATTGATAGCCGCACCACTTCTCTGGAAAAATACGATTGCAATATGGATGGCATCACAAATCTTTCGACAAGGTATGAATAAGCCATTTTTGAGAAACCTGCCCACCACCACAAAGATACCTTCATTATTTTCCTTTGTAATGGGTTGTCCAAGCAAGAAGTCCATGTTGATATACAAACATAGTGCATAAGGGACAGGCACCGGGGAATATAGTCTTGCATTTTGCTTTACTCCTTTAGCAAGCTGGCATGTACGGCACTTCTTTCCTGCATTATGGACATCCCTTCGGAGTTTGGAGATGTGGCCAGTAATTAAGATCAACCACACAAAAATAGGTTTTATCTTTGCCAATTTGTCCTCCTAAGCCACCTCCACGTAGCTCCCAAATGAGGTAATATCGTGTTGCCTCAAAAAAGTGTAGGGAATGCATAAGCGAGTTCATAAAAAGATAGTCATCATGTAATGAGTACTTTGCAACAGTCCCCTTTGTTAAAACAAGTGGCAAAATCAGCATAAGGGTACTCATCTTTGGTATAATCGATGCTCATGCCTTAAGCTATAAAGATGTTTATTAATAAGCACTTTTCTCTACGATGCATCAACCACTTGGTTCTTTTTCCACCCTTATATCTTAAGCCATAAATGAATTGTTGCATGATACCCACCTGGCGTGCCTACGACTCACCATGGATTAAAGTATCGCTTATCGATACTGTATCGGTCGGGCAATTCTAAGAGATGTATCGTATCGTAACGTGAAAACGGTTGATATGCTAGGATACGGGTAAGATACGCATGGGAATAATTAGGAAACATGCAAAACACAAATTTAAAGCATAAAAACACAATAATAAGCAATCTTAAAGTATTTCCACGGTAAAGGCATATTTGATGACATTCAATGAGCTACAACCTTCGGTTTCAAGCAAGGAAGAAGACCAGAAAAGTAGACAAAATCAGTTGTATCAAATTTTATCTATGCGTATCAACCTTATCAAACCATATCGAGATGTATCGAACAGTATCGTTTCGTATCGAGGTGTATCGGTTCGATACACGATACACCCCAATACATACCGATACAATCACATATTTTCCATATCCGAATAATACATTTTTAAATTGTATCGGCCGTATCAATGTGTATCGGTTGGTACAGCCCGATTCGATATCCATTTTAAAAATTGGGTGACGTACCGTACATGTATCATATTGGTGCCTGTCGATACCGATACATATCGACTGATACACACCGATATGGTACAATACTTGATTCCTTGCAACACACCATTCTTCGGGAGTGCAAGTGCTTGAGTGCTTCACTGGAAAGAGTATGAACTCCTTGCCAATCCAATAATGTCTCTAATGTTTGAGCACTAGTACTATAATCTATAACTCAAGACCATAGGTACTGTATTTCTTCTTTGGATCATTCAACCTATAGAAAACGAAAAAGAGTGGACTTTTGAATAAGGACACCACCAATGCCAACTTGAGAAGCATATGTAGCCACCTCCAACAAGCGATCAAAGTCTGGTAGTTGCAACATCGGGACCTCCGTCAACTTTTGGGAGTAAGATGTCTTATATTCCATCATTATGGGCATTTTGGTAATATGCACCCATATAGGTTTCACTATAAATTTGTGGCGAGGATTTTTTCCATATAACGAGAGAGTGAAGAGGGCAACCCTTGGTGTGACGGTAACAAGGAATCAAGTATCGTGTATCGGTACCGTATCTGTCAGCTGAAATTAAGAGACGTATCGTATCGTATCGTGGATACGATGGATACGCACAGATACGCATGGATACGGGGCAAGATACGCACAAAAATGATTAAGGAACATACAAAACACAATTTTAAAGCAAAAAAAAAAACATTATAATTAGCAACATTGAGAAAGAATATGTTTCTTACATCATAGACACATGATTATGGGGCAGGATACGCACAGAAATGATTAAGGATCATACAGAACACATTTTTAAAGCATAAAAACACAATAAATCTATAATTAACAACATTAAGAAGGAAAGTGTTTCTTACATGTAAATTACTCAGCTAATTCCATGTCGAGCGACACCGGAACAATCGAACTCGACCATATTAGGGAAGAAGAGGTGCAACCAATACTATTTGGAATGTATCCCTTATCCATGTACAGTAGGTAAACCAATCCATATGTTGATTATCTGATGGCAAAGAGGGTTCAAAGCAAGTCAAATTAACAAGCCCTCTTTGCTACAGGATCTTAATTCAGTCCAATACAAAATCTGCAGAGAAAAGTAATGAAGAAAACCACTTATCTTGAAATCTAACCCTTGAAATCACTTGAAACTTGATGGGAAATACTCTTTAGGATGTACTTGAAGACATATCCAAAGTTGGAGATGATCCGATCACGATGAGAGAGATGTGATTTTTGAAAACTACCTATCATCCGAAAACGGGACTGGTTTAGTTAGAGCTGGTCGATATGATTTTAATCTTTAATCCCACGAGCTTGTTGATCAAATCAGCACTTAATGATATCGCAATTCAAGTATGCAATAATTAGAACTTAAGGAATTAATTAAGGATAAGAAAACCATAAAACAAGAATATTTTGGTTGAGTCTCACAACCTATGAGACTCAACCAGAAATCGAGCTAAACTCTCTTTTTTTTGTGGTCTAAATCTCCTGTTTCTCTTCTTCTTTATCTTATTTATAGACTTAAGAAAGATTACAAAATAAGGAAGGATTTAGTCCTCTTAAAAAAAATATCCTAAGATAAATTAAAAGGAAACTTGCCTTTATAGATTTAGGAAAGTTTCCAATCTAAAAAATATCTTAAGATAAATTAAAAGGGAAACTTGCCTTTATAGATTTAAGAAAGTTTCCTTAAAAAAAACTTACAAAAAAATATCAATCCATAACTTAATTTTAGGAAACAAAATCTAAGAATAATTTAGGAAAGAAATAACAAAAGAAGGAAAATTTCTGTTGTTGGTACTGTTCACGTGAACAGTACCGTGAACACTGTTCACGTGAACGGTGTCGTTGGTCTTTGGGTTGGTCCAATGGACTAATCTGGTTCTTTGGGCTGACCCATTATCGACTTGAGCTTGGGCCTTGGGCCTTCTTGGACTGCATCAACTCCCCCACTTAAAATGAACTCGTCCACAGTTCGATAATGATGAAGAATGATTTCGATTGGGTTCGGTAGGCAACGTCATCCGATTCAAATTCGGCTGTGTTTGCAATATTGGAAGAAAATCCATCACTTTGGGTCCACTTTCTTCAAGATATTTGGACGGTATCACAAAGTCAATATGTTCAACATCTTGAGGAAAGTCAAGTAGAATCGTGGTATTCATGGGGACTATCGTGTTCAACTCTTCATCTTCCGCAATTGTTTCCATAACACCGGGGGCTTCATCAAAACCGTGGTCACCTTTGTCAATCCCCGGAGCTTTAGCAAAGGCATCAAAATTATCCCACATCTATTTGAGGCAATCAAGACCATCCCGGTGATTATATGGATTCCATATGAATCCTCACTATCATCCATGACATCCGTATAGGAATGTCCACCAATTGTCATCACACCGTGTGTCCTCCGGTTGGCCTCGATTGCGACAAAGGAGTTTACCTTTAATTTTTGTGGACAATCTCTGCAAAGTGACCATATGCATTGGTGATAAGCATTGCAGTCCATAGCTGCTACCATGGGAGTTTTACTTTTATCCGTCGGTTGGCGTAGCATGAGATGTATTCCCATGGCTTTACCCCTTGGTGTAGGTGCTTGAATTCATAAATCGGAGGTGGGCTTTGGTGTTGACTTCAAAAGGTCCTCGGCTTGGAAAGCTTTATCAACACACGTTAAAACTAACAATATCAACCACTCCCATTTTTCTCTAATTTCGCCGCCCCGCCCCCAAACGGAACCGAGATATAATTTGATCATCATTGTCTGTGAACCCGACCGTCACATAATTGATCAAATTGGTATACATAGTCTTCCATACTCATATTACCTTGACGAAGATTGTTCGATGGTTGGTCATGCAACCTTCTTTGGAAAGACTGGGGGCAAATACTTTTTTCAATTTGTTCCTTCATCTCCTCCCAAGTAGTGGGTTCTCTACGACTCCTCATGGACTATATTCATAGTTACGCCACCAATCACGAGCACCCCGACAAGTTTGGGAGCCGGCCAATTGCGGCTTTTCGAGGTTCGGGAAGGTTAAACCAATCAAATAGTCATCTAGCACTTATTTAGCCCCTTGAAAAGCTTCGGTTGCCTCCCATGAAACTCTTTGAGGTTCATCCGCCTACCTTTGGGTTTGGTAACGGATAGGTTCATCATAGTCTTCATAGGGGGGGGTTGTGGTGGTATTCCTCTCTTGGAACTCTTTGAGGAGCCCTAAGAATACGTCTTGGCATTAAGTTGGCATTAAGGGCTTCCCTTCTGGGGGCTTCCACTGCTGGGGGGCCCTGGATGATCCTAGCTCCTCCAAATTACTCATTCTCCCATCCATGTTATCTAACTTGGCATCTATTTTGGCCAATCGTTGGAGAACCCGGATTAACAAGGTCATTGGGATTGTTGGGCCGATTAGGAGAGTTAACTCTCCTCGCCCATGCTCCGATACCAATTGATGGCAAAGAGGGTTCAAAGCAAGTCAAATTAACAAGCCCTCTTTGCTACAGGATCTTAATTCAGTCCAATACAAAATCTGCAGAGAAAAGTAATGAAGAAAACCACTTATCTTGAAATCTAACCCTTGAAATCACTGAAACTTGATGGGAAATACTCTTTAGGATGTACTTGAAGACATATCCAAAGTTGGAGATGATCCGATCACGGATGAGAGAGATGTGATTTTTGAAAACTACCTATCATCCGAAAACGGGACTGGTTTAGTTAGAGCTGGTCGATATGATTTTAATCTTTAATCCCACGAGCTTCGTTGATCAAATCAGCACTTAATGATATCGCAATTCAAGGTATGCAATAATAAGAACTTAAGGAATTAAAGGATGATAAGAAAACCATAAAACAGAATATTTTGGTTGAGTCTCACAACCTATGAGACTCAACCAGAAAATCGAGCTAAACTCTCTTCTTTTTTTCGGTCTAAATCTCCCGGTTCTCTTCTTCTTTATCTTATTTATAGACTTAAGAAAGATTACAAAATAAGGAAGGATTTAGTCCTCTTAAAAAAAAATATCCTAAGATAAATTAAAAGGGAAACTTGCCTTTATAGATTTAGGAAAGTTTCCAATCTAAAAAATATCTTAAGATAAATTAAAAGGGAAACTTGCCTTTATAGATTTAAGAAAGTTTCCAAAAAAACAACTTACAAAATATCAATCCATAACTTAATTTTAGGAAACAAAATCTAAGAATAATTTAGGAAAGAAATAACAAAAGAAGGAAAATTTCGTTGTTGGTACTGTTCACGTGAACAGTACCGTGAACACTGTTCACGTGAACAGTGTCGTTGGTCTTTGGGTTGGTCCAATGGACTAATACTGGTTCTTTGGGCTGACCCATTATCGACTTGAGCTTGGGCCTTGGGCCTTCTTGGACTGCATCATTATCGAAGGTAGTAAACTAGTAGTAGAAACGTATATACTCTTCTGAAGTCGACATTTTCGTTTCTGGGACCCACGATGTCTCAGTTTGACTTCCATGTGATGTACTACTAGCGTCGATGTACACCATTCTTGCTCCATTGTCAATAACAGAACTCATGCTCATTGACTCCATTTCATATGTAATCATATTAGTATCATCATCATAGAGTTGCTGCCTACCCTTCCCCTTCCCCTTCCCCTTCCCCTTTCAGCTGTAACTCCTTTGTTGTAAGCGACCACCATGATCATCGTCTTGAATTGTATGAGTATATCCTGCCTCCTTTGTAAAGTGCACTGGATCATATGATTCATACCACCACCACTACCACCAGCATCACTTCTACCACTGACCCCACCACCACCACCATCATCGTCATCATCATCATCATCATCACCACTCTCCTCAAAAATAGTGCCTCCATATTTAGCACCTGACCTCGTCCTTCTAGCATCACCATCAGAGGAGGACGAAGTACACTCACTTTGGACTTGATCTTGTGTTTATGATGGTGGTTGTGTTTCGTCCTCTTCATTTAGTTGACGAATGATGACATCTATTAAAGGATCAGGACTAGTAGATTGTCTATCCTCAGCAATCTCATCCATCACAAATGCTCTATCGGTGTCTCTACCCATGCTCTAACTGGGTCATCCTCATTAAGCGCATGGGTCATGTCAAGTGGGCCAATGTAGGCTTCTGTCTCATTTGGCCGCTCCAACTCCATAAATTTTTTCATCAACCTCATGTTGTAGTGCACGTAGACCAGCTTCTGATTTTTTTGATGGCTGAAGCGGTTGCGTGGTTTAGTATGTATAAGCCCAAAAGTGCTACAGTTCCTTTCACAATCACTTGAGGAGGCCGTTTTGGACAAAATCCGGATTGCAATCCTCCTCAAGTGTGGAGCACTTGTGCCATAGTTAAGCCACCAATCAGCTGCACAAAGAACAATAATTCCAATCAGCCACTAATTAGTTAAGTAAGACACCAATCAGTTAAGACAAAATTAATATGTCCATTGTCTAACTTACCAGGAGCCATCTTGAATGTAGCATCCTTAGCAACCCGATCACCAAATTCTCCCCGGTATTCATAGAAAATTTTAATCTACAGTAATTAAATAACTTTAGCCAATCATAAAGGATTTGTACAACTAACATTTATGGAAAACAAAAGTGGTTTTTGTTACCTGTTCTGTGGCCAACAAGGCATTATTTGTATCTGGTTCCATTCTATTAATAACTTTTATAATGGCTTCTGTATATTTCAACTCATACCCCAATCCAGAGTTTGAATATTGTTGATCCGGGTTTAAGTAATATGCTACACATCCAAATGTAAGAAACATTAGAAATTTATAATTCAAATCCTAATTGAAAAATATAAAAAGCAATAGTCTAAGACTAATCGAAACCAAAGTACCTGCCATATGAATGTCTTGTAACAACATTCCTTCCCATCGGTTCTCTATAATCTTCAAATATTTTTTCCTGGATGATGGGTTCCATTTATTTAACTTATACCTTATCATCTGTATTACATAAACCAACATCCCCATTGTTCGCTTCTTATCACCATCAACCAACTTAAGTAGAACAAATAGAGGCTTCATAATCTGAGTTATTTCATCAACCTTCTTCCAAAATTTTGTTGACATAAGGATTTCTGTCACCTCAATCCCTATCTTGGTTGCATGATATGTACTCGACAACCATTCTCCACTAGTTACCATTTGGAGTAAACCTGTCTTTCGCTGGTCAAGGCTGTCCAAGGCAACATAGTTGGTTGCAAACCTTGTTGCTCCAGGCCTTATCAAGTCCCCTTGTGTGTGCTTCCTCATTAAAGTCAACACTCAACTGTGATTGTAAATAAAATTTGTTACCGTCCTTGCTTGACTAACCACCTTAGCCACCTTGCGCAACTTTCCAATATCTTTAAATATTAAGTCAATACAGTGTGCAGCACAAGGTGTCCAAAATAAGTGTTGCCTCTTCAGCATAAGGGTTAGTCCGACTTTTTTGTAATTAGTAGCATTATCAGTAACAATCTGAACTATATTTTCTTCCCAACTTCCTCAACAACTTCATCCATCAGTTTGAAGATATAGTGTGCATCTTTCACGTGAGCAGATGCATCCACTGACTTAAGGAAGATGGAACGCCCATCACAGTAGACAAGAAAGTTGATGATGGACAGCCTTGTAGGCCCACTCCAACCATCACACATGATGGTTACTCCATACTGGGACCATTTCTGCTTAAAGGTTTCTATATAATCATTCACTTCACCTACTATGGCATCCAACTAAGGGCCACCAATCTAATAAGCTGTGGAGGCCGTCACACCACGTCCACAGCGCTGTATCTCCTTCACCATTGCCTTGAAATAGGGATCTTTGGCCTTATGTGATGGGATAAATGCACTGTGGAACCATCTAGCGATAGACTTTCCCATTCTCTCATCCATGGACTAAGAATGCATGACTCATCTATCCTCTGTTGCCCTGCATCTCTTGGCTTAAAGGGCATTGAAGGAGTCATGTCATGAATTTCTGGGCTTTTTTTCCTCTTGCCTCTCATTGATCAAACATACCTCTTACACTGCTGGATTTACTCAATGAAGCTAGTTGCTTGCCCCTGCTTCTCTGTGTCCCACTACCACCAGCACTACTCCCACCAACACCCTGAGACATAGACCTTATTAGCTGGTCTTCATTCCAATGTTTCTCTGCTGCCTCATGCCTTGAGCTCATAACCATTTGCTGAATCTCATCTTCAGCATCCATATCGGATCCCTCATAATCCTCTAAATTTAAGTGACCCTCATCCTCCATAAGGTTTTCTGTTATTCTCTCTACATCATCCTTCCTCTGTTTTCCTTTTGTTTTTCCTTCAGCTAAGTGCTTTGCCATTGCCCTGCTCACCTCCACTGGACATTTTGAGCACTTCTTGACATTGGCAAAACCCCCTGTCATGTGTTGCTTTTGCTGTGTCACCCCACCACCATGATGTTCAGTGCCACAGAAATTGCACTTTGTCTTCAATCTATTGTCGTTGATTTTAGTGCAATACAACCAACCCACATCTTTGTTCGCCATATTCCTACACATCACACTTGTGATATGACATACGAGATTCATATGTAATTTAATGTGGAACATTGTATATGTAATTTAAAAAAAAATTACATATAAAATTTTTACATACGTATTTTTTTGCTAAGAAATTACATATTCCTATACATCACCACGTATTTTTTTTTTTTTTGCTAAGAAATTATGAAAATTTAATCTATGACTAGATGGGTCCATACGCTTAGATGGATCTTACATGCTTAGATTAATTGCTAAAGTTAATTCTAAAGTTAATTCTAAAGTTAATTCATATAATCACATTAAATATAAAATTAAATGATGATAAATTATAAAAATAACATCAAATATAAAAGTGGTATTAAATCACAAAAACAGAAATCATATAATGTAAGCAGAGAGAGAGGGCAAAGAGCAGAGAGCAAAGAGCAAAGAGCAAAGAGATATATAATTTATATTTATATATCTAATTTTTTAAACAAAAAATAAAAAAAAAAAAAACTCGAAAATCACCATTAAATAGCAAAGATGGTAGATGAGTGGTCTACACATCTTATATAAGTAGGAAAAGACCAAAGGAATAATTTTTGGGAAAAAAAAATCAAAATTTTAACTGTTCTTCAAAAAATTTTCAAATCGAACCTTTAATCAGTGTTTAAATCCATGATTGTAGTATGCATTCATCAAATAGGACTATACTTCACTGATTAATGGGAAAAAAACAACACAAAAATCGAATTAATATGAAAAAAATTGAAGTTCAAAGTCATACCTTTAGGGCTTTCCGTCTGTGGAGCTTGAAGAGTTGATTTTAGCTTCTAATCTTCACAAACAAAGTGTTTAATGCCTCTTTTTCAGTCGTTTTAGGGCTAAGAATCAAAGCCCTATCCTATTTTGGGAAAATTTCAAAGGAAAATCGACTTTGGGAGAGAAGAGTGAGTTTCGGCTGCTGGAAATAACGAACAGATTCAGTGATTTTTGGCTTTTTCGATACAGATGTATGTATCGACCGTATCGAGCCGTATCAGTCCACTTTAAATACTCTCTCTCACACACACACACAAAATTCTCTCACACAAAAATTTTGGGGAGCATCACTTGTCATGTCCGACTGATTGGTATGGATCTGACCCATGCCATATCATGTCAATATAGGTAAATGGGGCAAACATCAAGTCTGAGTATCATAGTTTTAGACATCTCAAACTCTAGAGCTACAATAAAATTGAATAAATAAAATCAATGCAAGTAAATACCTTGTAATACAACAGGTGTAACTGTTTTGCATAATCAAAATATAATATGTAAAAAAGGTAAAGTAACGCAGGACATGACAAATATATCTAACATGCCGATTAACGCTTAACTCAATATATACAAATGCACATTTACAACATTGGGCTCACAATACATGTAGAAAATTTGAACAAAACAGCACAGATTGGACAAAAAAAAAGTCATTGGGTAACGGATAAAGATAAATGACTACAGAATAACTCCTAAGGTTTATCTTTTAAAAAGGAAAATTTTGTTACCTCTTTTTGTGCTTTGCTTGTATCTTGTAGAACAAACATCTTTGAAGAAAGGATGGCTATAAAAAAAATGCAATGCTGTTATAAAAGTGCACTCAATGCTTTCCATATAGAACATAAAAAAAATAAAAATAAAATGAAAAAACAATAATAGGCGGACAAACCATCAATCTTACAAATACAAAAAAAAAAAAAACTTACATTTTCGAAAGCTCGACGCTGTAAAATATTATAGAGCTCAACAGGCTTGCAATATACTGAGAGACTCTCCTCAGCAGCAATTTCCTCCTCTGCAGATAAACAGACCCGAGACTCTTGACGACACATCTGAGCTATAGTCCCAGAATGGTACCAACTGCACCTGTATCCTGCAAGTGAACAAGTTGCCAATACTTCCAGTTTTCATATTGCAAGAAAGTTACATCAAATTTATCAGGAAACGCAGTCCAACCTCGGAAGCGTGATTTGGAAGATGTATTCGAGTCGTCCGACTCCAATTCGGCTTCCCTAGACGTATGTGAAGAAGCAAGAGCGTGTACGTCTGCAGAGCAACTACAGCATATCGAGGAACGAATGTGAAAACGTTTTCCATTTAAAATAGGGTTTTGTCATTGACACGACAAAACAAAGACACATCAAAAGCTAAATCAAAAGTTGCATTTCAGCATCCTAATTTGTTCAAACATTGCGGATAAAAATGGCAAAATTTGAGAGATACAATAAGACTTGGTTTTGCAGAATGAAAAAGAGGATTTCGAACTTACAAACAAGAAAGGAAAGGCCTACCTGTTGACCGAACGAAACGAGGAAGGCTCTTAAATTCTCTCCGCCCTTCCAGCTCCAAAACAGGAAAGGAAAAGAAAATGGTTTATCGGAAGTGACAAAATTGGGACCAAACCGAAAGCGAAATCAAAAATCAAAACCAGACTCAATTGACTAGTCCAAACCAAATTGACCCACTAAGCCTAAACCAAAATGAATCCGTTCAAGTTAAGAACCCAAAACCAAACCGGTTGGAAATAGAAAATTTTTTATTGAACTAGATGTACAGCTCGAAACTAACGATATAAACGGATAAAATTCGGCACAGATGGATTACCAAATCCAAATTCTAACCACCTTACTTGAATCTGGTGGATTTTTAAAAATTAAATCTGAATTCGAATTTGAATATCTGGTTAAAATCCAATCTGAATATGAATGGAAAAAGCATCGATCGGTCTACCAACTAAATTTTTTAATCTACCTGCTCTACTCTGGAGGACTTGGATTTACGTTTAAAACAATAGTTCTATAAATTAAGATCAGCATAAAAGAATTCAATACAGTTAATTAAAAGTTACAACAGAGTTCCATTCCATAGTAGGCAGGCATCTTTCATGTGGATGCTGATTTCAAGTAATGTGTTGATTTAGTCATCTTCCAACACAAAGTTGGTAAAATAGACAATCAATTCGCTTTATAGATGACAAGAAACATGAATAAATAAAAAAGAAAATAAAAGGCACATTCAATGTGCAAATCTCATGAAAAACAATCACAACTTTTGATTCCTTTCCAAAGGAAGAGGTCAAATTCTTCTTGCTTGTTGTTTCTGTCTTTGCATAAAGACATCGCACGGAGCGACAACATTAATGGGCAACGTCCGAGATAGAAACAGAAAGAACGAGAAGAATGATGGGGAAGGAGGATAACACATATGCAATCTGAATGGTATGAATTAGATAAGGGAACTTACTCACAAGTTATGAGAAGAGAGGAAATCGGTAGCGTAGCGGCAGATCGACAGCAATAGATTGGTAGCGGCAGATAGACAGTGATAGATCGGTAGTGGCCACTGCAGATTGGCAGCGATAGATCGGTAGCGGCCACTGCAGATCGGCAGCGATAGATCGGTAGTCGCAGAGGCAGATCGGAAGCTATAGATCGACAGTTGTGGCGATAGAGCGGCAACTACAAGGATGAGGAAAGGGGGGAGATGATGAAAGAATAATCGAGAAAGAGTGCAGCCGACGACTAGTGCTTTCCGTAAAAAACATCTCATCGCTTAAATAATGAGCCATCCAAACCCTAGAAATACGGTATGTGGACTTTGGTTTTAATATTTTTTTTTATAAACTGTTTACATACCTAAACGGATGGGAGTGGATTATATTCGCTCCTTTAAAGTGTTGTCCGAATTTGCACATGAATCTAATTGTTCCAATTTGGATTCCCCTGAACGGGTGCAAATTTGAATCAAATTTAGATCTTAGGCTATCCATTTACATCCTTACTTAAAAATGACCAAACCAATCATCCATTGACACCCCTAGGGTTTATGGTTGGTTTTTTAACTCTTACCCCCCCTGTAATGGGTCGGATAAATTTAACTTTTGGAAAAACGTACATTTTGGATTTATATACAACCAAGTACCACGATGTAGATAAAAATCCTCGTGTCTTTGAAAAGGCTCCAATCGTGATTGCATGGCTAGAGTTCACCCAACGCACATACCACATGAAAAGAACCATTTAGATTGAAACTGATAAACTGAATATTAATTATTAAGATTTGGGTTTGAATGATGAAACAAATAATAAACCGTTTGATTTGTATTTGAATTGCTAAAGCGTTTGTTCTATACTTAAAAAACAATTGTTTACAACTAATAAACCATTAAACCGTTTGAACATAAATTTATTAAAAGCCGACCAGCTCCTTGTGTTGATCCAAAATCTACATTGGAGTGTAAATTTTTGGCTTGCACTATGTCCTGGAATCAACTGACCGGGGTAAAACCTGGAGCAACCAGCACCATTTACTAAATGTGTTGGGCTTAGGCCCGGATTGATTTTTAATCGATCGTTCGCAATGTAAGGGTGCAATTCGTTGGTTGCCTGGTCGCCAAACCGCACCGACCGATTATGGACCGAACTCGAGACCAACAAATTAAATAACCATTAAGCTAAATCCCTAAAAGCCCAAACCCTAAATAACTAAATGTCTTTTGTTTCTCCCTTTCAATCTTACTCTTTATTTAGGCTACGCTATTTAATTAACAACTTAAAATATGCTAAATAGGCTATTGCGCTGCAAATGTAGAATAAATAATGACCAATTACAGTTGAACATGGGTTAAGGGTTGTGCTTTTTTCCATTGTGGACCGGTTGGCAGGATTGAGACAATTAGTATAAGCCCGAATAGCATAACTAATTATGGACCGCTTAGTTTGTGTCTTTGAAGCCCATTAATAGACCAATTAGACCGATTAACATAAGACTGATTAGCGACTGAGACCAACCAAACTGAAAATAAATGTGTTCATGTCTTGCAAACGAGGACCGATTAGTTAAAGATGCCAATCACGATGCAAGGTATTAAATTTGTGGCGACCAATTAGGCCCGACCGATACCAACCGATTGACACCCCTCTTCTGGAGTACCTTATGTGAGCTTTACTCTAATTTCTAGGTCGATTTATTTGATATAATTCATTTAAGAGTCATTTAGGTGATGAGGATAACCACCGATTCATCTAGGCGGGTTGAACATTAACGTTAGCATATGAATTTTGAACCAAAATCCGTATATTGAAATCGAACTGAACCATTTAAATTGAAATTGAAAAAGCAAACAATAATTGGTTAAGATTTGGTTTTGAATAATGAGATGGAGGAAGAAGAAGAGTATGCCAATATTAACAAAATTTATTATTTACATGTATACATAATCTATTTCTCATTCTATAATATATAATATATAATCTATAATGTCTAGTAGTTATCAGACATATTTTTATTTTTAATCATATCGAAAATGATTTTCATTCATGGTTTTTTTTATAAATAGGTCATAAACAACATAAATGATACAAAGATAGCCTTAGCATAGAACTACCAATTAGAACTACATGCATTGATCCTTTGAACTTCAAGTTTTTGATGGGCTATGGGGCTAAATACATAAAGTTTAGGTTCATGAGTAGGACCTCCAATCCAAAACTAAGATATTAGGCCTCTTATATATAATACATAGTCCAAGAGCCAGAAATCTGTTACAATATAGGGTTGGTTTATAGTTTCCTCAAGCCACAACTATAATGACATATTATTAATTGCAATTGAAAAAAAAAAAAGTTTGAAAGTTTTCAAGGCCTTGGAAGATTTGGATGTCTGCTGGTTTCTTCTCCAAATCCAATGAGTCCATGGAATTGGATTTTAATCCTCTCAAGTTGCGTGTTTGACATGAGGAAACCAAGCCATCGCTGGATGAGCAACAGCTGGCACCTTTGTCATCCTACAGTAAAAAGAAAAGAAGTGTAATATAACTAATGTGAAACGAGATGTACCGAAAGAAAAGGTAATTTTGAATGACCCGTGCACATCCCTCTTCGTCTTTCATTCACTTCCCCATCGTCTTTGCAAAATCAAAGAGAGAAAAGAAAGAGAACCGAGGTGATTTCCAGCAACGGCGTAAAATTAAAACGATGGCCCATACTTGCCACCTTGATAAATGCCCACCAACCATCCCTCTAACCAAGGTGAACGTGCAAGTTTTTCTGAGCAAGACACGTAGATGACGATCTGGACACGTGTATGATCACATCAAGGTATAGTCCCTGGTTAAAAATTGAAGGAAAAGAGGAGAAAGTAGGACATTTTTTGGACTTTTGAAGACTCATTCTCACTCTCACCCAATGTTCGAACTAAGGCAACTACCTGTACTCCCTTCTTAGACAAAAGGAATAGCCACTTTCGTAATTGTTCCATATTGCTTGTTTTACCGAGCTGACTTAAACATCGGAGTGGTCCCGGGGCATCTAAGCCCAACCATTTCACAGTGTCCTTCCCTCTTTCTGTACAGGTTTTTCGGCGAGCTCAAGACTATCCTGTTCGGTGCAACAACAGTTTGGTGTCATTTGTGGGATCTGTGGTAGTGTGAAACAGTTCACTTTGGGTGATTCATTACCATCACAACCCTTGTCCACGATGAACACACATTCCTCCAATGTGAATCGAAATCACAATAGCAATGTTCGGAACCTCCTAGCTGTCAACAACAATGCTGCTGTTGGGAACCCCGGGCCTAATGAAGAATGGATTGCAGTAGTAGATAACTTCATCCCAGAGGAGGAGTTATCACCACCCCCTTTCCCACAATACATTATGAAAGAGCAGTTTGAAGCTGTCACTAAACAGTTGGAGATAGTTGTAAGACCCGCACTTCACTAATCAGGTCTAACCGTATCGTGCCAGGTCTTCCCATCATTGCTGGATCAAGTGGACCATTCGTGTGAAGAAGGAGTACGAGACCAGGTAAGTAAATCAACCCCAATACACTTAAAATCAAGTGTATGGTCGACTACCTGGATAGGAATGGTCGACCCTACGATGAGAAACAAAGACCACTAGTAAGTAACCATATGGTCGATGTTTTCAAGCGTATGGTTAATGGATTCTGTGACCATACGTCCGACCGTACGACCCCTAATCAGACTCCGAGTTTGGAACTTTCCAAATTAAGTGGGGATTTCTTTCCTATTGTTGGAGAACTCTATATGGAGAATTTCTCTCTATATATAAAGGACATTTCTCAACCCTTTTTTACTCTTTTGGAACATTATCAAACCCTAGAGGAAGAGGAGAAAGAGAAGGAGAAGGAGAGAAGACTAGAAAGACTAAGAAAAAGGCTGAGAGAAAGAGTTCTACAAACTCTCTACAACAAGTAAGGTATGAACCTTGTCTATGTAACCTTAGAACACCAAGAGTAGGAGTTTCTAATGTAAATTATAATACCAAACCCAATATAAGGATTTAACTATGGGATTTTCTGAGCAAATCTCAAAAGGATCATGGAGAATGGATTAGAGTAATTTATTTAGTAAAACTAAGAATTATGGCCTTAGAAGATCATTAGGGAGGACCTCGTTGATAACCAAAGATGAGGAATCCATAATGGAAGTAAGAAAGCACATTAAACCCATATGGTCGCAGCTACGGTCGACCACAGCATGACCAGAGTATCGACCATAGCCATTCGGGAAGAATTCAAGAACCATATGGTCGTAGGTATGGTCGCATATAGTGCTACCGTAGGGTATCGATCGTATGAGATAAGGTCGACACAGTATGAGACCATAGGACCAATCAGACATCTATCAACGATCTGTTTTTGATTTTTGACTACTGTAACATGTTACACAAGAATCCTAACTTAAATCTATATAATTCTTAGGTTACTAAATTGATTCAAAGAGAATTACAAGGCTTGAAAGGAGATCGAATTTTGTTAAAAGGTGAGGGAACAAGACCTAAACTAATTGGATAATAACAAACTGCTTATATATTGAGTTCAATGTCATGATTGATTCTATGATTGTATGCTTGTAATGTGCATCTCACATGTCATCCAATATCACTGTTATTACTGCTCATGCATATTTACTTCTGTCTATTTATAACATGATGATGATGATGACGCTAGGAATAGGCATGTGATTGTGTGTATGGCTAGTGTGTTGGATGCGAGTGGAGCATCAGGGGGAGGATGTGACATTAGGGTTCATCCTAATCACCAGACTCTAGCTCTATCTTTACTCAAGTCTTGCCCACTGACATCGTCGTATTGTCATTACCTTAGCAGAACTATTACATCATAGGGTATCAGGGGAGGTGGTCTCGGACCGTGTGGTCTTTGAATTTATCGGGGGGCCTTAGCTCTATCTCTATGGACGTATTGAGGGATGCTGAGGTGAGGCCTTGGATACATTGGATGGCATTAGGATTGGTTAGTTGCGAGCCCAGTTTGCAAGCCCTCACCAATAGGGGCTTACGTGTTGGTATGGGTAGGGCATCAGGATAAGTATTGGCGGTGTGTGATCCAGACACTTTAACTTTATCTCTATTCCATGGTGGGTGCATGTGGGACGACAATGGTGTTTGATCCATTAGGTGGATTCACACACTCGTGTATAGAAGTGCGGTGGCCACCAAACCTTTCTATAGTTTATTGCAAACTTAAAAACTAGACCAAAGATATTGAATTGAATGCATGCATATGTTTGCGTATTGTTTTGTTTGCTCACTGAGCCGTGATGTGTGCTCACCCTTTCAATGTCAAATATTTTTAATTGATGATGCAGGTACTACTTTGGAAGATTACGTGAATGCGCCGTCATATGGACACATGGCGGCTATGGACGTAGAAGCTGTAGAAGATGTGCATGATCATTCATGCGAGTGCAATCAATGTATCTTTGATTAGTTTAGTTATTTTGATTACCGAACATGTAATTATTTATTTTATTTTATGTCTTAAGTTATTTGAAGATTACTTGATTAAATATTTATTTATCACTGTTAGATACCCAGTTCATTATTTATAAAGACTTTCGCTTATTCATTTATTATCTCTCATTATTACTATGGAATGTGTGTGGTTTGATATGGTGGGTACGACCTATACGAGATCCTGGTTGAACCGTTGGTTCATTAATGGTTCATCACACTACTCTAGTTAGTCCAGAATTGGGGTGTGACTATAGTGACTTAACATCTCTTCAAACAACAACATGCAACACCACAACAACTGTGCATGCCGAGAGGGTCGATAAAGGAGGACATTAGAGGGACCGTCATCAGGGCCATCCCCACAGTCATGGGCATCACCATCAGGTGTCAAATCCAAGTGGCCAGTGACAAGCTGGCCATGCGAAAAGGGATGCACCTCGGATGCCTCCTCTTCCTACTCATCCCCATCGATTGGTCAGTAGGAAATCACATCGATCTATCCATATCAATCCTAATGCCTCAGGGCCCTCGCGACAGGGTAGCCCTACATCTTCCCATAGTGCCTCAGCACTTAATATCATAGAAGCATTAGTAGGGTCTCAGTCTCAGAGAGGCTAGGGCGAGTTCTAGAGCGCCATAATGATGTTCAGGCAAGAGTATATGCAGCTCGACTCAACAGAGCAACTAAAAAAGCGCACCTTCGTCAAGGTAGGGTGTGAGACCCGAACCCGAAATCCCTCACTAACTCGAATTCTCCCTGTGCCAGGTTTCAACACATCGACTGATGTAGCACCTGATGAGGATCCGATGGTGGTATCCGAACCTTAGGCGAGTCTTTACTACTTGTATTTGGTAGGGTAAGGTGCCCTAGTAGGCCCTAGGTGGTAATAAAACGTATCCCAAAGCATCCAGGCCAAAAAGATTGCTAATAAGCTATATTTTGACCCAATCGGATGACTATCTGGATAATCGATCACCTGGTTATCAGCAACCGGTTAATCGTGAGTGTTGATCATCTCTCTCCCCGATTTTCTATAAAAAGGAGGGCCAAGCCTCCTTTCACTCTTCTTGGAAACGTGGGAGATTGAAAGAGAGAAGAAGAGAAGAGGAAGAAGCTCGAAGCTCAAGGAACTCAAGCCCTAGCCTTCCCTTTGAGGTAAGAGCAATGAACCTTTCCTCCTTTCCCTTGATGCTTAATGGCTAGTAGGCATGGTCGTTGAAGCTCCATTAATGGAGATTTCCTTAATGACCTAGAAAACCTAGGTTTGGATTCACCCACTCCTTTACAGAGTGGTTGGAGGTAGGTTTCCTTTCCTTCCTCTTTCCTTTGGTGAATAAGAGCAAGAGACCTTGGTAGGTGATCACCATTAATGGTCTCACTCAATTAATGGAGATCACTATTTGACCTAGAATGCTAGGTGTAAGACCCGCACTCCGTGAACCCGGTCTGAACCTTGATTTCATGTCGTAGCAGGCCTTTCGATCATCACCGGATCAGATGGGATGAGCGGATGACAAACAGGTACAAAATCGGATCAAAGACGGTCAAATAAGTGTCATTTTATGTTGACCAGTCGATGGTACCGGTCTTGGTACCGGTCGACCGGTCAACTCTGCGCAGTTGACTACAGAGATCCCGAATTGGATCTTTGCAGGTCCCACTTTCCCAATTCCGAGTCCTAAGACTTTCCTAATCCTAAGAGGCTTACTAAACCCTAATCCTAGCCTATATAAACATCTCTAAACCTCCTCAAATCCTTTCCATTATCTCTCACAAACCCTAGAGAGGAGAAGGAGGCTGGAAAGGAGAAGAAGCTAGGAAGAAGAAGGAGGTGCCGCCATTGCCGTTCGACGACGCTCACTTTACGCCAGTCGACGGTAAGTGTTTTAACTATTCTTATTATCCTATGTTAGTTGTGTGGGTGGATCAATACCATGCAAAGTATGTATTGATCTAAAACCCTAAATTGGCCAATAAACCCTAAGTTGCCGTCAAACCCTAGATTCGAGTTTCGAGATGATATTCATCGAAACGAGACTTGAATGAGTTGGGGATAACTCTAACTCCACGTTTAGACTTAGAATGGATATGAGAAACCTTGGAAATCCATGGAGGATGATCGACGGCAGTCGAAAAACCCATGTATGGTCTTCCGGAGACATACCGGTCGACTATACCGGTTGCACATAGTGCGACCGGTATGTTGCCACCGGTATCCCTCGGGAGGCTGGTCTGTGGGGACCGGCTTGTATTATTCAAGACTAACACTACTATTATTGTGGTTCTCACGTGTTATGTCTTCTTCTCAGATCCAAACAGAATAGTCTGAGATGGTGGGAGGAAATGGTCGTAGGGATCGGAAGCGTCATCAGGCCAGGATGCGCCTAGAGGAAGAACAGGTTGAACAAGACCATGTTAGATAGCCAAGTCCGGAAGTGGAGGAGGAACAGGTTCCAGAAGTGACGACAAATTTACCTGGCCCACCCCACAGGAATTCTGAGACCATTGTTACAAACTTGGTCTATCAGATGCAAGCTCAACAGAAGGAATTCCTGAGCGAGATACTGAAGATGCTCAGGCCATCGGGTTCGGTTCCCACTGACGGTACGCCTGAGTCTGGAGAGAAAATTTCTTCACAGCCGATGCAGGGTAGCCCAAGGCCGATGGGCCAAGCACAGAATGTACCACCACCGCATTAGTTTCCGTCGCCTTCTGCATACCCGGGAGCCTACCCGTATCCACCACCATGGTACGAAATGAACACTCAGGGACAGCATGATCTGAGCAGAGCAGTGGATAGATTCCTGAAGTTGAAGCCTTCATCGTTCACCGGTAAGGCAGGGAGACCATTGTGGCCAGCACAGTGGGTTGCAGAGATGGAGAAAAACTTCCGATTGATGATCTGTACAGAGGAGGAAAAGGTCTTATTTTCCACTCACATGTTGAAAGAAGATGCAAATGCTTGGTGGAATTCTACACGGGCATATCTGGAGACTAAGCATACGCAAGTAGATTGGGAAGTGTTCAAGGGTGCCTTCTTCGATAAGTATTTTTCGAAGAGTTTCAGAAATCAGATGGAGAAGAAGTTCCTTAATTTGCAGCAGTCCCAGTCGACTGTGGATGCCTACCAGCAGAGGTACGAAGAGCTATTCTTTTTCGCACCGGCAAGTATGCAAGAGAAAGAGACCAAGACACGTAGGTTTACCATGGGACTACGTGGGAGCATCAGAGAGCACCTATTGGGTTTGGACAAGAAGATCTACAATGAGGCTGTGCAGGTTGCGAGGGTGATAGAGTCCAGTCAGAGGGACAGCTTCTTCGCTCAGAATAGGGGAGTGAAGAGACTTGCTAGTGAGAGTTCGGGTGGTGGTAACAATAGACCCTTCCGTCCATACAGGGCTCAGACCGCTACAGTGCCTGCAAGGAACAATACGGCACCACCTGTGCCACCGAATGCTGGATCCAACCCAAATATTAAGTGTTTCAACTGCCAGCAAGTGGGTCATATTGCAAGGACCTGCACTCTACCTAAGAAGCAGCCTCCCCAGCAAGGAAGAGTTTATGCGATCACCACTGAAGAGGTAGCTGCATCACCTGATGTGGTCACTGGTATGATTCTATCCCTTACTATTTGGCTTATCATTCTCATTTGTGTGTATGCGCATGTAGAACTAAGGGATAATAAAAATTCCAGGAATTGTAAGTGTAGCTGGTATACCTGCCAGAGTACTATTTGACTCTGGGGCCACGCACTCCTTTGTTTCTATTTCTTTTGGGAAGCGAATGGAGTTACCAATCAAGCATTTGAACCCAAGCTTGATAGTTTGCTCTCCACTAGGAGTCGAGTGGCTTTGACCGAATATTATGGACCATGTACTGTATGTATTGAGGGCCGAGACTTAGAAGCAAGCCTAGTACTACTTGAGATGCCAGACTTTGATGTCATTTTGGGAATGGATTGGCTAGGCCATCATTCGGCCGTCCTTTTATGTGGTGAAAGGAAGCTTGTGCTTACTGACAAAAAGGGAAGGGAATATAGCTTCACTGGGATCAGGCTATCTAGGAAGCGGAAGCTAATTCTCTCCGCCCTAAAAGCCAAGCGATGCTTAGAGAAAAGGGGAGTGGGGTATCTAGTATCTGTAGTCGACATCACGGCAGAGTCACTCAAGATGGAAGATATAGATGTGGTTCGAGAGTTCCCAGATGTATTTCCAGAGGAGCTTCCAGGTCTACCATCGGACAGGGCTACAGAGTTTGTAATAGACCTTATGCCAGGTTCGGCGCCGGTGTCTAAAGCACCATACAGGATGACCCCTACCGAGTTAAAGGAGTTGAAGACCTAGTTACAAGAATTATTGGATAAGGGTTTCATACGACCTAGTATATCGCCTTGGGGAGCATCGGTATTATTCGTCAAGAAGAAAGATGGAAGTGTAAGGTTGTGCATTGACTACCGTGAACTGAACAAGTTGACTATCAAGAATCGGTATCCTTTGGCTAGGATCGATGATTTGTTCGATCAGCTGCAGGGTGCAAAGGTTTTCTCGAAGATTGATCTCTGATCGGGGTATCACCAACTGAAGATCAAGGCCGGAGATATTCCGAAGATTGCTTTCAGGACGAGGTATGGGCATTATGAGTTTCTAGTTATGTCTTTCAGGTTGACCAATGCTCCAGCGTCGTTTATGGAACTGATGAACCGAGTGTTTCATGATATGTTGGACACTTCGGTCATCGTATTCATCGATGACATATTGATCTACTCTAAGGACATGGAGACTCATACAGCACATTTGAGGGCAGCCCTACAACGGCTGAGACAGGAGAAGCTTTATGCTAAGTTCAAGAAGTGCGAGTTTTGGCTGAAGGAAGTGACTTTCTTGGGCCATGTTGTATCTGAAGATGGTATCAAGGTTGATCCAAGTAAGATAGATGCTATAGTAGGATGGGAAACACCAAAATCTATTGCGGAGATTCGTAGTTTCCTTAGGTTGGTTGGTTATTATAGAAGATTCGTGGAGGATTACTCCAGGATCGCTGTTCCACTCACCAGATTAACCAAGAAGGGGGAGAAATCCATATGGACAGATGAGTGCGAGAAGTTCTTTCAGACTTTGAAATCAAGACTAGTCTCTGCACCTATCTTGACCATCCCAGAACCAAGCGTACCGTTTACCTTATATACAGATGCTTCAGGGTTGGGTATTGGGTGTGTATTGATGCAAGGAGAACAGGTGATTGCTTACGCATCAAGACAGTTAAAAGAGCATGAGAAGAATTATCTTACACATGATTTGGAGTTAGCAGCGGTTATACACGCAATCAAAACTTGGAGACAGTACTTGTACGGTGAAAAGTTTCAGATTAAGTCAGATCACAAGAGCTTAACTTATCTTTTCACTCAGAAGGATCTGAATATGAGACAGAGGAGATGGCTGGAGTTATTAAAAAATTATGATTGTGACATCCAGTACCATCCGGGTAAGGCAAATGTTGTGGCTGACGCCTTAAGCAGAAAGTGGGCATCGAAATCTGAGGCAATGCTGCATTATGTGCCGCAGCCTCAAGTTCAATTGGAGGCGATGAAGAGTATATAATAGAGACCGCAGAAGATCCAGTTGAGCAAGGCTTAATTCATAAGTTCACCATGATGTTCGCAGCTTTGAAGATCTCACCGGATCTAGTTGATGAAGTCAAGGTAGCAATCCTACAGGATCCACATCTCAAGACAGTGCAAGAAGACTTAGAGAAGGGTACGAGCAATCCTGACTTTACCTTGGATTCAGACAAGGTACTCAGGTATCGTGGATGGTTATGTATACCTGAGAGTGAAGACGACAATATCAGAGATCGAGTTATGACGAAAGCTCATTACACTCCATACTCGGTGCATCCAGGAAGTACCAAAATGTACCATGATTTAAGAAAACTGTATTGGTGGAGGGGTATGAAAGCAGATATAACTCATTTCGTGTTCCAATGTCTGAATTGCCAGCAAGTCAAAGCTGAAAGGCAGAGACCCACAGGTTTGCTACAACCACTACCGGAGCATGCATGGAAGTGGGATTGCATTACTATGGATTTCGTCACTGGCCTACCTTTGACACCAAGGTCAGTGGATGCAGTTTGGGTAATAGTCGATCGACTCACCAAGACAGCTCGATTTATTGCTGTCAGACCTCAGTATACCATGGACAAGCTGGCCAAGTTATACGTTGATAATATAGTCAGACTTCATGGCATCCCAGAAAGTATAGTATCTGATAGAGACCCTCGTTTTACATCAAAGTTTTAGGAAGGATTACAGAAACCTATGGGAACCAAGTTGAAGTTTAGTACAGCTTTCCACCCTCAGATAGACGGACAGTCAGAAAGGACTATTCAAATTTTAGAAGATATGCTCCGAGCTTGTGCATTAGATTTCAAGGGAGCTTGGGACGAGAAGCTATCGCTTATTGAGTTTGCTTATAACAATAGCTATCAGGCTACAATTCAGATGGCTCCATATGAAGCACTCTATGGGAAAAAGTGTCGAACACCTCTGTTATGGAACGAGGTGGGAGAAAGAAGAATTGTAGGACTGGAGTTTGTTGAAGAAACTTGTTGAGTGATTGATCAAATCAAGGAGAGAGTAAAGACAGCTCAAGTTCGACAGAAGCACTATGCGGATAATCGACGTCGAGATCTGGAGTTTGTAGTGGGTGACAAAGTATTCTTGAAGATATCACCGGTGCGAGGTCTGAAAAGGTTTGGTAAGAAGGGGAAGCTATGCCCCAGGTATGTGGGACCATACGAGATATTGAGCAGACGTGGTAATGTAGCATATCAATTGGCTCTACCACCATCTATGTCAAGCGTTCATGATGTGTTCCATGTATCATTATTGAAGAAGTATGTCAGGGATCCATCGCACATCTTGACAGCAGACCCCCCAGACTTGACTGAAGACTTAACATTTGAAGTGGTACATGTGATGCTCTCAAGTCGAAAGGTACAGCAACTTCGAAGCAAGGATATCCATTATGTGAAGGTGCATTGGAAAAGCCAAGATGTCGAAGAAATTACTTGGGAGGAGGAGAGCGCGATGAGAAAGGAGTACCCTAACCTTTTCGACGATCAAGGTACGTTCAAATTTTGAGGCCAAAATTTCTTTTAAGGGTGGGGGAGTTGTGAAACCTACATGCAAATTTCGGGACGAAATTTCTTTTAAGGGTGGGGGAGTTGTAAGACCCGCACTCCGTGAACCCGGTCTGAACCTTGATTTCATGTCGTAGCAGGCCTTTCGATCATCACCGGATCAGATGGGACGAGCGGATGACAAACAGGTACGAAATCGGATCAAAGACGGTCAAATAAGTGTCATTTTATGTTGACCGGTCGATGGTACCGGTCTTGGTACCGGTCGACCGGTCAACTCTGCGCAGTTGACTACAGAGATCCGGAATTGGATCTTTGCAGGATCCCACTTTCCCAATTCCGAGTCCTAAGACTTTCCTAATCCTAAGAGGCTTACTAAACCCTAATCCTAGCCTATATAAACATCTCTAAACCTCCTCAAATCCTTTCCATTATCTCTCACAAACCCTAGAGAGGAGAAGAAGCTAGGAAGAAGAAGGAGGTGCCGCCATTGCCGTTCGACGACGCTCACTTTACGCCAGTCGACGGTAAGTGTTTTAACTATTCTTCTTATCCTATGTTAGTTGTGTGGGTGGATCAATACCATGCAAAGTAGGTATTGATCTAAAACCCTAAATTGGCCAATAAACCCTAAGTTGCCGTCAAACCCTAGATTCGAGTTTCGAGATGATATTCATCGAAACGAGACTTGAATGAGTTGGGGATAACTCTAACTCCAAGTTTAGACTTAGAATGGATAGGAGAAACCTTGGAAATCCATGGAGGATGATCGACGACAGTCGAAAAACCCATGTATGGTCTTCCGGAGGCATACCGATTGACTATACCGGTTGCACATAGTGCGACCGGTATGTTGCCACCGGTATCCCTCGGGAGGCTGGTCTGTGGGGACCGGCTGACCA
This sequence comes from Protea cynaroides, assembly GCA_028583415.1. Lineage (NCBI taxonomy): Eukaryota > Viridiplantae > Streptophyta > Magnoliopsida > Proteales > Proteaceae > Protea > Protea cynaroides. The sequence goes on from CM053272.1 coordinate 20,006,315, forward strand.
TACCGGTCGCTAGTCTTCCCCACAGAGCTGCGACCGGTATATGCCACCGGTCAGCTCTGTGAGGGTATTTTGTAATCTTTGTTGGTTTTCGACCAACATGAAACCCTAAGCAATATATTCTAATGAAACCCAAATAATATTGTAGGACTTTGGGACATATCATTTGGATCTTGCGACGTGGAGCAAGTTATCGAACGAGCGTCGAGTAAGGGAATCTGACCTAAACCTAATAATTAATGGACAGTAAATCGTTGTTAATCACCTGATTATATATGATGTGATATTTGTGCATATTCACATGCCATCCTTTACTTTCAGTTATTATTATTGTTCATGCATTGCTAGGATGTGATTGTTATGCATGTGATTGTTTTCGTTAGTGTGTGGAGTAGGGCATGGGCCTGGGATCGCTTTTTACACTAGTACCTTTTTGTAGTATTCTGTCTTAACATGCTTGGTACGGATGGGGTATCAGGGGAAGGTCGTGGTACGGTGGTCTCTGATATTGATGTTGGCCTGGCCATGGTTATGTGGCACTGTGGTCTCCGAGTCGACGCTGGCTTGTCCACGATGCTTTAGCTCTATCTCTATGCCGTAGGGAGTTATGTTGGGATAGGGTCTACCTGCGTATTGTTTCTATCCTAGTGGGTTAGTTGCGGATAGGGCATCAGGGGAGGTGTGGGAATGCCTTAGCTCTATCTCTATGCCGTAGACGACTGTGCTAGGATAGAGCATACATTGATGACATATAGGATTGGTTAGTTGCGAGCCCAGTTTACGAGCCCTGGCCAGTAGGGGCTTAGGTACTAGTATGGGTAGAGTATCAGGGGAGGTACGGGGGTATCTTAGCTCTATCTCTATTCCATGATGGGTGCATGTGGGCCGATGGGGGTGTGATCCATGAGGTGCCACACACTCGTGTATAGAGGTGCGGGGGCCCCCAAACCTTTCTGTAGCACATTGCAAACTTAAAACCAGATCACAGCATAAAATGATTGTTACTCATGCATAATATTGTGAAATTGTCTGATTATCTTACTGAGCTAAGTTGTGAGCTCACCCTTTGTATATACATTGTTTTTAGATGCGGATACAGGTTTCACGGTGGATGACTACATGAAGCTCCGGCGTTTGGAGGTGTAGCTGCTCTGGATGTGCAAGCAGGAGAGGACGAGCATGACGCTTCATGCGAGTGCCCTTTCTGCGTGTACCTTTGATTGGTTTTATTTATTTATTTTCGTTATTTTCGATTGGATTAAAGAGATGTAATGATATTATATTATTTGTTTGGATTTGAATAATTTGGTATTTTATTTAAAGTTATCAATAGATTCTCAGTTCATTATGTTTAAAAGACTTCTGCTATACTATTATATTCTGATTGTGGTTATGTGTGATGGTTTGTATGAGTGAACACGGCCTATTCGAGATCCTGGTGTGAACCGTTGGTTCAATGACGGTTCACTCACACCATTCTGGTTGGATCAGAATTGGGGTGTGACACTAGGTTTTGTTCCCCAACCCCATTGTTGGAGTTGAATGGAGCTTTAATGGCTCCCATTGTGCCTAATAATGGTGGGAATGAGTTTTCCACCAACTAAAATGGAAACCTTGTAGTGGAGAACAAGTCTCCAAAGCTTGGAGACCAAGCTCGGTTCGTGACTTGGTTTTTGGGTCTAAACGGGAGGCACAGTTATGTCCATCCATCCTGTTAGCTTAGACTATGGCTCCGCCAAGGCAAATGCCTTGGCTTATGACTAATAAACTGACCGGAGTCTTGTACCGGAGGACCATCCCAGAGGCACGATCCTCCGAGTAGCCTCCCAGTCATTCAACTGGTTCCCAGTGGGTCTGATTGACCTGGATCCTCCATTTAGGCTAAATACTAAACAGAGGCGGTGCCAGATGAATGAGCACCCGGTGGAGCATCCAAAAAACCTACTAGAATCCCAATAAGTATCACAATATAGGAACCGGATAACTTATCGGATGGTCGAGCATCCGCTCATCCCTCCAGTTGTATCTACTTAGAAAATACTCTAAGTATTAACCAGTTGATTGTATCGGAGGAACCCTCTACCGGTTCAATCCTTTGGTTTAGTCTATTTCAACCAGTTTGCCTAGTAATGAATAGGGAGGCCACCCGTTGGGTTCCCTACTTGCACTGGGACCCATGTATGGACAGGTAAGACCTGTCTAGGTTAGTTAAAAGCTATGCAACCAATCTAATGAAGACTTACGTGTTTAAATAGGTATTTGACTTGGGTGATTGTGAAGCCTTTTGTTTGGCTTTGGATTACTACTGCACTTCTTGTGCAATCAAGTGAGGGGTCTAGTCCGTAGACGTAGAACATTCTTAATAGCATATTTATTTTACTGGTAACATGCTTAGGTTGTTATTTAATTGTATGCTTTCCATTATTTGCTATGTATGAGTATGCATTGCATTATAACAACTATGAATGTTTGTTTGATTGTTTAGGTATGGTGGACGTGTGACTTATGGGAGCACAATAAATGGGGCCACATTGTTGATGTTAGGCTCTAGCTAGAGCATGATAATCCATGGGAGTGGAGCCAAGATTCATCGTTAGGGCACAACCTTTATTTATAAATATATGCAACCATGTATGATGGCTTATGTGACGCATATGAGTGCGGGTGCACAGGTCATGTTGGATTGCAACCATGTATGATGGTGCATCGGAGTGCAGACACATGGATCACGTTGGAATGTGAACACGCTAGTGGGAGACACGATGATCCATGGGAGTGGAGCCAGGGTTTTGTACTATTAGATAGTGCGATGGTTATGTCGACATGTTAGTGGAGGCACAGTGATCCATGGGATTGGTGATCCGGGGGTTTCTGTTGGGGGACAGCCAAAGTGAAACTAATGAACATAATAGACATAGGTGGTGCCACTCCCTGTTTTCCTACATCCTTCTAGTAGGGATAAAGATACTGGCATAGCTTCACACTTTCAAAGGTTGGGTGACCCTAAAGGGAGTCAATGACGTATGGGTGTACGATAGCTGACATATATGGGGTCTATAGTGGGAGGCAACAAACCCTGTAAGGATGGGTGTCCGAAGTGGGGGAGTTTGCTTGTAAAAGCCATTTAACGGCCTGGAGTCATGTTTCAACTTTTATTTTTGCCCAAGATGTAGTAACACAAACCTGAGACCTAATATAAAATGAATTGCATTTCATATCATTTGATGTTGTATGTTGCACGCATGTGATATTAGATTACTCAATGAGCTGGGATGTGAGCTCACCCTTGTGTCGACACTTTTTTTTTTCAGATTCTTCTGCAGGTGACTTTTTTATTTGTTGAGTTTATAGAGTCCCCTCCTGCTAGCATGGTTGTTGGTACCAATGACGTAGGTGGAGAGCACGGCGAGGACTACATCTACAGTGACTATGTCTACGCATGACGTAACCCTACCCTTACTTTTCCCCTTCCCTGATACATTATGGATTTTATGATTCTTTTTGTTGATAGATGAAGATATCTATCAAGAACAATGTAACAGATTTATTCTTTTGTTTTTGGCTATATGTATATGGATATGGTAGTATTTTGTGGAAAGAAATGGTTTGTAATGGATAATATGATACATAGTATGGGATATGATATCATTAGTTGCATATGTCAGTATTTAATGCTTCCGCTACATTATTATTGCTTCTTAATTATTGTGGTTATTGCATGCGTAGACTGTAGAATTTAATTTGTAATCATTGTGGTTAGCGATCTTGGATGTATTCGGGTGCCACAAGGGTTAACCCGAATATTACGCCCCATTATCCACAGGGCTATGACATAGGGCAACATGGAACATGAGCCCAGTGACTTAAAAGCTCGACTCCAAAGAATGGAAGAAGGATGGGCCAACCCAACACGCCATATGTATAACACGGAGAGTGCACTCTCCAAGTGCGTTGATGGAAATTAAATGTGTAACCGCAAGTGCATGGTATCGTGCAGTAACGGATCGATCTCAGGGAGGAATCGCTATTATCCTAACTCAAATAAGACAAAGCATACCAAAGGGATTTGAATGAATTAATCACCCTAATCACTTCAAATAAAAATTAATCAAGCAATAAAAACAATAATAACCGATTCCTAAAAGCAAGAAGAATTATGAAACTACTATTGTAAGACCCGTATCGAACTAACCGGTCTTACCACCTTGTACCAGGTCTACCTATCATGGTCGAGCCAAGTGGACTAAGTGCGTGAAGAAATCACAAGACCAAGTATGAGTCTAACCCAAAAACAGTAAATGTGAGGGTAGGGTCGCATGCCTAAACAAGTAGGGTCGACCCCACCTCAACAGAAGTCCAACCCATGACTTTTTAGTCGTAGGGTCGGATGACTAAGAAGTGTAGGGTCGACGGATCCTGCGACCCTACGTCTGACCCTACAATGACAGACAGAAATCAGAAATTAGGAAACTTTCTTAATTCCAAGGGGATCTTTCCTAAACTCATTGGGACTTATTATGGAGGGTTTCTCTCTATAAATAGGACGTCTCTTAGCCTCTTTCACTCCTTTTAGAACCCTAATTGAAAGTGAGAGAAAGAGAAAGAGAAGGAAAAGAAGAAGAGAAGGAAAATTGAAGAAAAGACAAAGGAAGAGGAGGAAGTTCAGAGAAACCTTTGAATCTCAGCCAACTTCAGGTATGAACCTAATTCCCTTCATAAATTAAGAGTCTAGAATAGATTATGAAGAAGTTAGGATTAAGAGAAACGCAAATCATCCATCCATGGACGACTTCCAAAAGAATCCATAGAAGTAATCATCATGGGCAATGGAAAGTGTGTAAAAATCATAGTTTGAGTCATAGAACAATCATAGAATGGACCATGAAAGTAAGCCAAAGGATCCAAACGTGAAGGAATGGACTTTAGAATGAAAGGTCGACTCAGGATACGTGTGGTCGCATGTAGGGTCGAATGATATCCGACCCTACAAGACCACAGGATTGACCACATGTCCTCGGGAAGTCCCAGGGAGGGTGTGGTCGCACGTAGGGTCGAATGATATCCGACCCCACATTCAGCCCTACCGACCCTACACCCTAGGGTCGCAGAAAACTGCTACCCTAGGTGCTACCCTACCTGTGACCCTACGATTTAGGTTAGTCTAAATTTATTAGAATTAATTCTAATTAAAATCTATCGACTTGTTAGGCATTTTTACTGATTTAAAAGTGATTCATAAAGCTCGAACGAGGATCTACACTCAATCAAAGGTGAGGGAACAAAACCTAAACTAATTGGTTAATAATAAATTGTTTTTATTTATTGAGTCCAATGGCATGACTAATTCTATGCGTGTATGCGTGTAATGTGCATTTAACATGTCATCCAATATTCTTGCTGTAAGACCCGCACGCCACGAACCCAGTCTAACCTTACATTTCGTATTGTGACCAATCTACATATCATGGTCGAGTCAAGTGGACCAAGTGTGTGAAGAAACCCAATACCCAATATGAAATTTTACTCAAAAACAGTCAAAATGAGGGTAGGGTCGCATGCCTAAATAGGTAGGGTCGACCCCCACCTCAAAAGAAGTCCAACCCATGACTTTTTGGTCATGGGATCGCAGGGGTCTCGGATTGTCCGACCCCCTCATCGACCCCCTAGCATCGACCCTAGCAAAACAGCAAAAACAGCACGAACCGAAAATTAGGAAACTTTCCTAATTTCAATTGGGACCTTTCCTAAACTCAATGGGACTTATTTTGGGAGGTTTTCCTCTATAAATAGGAAGTCCCTAAGCCTCTTTCACTCCTTTTAGAACCCTAATTGAAAGTGAGAGAAAGAGAAGAGAAGGAAGAGAAGAAGAGAAGGAAAACTTGAAAAAAAGGCTAAGGAAGAAGAAGAAGCTCAGAGAAATCATTGAAACTCAGACTACAGAAGGTATGAACCTCAATCCCTATCTGAATTGAAAGCTTAGAATAGATTATGATGAAGTTAGGTTAGGAGAAACCCTAATACCATCCACCCGTGGATGAATTCCAACTGAAATCATGGAAAACTATGAAAAGTGAGTAACTTGGAGTTTTGAGCCATAGAATAATCATAGAATGGACTATAAAAGTAAGCCAAATGACCCAAACATGAAAGAATGGACTGTAGGATGAAAAGGTCGACTCAAACCACGTGCGGTCGCATGTAGGGTCGATTGAGAATCGACCCTACCAGACCATAGGATCGACCCCAGCTTTCAGAAAGTCCAGGGAAGCTATGGTCACACCTAGGGTCGATGGAACATCCGACCCTAGCATCGACCCTACACCCTGGGGTCGCAGAAAACTGCTACCCTACCTGCGACACGTCCTGTGAGCCTAACATAACAGCAAGCCTGAAATTTTCGAAATGAATTCTAATTAAAATCTATCAATTTGTTAGGTTTTCCTATTGATATAAAGGTGATTTTTAGAGCTTGAAAGAGGATTTACACTCAAGCAAAGATGAGGGAACAAGACCTAAACTAATTGGCTAATAATAAACTGTTTTTATTTCTTGAGTCCAATGCCATGACTGATTCTATGCGTGTTTGCCTATAATGTGCATTCAACATGTCATCCAATATTCCTGCTATTAATGTTCATGCATATTTAATTCTATTTTATTTATAACATGATGATGATGATGATGCTAGGAATAAGCATGTGAATGTATGTGTGTGGTTAGTGTGCTTGATGCGAGTGGAGCATCAGGGGGAGGACGTGACATTGTGGTTCAGCCTGGTCACCAGACTCTAGCTCTATCTCTACTCAAGTCTTGTCCACTGACATCGTCGTATCGCCATTACCTTAGCAGAACTATTACGTCGTAGGGTATCAGGGGAGGTGGTCTCGGACCGTGTAGTCTTCGACTCTGCCGGGGGGCCTTAGCTCTATCTCTATGGACGTATTGAGGGATGCTGGGGTGAGGCCTTGGGTACACTGTTTGACATTAGGATTGGTTAGTTGCGAGCCCAGTTTGCAAGTCCTCGCCAGCAAGGGCTTACGTGTTGGTATGGGTAGAGTATTAGAGGAAGTGTGATGCGGTGTGGTCCTAAGCACTTTAGCTCTATCTCTATTCCATAGTGGGTGCATGTAGGACGACAATAAACATTAACCTTTGGGCGGCTTCACACACTCATGTATAGAGGTGAGGCGGCCGTCGAACCTTTCTATAACACATTACAAACTTATATACCAGACTACAGATATGAATTGAATGCATGCATATGTTTGTTGCATTGTTTTGTTTTCTCACTGAGCTCAAGTTGGAGAGTTGACCCTTGCGCGCGTAATTCTTTTAGTTTCTGATGTAGCAGGTATTATGATTGAAGATTATGTCGACACGCTAACATATGAACAGGTGGCGGCTATGATGAGCAAGCTGTGGAGGACGAACATGGTTTGTTAAGCTAGCGTTTCAACTATGGATACGCTTAGTGTTTAATTTTCTTATTTGAATATTGTAATATGTATTAAATTATGTTTTGGTTACTTGGAGATAAATGGAATCTTAATTATTTATCATGACTAGACCTCAGTTCATTATTTGTAAGACTTCCGCTATTTACTTTATTACCTCCGATTAATGTGGAATGTGTTTTGGTTTAACAAAAATTGGGATAGCCTATTCGAGATCCTGGTTGAACCATTGGTTTATTAACGGTTTATCACACCGTTCTGAATGGTGCGGAATTGGGGTGTGACAACTTGGTATCAGAGCTCTTAGGCCTTCCCATGAAACCTGAATACTTCCACTGGAGTTCATGAACTGAGTTAGGATAATTAAAAGCTTTAATACAAACCCACATAAGCACCTGTGTTGGTTGAGACAGAACTTAAACAAGACAATAATGTACATATAAAAGGTGAAACCATATACACTCAAACAGAAAGAGAAGACCAAAATTTATCCTGATAGACAAATAATATAGGGTATTATCTATAAGTCGGGTAGTTACCTAAGTATACAAAAGATATAGTCCAGTAGCAAGAATGGAGCATCTGTAAAGCAGAGAAATTGAAATATCGAGTTGGTACTCACAAGATGCGAAACTCGATGTATGACAGAGAAAGAAGGAAAATGGCTAGTAACGCCTAAGTCCCTGCAATGGTAAAGGGAAAAATCTTAGGCTGAATGCAACAGAGATAAGAGAACAATGGGCATAGACAAAAAATGAGAGTAACTATAAAAGAAGATAAAGCTATACTCATGGGCGATGTGGAGACTCAGAGTGAGATTCGCCATACGCCGATCCATTGCCCACTGAGCATTAAGAAGATGTTGCAACTCGACCCCACCACTATCTGGGTCGAGAACGGGTAGTGAAAACTCATATGAGCATATGCTAAATAATGATAATCAGATTAGAACAAATCGAAGGAGGTAAACAACCAGGCCACTCTAGCCAATGTATCTTGGCCACGGTTGTAATAAATTTAGCCTGACAAAATACAAGAGCAATAACAGATGAGACCGACTATGCAAGTTGCTATGTGAATCACTATCCAAGTTGCCAATGCTATATCAACACCTCCGGATCAAACCAAGTACGGTAACGATTGGTAGCGACACTGTACCCCCAGCACCTGTTACCTATAACACAGTGCCTACCATACAACAAGTCCCAATAATGCACACCCCAGTGCAGAAGCTTGGTGCATAACAAGCAGTGTATCAAGGTGGTTACCCTTATCAGCCACCGATGTATGGGATAGCTGCATCATGACAGAATGATCCAACAAAGATTAAGGAATATTTTCTGAAGATGAAACCTCAAACGTTTTCAGCAAAGGATTAAATCCATGTGGCCATATAACTAGATATGTTTATATAGGATGCTGTGCATTATTGATTTACTCTTATGATTATAGAGGATGCACATACCAAATTTTAAATTGTCGTGTCTTGACAGGATACCTTCTTGATTTAACCTGTCAATTGGAGTTATAGATATTGTTTCTTTAGTATTAATCCTGATTATACCAAACTGAGCTACTCTCATGATCGACAACATGAACAGAGATATGAACTGAATGAACAGTTAAATGTTTAATCATGTTGAGCGTACATCTTCTGATTTATACCTGATTTATTGATGTACCAAAACTTTCTCCAGATTTACTCCTGTAGTGCCTTGACCAATGGCATTATATACTCAATAGAACCTGTAACCATGAGGTTAAGAGTTGTAAAACCTCTATTTCCATGTATTTGGACCACCGTGCAACTTAACGACCTTTTTATGTCGGTTGGATTACCACAGATTTACTCCTGATCCTTTAAACTGAAGTTCATTAGATAAAGCAAGTGTTTGTCATTATGCTAAATTGAAATAAGGAAATGAATTGCTTTTGGATAAACATTTTGATTCTTACATTTCTCGACATCCATTAATAAGATGTTTAGTGAATAAGAAATTATGGGAAGTAAGATGATTAAATTTAGATTAGATTCTATAGCCAAGGAACCTCAGATGAAGAAATGGAGGATCTATTTCGAGATTGCTGAATAGATGGATATGGTCATAAAAGAGTGCATGAGCAAAAGTAAAAACTATCAAGAGTAACTAGGAAAGAGTAGATAGCACTCAAGTAAAGTTAAAGATGGCTATATCGGTATGAATTTTGACAAGGCAGAAGATTCCTAAAGGCAAATCTAAGAGTAGATACAAGGATAAAGTCAAAAAAATCATGGCATTGATAGTATTCAGATTAGTACAAGTAATACTGAGTTACGCCCAATGTTAAATAAAATGATTAAGTCAAGACCAAGACAGTTTGGCAGAATTAATGAAATTTGAGCATATACCCTAATGCTTAGACTTGGTATATGTAATGAGTAAATAGTTAGAAGATGCTTTTCGAGATATATAATAGAATGATAAAAGGAGGTGTAAGCTAATGAGCTTTTTGGGATATATGAGATTTAAGCATTAGTCTTTGAAAAACTAAGAGATGAAGGAACTACACAAGCTCTTAAGACCTTATACCAGATTTTGCTAGTTTAAGCCCTTTTGGACTAGATGTTGTATTGGATGAGTGTTATTAACAATGTTCGAATCATATGGATGGAGAGAATTTGGATGCAACCTAAATCGACTTGAGATGATAGACTTTGACGTCATCTTAGGAATAGACTGGTTGTTTCAACACTCTACAAAGTTGTTATGTACATATAAGAGATTATCATTCAAGAATAAAGACGGCATATAATTTAGTATTATTGGAAGTATGTTGCCTAAGAAAAGAAAGCTGATCCTCTCTATGCTAAAGGCAAAGAGATGCTTTGAAGAGAAAGAAGTTGGATATATGGTATCTGTGGTATACGTTCCCAAAGAAGCTCCACAGATTGAAGATATTGATGTGATGCATAAATTTCCTGATGTGTTTCCAGGAGACTTACCTGGGTTATCATCTGATCATACGACCGAGTTCGTCATCGACTTGTTACCAAGGACGATACTTGTGTCAAAGACACCTATAGAGTAGTTCCTATGTAGTTGAAGGAACTGAGACTCAACTACAAGAGTTATTAGACTAAGGTCCTAATAGGCTAAGTATTGCATCACGGGGAGCACCAATTCTTGAAGAAGAAGGACGGTAATGCCAGATTATGTATAGACTACCAAGAATCGAACAAGCTCATGATCAAGAATCGATATCTATCACCTCGGATCGATGACTTGTTTAAACAGTTGCAAAGAGCAAAGGTAATTTCTAAGATTGATCTTCGGTCAAGATATCAACAGCTGAAGAATTCAGACAACGATATTCTGAAAATAGTTTTTAGAATCGAGATCGAACATTATGAGTTCTCGATTATAACGTTTGGATTAACCAATTCCCTTACATCTTTTATGGAACTGATGAATTGGGTATTTCATGACATGTTGGACATGTTGGTCATAGTTTTCATAGATGATATTTTGGTTTATTCCAAGAATGCAGCAACTCATTCAATGGATCTTGGAACAGCTTCACAACAGCTGAGAAGGGAAAAACTTTATGCCAAGTCCAAGAAATATGAGACCTAATTAAACAAAGTGATCTTCTTAGATCACGTAGCATCATAAAAAGGGATTAAAGTGGACCCTATTAAGATAGAAGTAATCTTATGGTGAGAAACACCTAAAGAATATTGCGAAGATCAAAAGTTTCTTGGATTTAGCTGGTTATTACAGACGATTTGTAGAGGACCACTCTAAGATCGCAAAACCTCTTACCAAGCTAACCAGGAAAGGAGAGGAGTTTAATTGGACTGACAAGTGTGAAATTTTTTTCCAAACTCCAAAAATAAGGTTGATATCAGCTTCCATCATGATCGTTCCGGTACTAGGGAAACCTTTTACCCTATACATTGAAACTTTCGGATTGGATCTAGGATGCGGGTTGATGCAAGGTAAATAAGTGATTGTATATGCTTCAAGAAAACTGAAGGAGCATGAGAAGAGTTACCCTACTCATGACTTGGAAGTACCGGTGATGAGTTATGCAATCAAGACTTTGAGACATTACCTATATAGAGAAGAATTTCAAATTAAATCGAATTACAAGAATTTTATTTATCTCTTCATTAGAACGAGTTGAACATAAAGATAAAAAAATGGTTGGAATTGCTCAAGGATTAAGCCTGTGATATACAGTGTCATCCGAGCAAGGCTAAGGTAGTAGCTAAGGCCTTAAGCAAAAATGGAATTATGAAGTCCGAGGAAGGAACTAGTATATATGTTGTCTTATGTTTCACAGCAAAAAATTCAGATTGAAAGGAGAGTAACATATAATAGAAACTCGTGATGATCTAATTGAGCGAGAATTTATGGATGAACTTATGGAGCAATAGTTCGTCAGCTGCGCTTCTGGCATTAAAGATCATCTCTGAATTGATGGATGAAGTAAAAGTAGCAATTTGTTAGATCTGTATATAAGAACGGTGTAAGCAGAATTAGAGAAAGGAAAACCTAACCCTGATTTAGTTTGGATGCGGAGACGGTACTCAGATGCAGAGGAAGATTCTGAAGACCTGAAGTGAAAAATGCTGATCATAAGATATAAGATAATGTTAAAAGCCCATTCTATTCCGTATTGGATACATTCTATAAGTATAATATATACCAAAACATGAAGAGATTATTTTGGTAGAAGGGAATGGAAGTAGTTATGGCCAAATGCATGTTTCAGTGTCTGAATTATCAGCAAGTAAAGGCTGAAAGACAAAGACCAACATGGCTTACCATAACCACTACCGGAGCCAGTCTGGAAGTGGAACTGCAGTACAATGAACTATGTCAATGATTTGGCACTGACTCCCAGATCGATTGACGCAGTTTGGGTGATTGTTGATTGTCTTATGAAGATAGCTCATTCCATTGCTATACCACCTCGGTATGCTTTGGAGCGGCTAACTAGGCTCTATGTGGATTGAATTTGCTACCAAGCTACTATGTAGATGTCACCTATAAAGCATGGTACGGTAGAAATGTCAAATTCTTTTGTTTTGGAATAAAGTTGGTAAATAAGGAATGGTAAGACCTAAGTCTATTGTCAAAAGTTGTCGAGTGGCAAACAAGATCAAAGAAAAGGGTCAAGATAGCTCAAGTTTGTCAAGAGAGACACCAAGACCTTGAGTTCGCCATAAGTGATAAAGTGTTCTTGAAGATATCACTTATGCACGGATTAAAACAATTCAACGAGAAGGGAAAGTTGTATCCGATATATGTTTTGGACCTCATAAAATTTGGAGGGACATAGAAAAGTTGTATATCAAATAGCGTTACCGCTGTCCATGTCTAGTGCGCATGACGTATTTCGCGTATCTCTATTGAAGGAGTATGTTGGAGATCCATATCAAAGGTATTGACCACTGATCCACTGGATTAGATAGAAGATTTAACTATTGAAGTGGTACCAGCCTAGTTCACTAGTTGAAAGGTACAACATCTCAAAAACTGGGATAATTATTATATAAAGTTAATCTGGCGAGGACAAGACGTAGAGAAGATTACATGGGAGGAAGAAGATGTAATGTGGAAATAGAATTCCCACCTATTGACTCCGAAGTAAATTCAAATTTGGAGGACAAAATTTATTTTAAGGAGGGGGAGTTGTAAGATCCGTACATTCAAATTTCGAGGATGAAATTTCTTTTAAGGGTGGTGGAGTTGTAAGACCCGCACGCCACAAACCCGGTCTAACCTTACATTTCATGTCGTGACCAGTCTACATATCATGGTCGAGCCAAGTGGACCAAGTGTGTGAAGAAACCCAATACCCAATATGAAATTTTACTCAAAAACAATCAAAATGAGGGTAGGGTCGCATGCCTAAACAGGTAGGGTCGACCCCCACCTCAAAAGAAGTCCAACCCATGACTTTTTGGTTGTGCGGTCGCAGGGGTCTCGGTTTGTCCGACCCCCTCATCGACCCCCTAGCATCGACCCTAGGAAAACAACAAAAATAGCACGAATCGAAAATTAGAAAACTTTCCTAATTTCAATTAGGACCTTTCCTAAACTCAATGAGACTTATTTTGGGAGGTTTTCCTCTATAAATAGGACGTCCCTAAGCCTCTTTTACTCATTTTAGAACCCTAATTGAAAGTGAGAGAAAGAGAAGAGATGGAAGAGAAGAAGAGAAGGAAAACTTGAAGAAAAGGCTAAGGAAGAAGAAGAAGCTCAGAAAAATCTTTGAAACACAGACTACAGAAGGTATGAACCTCAATCCCTATCTGAATTGAAAGCTTAGAATAGATTATGATGAAGTTAGGTTATGAGAAAGCCTAATACAATCCACCCATGGATGAATTCCAATGGAAATCATGGAAAACTATGAAAAGTGAGTAACTTGGAGTTTTGAGCCATAGAACAATCATAGAATGGACTATAAAAGTAAGCCAAAGGACCCAAACATGAAAAATTAGACTGTAGGATGAAAAGGTCGACTCAAACCACGTGCGGTCGCACGTACGGTCGATTGGGAATCAACCCTACCAAACCACAGGATCGACCCCCAGCTTTCGGGAAGTCCGGGGAAGCTGTGGTCGCACCTAGGGTCGATGGAACATCCGACCCTAGCATCGACCCTACACCCTGGGGTCGCAGAAAACTGCTACCCTACCTGCGACCCGTCCTGCGACCCTAGCTTAACAGCAAGCCTAAAATTATCGGAATAAATTCTAATTAAAATCTATCGATTTGTTAGGTTTTCCTATTGATATAAAGGCGATTTTTAGAGCTTGAAAGAGGATTTACACTCAAGCAAAGGTGAGGGAACAAGACCTAAACTAATTAGCTAATAATAAACTATTTTTATTTCTTGAGTCCAATGCCATGACTGATTCTATGCTTGTATGCTTGTAATGTGCATTCAACATGTCATCCAATATTCCTGCTATTAATGTTCATGCATATTTAATTCTATTTTATTTATAACATGATGATGATGATGATGCTAGGAATATGCATGTGAATGTATGTGTGTGGTTAGTGTGCTTGATGCCAGTGGAGCATCAGGGGGAGGATGTGACATTGTGGTTCAGCCTGATCACCAGACTCTAGCTCTATCTCTAATCAAGTCTTGTCCACTGACATTGTCGTATCACCATTACCTTAGCAGAACTATTACGTCGTAGGGTAATAGGGGAGGTGGTCTCGGACCGTGTAGTCTTCGACTCTGCCGGGGGGCCTTAGCTCTATCTCTATGGACGTATTGAGGGATGCTGGGGTGAGGCCTTGGGTACACTGTTTGACATTAGGATTGGTTAGTTGCGAGCCCAGTTTGCAAGCCCTCGCCAGCAGGGGCTTACGTGTTGGTATGGGTAGAGTATCAGGGGAAGTGTGATGCGGTGTAGTCCTAAGCACTTTAGCTCTATCTCTATTCTATAGTGGGTGCATGTTGGACGACAATAAATGTTAACCTTTGGGCGGATTCACATACTCGTGTATAGAGGTGAGGCGGCCACCGAACCTTTCTATAGCACATTGCAAACTTATATATCAGACTACAGATATGAATTGAATGTATGCATATGTTTGTTGCATTGTTTTATTTTCTCACTGAGCTCAAGTTGGAGAGCTAACCCTCGCGCGTGCAATTCTTTTAGTTTCTGATGTAGCAGGTATTATGATTGAAGATTATGTCGACACGCTAACATATGAACAGGTGGCGGCTAGGATGAGCAAGCTGTGGAGGACGAACATGGTTCATTAAGCTAGCGTTTCAACTATGGATACGCTTAGTGTTTAATTTTCGTATTTGATATTGTAATATGTATTAAATTATGTTTTAGTTACTTGGAGATAAATGGAATCTTAATTATTTATCATGACTAGACCTCAGTTCATTATTTGTATGACTTTCGCTATTTACTTTATTACCTCTGATTAATGTGGAATGTGTTTTGGTTTAACAAAAATTGGGATAGCCTATTCGAGATCCTGGTTGAACCGTTGATTTATTAACAGTTCATCACACCGTTCTGAATGGTGCGGAATTGGGGTGTGACACCTGCTCTTACTGTTTATGCATATTTAATTCCGTTTATTTATAACATGATGATGATGATGTTGATGATGTTAGGAATAGGCATGTGAATGTTTGTGTGTGGTTGGTGTACTTGATGCGAGTGGGCATCAGGGGAGGTGTTATGCGGTGTTTGATCCTGACACTTTAGCTCTATCACTACTCAAGTCTTGTCCACTGACATCGTCGTATCGCCATTGCCTTAGCAGAACTATTACGTCGTAGGGCATCAGGGAAGGTGGTCTCTGACCGTGTAGTCTCTGACTCTGCCGGGGGGCTTAGCTCTATCTCTATGGACGTATTGAGGGATGCTGGGGTGAGGCCTTGGATACACTGTTTGACATTAGGATTGGTTAGTTGCGAGCCCAATTTGCAAGCCCTCACCAACAGGGGCTTATGTGTTGGTATGGGTAGGGCATCAGGGGAAGTGTTATGCGGTGTTTGATCCGGGCACTTTATCTCTATCTCTATTCCATGGTGGGGTGGATGTGGACGACAATGGTGTTTGATCCATTGGGTGGGCTTACACTGTGAGACCAATGTCAAACTAACCCGGTCTTACCACCTTGAACCAGGTTTACCCATCATGGTCGAGTCAAATGGACCAAGGGCATGAAGGAGATCGAGATCCCAGGTATAAAATCGACCCAAAAACACTTAATTCTAGGAGAGGGTCGCACACCCAACTAAGCAGGGTCGGACCTCCCAAAACAGAAAGTCAGACCCTCAGTTTTGAAGGGAGGGTCGGACATCTTAAGACCCTAGGGTCGACGGGATCATCGACCCTCCCATCGACCCTCGATTTCTGACAAAACTAAAATTAGGAAATTTCTTAATTTTCGGTTGGGATTCTTTCCAAATCTCAATGGGATTATTATAAGACATTCCTAGTCTATTTAAAGGACGTCCCTAAGCCACTTTCACTCCTTTCACAACCCTAATTGAATTGAGAGAAAGAGAGAAGAAGGAAAAGAGGAAGAAAGGAAGCTAGGAAGAAGGCTTAGCAAAAAGGAGAAGAATTTGCAGAGAAAAGTAATCTTCTCAGGTATGGATACTAATTCCATGAGTTTCTACAGACCTTAGGTTAGATATGGTTGAGTGTAGGATTTCGGAGAAACCCAAACCATCCATCCATGGTTAGGTTTTCATGGAAAATCATAGGAGGATGCACGAAAACTATCTAGATGGATTATACATGGTTCTAGACCATGGGATGACTGTTGAATGAATGTTGGAAGTAAGCCATAAGACCCAAACACGAAGAATGGATTTAAAAGTGGAAATTGGACCAGAGTGCACCAAGGGTCGCACCGAGGGTTGATAGGCCATCCGACCCTAGGTGTTTATGACCATCGACCCTCAGCATTCGGGAAGTTCAGAATGGAGGGAGGGTCGATAGACCCATCGACCCTAGCATCGACCCTCAGTTGACAGAATGGTTTTAAATTCCGAATTAATTCTAATTAAATTCTATTGACTTGGTTAGGTTTGCTAGCAATATAATTACGTTATAACGGTGATTCTAAAGCTTGGAAAGGTATCTTTTAGTAAGCTAAGGTGAGGAACCTTAACCCCAAACTAAATTGGTTAATAATAAACTGTTTTCTATTTCTTGAGTCCTATGCCATGTTTGATTCTATGCGAATATGTTTGTAATGTGCATACAGCATGCCATCCAATATTTCTATTACTTGTTCATGCATATTTACTTTATTGTTTATAACATGATGATGATGATGATGATGATAGGAATAGGCATGTGCTTGTATGTGTGTGGTTGATGTACTTGATGCGAGCGAGTATCAGGGGAGGTGTGATGAGAACGTCAATAAACGTTAACCTTTGGCGGGTCTCAGCACTTTAGCTCTATCTCTAACTCAAGTCTTGTGCATTGGCATCGTCGTATCGCCATTACCTTAGCAGAACTATTATGTCGTAGAGTATCGGGAGGTGGTCTCGGTCCTTGTAGTCTCGACTCTACCGGGGGGCCTTAGCTCTATCTCTATGGATGTTCCGAGGGATCTTGGGGAGAGGCCTTGGATACACTTGTTTGTCATTAGGATTGGTTAGTAGCGAGCCCGGTTTGCAAGCCCTCGCTAACGGGGGGCTTACGTGTTGGTATAGCATTATATAGCAATAAACGTTAACCTTTGTTGTATAATGTTATGGTAGGGTGGATGGGGACGACGATAAATGTTAACCTTCGGGCGGGCTTCCACACCCTGTGTATAGAGGCGGTGTCAATAAAAGTTAACCTTTGACCACCCAACCTTTCTATTGCACATTGCAAACCATAAACCAAGACCAAAGATATAAATTGATTTTTTTGCATGCATATGTAATGTTGCATTGTTTTGGCTACTCACTGAGCCGTGTTGTGTGCTCACCCCTCGACGTCGAATATTTTTAGTTGATGATGCAGGTTATACAGTTGAAGATTTTATGAACGCGTCAGCGTATGGGAATGTAGCAGCTATGGAAGTTGGAGCTGAAGACGATACACACGACTCCTCTTGCGAGTGCAACTCGCGTGTATTCGACTAGATATTTTTATTGGTTTCTTTATTGGATTTATAAGACATGTATTTGGTACTTAATTATTTATGTCTCAGTTTGAACACAGAATAATTTGCTATTATTTATGAATACCATTTAGTTCTCAGTTCATTTATTTATAAGACTTCCGCTATTGTGTATTTACTCTGATTATGATGGTGAGTATATGAAGGTTCAGGTAATGCGGGGATAGCCTATTTGAGATCCTGGTTGAACCATTGGTTATTTAGTGGTTCATCACACCATTCTGAAATGCGTGGAATTGGGGTGTGACATACACACCCTGTGTATAGAGGTAAGACGGCCATCGAACCTTTCTATTGCACATTGCAAGCTTATGAACCAGACCAAAGATATGAATTGAATGCATGCATATGTTTGTTGCATTGTTTTGTTTGCTCACTGAGCCATGATGTGTGCTCACCCTTTCGACGTCAAATGTTTTTAGTTAATGATGCAGGTACGACGGTAGAAGATTATATAAATGCTCCTATGTACGGACATGCTGCGGCGATGGACGCTGAAGTTGTGATGGAGTCGCATGATTCGTCATGCGAATGCAACTCATGCGTTTTTTATTAGATTTTGTTTAGATTATACAGAAAATGTAATTGATTATTTTACTTACTTATGTCTTAGTTAAATGAAGGTAATTGGATATTTTATTTATGTTATCACTCTTAGAATTCTCAGTTCATTTAATATATAAGTCTTCTGCTATTGTTTATTTACTCTGATTATGGTTGTGGATGTGTATGATTTAATCAAACGGACACAACCTATTTGAGATCCTGGTTGAACCGTTGGTTTATTAGTGGTTCATCACACCATTTTGAATAGTGCGGAATTGGGGTGTGACAACTATATTAACCATAGAGTAACACAGATCTATTGCATGAAAGGAACAAAATTAAAAATAAAAGAATGTAAGAAAAAATTATCTCGTTGGAAGATTTTTCTATCGTTGTTTGTCGTCTTATTGTCACTCCAAGGCGATGAGCAAATGGTTACAAAGGGAGCCTTCTCCCCTAAATTAAAATAGTAATGAAGTACAACTTATATTGATCTACCCTACTACAGAGTTCTATAACTAAAATTAAAACTTGGAGAAAAAAATAAAATAAATTAAGCAAGAATAACACAACTTGAAAAGAAAAAACTAAAATTCTCGAACTCTCCCATAAATTTTCAAAACTAAAAAAAAAAAACTTACAATAGAATTCTTGGATGATTTTTCTATTGCTGAGTATCACATATAATTTTGGTAACCAAATGCCAACCTTGTAGATTCATTGTATATAGACGATTCTTGAGTAAAAAAGGATCTTGCAATAATTCATTGTATCTTTGGCATCATTATCTCTTCTTGAAAACTTCCATAATCGATTGGAGCTTTCTATTCTTCCATGCCATGCCAATCTCCACATGTGATATCAACTTTGAGAGAGAAAAAAATAACAAACCCCTAAGATATGGCAATCTCCACCTTGTAAATTCGATTCCAAATAAGTAAGGAATATTTCTCAAGAGAATAGAATCTCTTACATGAGATTGGACTCTTTTTTTATTTAGTCCAAGGCTGATCTTATACACGAAATTCATGGCTCTCCTTATAAAATTCGTCCTTATGCATGGTTACTGAGTTGACTAGGTGAGTTAATTGGACATGATCACCAAAAAAATGCATAAAATGGTCTTTTCAAGCTTGAATTACTCCATTCTTTCTCCTACACTATACAAACATAAAAACAACATTAAATACCCGAGAAACATCATAAAAAGAATAAGAGATGCATACTTTATGCCCTAAATTCACACATAAATGTATTCATCCGATTCCCCACATTTGAGCTTTGCTAGTCCAGAGCAAAGAAAAATATAAAAAGATAAAATAAAATAAAATCCTAACATACTTTCGTAGGAATCACGATTGTGCTTAGCACATGCAACAAGATTTTAAACCCCTAGGTCACCCCTAGTAGACGAGTTGTCTCTCGTGAGTGTTTTCAGAGAATAAACACACAAAATTCATATAAAATTTTAAACTTTAACTTTGGTATTGAGGAAAAGGAGTACACACACATCCTATTAGTCAAGACACTCAACTTTGGATCAAGAAAACATAGAAACCCCCACACTTGATCTTTGCTACCTTGTATGATTCAAACACTAAGGTTGCATCTCAATTAGGAAACCTTGTTATATCTTCCAAACATATCGTTCCTTAAGGTGAATCCTTTATAAAATACTAGTAAACAAGACCTAAGATCAGCTTTCAACAATTGTATTTCACATTTTTTTTTCTTTTTTTTATATTTTTTCTTCCTCTCTAAGCTACTCCACTACAGTTGGCTTAAGAAGTGCAGGTGGTTATGCATTCTCATGTTACTATGTGGCTTCACTTTTGGCATATATCTTTAAAGACATTGATGCTAAAGAGTATTTTTTTTAACAAGAGTCATTTCCAAGGAATTTCAATCAAGACACTTCGCTTCCTGAGGCAGAATGCCCTATCAAGTTCCAAGAACAAAAACTCTTATATTATTATTTTTCTAGAACAAAGAGGTCTCAGCTTTATTCAAAGGTTTAAATTACCAACTATAACCATAAAAGATTCATCCCTTCAGGTGAGGTAAGATGTATTTTCTAACTCGATTCCCACCTCAAGATACAATCTAAGTACTATCCTCACATAGGATTTTATTACTTCAAATGTGATAGTGTCCTAGGTCTCTTTCTCCTTCCTCTTTTGTGTCAAAACCATAGAAACAGTGATTGAATTTTCCAAAAACCAAAGTTGAAAAGTTAAAATTTGCAATGAAAGCTCAAAAATCATTTTTTTTCTAATGAAATGTCTACCCTTCCCCCATACTTAAATCATGCGTTGTCCTCAATGTATGCAGAAAAATAAAAGACAAGGATAAGGGGAAGAAAAAACTCTTTGAATCAAGGATCGATGTAAAAAAGCTCATAGAGGTCCATGACCTCTTTAGTGGAATCGTGTGGAAGCTCCAAAAATGGCTTCAGACGCTGGCCGTTCACTTTGTTGGTTGCACCTGTACTTGGATTCTAAATCTCAATTGCACCCGATGAGAAAATATTTTGAACAATATAAGGGCCCTCCTAACGGGATCTAAGTTTACCAGAAAAAAGATACAGACAAAATTATAAAACAAAACCTTATCACCAGGGGTGAAAGACTTCCGAAGGATATGTCGGTCATGGTAAGCCTTGGTCTTGTCTTTATAGATGCGGTTGCCGTAGGCATCATTTCACAATTCGTTCAACTCAGAGAGCTAAAGTCCTCTATGAGTATTAGCATCTGACAAATCAAAATTTAATTTCTTAATGGTCCAGAATGCACGATGTTCTAATTTGACTGGTAAATGACAGGCTTTCCCGTACACCAGACGGTAAGGGGATTGACCAAGAATGGTCTTGAAAGTGGTCTTATAAGCCCACAAAGAATCAACGAGGCGAATGGACCAATCCTTACGAGTCGGATTGACAATCTTTTCCAAAATCTGCTTAATTTTTCGATTGGACACTTCAACTTGTCTACTGGTCTGAGGGTGGTAAGGGGTTGCCAATTTATGGGTAATACCATATTTGTGAACAAGGGCCTCAAATGGTTTGTTGTAGAAGTGTTTCCCCCTATCGCTAATGATAGCTCGGGGGGTACCAAATCGAGAGAATATATTATCCTTTAGGAATTTAATGATTATCTTGTGGTCATTAGTCTTAGTAGCAACAGCTTCTATCTATTGGCTATGTAGTCCACAGCTAAAAGGTATACTCATTCCCAAAAGACTTTAGGGATGGACCCATAAAATCGATGCCCCAAACATCCAAAACCTCAACCACCAGAATTGGGTTGAGTGGCATCATATTTCGCTTAGTAAGGCGGCTTAAAGACTGGCAAGAAGAGCGTGCCTTACAGTAATTAAAGGCATCCTTGAAAAGACTAGGCCAGTAGAATCCAGACTGTAAAACCTTGGCCGTGGTCTTACTTGGCCCAAAGTGGCAACCACACGCCTGATCATGACAGTAAGACAGTACATATTGCTGTTCATGGTCAGGTACACATCTCCTGATAATCTAATTAGGGCAAGTCTTGAACAGATACGGATCATCCCAAAAATAGTACTTGACTTGGGAATGGAATATAATCCTATCCTGGGTGGACCAATGGCAAGGGGTCGCACCCATTACTAAGTAATTTATAGTATCGGCAAACTAAGGTTCACTAGATATTGCAAACAACTGCTCATCTGGAAAAGACTCGTTGACTGGTGAATTGACAGTCAAAGAATTAAGTAGTCGGGATCAGTGGTCAGCAATCAGATTTTCTATTCCTGGTTTATCCCTAATCTCTATGTCAAGGCTCCTGTAAGCTTGGAGCCTTGTCATCATCTTGGATGTGCAGGACCTCCGTTGGCTGTACGTCAGCAGCCTTGTCCACTTGAGCCTCGGGGACTGGGGCAAGAGGTGGTGCTGGGTCCTCCTCGAAGATCTTGAAAGCCTCATCCACTGCATAACATAAAGGAGGTCATTGTCAAGATAAATAAAAGTGAAGGAAGGACATACTCTAAGAGGATTGCTCACCCAAGACTATGTTCTTGAGGTAAGCAGGGTCGGACAGATTATTGAGGGATGGTGATGGGATCTCCCAAATCTTGGCCAGGAAGCATACAGGATCCGGGCCCTGCAAGGGCACTGTGTTGACTATGGAGGTGTTGACTATGGCTCAGTGGTTACATGGCCAATAATCTCTAGGTAATGATTCCCAGGAAACGAAGAAAAAATTATGCTTCGAGAAATGGTAGGAAAACATATTGTTGGGGGACTCGAATATACTATCTCCATCCAATACTAGAAATAGTACCAACCTTTACCGGCGGTTTGCTTGGCAGAAACAAGTTAAAAAATGTACTTGAATACGAACACTTCGGGGATCAGCCCACTCATTTCAGAGCGAGCCTGGAAAGCTATTATTTTGCGCCACTCGTTTGGGGTGATCTGTGCTAGAGCCACTCCATAGTTCTCTCGTAGTTCTAATAAAAAGCTGGTTAGGGGGAGACGAAAGCCAAACTGGAACATCTCCCCGTACATGGCAATGTCCTCGTGATAAAGAGTGCATATCCAATCATCCGCCTTAGCCAATAGAAAGGCATAAGCATGGTTTATTCTATATACCTGCCTAAAGGACTTAAAATCTGCCTGGGTCAATCTACTCTCATGTTCAATCACTGTGAACGACAACGCCACAGGAACCTTGGAAGACTTTCATCTACTTTGAGCCTCTTTCTTCCTACCGTGTTTGGCCATATGGACATCATGTTCATAGCATTTTCTAGTTACCAGAACCATCAGGGGGGAGTTACACCCCTGTGAGGGGCAGGGGCACTCCCTTGGCAAGCAAGAGCAGAAGTTGAAAGTTGGCCAGCACCTTTAGTAGCAACCAACTCAGTACCAGAGGAAGGGTTCTCAGAAGTTTGGCCACCACTTGTAGCATTAGGAAACTCAGCGGGAACATTCCCGGGGTCACTAGACTCACCTCTATGGCTAGACTTATTAACCCTAGAACATGTCAACGAACTTACTTGAGAAGAAGAACGAAGATGACGAAGGTTGAAGAAGAAGCAAAGAAACTCGAGCTTTCAAACGCGTTGTAGAGGAGACAAGCAGAGAAAGGAGAAGAAGAGGAAGGTTGGGGTTTATATAACCCCCGATTCCAAAGCTAAAAATTAAAAATAGGTTCGGATCCTAACCTGACACCAAGCCTAGCTCATTATGGCTTATGGCAACCTATAAGGCCGACTTTTGAAGCGTCGAAGGAGGAAAAAACCTTTTGCGGGGACAGGTGTCAATTCCCCGCTCGTCTAGGATCTCCCACATTTAATGCGGCATCTCGATATGGTGTTACTCTCGGAGATGTAAAGTGATGGGAAGGACCCATCGAATCATTGAAAGCTTTATGAAACTCAACGTATGCGGAGTTCGAGCTCAACAATAACTACACTATGCAGAAAAATGGCGTATGCCTCGTTTCAGCATTGGATAAGACTAAAAGGTTACTTTCCCCCTTATTTGGGCTGACTGATATTACTCTTCCAACTTTTTCAAGCCTATAAGAACAAGGGGCATCTGATATGGGGATATTATATCCCCCCAACAACTTTGAGCACGTGTACGCCCAAAATGATCTCTGATGAGGCTCTCTGAGGCATATATCAGGGAAGTGGTCATCAAAAGTCTCTCCGAGGCATACGTCGAAAGCAAGACCCTAACCCTTGGACATCAATCTGTATAAGGCCAACCTCGGAAGAACGTTTGTCCCCGAGGTTAATCACCGAAGCTCCATTGACGCCCACCACCATAGGAAAATTGCTGCGCCTTGGACACTTCAGATGAACATGTCCTACATTAAGCCAGACATGTGAAAGTACGCAATAATCAATGGTCATTTCAATTTGGGATTGGTCCAGAATTATACACGTTCGCCATGCGCATAAAATGCGAACCATGAGCGTTAAATGCGCATTATGTCCATCTGTCAACGTGATTAGAGGGAAATCCTTCTCTCATGCCCTGTGTGGGATCAGTGAGGCCATCAGAACGATGGCCCATACTTGCCACCTCGATAAATGCCTACCAACCATCACTCCAACCAAGGTGAACGTGCAAGCTGTTCTGAGCTAGACACGTAGACGGCGATCTAGACACGTATACAATCACATCAAGGTATAGTCCCCGACTATAAATAGAAGGAAAAGAGGAGAAAGTAGGACTTTTTTTGGAATTTTGAAAACTCATTCTCATTCTCACTCTCTCCCAATGTTCGAACAGGCAACTACGTGAACCCCTTCTTAGAAAAAAAGAATAGCCACCTTCATGATTGTTCCATACTGCTTGTTTCACCGGATTAACTTAGGCATCGGAGTAGTCCCGGGGCATTTAAGCCTGACCATTTCATAGTGTCCTTCCCTCTTTCTGTGCAGCTTTTCCAGTGAGTTCAAGACTATCCCGTTCGGTGCGACAACATTATTCATGGGAGGTGGTCTTATGAATACATTTTGCTTGAGGGAAGCAGAAGGTGTTGTGGTTCGTAATTGCTTTATAAAGGGTTATGAGGAAGAAAACAAAGAGATTATGCTTTCTCAAATTTTGTTTTTTCATTTATCAATACCTACAATCTAATCTTATAACTATTTTAAGGATCCATTTTGGGGGCTGTATTGTAAAAAGTGTCATCTTACTGGTAGCAAGTGAGTTTTGTCAAATTCCAAGTTTGATAATCTTGATGGTCTTTTTCTCCATATTCTAAAAAGGTTGTATCATTATTTTAAAATAAAAAATTTAGAAGTGTTAAAATATTCTCATTCTCCATGTTATTGGCTATGTAACTTTTGCTTTTATGCGATGTACTGTTGTTTATACCTAATCTCTCCTATCAGATATAGAGTCAGCCAATTCCATTTGAACTCCTGTCTATAGATTGTGATAACAACCAAGTTGGTGTTTGTTCAAGTTGTCAACTAGTTGGAGCTATGAGAGAAGGGTTTTTTATTATTTAATATCTCTCTCTCTAGGTTTATCTTTTATCTATTAGGGTCTAAAGGCCTGAGATTAGGGTAGAAGAAAAAGAAGTACAATGAGGTCTTTGGTAATTGGGTTACTTGCAAGACCCGCACTCTACTAATCGGGTTTAATCATATCGTGCCAGGTCTTTCCATCGTTAGGCTCGGGTGAACTAACCGGATCGACTGTATGAAGAAACCAGAAGGCTAGATGAGTAAATTAACCCAAAAATAGTGTCCTTTGGTTGTGTGGCCAACTGACAGCCATTGTATGGTCGACTACTCATTCAGAAAGTGAGGTAAGTCAATTTTAACTGAGTGGAAGCACAAACTGCCTTATGTGGTCGGCGGGTTCTGTGACCACATAATCGACCACACAAACTCAGAACCTATTTCAAGATTTAAAAACTTTCCAAAATTAAGGAATCTCTTTCCTAGTTGAGAGAGGACTCTATATGGAGGTTTTTTCTCTATATAAAGGATGTCCCTTAGTCTCTCTCACTCTTTTCTAACCAAATTCTAAACCCTAAACCTAAGAGAAAAAGGAAAGGAGAAAGAGAAGAAAAGGAGAAGGACGGTTGGAGAAGAGAAATTGCCGAAGAAGTTGCTATCCCTCTCTGCAGCAAGGGACAAAGTTAAGGAATCTATTCCTACATATGTAGGATTAATTGGGATTGATCTCTCATCAATGAGTTGAAGAGATGACCCCATTGTTGTGATTGAGATCATACAATCTGAAATTATCTCAAGAGAAATCATGGAAATAGGTTAGGAACGAATTGTTGATGAAAACCCATGAATCAGGCCATAAAATGACCCTAGGAGGTGTTCCAGTAATGAGCTAAGTGTTAGACTGAGAAAGACCTTCGAACACAACCGTACATTGTGTGCTTGCATCAGTGGTCGACCACGGAGTGACCAGTGAGCGACCACAGACTCTCGAAAAGTTTACATAGGGTTGTGTGGTCGCATCAGTGGAAGCATGATGCGCGACCATATAGTCGACCACACAATTTCAGAAAGCCTATTTTGAGGGGCCAAACTCGATGTTAAACTATTGTAATATAATATCATCAAACCTTAATCTAAATTCATGAATTTCCTAGGTTATCTACTAGTTCAAAATAATTTTCGAAGCTTGGAAGAAATTGATACTACGATCTAAGATGAGAAAACAAGACCTAAACTAATTGGATAATAACAAGCTATTGTCTTTCTTTTATTTGTCCAATGCTATGATTGATACCATGCTTGTATAATTGTAATGTGCATCTCACATGTCATCTAATATTACTGCTATTCATGTTCATGTGTGTTTATTTTATTACTTTTACCTTATTATTGATGATGATAAGAACAGGCATGTGTTTGTGAGTGTAGTTGGTGTGCTGTGTGGGGAGAGGTGTGTGATCTCTAAACCATGTATCACATTGACATCGCCATATCACTGTTACTTTAATGGAACTAGTATGTTGTAAGACATCAGGGGGGTGTTTGCGGACCGTGTAGTCTTTGACTCTACCGAGGAGCCCTAGCTCTATCTCTATGAATATATTGAGGGATGCTGGGGTAAGTTCTTGGATACATATGGATGGCATTAGGATTGGTTAGTTGCGAGTCCAGTTTGTAAGCCTTCGCCAGTAGAGGCATAAGTGCTGGTATGGGTAGGGCATCAGGGGAAGTATTGGCACTATGTGATCTGGATACTTTAACTTTATCTCTATTCCATGGTGGATGCATGTGGGATGGCAGTGGTGTTTGATCCATTGGACGGATTCACATACTCATGTATAGAAGTGCGGTGGCCACTAATCCTTTCTATAGCACAGTTGCAAACTTAAACCAGACCAAAGATATTAAATAAATGCATGCATGTGTTTGAACATTGTTTTGTTTGTTCACTAAGCAGTGATGTGTGCTCACCCCTCAACGTCAAATATTTTTTAATTGATGATACAGGTCCTACAGTGAAAGACTATATGGAGGAGTCATCGTACGGACATGTGGCGGCAGTAGATACTCAAGCTAAGGAAGACGAGCACAACTCTTCGTGCTAGTGTTTCCAATGTCTTTATTCTTAGATATTTCTGTTTGGGAGTTATGAGACCTTGTATTAGTGTATTTAGTTGTGTTTTGAGTTGTTTGGAGATAATTAGTTTATTTAATCATTTATCATGTTATACACTCAGTTTAGTATTTATAATGACTTTCATTATTTATTTATTATCTCTGATTACAATTGTGAAAATGTGTATTTGGTTTGAATGGTTGGCACGGCTATTATGAGATCCTGGCTTGAACTGTTGGTTCTTATGATGGTTCATCACACTTCTAGTTTGTCCAGAATCAGGGTGTGACATTACTGTCTGGTATATAATGATGCCTTCTTCAATTATTCTATTTATGGATGAAAAAGGGCCTACTTTGTTGTTGGATTTATATGTTTCAGCAGTTCAAGAGATTATTTTGAATACTAAAAATATGTGTGGATGATCAAGGTCCAAGGATGTGATTATACAACAGATGCAAGTTACATTGGGGCCCTGCTAGTGGTTCCAAAGCTTGATTAATAGTTTCATTTTAGAGGATGAGATGGGACTTCGTTATCAATCCATCATTAGTTCAAGCATGGCAAGCAACCCATTAAACTAGTAGCAATGGTAACAAATAATGGATGACAATTCTAGTGTTACTCACATTCTATAGGAGTATGACTATTAATCTAGTCTCAATTTTTAATTATTGCCCTTTGAATGAAAGTTGTTGTAATACGAAATGGTCTTTACAACCTTGTATAATTGCCTTGCAGGTGAATAATCATAAATGCGGGATGTTTGAATGGGTAGAGAAGATAAGAGAGACCTCTAACCAGGAGACAAGGGAATGATCTCAAGGCACGGGGACCAATACTACAATCGATGAGACAGAGGAATGCTCTCAAGGTACAGGGACCAATACAACAACCCAAGAGATAGATCAAAGCTCACAGAGCCCGGCGTTTAATATGGCAACTGCTAGAACCACTTCCTCGGATTATTTGAAAGGCTACTTAAGAGGAGTACTTAGAGGTCATGAGCGTAATACTAGGTTGTTTGAAGAGCTCCTTGATGCTATCGAGCCATTAGACTTGAAGAATCCTAATGAAAGAATAACTTAGTAATGGGTTGGTTGTAGTTTGTATTTTCATTAATTGTAGTTCGTATGAAATCACCATTGCTTCAAATGTAACTAACTCGAATTGTAACATTGTAAATTTTCCATGTGAAAGTGAATACTACTCTACTATGGGGAAACAACAAGTGGTTTGTATTGTATATAGAAATTTACTTACATTTTCTTTGGTAAAATTTTACGAACTTCTTATTAGTATTAGATTTGTATATATACTTTTAATCTTTCACCAATTTGAGATCGATTTTGAAGTTTATGATAGGTGAATATATATAGTGCAACTGTTTAAAACAAAAGGAAGATTAGAAACACTCACGCACACAGAAATGCAATTCAAAAGGTTGTCTTTCTTCCAAAGATCCAACTATAGCTCCATGGTTCCTTTAGTCATTGCAATCAAAGGTCATGTGTTTGATATTTAATAGACATTCCAAAAAGGATATGTTGTGGGACAAATTAGTTGTTATTGTAACATTGGTATAAGAATTGCTTTACAACTTTTAGAATTGCAATTTCTGTTGGTGCCATAGATGGAGCATATGGGTTGCTTTGCTGTTTTCGATTTATAATATTGCTATGAGTATAATGCCCTCCAATTACCAGCTTATGGATCGGATCGACTGAAGGGATCAGATTGATACCATGCAGCAACCAAGTCAAGCGTATCTTTAATTGCAAAATCATCATTAATACCTAAATATTGCAAGCATTGGATGGAAGTATGACATTGTTAACCACTGTAAACATTGTGAACAGAACATAAGTACATTAACAACCAATATTTTGTCTTATGAACAAGGAAATAACCAAAAGTCGTAGATACATGGAGAATAAAGAACTTTAATCCAGCAAGGGTATCTTTAGGGCCTGTTTGATAAAACTTCTGCTCTGGATTCTGGATTCCAATTTATAATTTGGATTCTACTTCGGGCTACTCTAGGATTATTTGGGAGTAAAAATATGTTTGATAACGCATTTTATGTAATGGATTCCAGAGTATCTTTGGAACAGAAACATGTTTGATAAACACTATCCCCCCAATCGAAGTTTAAAAAAGTGGTGGTGGTGGGTGATGGGAGATGGTTGATGGGTGGTGGTGGTGATGGGAGGTTGTGGTGGTGGGTGATGGTTATGGTTAGTGGGTAGTGGGAGGTGGAAATGGTGGTTGTGGTGGGTGGTAGGTGGTGGCAGTGGTGGCTGGTAGGTAATGGCAGTGATGGTAGGTGGTAGGTGGTAGGTAGTGGTGGTGGTAGTAGTGGTGGCAATTGTCACACCCCAATTTCGCACTATTCAGAATGGTGTGATGAACCGCTAATAAACCAACGGTTCAATCAGGATCTCAAATAGGCTGTGTCCGTTTGCTTAAACCATACACATCCACAACCATAATCAGAGTAAATAAACAATAGCGGAAGACTTATATATTAAATGAACTGAGAATTCTAAGAGTGATAACATAAATAAAATATCCAATTATCTTCATTTGACTAAGACATAAGTAAGAAAAATAATCAATTATATTTTCTGTATAATCTAAACAAAATCTAATAAAAAATGCATGAGTTGCATTCGCATGACGAATCATGCGACTCCATCATAACTTCAGCGTCCATTGCCGCAGCATGTCCGTACATAGGAGCATTTATATAATCTTCTACCGTCGTACCTGCATCATCAACTACAAATATTCGACGTCGAAAGGGTGAGCACACATCATGGCTCAGTGAGCAAACAAAACAATGCAACAAACATATGCATGCATTTAATTCATATCTTTGGTTTGATTCATAAGTTTGCAATGTGCAATAGAAAGGTTCGATGGCCGCCTTACCTCTATACACAGGGTGTGTAAGCCCACCCAACGGATCAAACACCATTGTCGTCCACATCCACCCCACCATTGAATAGAGATAGAGCTAAAGAGCCCGGATCAAACACCGCATAACACTTCCCCTGATGCCCTACCCATATCAACACGTAAGCCCCTGTTGGTGAGGGCTTGCAAACTGGGCTCGCAACTAACCAATCCTAATGTCAAACAGTGTATCCAAGGCCTCACCCCAGCATCCCTCAATACGTCCATAGAGAAAGAGCTAAGGCCCCCCGGCAGAGTCAGAGACTACACGGTTCGAGACCACCTTCCCTGATGCCCTACGACGTAATAGTTCTGCTAAGGTAATGGCGATACGATGATGTCAGTGGACAAGACTTGAGTAGAGATAGAGCTAAAGTGTTCGGATCAAACACCGCATAACACCTCCCCTGATGCCCCACTCGCATCAAGTACACCAACCACACACAAACATTCACATGCCTATTCCTAACATCATCAGCATCATGATGTTATAAATAAACAGAATTAAATATGCATGAACCATAAGAGCAGGAATATTGGATGACATGTTAAATGCACATTACACGCATACACGCATAGAATCAGTCATGGCATTGGACTCAATAAATAAAAATAGTTTATTATTAACCAATTAGTTTAGGTCTTGTTCCCTCACCTTTGATTGAGTGTAGATCCTCGTTCGAGCTTTATGAATCACTTTTAAATCAGTAGAAAGGCCTAACAAGTCGATAGATTTTAATTTGAATTAATTTCAATAAATTTAGACTAACCTAAATCGTAGGGTCGTAGGTAGGGTAGCACCCAGGGTAGCAGTTTTCTGTGACCCTAGGGTGTAGGGTCGGACGTGGGGTCGGATACCATTCGACCCTACGTGCGACCACACCCTCCCTGGGACTTCCCGAGGGCATGTGGTCGATCATGTGGTCTTGTAGGGTCGGATATATCCGACCCTACGTGCGCCCACACATATCCTGAGTCGACCTTTCATTCTAAAGTCCAATCCTTCACGTTTGGATCCTTTGGCTTACTTTCATGGTCCATTCTATGATTGTTCTATGACTCAAATTATGATTTTTACACACTTTCCATTACCTATGATGATTACTTCCATGGATTCCTTTGGAACTCGTCCATGGATGGATGATTTGGGTTTCTCTTAATTCTAACTTCTTCATTATCTATTCTAGACTCTTAATTTATGAAAGGAATTAGGTTCATACCTGAAGTTGGCTGAGATTCAGAGGTTTCTCTAAACTTCCTCCTCTTCCTTAGTCTTTTCTTCAATTTTCCTTCTCTTCTTCTTTTCCTTCTCTTTCTCTTTCTCTCACTTTCAATTAGGATTCTAAAAGGAGTGAAAGAGGCTAAGGGACATCCTATTTATAGAGGAAAACCCTCTATAATGAGTCCCAATGAGTTTAGGAAAGATCCCCTTGGAATTAGGAAAGTTTCCTAATTTCTGGTTTCTGTCTGTCATAGTAGGGTCGGACGTAGGGTCGCAGGATCCGTCGACCCTACACTTCTTAGTCATCCGACCCTACAGCTAAAAAGTCATGGGTTTGACTTCTGTTGAGGTGGGGTCAACCCTACCTGTTTAGGCTTGCGACCCTACCCTCACATTTATTGTTTTTGGGTTAGACTCATACCTGGTCTTGTGATTTCTGTACGCACTTGGTCCACTTGGCTCGACCATGATAGGTAGACCTGGTACAAGGTGGTAAGACCAACTAGTTCAATACGGGTCTTACAACTCCCCCCCTTATTAAAAATTTCGTCCTCGAAATTTACACATATCTTTCGAGTCGAAAAAGTGAGGATATTACTTTTGCATAGCATTCTCTTCTTCCCAGGTGACCTGTTCTATGTCTCGGCTCTTCCAGGTGACCTTAACATAGTATATGTCACGGTTGTGTAGTCGTTGTACCTTTCAGCTTGTGATCTCAGTTGGTGCTACTTTGAATGTCAAATCATCAGTTAAATCTGGTGGATCTGCTATCAAAACATGTGTTGGATCTCTGACATACTTCTTTAATAAGGAGATATGAAATACATCATGCACACTTGACATAGATGGTGGTTGTGCTAACTGATAAGCCATTTTTCCACGTTTAACTAGAATCTCATATGACCCAACATATCTCGGACTTAGTTTTCCCTTCTGTCCGAATCGTTTTAAACCTCGCATAGGAGATACTTTCAAGAATACCTTATCACCTATGGCAAATTCAAGCTCTCAGCGTCGAGTATCTGCGAACTGTTTCTGACGATTCTGAGCCGTTCTAACTCTTTCTTTGATAATGTCGACTACTCGACAAGTCTCTTCAACAAACTCTGGTCCAACGATGCTACGTTCTCCAACTTCATTCCAAAACAAAGGAATTTAACACTTCCTACCATACAATGCTTCATAGGGCGACATCTGTATAGTAGCTTGATAGCTGTTGATATAAGCAAACTCGATCAATGGTAGTTTCTTATCCCATGATCCTTTAAAATCAATTACTCAGGCTCGAAGCATGTCTTCTAAAATCTGAATGGTACGCTCCGACTGTCCGTCTGTCTGAGGATGGAATGCTGTACTGAACTTCAATGTTGTACCCATAGCCTTCTACAATCCTTCCCAAAACTTTGAAGTAAAACGTGGGTCTCTATCGGACACAATGCTTTCAGGCACACCATGTAATCTGACAATGTTATCCACATATAACTTGGCTAACCTCTCCAGAGTATACTGTGGTCGTATAGCTATAAAACGAGCTATCTTAGTCAAACGATCCATAATCACCCAGACCGCGTCAACTACTCGAGGAGTTAATGGTAACCCGATGACGAAGTCCATAGTGATGCAGTTCCATTTCCATGCTGGTTCTGGCAGTGGCTGCAACAATCCTGCAGGTCTTTGCCGTTCAGCCTTCACCCTCTGACAATTTAAGCATTGAGACACGAATTTAGCGACATCTGCTTTCATTCCTCTCTACCAATATAATTTCTTCAAATCATGATACATCTTTGTACTTCCAGGATGTACCGAATAAGCGGTGGTGTGAGCTTCCTTTATTAGTCGGTGTCTAATGTCCAAATTTTTTGTTTCAGGAACACATATTCTTCCTTTGTACTTCAACACATTTTCTTTATCCAAGGTGAACTCAGGAATAGTCCTACCTTTTTCGATGTCTTCTTGTACCGTTCTCAGGTAAGGGTCTGATTTAATAGCGGCTTTTACTTCATCAGTTATAACAGGTACAATCTTCAATGTTGCGAACATATTAGAAAATCGATGAATAAACCCTTGGTTGGTTGATCCACCCGGTGCATCTATCACGAACTGCTCATTACCATAATTGAATACCTTTCCTATAGTACACATTGCTGCAGTCGTGTTAACCTCTCCTTGAGACTTTATCATTGTTTTTCTGCTTAGCGCATCAGCAACTACATTAGCCTTTCCTGGATGATACTGGATATCACAATTATAATCCTTCAATAATTCCAGCCATGTTTTTTGTCGCATGTTCAACTCCTTCTGATTAAATAGATAAGTAAGACTCTTATGATCTGATTTAATCTGAAATTTCTCTCTATACAAATAATGTCTCCATATCTTGACAGCATGTACTACTGTTGCTAATTCCAAGTCATGAGTGGGATAGTTCTTCTCATGTGTCTTCAGTTGTCTTGAGGCATACGTAATTACTTGTTCTCCTTGCATAAGTACACATCCCAAACCCAATCTCGACGCATCAATGTACAAGATAAATGGTTGTCCTAGAATAGGAATAGCCAAGATCGGAGCAGATATCCATCTAGCCTTCAATGTTTGGAAACTTTTCTCACATTTATCAGTCCAAACAAACTTTTCTCCTTTCTTAGTCAAACTGGTGAGAGGTACGGCAATTCTGGAATAGTCTTCCACGAATCGTCGATAATACCCAGCTAGACCTAGGAAACTTCTAATTTCTACAACGCTCTTCGATGCTTCCCACTTCACAATGGCTTCAATCTTGCTAGGATCCACTTTAATTCCTTCAGCGGATACAACATGGCCTAAGAAAACAACCTCATTTAACCAAAACTCACACTTTGTAAATTTGGCGTAAAGCTTCTCTTTCCTTAATCGCTGTAGAGCGGCTCTTAAATTCATGACATGAGTTTCCTTGTCCTTGGAGTAGACCAATATATCATCAATAAACACAATGACTGACGTATCCAACATATCATGGAATACCCGATTCATGAGTTCCATAAAAGTTACGGGTGCGTTAGTCAATCCAAAAGACATGACTAAGAATTCATAATGTCCGTATCTTGTTCTAAATGCTGTCTTTGGAATATCACCATCCTTAATCTTCAACTGATGGTATCCTAACTGAAGATCGATCTTGGAGAACACCTTGGCACCTTGCAACTGATCGAACAAGTCATCGATCCGAGGCAATGGATACCGATTCTTAATTGTCAGCTTATTTAATTTCCAGTAGTCTATACACAGTCGAACGCTACTATCCTTCTTCTTTACAAATAATACTTGTGCTCCCCATGGTGATATACTGGGTCTGATGTAACCCTTGTCCAATAGTTCGTGTAACTGTACCTTCAATTCCTTCAGTTCAGTAGGAGCCATTCGATAGGGTGCTTTAGATACTGGTGCGGCTCCAGGTATCAGATCTATAACGAACTCTGTCGCTCTGTCGGGTGGTAATCCTGGGAGTTCTTCAGGTTATACATCTAGAAAATCCTGTACAACATCAATGTTCTCCATTCGTGGTGTTTCCTTGGTGAGGTCGACCACAGATACTAGATACCCAACTCCTCCTTTCTCAAGGCATTTTTTAGCCTTTAATGTAGAGAGGATGAGTTTCCGTTTACGGGGAGGTTTGGGTCCCGCAAAACTAAACTCTGTTCCTTCCTTGTCTTTAAATGTCAGCTTTTTTTCTGCACATAATAGGTTTGCAGAATGCCAAGCTAATCAGTCCATTCCCAAGATGACGCCAAAGTCTGCCATCTCAAGTTGAATCAAGGTTGCATCCAAAGTCTTTTCGTCAATAAGAACTGGACATGGTCCATAGCCCTTTTCTAATTCCACTTCTAGTCCCATCGGTGATAGTACAAGCAATTTGTAGTCTAACGATTTGAGGGGTAGATTCAGCTTCTTTCCAAATGACACAGATATAAAAGAATGAGTAGCTCCATAATCAAAGAGTACTCTAGCGGGTATGCCATTAATAGGTACAATACCTGTGAGTTGTTTTAGTTTTAGTCTACATGATCACACAATGTAATACAAATGAAAGGTTCAGGTCATACCTGTGACCACATCAGGCGATGCGACAGCATCCTCAGATGTAACTGCATAAATCTTTCCTTGCTGTAGCTGCTTCCTAGGCTTAGGACACTCCCTGAAATAATGTCCCACTTGATTGCAGTTATAGCATTTTGCTTCTTCATTATTTTGCTTTTGTTGCGATTGGATTGCTGGAGTAGTCTTGGCTGCAGCATTGAAGCCTTGAGTACGGAAGGGTTTGAATGTCATTGTATTTCCTCCATTGTATGAATTTCCGTTTGGCCTTTTTATACCTCTATTTTGAGAAAAGTAGCTCTCCTTCTGGCTCGACTCTATTACTCGAGCAATTTGTACTGCTTCATTGTAGACTTTCTTCTCCAGTCCCAGAACATGCTCGCGAATGCTTCCCCTAAGTCCCATGATGAACCTTCGGATCTTAGTATTTTCCTCCTGCATGCTGGCAGGTGCAAAGAAAAACAGCTCCTCATAACGCTGTTGGTATGCAGCCACAGTCATCTGGCCCTGATATAGACTCAGGAACTCTCTCTCCATAGAATCTCTGAAACTTCTGGGGAAGTACTTCTCAAAGAATGCCTCTTTATATATAGCCCATGTCAATTGGGCGTGCTTTGTTAATATGTAAGTCCGTGTGGACTTCCATCAGTGGTGTGCGTCGCCTTTCAGCATGAAGGTTGCACACAGCACTTTCTCCTCTTCACTCACTGTCATCATCATAAAATTTCTTTCCATTTCATCAATCCAGTGTGCAGGCCACAAAGGATCTGCTGGCTTACCATTATATTCCTTGGGCTTCATCTTCAGAAAACGCTCGATCAGTCGGGAGTGGTCCAGCTGATACGGAGCATAGGCCCCATACATATGTGGTTGGTACTGGTAACTGCCTTGAGCTCCCTCAGGATTCTGCACTTGAGCCGGCATGTCTGGTGTGTGAGGTGCGTGGGGTACCGTGTTGCTTCCCCCTGGTACTGTGCTAGCCTGCCCTGCTGGCATAGGTGTCGTATGTGCAGCTGGAAAGTCATGCCTATAGCAGCCTGCATATTGGCTTATACCTGTTGTATTTGCTGCAGCTATTGCGCCAAATTCATTACCGCTGTAGCCAGATCTGTAGGTGGGGCTGGCAAGTTTGTAAGATTTGCCTGGCCACTAGCCACTGGCGGTGCCATATTCAGATTCTCTTGTGCTCCATGATTTACATGGCTGTCTTCCTCCATAGGTGGTGGTGGTGGAATTGGGTTATGGCCTCGTCTGGTCACCCTTCGCCTAGCCATTTCCTGTTCTGGTGGTGGTAGTGTCTGAAAACAATCATAGCACATGTGAGGCAATCAATATAAGTTGTCCCCAAGTAAAAATCCATCTAATTAATATAAATTTCCAATTTTTCAGATCATTCTGACAAAATACTGTATTTTCCATCGTAGGGTCGATGGTAGGGTCGATCCTTATGCGACCCTAATAAACCCTGTCAGTTTACCGAGAGCCTAGGGTCGATTGTAGGGTCGGTATATGTCCAACCCTAGGTCCGACCCATGGTTCTCTGTCAGATCACCGAGAGCCTAGGGTCGATGGTAGGGTCGGTAATTGTCCGACCCTAGGTCCGACCCATGGTTCTCTGTCAGATCACCGAGAGCCTAGGGTCGATGGTAGGGTCTGACGTAGGGTCGTACATTTTGGTCGAATTCTGTGACCCTACGATCCAAAATTAGGTTTTTAAATCCGATTTTGGAATCATTTCCCATTCTTTCTCCTTTCTTCTAACTCAACTCGTTTCCCTGAGTTGCTACAGTATCGACCCCTAGTGTTTGGTGATCTTTCCTTCCGTTTGCGACTTCCGCTCCTTTTCTTCAGGTATGCTCTCTACTGTTTCCCATTTTTAAGCTTTCTAAACTAGGTTTTTGTCCATTTACATCGTTTTCTTCAAATTAAACTTTTTCTAATCGTAAAAATTTAATTTTTATTGGGGGCTTTTGCTATTGGTCACCTAATGGACAAAAGTCCTATAAAATATTCGAGTTTCATCGGTTGGTTATCGAGAAACTTGAATTTTTTCCATTTTTGACCTAATTTTTGAAATTTTTTGAATTTATTGAAATTTCTTCAAGTTCGATCTTTCTGGATTAAATTTCCAACTGTATGAGCTTTGCAGGATGGTTTGGAACCTATGGTCCTCCTTCCCAGTTGTCTGGGTGAAAAGTGAGGCTTTTGACCAAATCATGCTGTTATAATGCCAAAATTTTGAATTTTTCACCATTACTAATATCTTATTTGTTTTTCTATGTATTGACAGATAGTGTGGCTTGTACCAAGGTGCCTAGGGCTCATGACCTAGTTCGTTTCTGCTCCAATGAGGCCGAAGCTTAGTATGCTCGCTATGAGCGTAAGAAAGTAGAGGGGGGTCACAGTGTGAACTTGGCTAGTCTTGCCTTGTTCAACGTGGAGGGTGCTTTTGGTGACATGGGCTGACTCCCTGTGATCACTTACAAGGCTTGTACCCGTCCTGATCTGGTGAGACAGTTCTATTGCAATCTCTAGGTAGTGGGGGATCGCAATGACACAAAGAGAGGTAGGGAGCTCAGGATCACGTGCTAAGTCAAAGGGGTAGAGGTTTCATTTAACTGCCAGCAGTTGGTTGATCTTTTGGGCATATCAAATGACGACCCTTTAGTGTACTGTGCTCCCAAGGAGCCCCAGTTCCTATCCTTGGAGATGCGTGCTGATATTGACAGTCAGTTCATCAGAGATGATCGTTGGGAGATGAAAGCGATCAACCTATGTCCAGAGCTCGGGTGTTCTGCAAAATTATCCAGCATAACCTGATACCCCAGAGTGGACATTATGAGAGGATTTCCCAGTTGACTCAGTATGTCCTCTATTGTATCTGCACTAGGCAGCCTGTCTACCTTCTTTATATCATTATCCGGATGATGATCCG
Organism: Protea cynaroides; assembly: GCA_028583415.1. Taxonomy (NCBI): domain Eukaryota; kingdom Viridiplantae; phylum Streptophyta; class Magnoliopsida; order Proteales; family Proteaceae; genus Protea; species Protea cynaroides. The sequence goes on from CM053272.1 coordinate 20,045,253, forward strand.
TGCTACGCTGCCTGGTCAGTTGGGCAACCTACCCTATGGACGTCTGATCACCACATTGCTCACCTGCCTACACGTTGACTTAGTAGATGAGAGGATTCAGGAGAAGACCTTTTCATCAGATCTTAACTGGGAGGCCATCTGTAGATGGGTTTGCGGGATGTTCAGGTCAATGATGATGAGAGGAACGCTCTGGTGCATCCTCGTACTCGAGTAGAGGTAGCAGATACCGCGGCGGCAGGAACAACAGCAGGAGCAGGGGTCCCTGGGGGTAATGTCGAGGATGATGATCGTATGTTTATGGATGTAGATGCCATACCTCCTCCATCACCTCCACATTCTACTGGAGCTGATCCATCTCGGGCTCCTTCACACATGGCTGGTCCTTCACACCCACCATCTGATGATATGATGGGATTACTGCGTGAGATCAGAGAGGCTCAGCGCGCGACGGACTTGAGAGTGGAAGAGCTTCTAGATGCCCAGCGCACGACAGATAGGAGAGTAGGAGAGCTCCTAGATGCTCAGCGCGCGACTGATGGGAGAGTGGGTGAGCTTCTAGATGCTCAGCGTTCGTCTGATCAGCGGATGGCCGAGTTGATAGCTAGTCTCCAGACGACCCAGACTCAGGTAGCCTGGTTGACTAGAGTGTATGCTGAGGACTACGACAGAGATCGCGAGGCACCTCCTCCTCCATCACCTCCAGCTCCATGATGTATATTTTCTTTTTATCCTTCTTTGTACTACAGAGTAACTGTCCGGGTTGTGGACTGTACTCTACTTTGGATATGTATAAATGTTCTTCTTTATTTGATGTATATGAAACATGTTTCTCCTTTTTATATATGCATTATTCTCTTTTTTAATTTTGTCTCAAACAACACAGGTGCTTACAGTGTGTTCTTATTAAAGCTTTTAAATTTTATCCTAACTCAGTTCATGAACTTTTATGGAAGTATACAGGTTTAATAGACAGGGCCAAAGATCTCTGATACCAAGTTGTCACACCCCAATTCTGTACTATTCAGAATGGTGTGATGAACCGCTAATAAACCAACGGTTCAACCAGGATCTCAAATAGGTTGTGTCCGTTTGCTTAAACCATACACATCCACAACCATAATCAGAGTAAATAAACAATAGCGGAAGACTTATATATTATATGAACTGAGAATTCTAAGAGTGATAATATAAATAAAATATCCAATTATCTTCATTTGACTAAGACATAAGTAAGTAAAATAATCAATTACACTTTTTGCATAATCTAAACAAAATCTAATAAAAAATGCATGAGTTGCATTCGCATGACGAATCATGCGACTCCATCATAACTTCAGCGTCCATCACCGCAGCATGTCCGTACATAGGAGCATTTATATAATCTTCTACCGTCATACCTGCATCATCAACTAAAAACATTCGACGTCGAAAGGGTAAGCACACATCACGGCTCAGTGAGCAGACAAAACAATGCAACAAACATATGCATGCATTCAATTCATATCTTTGGTCTGATTCATAAGTTTGCAATGTGCAATAGAAAGGTTTGATGACCGCCTTACCTCTATACACAAGGTGTGTAAGCCCACCCAACGGATCAAACACCATTGTCGTCCACATCCACCCCACCATTGAATAGAGATAGAGCTAATGTGCCTGGATCAAACACCACATAACACTTCCCCTGATGCCCTACCCATACCAACACGTAAGCCCCTGTTGGTGAGGGCTTGCAAACAGGGCTCGCAACTAACCAATCCTAATGTCAAACAGTGTATCCAAGGCCTCACCCCAGCATCCCTCAATACATCCATAAAGATAGAGCTAAGGCCCCCCGACAGAGTCAGAGACTACACGGTCTGAGACCACCTTCCCTGATGCCCTACGATGTAATAGTTTTGCTAAGATAATGGCGATACGACGATGTCAGTGGACAAGACTTGAGTAGAGATAGAGCTAAAGTGTCCGGATCAAACACCGCATAACACCTCCCCTGATGCCCCACTAGCATCAAATACACCAACCACACACAAACATTCACATGCCTATTCCTAACATCATCATAATCATCATGTTATAAATAAACGGAATTAAATATGCATGAACAGTAAGAGCAGGAATATTGGATGACATGTTAAATGCACATTACACGCATACACGCATAGAATCAGTCATGGCATTGGATTCAAAAAATAAAAATAGTTTATTATTAACCAATTAGTTTAGGTCTTGTTCCCTCACCTTTGATTGAGTGTAGATCCTCGTTCGAGCATTATGAATCACTTTTAAATCAGTAGAAAGGCCTAACAAGTCGATAGATTTTAATTAGAATTAATTCCAATAAATTTATAAACATAAATCGTAGGGTTGCAGGTAGGGTAGCTCCTAGGGTAGCAGTTTTCTACGACCCTAGGGTGTAGGGTCGGACGTGGGGTCAGATACCATTCGACCCTACGTGCGAGCACACCCTCCCTGGGACTTTTCGAGGGCATGTGGTCGATCCTGTGGTCTTGTAGGGTCGGATATCATTCAACCCTACGTGCGACCACACTATCCTGAGTCGACCTTTCATTCTAAAGTCCATTCCTTCACGTTTGGATCCTTTGGCTTACTTTCATGGTCCATTCTATGATTGTTATATGACTCAAACTATGATTTTTACACACTTTCCATTGCCTATGATGATTACTTCCATGGATTCCTTTGGAACTTGTCCATGGATGGATGATTTGGGTTTCTCTTAATCCTAACTTCTTCATAATCTATTCTAGGCTCTTAATTTATGAAGGGAATTAGGTTCATACCTGAAGTTGGCTGAGATTCAGAGGTTTCTCTGAACTTCCTCGTCTTCCTTAGTCTTTTTTTCAATTTTCCTTCTCTTCTTCTTTTCCTTCTCTTTCTTTTTCTCTCACATTCAATTAGGGTTCTAAAAGGAGTGAAAGAGGCTAAGGGACATCCTATTTATAGAAGAAAATCCTCCATAATAAGTCCCAATGAGTTTAGGAAAGATCCCCTTGGAATTAGAAAAGTTTCCTAATTTCCGATTTCTGTCTGTCATCGTAGGGTCGGACGTAGGGTCGCAGGATCCGTCAACCCTACACTTCTTAGTCATCCGACTCTATGACTAAAAAGTCATGGGTTGGACTTTTGTTGAGGTGGGGTCGACCCTACCTGTTTAGGCATGCGACCCTACCCTCACATTTACTGTTTTTGGGTTAGACTCATACTTGGTCTTATGATTTCTTCTTGCACTTGATCCACTTGGTTGGACCATGATAAGTAGACCTGGTACAAGGTGGTAAGACTGGTTAGTTCGATACGGGTCTTACAGCAATGGTGGTGATGGGCGGTGGTAGTGGTGGTGGTGGTGGTAGTGATGGGGGGTGTTGGGTGGTGGTTGTTGTATTGGTGGTGATGGGTGGTGACGGTGGTTGTGGTCGTGTGTGGGGGAAGTGGTGGTGGATGGTGGCGGTGGTGGTGGTGATTGGTGGCCACGGTGCTGCTGGTGGTGGCAGTAGTGGTAGTGGGTGGTTAGTGGTGGCGGTGGTAGTGGTGAGTGGTGGGTGCTGGTGGCGGTGGTGGTGGTGATGGTGGTGGTGGTGGTGATGGTAGTGGTTGTGGTGGTGGGTGGTGGTGGTCAAGTGAGAGTCAGACTCTTTTTCATCTCCCAAAAACTTGCTCCAACACGTTCGACCAAGTATTAGTTACTCCAAAATTTTGGATTCTGGAGCCATTTTGAATCTGGTTCACTCTATGGGAGCTCAAATCTACCGAGCTTATCAAACGCGCTTCTACTCCAAAATGGCTCTCTGGAAACTAGAATCCATAGAATCCAGAAGTAGAAATTTTATCAAACGGCCCGTTAATTGCAAAATCATGTGATTTTTAATTAAATCCTAGATGGTGTTATTTGTATTACAAAAAAGTATCCTATCCTTCTTTTGTGCAACTGTTGTTGTTAAAAAAGAAAAAAGAAAGAAAGAAAGAAAGAAAGAAAGAAAGAAAAGTTGCACTGTTGTAAGTTTCTATCTACTCTTTGTTGATCTTGATTTTTTACACATATACAAACGAACCAAGCCACCCAAAATCTTCCACAAAAAACCTCCCAAAAATTGCCACTTTCACCTTCAAAACTACAATTACCGAACCAAGAACCAGTATTCGAAGTCACAACCAAAACCATAGAAAAATGTCATCAACGCATTGGAGTAATCCAATGGCAATGACAAAAGAAAAAAACCTTTCAAAACCCAAATCAGACTTTTCATTCTCTTTGTATAGAAGCCACATACTCCTCAAGAGAAGGCACATACTCCTCAAAAACCTTTTAATGTGCAATTGTAGCTTCTAAAGAAGCCACATACTCCTCAAGAGATTCTCTTTGCATAGACGCTCTACCTCTGAATCTAAAACTTGCACCTGAAGAAAGCTACATAAAATAAGGTGGATCAATGTACTGTTAATAAATGAAACATCTGATAAGAGAAAAAAAAAATACAAATTCTTGACTGCATTAAGAAGAAATTCACTACATAAATGCCTAATCAAATCATATATCTTAATGGGCTTGGTGTTTAAGCTGGAACAGTAGGTGAGATTGAGCTGTTAATAGTAAAACAAAGTGTGTTAAATAGGGAATAACCATGAAGAGGAACATTGGAAACTGTCTTAGTCTTATCTTCTGCCTTTCTCTAACGATAGCATTCTTTCCTTATACTGAAACCCATACTTCTCCCATAGGCATTGTAAAAATCATATGCATTGTCATCCGTATTAAACATCACTCCAATCTAAGGTGTATCCACTAGATCTTCTCCAATGTCGTGATCTCCCATTGTACTCTCTCCTTTGTGCATAATTTAGACTCTCATACAAGGGACAATATCCTCAAACAATTAAAGATACTTTCTAAAGAAACAAATGATAGATAAGCAACTACACATGACAACACATAAGGGTGTTCTAATTATATACTCTCATATTTGTTGATGCTGAAAACTGGCCTAACTGACTTAGAGTCCTTGTTGGCCGAGTTGAACACAGTGTAACCAAGTTGTTGATGTTGTATCCAAGTTGACCACTTAGTAACCGACTTGTTTTCAGTTATAGCCGAGTGGTTGATATGATCCTGTAACCAAAGTGAAACTCACAGAAAAGTGGATTGGGTAATTCAGTGACCACTCTGATGACTAAGTCAGTTCTCAGATCAAGCAGTATGAAGTATAATAAAAGAGAATACTTCTTTGAGAGTGGGATAAGGTTTGAGTAGAGATTTGGATAGAAAATTCTTCGTGAGCTTGAATATATATAGATGTGTGTAACTGGCTAAAGTGGTCCAAAATACCCAATTAGTGGTGGACAATTGATAAATATGTCTTTGGTAGTTCACTGTCAAATAGAGATCCAACGAACAATCTGGGAGCGATTGTCAAGGTAATGGTCCACTAAGTTCTGCTTGTGGGCACCGATTGAGGAAGGGTTTCTCACCAGAATGGGAAACCACTTATTTGAATTAGATCATGCCTCATGTAAGATACGTGTTACGTACGATGCCAATGCCCCTAAATATAGGGACACGTGTTGCCCTGTCATTGGTAGACAAAATATTGTATTAACAGTTGCCCCTTGCTCCTTCATATTTGTAAAATGTGTGGGAGCAACCTTAGTATAAGTTGTAATATTGATGCTTCTTCGACCAACTTCAACAATTGCTTGCAAGTCGTTTAAACGCTTCATCAGAGTTGGGATCTGATTTGGAAGTCGTCTTAATGCGCAACCGCCTTATTCCTCGAAAACTAAAAAGATAGTTGCCTTTTTGAAAACTTTTCAATGCTCAAATCTTAGATTTTGTGGGACGTGCAGATCTAAAATAAATGTCATAAGGATCCATTGAGCAGTGGGGTAACGCTACATGTAAAGTAGCATCCTCCCATTGCTATAAGACATATAGCTTGCAGGAATCGAGGCAAAATTTGAGTCGTAATTCTTTGAACCAAGCCGTTGAGAGTCGAGGGGGATTGTATTCTCAGTGAACGACTATATTGAAGTTGTTTAAAACGTGAATTTGAAACATCACAATTCCCAAGCTTGATTTGATAGCTTTTCATGATTTGCTCCTAGATTCCAAGAGTTTGAAATCTGAAAAGTCACGTCCTTCATGAACTTATAAAAGACGAGGGCGATATTTTCAGAGTTACTTCATCTTCAAGTTTCATCTTCTTTTCACTTTCGCTTGCAAAGACCGTGCCCCGCAACTTGAGTACTTCTTGATTTCCACAACCAAGAGTAAAATAGTAAGTTCTTTCTTTCCTTTTCATTGCTTTTCATCATGTCTTCTTCTCCTGTCCATGAGAACCCTGAACAAGAGTTAGGTTATCCTACCATAGCTATATCTAGTAAGACCATTCGGCGGGAAGATCTCCCAAGGGCTGAAGTGGTGGTTGGGATTACCTTAGCCGTTGCGATTCCAGTAGGTCCTACTATGCATGAATTTGCTTGTGCTGCAAATTGGTTCGACTTGAGTAAGGCAGGTTTAGATTTTCTCATGAAGAAATATTTGTTTCCTAATCGATACGTTTGTCGTCTTCCTGGCAGATATGACCCTCGATCTGTGTCTATAAAAAGATGCTGGTCTCCAAATTTTGTCTTCCTCTTCCTATTGAAATTGTCCAAATTTTAAAATTCTACAGATTTTCCCCCGCGTAATTGCTTCCAAATTCCTGGTGCTAAATGGTGGCATTTGTTCTCTTCTTTAGATGTCGTAAGCATGAAGCTTCAGTTGACCTCTTTAGGAGTATATTTAGCTTGAACGTAGACAAGGCTATCAAAAAGGGTTACACTGAGAAGGTCCCCACAGGATGGTATTACTTTAATAGAAAACCAAAAGCTCCTGAAGTCTTGTGCACAAAAAGGTCTTCAATCCATGAGTGGCACAAGAAATTTTTCTTTATTGGACGAGTTGATAAGGCAGACATGCCTTTCAGTAATATTTAGGGCTTCCATGATGATGATAAGTTAAATCAAAGACCAAAGTTATCAAAGTTGACTTTGAATCTTACAAAGTTGCTTATGCCTTAACTCAAGGGACAAATGTAAGTCACTATGAGTTAATAAACTATCAATTTTATTTCTTTGATTCTCGAGAACTCCTAAACGACAATGATGTGTACAATGAGTTCAAAAAAATTAGATTGAAGACCTCAACCTTCCTCCATTACATACTATCTTTTCTCATCTTTCTATCCGAGTTGAAGATGAACCATCTTCTGAAGTCCGCCAAGTCTACGAGGGTGACGAGTTTGAAGAGATTGATAAATGGGTTAGTAAAGGTGAACCCACCGGCTCTAGTAAGTCACGTAAGCTTTTGATCTACTTCTGTTGCATATAGATGACTTATAATCTGATGTTTATTTTTCTTGTGTTTTGCAGTGGTGAAGCCGAAGGTTGATATGGGATCTATTAAAAGGAAGGGTAAAGAGACTATTGAGACTAAGCCTGTGAGGACATAGAAGATGATCCTCCAAGGCTCTTCTTAAAAGGGGATTACAATTAAGTCTTCCCCTCGGCAAACTCGATCAAGTCCTCCTACTCTAAAAGGTTCTATAGCAAAGCTCAAGCATCTAAAGCTGAAGGCAGACACTCTAGAAGAGAGAGTCAGAGACATTGAACTAGAGGAGTAGTGGAACTTGGTCGAAGAGCAATTGGAAGACAGGCCAAAAACCATGATAGACCCGAGTTCTCAAGTTTCCCTTTTCTCAACTTTTGCCTCTCCCCAAGTTGACTTGACCAGGACTGAGGGTAAAGGCTATGTCCCAAGGTGGACAGTGAAGACCACTAACTATGGCACATCAAACTCATGGATTCTCACGAACTCTTTGGCTGAGTCTATCTACCTAAAGATCAGGAGCTCATTGAAGTTTGCAGTCTAAAGGAGTTAAACGACACCATCTTCCTCTCCCTCAGTAATGTAAGTAACATAATAATTCATTTTTCATTCATTTGTCTTCCTGAGTCAATCATTCATATAATCATGTTATTACTTGCTTTCAGTTAATCAGCCCTCCGTACAAGGTTACATAGAGGTCTGAGCCTCTTGAAGATGGTCGGATAGAAGTCATCAAGAAGTGTGAGGCTTTGACATAGAATTTGAGAATGACACAGAATGCCCTCGTGTGGGAAAAAGAAAATGTGGAGGTGGAGAGGAAGTAAATCAGTAAAGAGGAGTCGAAGACTGCAATAGAGAAGGAAAGGGTAAACAAAGAAAAGCAAAGAGCTGATGAGGCTTTAAGGGAGAACTCGGCACTAAAGAAGGAGAAGGCCGAGTTACAGGCCAGGCTTCGAGGAGTTGAAGAGAGCATCCCAGAGAAATTGAAAAAGCTGTAGCCGAGTTCAAAGGCTTAAAAAAGCTAGTAGACTTGATCAGCAAGTCGGATAAATTTGAAGGAGTTAGGATGGACATTGCACATGTGACTTACAAACAAACAGTCAATGAACTCCAAGATTACGTCCGATCTAAAGATCCAAACATCAACTTCTCAGACTACGGATGTGATGTTGATGTCCCAACCTCTTCTGATTCTGAAGGCGACGAAGATACCCCTTCTGTCGAGATGATTGGTGCTCTTGCCGACTTGTAAGGAGTTGAAAAAAGTTTTCCTTCATCTGAAAATGTATGAGAAATTCCTCTCACCCTTGGCAAGAATATGGGGTTTTATTCTCTAAAGAACATTTGATGTTTTTTTTTTCTCATCTGTAACTGACTTTAATGAAGTCATATATAATTTCTTTTTATAAATGGAAAACAGACTTCTTTTTCTTCTTTTTGAATTCATGTTTCTATGAGTTTGCATCTTTACAATCTACTTTCCAGATTTTATTGCGATTGTGACTCTTGTATACAGCTCCTTCCTAAGAATAATGATACTGGAGTCCCAAGATTTGAGAGAAACTCAGTCGGTAACAACTGAGTTGGGGAAGTCGGTAAAATCTATTGAGCTTGAGAAGTCGACTAGAATTACCGACGTTGAGAAGTCGACCAATGATCAATCTGAAATGGTAGCAGATCTTCTGGCTGAAGTTGAAGCACTACGCTCATAAATTATTGAGTTTATGGAGAAAATCAATGTTCCGAAAGAGATCAAGTCTTTACACCCCCGACTTGCAAAGCCAAAAAGGAAAAGAAGTCAGCACTCAAAACCTTGAAGAAACTCAAGGGTGAAATGAAGTCGGCTTCTGAAGAGTCTAAGACCATAATCGACTTATTGGCTGAGATTGATGCTCTGAGAACTCAACTCGTGGAAAGTGAGCAAAGAGAAGAAAACCGCTTCCTCATCAAGAAATAGGAAATCAAGGGCCTTTGAATTTGCTAGTATTGCGACTGAATTGACCGCAAAACTTAAAGACTTGAAGGCTCAAATCTTAACAGCTCAGAAGGAGAAGAAAATTTATGCTACGACTTTGGAAGAACTTAGGTCATATTAGTCCTGGGAAGTAAGCAAGCTATGAACTAGAGCCAAAGCTGTAGAGGAAGATAATAATTTATACTATTCCCATTTCATGAAGGCCGATAACTTAACTGAAAGTTGCCTGAAACGCATCCGTAAGATTGAGGAGTTCAATCACTGAGAGAGGAGTTTACATGTGATTGTTGAGCATAGGATAAGGTTCTTTGAAAATAAGCTAGAGCTTTGTCAAAAAGCTATAGATGAGTCCAACATGAGGCTTAACCGAGTTGAAGGTAGGCAAAATCAAAAAATTTGACTTCTTTCTTGAAATTCTTTCTTGACTCCTTTGTAAACGACTTGGCAGCTAGTAATAAAGTTTTTGCTCATCTTTCTGAGTTTGCTTTGCTTTTGATCATCTCTATGAGTTTGCTTTTGTTAATTTGTCCTATGAGTGAATCTCATGGCCGGTAATACATGGTATATACACATTTGGCACCCACCGTGGGGCCCGTTTGAGTCATTATCCAAATCAACTCTTCTAAAGCTTTCAACCTTTTTTCAAATCTTATGACAATGGTTACTACACGAAGTAGTAATACTTTGAATGGAAACACTTCCCAACTAGAAGTTAACCCTACTAGGCAAGAGACCAGTAAGGGTGAAGTCCAAAACAGAACTACTACAATCAACTTGCTTGTTCCAGGTGTACCATTGGTAGAACTTCCACCTCTAAGCTATAGAGCAATTGAAGAACAATAAAAACTCTTCTCTGCCCAGTTAGTAAAGATCTCAAAGATGTTCATGCCACCCGGGGCATGTTGAGCCAATCAGCGCGTGGGCAGCCATGCACTTCCCTTAAATTATGAGGTCGGAGGTTTAAGTCGACCTCCTGAATCCATTTGCAAAGTCAAGTCTCACCAAAGCCATCATCAAAGCAAAAAGAAGGAACAAATTCCTCAACCAAGTATTCCATTCATCCACTGTCAGGAGGGAAGCATAACATCCACTACCAATAGTTCAACCAAGCACTTAAAATCAAATCGAGTGTCGGTGCATGATAGGATTGGAAGATCCATGCATGACAGACTCGGAGAGCAAATTACTCTGTGATAAGTTCATGAGAGGCTTGGGGAAAAAGTAGCCCCTTAGCGATCTCATAAAACTACTTTAATTCATGCCAGTATACAAGCCCACTTTGATGCCACAAGAGTAGAAAGAGCATCCGCTGACCAACTTGTTGTAAGAACCGTACCCCAAATCCCCCATTGACCCAAATTTCTACTGTAACGGGTCTTTCTGCACCAACACCTAGCATACCCAACACGGGGCCTGATGTATTCATCCGAGCCATAACATGTGTGATTTATTGTCCCAATCTAGCAGATGGCAGTGCACACTCAAGTTAATACACAAATTACTTCCATTTTCGAGGCCCCCAACATGGTGGCTACCACAACTGATGTGGGAGATATTGTGTCCTTATCCTATTTGTGTCTGGTTACCAGAGGTATAGGGAACTTGGTAAATGGAGTCACGAGGGCCACCTACCATCAACACTCTAAATTTCAACAAAAGATGTTGATCTCGTTGGTTGAAACAATATAGTATGACACACGCCGGTTTTAATCATGGCAGGGGTGTTAGAGATTTTGAGGAACTTCATACAGGGCCTTCAGGAACAATATAGGAATGTTGTCGCGCAAAATGACAGCTGCATCAAACGTCCAAACTGAGATTTCAACCTGGAACAAGGTTAAGGGGAATGCCCTGAAAAATAAGGGAGCTAGGAAGCGACCTATCAAAGCTCTAGAGGGGGACCAACCCCAAGAGATAGTGAAGGTTTAATGCCCCGAGATTGGACCCTAATAGGTGGAACGACAATTGACCATGACGGAGGCCTCCATGTCACGCAATAAGAATAATAACAAATGTTACCGGTGTGGTAATCGGGGGCACTTCGCACGAAATTATACGGTACCCGATTTGCGGGGACTTGTGACAATATCTGTATAGTTTGGAGCATGTGACAATTGTGATAAGCCCAGACACCTAGCTTGTGATTACCCAGAACTTCGTCGGCTCGTGCCCCCAACATGATTGTAAAGAAGAGCTTAGCGCCCTATTTAAGAAAGCTTTTGAAACAGGTACCTCCTAGACCCCAATGGGTTGTTTAAATTGTTCTGTTGCCAACATGCATTGCCTACACGAGGCACTTTGGAATGAGTGGGTGATATTATGGTCATGGACAAGTGACTTTGCAATGTATCGTAATTAGGATGGCAACTTAGACATGCCTTAATTTTGGGGATGAAATTCCTATAAGTTGAGAGGATTGTAAGACCAGCACCCGAAATCCCCTACTGATCCAGATTTCTATTGTGCTAGGTCATCCCGCACCAACACTTGGCATACCCAACACAGGGCCCGATGTATACATCTAGGCCATAGTTTAGGGTCGCCCAACTGAAGTGTGATGGATTAGTGGACCTTAGTGGCCTCCGTAAGTGTCCCCAATGAATGGGGCCTACTAAGTTGAGTCTGGGGCTGTCTTTAAGCCCTGTCGATGGCACAATCAATGGATGAGCCAACCAGCTCCCTACAGCCGGCTTAGATTCATGGCCCAATCTTCTCTCTCCTCGGGTTTATAAATATAGACCCATTAATTTTAGTTACTCCTTGCTAAAACCTTAGAGATTGTGGGTATGAGTCTTGGAGCTTGAGGAAAAGCTTGGAGATCAAGGGAGTCTCCATCTACTTACTCCAAGTAAGTTCTTCTATATCTCCCTCCCCTTAAATATGTAACATGACCCACCTTGAATGATGGTGCTTGGCCACCATTGATGGCCACCGTTAATGGAGGCCAAGTTCATACCCTAGAATCTAGGGTTGGTTACCCTTACCTCCAATGGAGGTGATATGGACTCTAAAATTACTACCCATGGTAGGGAATGTGTTCCACACCATTGATAATGGGTTAGGTGATGTTGGGGAGACAAGGCTCCCCATTTTGACTTCATCTTCCCCACTGAGTTTGGTGTCTCAGACTCAATCGATAGACTCGAGCCGACGGATGGGGCAATACCCTTGCCCCCGGCATCGGCTATTTGGCCATGTGTAGCTTGGTTGGCAGATGGTGTCGGCATGGCTCCCATCCTTCACCAAACTCAACGCTTATGATTATTTGGGCTGAGCTCAGTCGATGGACCAGCCGATGGCATGATCTGCCAGGTAGCATCCCCCGGCTAAGCCCATGGATCCGCCTTGTGCAATGGAGCCGATTAAGCTATTGGAGAGCTGGAGCACCAAGCTGGTGGCACAACCAACCACCTGTGCTGCCACCTCACTCACAAAAGGTTTACTATGATTGCAAGGCTCTGCCGGGGGATGATTTCGGAGGCACTTACCGTCGGTACCATCCGTTGCCTTGGCTACTAATAACCCATCTACTTAGTTAGATCCTTCAGGGACCAACCGTAGGGTTCCTGGCTTGCCTTGAGACCGGCATTAAGGTATTTGGAATATGCCCCAAGCTGGTTTAAAAGATGTTGAACACACCTAATGAAAACTATGTAATTTAATAAGTAAACGGACACTGGTATTGACGAAGCCTATCACCGGCTTTTAGGTTCAGCAGCACCGTTGGTGTCTACAGGTGAGGGGTTGGGTCCGAAGAACTAGGACATTATATATGTCTGTAGATATTAAACTGTGATAACATGCCATACTTTATCTCCTATATCTGAATATGCATTTGCATAATAACAACTATGTATGCTATGGATGGATGTAGTTATGTTTAGTCTATGTGACATGCGGGTACCAGGGGATGGGTAACGCATGGTCACACGGGCCCTGTATATATTGCTAGCATCTTAGCAGGAACACAGTGGCCCAGGAGATAGGGGACCGGGGGTCTCTGTTGGGATACGGTCCCGTTATTTTTCATGCTATGCACGTATTAGGCATTAGGTGGTTTCATTACCTCGGGTTCTAGTAAATGGGAGGTGGCACGCCTTGGATCAAAAATGTAAGGGGGGGGGGTCCATTTGTAGAATCATTTGGCAAAAGAAACTTGGGCATCCCACTTCTACCCTAGCTCGGTGCAGGAGACGTGAAAGTTGTTGAGCCGTAGGTAGGACTGAAAGCTGCGGTGGACATAACAATAAAGCACCTATAGACCCATTGCCATTAACCTAGTTCTAGAACAGAATTATACTCATCTGTGTATGACATGTGATACCTGATTTTCTCACTGAGCTGGGATGGGAGATCACCCCTCATGTCAATACATTTTTCTAATTCTGATGTAGGAGACTACTCCGTTGCTGACTTCATGGAGTCCCCATTGGTGGGTGATGCTTCTGTGGGTGAGGAGTACTCCGGAGCATGGTAAGGGTTGTGCCTGTAATGATTGCATCTACACCTGATGCAGCTCTCCCCATGCTCTCTCTCCCTAATTATTTTGTACATAGATTTGTATAGTCTATCTAGACTATTGACACTAATTTACTCTTTTTATTTGGGTACATGTATATTGGATATGTTATAATATTTTGAGAAACACCTTGGAATGTATTCATAACAAGTACCTTTAATTATGTTGTGATTTCATTAGTTGGCACCTGTCACTTATTTTATTGCTTCCGCTATTAGTACTCTGATTCTTTTTACTTGATTATTATGGATATTGCTATTGTAGACTATGGGATTGTGTCACACCCCAACTTTGTACTATTTAGAATCGTGTGATGAACCACTAATAAATCAACGGTTCAACCAGGATCTCTAATAGGCTGTGTCCGTTGAAATTAAACCATACACAGCCACAACCATAATCAGAATAAATATACAATAGCAAAAGTCTTAATATTAAATGAACTGAGAAATCTAACTGTGATAATCAATAAAAAAATATCAAGTTATGTTATATCAACCGAGACATAAGTAAATAAAATATCAATTATATTTTTTTAGTAATTCAAATGAAAATCTAATCGAAAATGCATGCATTGCACTCGCATGAGGAGTCATGCGTTTCCACTAAGTCTTCAGCTTTCATCGCAGTAATGTGCCCATACGCAGAAGCATTCATATAGTCTTCTACTGTGGTACCTGCATCATCAACTAAAAATATTCGACGTCGAAAAGGGTGAGCACACATCACGGCTCAGTGAGCAAACAAAACAATGCAACAAACATATGCATGCATTCAATTCATATCTGTGGTCTGGTTTATAAGTTTGCAATGTGCTATAGAAAGGTTCGGTGGCCGCCTCACCTCTATACACGAGTGTGTGAATCCGCCCAAAGATTAACGTTTATTGTTGTCCCACATGCACCCACTATGGAATAGAGATAGAGCTAAAGTGCTTAGGACCACACCGTATCACACTTCCCCTAATACTCTACCCATACCAACACATAAGCCCCTGCTGGCGAGGGCTTACAAACTGGACTCACAACTAACCAATCCTAATGTCAAACAGTGTACCTATGGCCTCACCCCAGCATCCCTCATTACGTCCATAGAGATAGAGCTAAGGCCCCCCGGCAGAGTCAAAGACTACACGGTCCGAGACCACCTCCCCTAATACCCTACGACGTAATAGTTTTGCTAAATAACGGCGATACGACGATGTCAGTGGACAAGACTTGAGTAGAGATAGAGCTAGAGTCTAGTGACCAGGTTGAACCACAATGTCACATTCCCCCCTAATACTCCACTAGCATCAAGCACACTAACCACACACATACATTCACATGTCTATTCCTATCATCATCATCATCATCATGTTATAAACAAAATAGAATTAAATATGCATGAACATTGGAATATTGGATGACATGTTGAATGCACATTACAAGCATACACGCATAGAATCAGTCATGGCACTGGACTCAAGAAAATAAAAACAGTTTATTATTAGCCAATTAGTTCAGGTCTTGTTCCCTCACCTTTACTTGAATGTAAATCCTCTTCAAGCTTTAAAAACTACTTTTATATCAATAGAAAAACCTAACAAATCGATAGATTTTAGTTAGAAGTCATTCTGACAATTTTAGGCTTGTTTTTGAGCATGGGTCGCAGGGTGGGTCGCAGGTAGGGTAGCAGTTTTCTGCAACCACCAGGGTAGGGTCGATGCCAGGGTTGGATGTTCCATCGACCCTGGGTGCGACCACCCCTTTCCTGGACTTCCCGAATACTGGAGATCGATCCTGTGGTCTGGTAGGGTCGATTCCCAATCGACCCCATGTGCGACCCCCCGTGGGTTGAGTCGAGAATATCATTCTACAGTCCGTTCTTTCATGTTTGGGTCCTATAGCTTACTTCTACAATCCATTCTATGCTTGTTCTATGGCTTAAAACTCTAGGTTTCTTCCTTACTTTGCCTACCATGATTTCCTCCATGGATTTCATTGAAATCCTCCCATGGATGTATGATTTGGGTTTCTCCTAGACCATACCCTCTTCATGAACTATTCTAAGGTCTTAGATCATCAATGGAAACGTGCTCATACCTTAGGTTCTTCACTTTGGTCTTCTTCTCTAACTTTTCTTCTCTTCTCCTTCTCTTCTCTTTCTCTCACTTTCAATTAGGGTTTCAAAAGGAGTGAAAGAGGCTTAGGGACATCCTATTTATAGAGTAGAATCTCCCAAAATAAGTCCCATTGAGATTGGGAAGGAATCCCATTGAAATTTAGAAATTTTCCTATTTGCGGTTTCTGTCGGCAAACAGGGGGTCGATGAGGAGGTCGGAGGTCCCGTCGACCCCCAGTTCTAAGTTGTCCGACCTCCAGTTAAAATATCAGCGGTCTGACTTCTTAGTGAGGGGGGGTCAACCCTACCTATCTAGGTATGCGACCCTGTCCTCCAATTAACTATTTTTAGGTCAGTTTAGTACCTGGTTTTGCTATTTCCTTCATGCACTTGGTCCATTTGGCTCGACCATGATAGGTAGACCTGGTACAAAGGTGGTAAAACCGGTTAGTTCGATACGGGTCTTACAACTCCCCCCTACTTATAAAAATTTCATCCTCGAAATTGTACATACCTTCTGAGTCGAATAGATGAGAGTATTGCTTTCGCATATCATTCTCTTCTTCCCATTGATTTCTTTTATATCTCTGCTTCTCCAGGTGACCTTAACATAATAAATGTCACGGTTGCGTAGCCGTTGCACCTTTCGACTGGTGATTTCAGTTGGTGCTACTTCAAATGTCAAATCATCAGTCAAATCAGGTAGATCTACTGTCAATACATGCGTTGGATCTCTGACATACTTCTTCAATAAGGAGATATGAAATACATCATGCACACTTGACATAGATGGTGGTAGTGCTAACTGGTAAGCCACTTTCCCACGCTTAGCTAGAATCTCATATGGTCCAACGTATCTCGGACTTAGTTTCCCTTTCTGTCCGAACCGTTTCAAACCTCGCATAGGTGACACTTTGAGGAATACCTTATCACCTACGGCGAATTCAAGGCCTCGTCGTCTAGTATCTGCATATTGCTTCTGACGATTCTGAGCCGTTCTTACTCTTTCCTTGATAATGTCAACTACTCGACATGTCTCTTCAACAAATTCTGGTCCAACAATACTACGTTCTCCAACTTCATTCCAAAACAAAGGAGTTCGACACTTCCTGCCATACAGTGCTTCATAGGGTGACATCTGTATAGTAGCCTGATAGCTATTGTTATAAGCGAACTCAATCAGTGGTAATTTTTCATCCCATGATCCTTTAAAATCAATTACACAAGCTCGGAGCATGTCTTCTAGAATCTGAATGGTGCGCTCCGATTGTCCGTCTGTCTGAGGATGGAATGCAGTACTGAACTTCAATGTTGTACCCATAGCCTTCTGCAATCCTTCCCAAAATTTTGAAGTAAATCGTGGATCTCTTTCGGACACAATGCTTTCAGGTACACTATGTAATCTGACAATGTTATCCACATACAGCTTAGCTAACCTCTCCAGTGTATACTGAGGTCTTATAGCTATAAATCGATCCATTTTCGTCAGTCGGTCTACAATCACCCAAACTGCATCAACTACTCGGGGAGTCAATGGTAATGTCACACTCCAATTCTGCACCAACCAGAATGGTGTGATGAACCGTCAATAAACCAACGGTTCAACCAGGATCTCGAATAGGCTATCCCACATATGATAAACCAAAACACATTCTACATTAATCAGAGGTAATAAAGTAAATAGCGAAAGTCTTACAGATAATGAACTGTGGTCTAATCATGATAAATAATTTATATTTCATTTATTTCCAAGTAACCAAAACATAACTTAATACATATTACAATATCCAAATACGAAAATTAAACGCTAAGCGTATCCACAGTTGAAACGTTCGTTTAACGAATCACAATAGTCCTCCACAGCTTGCTCATTCATAGCCTCCACCCGTTCATATGTTGGCGTGTAGACATAATCTTCAATCATAATACCTGCAACATCAAAAACTAAAAAGAATTACGCACGCGAGGGTCAGCTCTCCAACTTGAGCTCAGTGAGAAAACAAAACAATGCAACAAACATATGCATGCATTCATTCATATCTTTGGTCTGGTATATAAGTTTGCAATGCGCTATAGAAAGGATTGGTGGCCAAAGGTTACGTTTATTGACGCCTCACCTCTATACACGAGTGTGTGAAGCCGCCCAAAGGTAACGTTTATTGTCGTCCCACATGCACCCACCATGGACAATGTACACGCAAAGGTTACGCTTATTGTTGTACCGGTTGCCCATACAAACACATAAGCCCCTGCTGGCGAGGGCTCACAAACTGGGTTCGTAATTAACCAATCCTAATGTCAAACAATGTATCCAAGGCCTCACCCCAGCATCCCTCAATACGTCTATAGAGATAGGGCTAAGGCCACCCGGCAGAGTCAGAGACTACACGGTCTGAGACCACCTCCCCTCATACACTACGACGTAATAGTTCTGCTAAGGTAATGGCGATACGACGATGTCAGTGGACAAGACTTGAGTTAGAGATAGAGCTAGAGTGCTGAGGCCCGGCCTATGACACCCCCCCTGATACTCGTTCGCATCAAGCACACTAACCACACACATACATTCACATGTCTATTCCTATCATCATCATCATCATGTTATAAACAATAAATTTAAATATGCATGAACAGTAATAATAGAAATATTGGATGACATGTTGAATGCACATACAAGCATACACGCATAGAATCAGTCATGGCATCGACTCAAGAAATAAAAACAGTTTATTATTAACCAATTAGTTTAGGTCTTGTTCCCTCACCTTTGCTTGATTGTAGATCCTCCTTCAAACTTTAAGAATCACTTTTATATCAATAGGAAACCTAACAAGTCGATAGATTTTAGTTAGAATAAATTCCGACAATTCCAGGCTTGCTGTTAAGTGGGGGTAGCAGGATGGGTAGCAGTTTTCTGCGACCCCCAGGGGTAGGGTAGATGCCAGGGTCAGATGTTCCATCGACCCTGGGTGTGACCACCCCTTTCTGTCGACCCCACATGCACCCACCATGGACAATATACACCCCATGAAAACGGCATGGCTGTACCGGTTGCCCACACCAACACGTAAGCCCCTGCTGGCGAGGGCTTGCAAACTAGGCTCGCAACTAACCAATCCTAATGTCAAACAGTGTATCCAAGGCCTCACCCCAACATCCCTCAATACATCCATAGAGATAGAGATAAGGCCCCCCGGCAGAGTCGAAGACTACACGGTCCGAGACCACCTCCCCTGATACCCTACGACGTAATAGTTCTGCTAAGGTAATGACGATACGACGATTTCAGTGGACATGACTTGAGTAGAACCATGGCACAATATACATCCCATGAAAACGGCATGGCTGTACCGGTTGATACCATCCCCTACCCGCACCATATACACTAACCACACACATACATTTACATGCCTATTCGTAGCATCATCATCATCATCATGTTATAAATAAACAGAATTAAATATGCATGAATAGTAACAGCAGGAATATTGGATGACATATTGAATGCACATACTAGCATACACGCATAGAATCAGTCATGGTATTGGACTCAAGAAATAAAAACAGTTTATTATTAGCCAATTAGTTTAGGTCTGTTCCCTCACCTTTACTTGATCGTAGGTCCTCTTTCAAGCTTTAAGAATCAACTATATATCGATGTTATATCACTAGAAGACCTAACCAAGTCGATAAAATTTAATTAGAATTAATTCAGACTTTAAAAAGCATGTTGTTAACTGGGGGTCGATGCTAGGGTCGGAGGTTCCATCGACCCTGGGTGCGACCACCCACAGTCTGGACTTCCCGAATACTGGGGGTCGATTATCAGGGTCTGGTAGGGTCGATTGGCCATCGATCCCTCGTGCGATCCCCTGTGGGTTTAGTCAATTTTTCCTCCTACAGTCCATTCTTCGTGTTTGGGGTCCTATGGCTTGCTTCTACAATCCATTCCACACATGTTCTATGGTCTAGAACCGTAGTTCACTCACCTATATGGCTTTCATGATTTTCCCCACGGTTTTCCATGAAAACCTAACCATGGGTGGATGATTTAGGTTTTTCCTAGATCATTTCCTCTTCTCTATCTATTCTAAGGTCTGTAGAATTACATGGAGATAGTATCCATAGCTGAGAATTAGGCTTGTTTCTCTGAAGCCTTCTCTTTAATCTTCTTCTCTACTTTCCTTCTCTTCTCTTTCTCTTCTCCTTCTCTTATCTTTATCTCAATCCAATTAGGGTTCTAAAAGGAGTGAAAGAGGCTTAGGGACATCCTATTTATAGAGTAGAAACTCCCAAAATAAGTCCCATTGAGATTAGGAAGGAATCCCATTGAAATTTGAAAAGTTTCCAAATCACGGTTTCTGTCGGCAGACTGGGGGTCGAAGATCCCGTCGACCCCTGGTTCTTAAAATGTCTGACCCCCGACATAAAACTCAGGGTCTGACTTTTATACTGGGGGGGTCCGACCCTACCTTGCTGGGTATGCGACCCTCCCCCTATTTTTAGTATTTTTGGGTCAGTTTAATACCTGGGATCGTGATCTCCTTCACGCACTTGATCCATTTGGTTCGACCATGATGGGTAGACCTGGTTCAAGGTGGTAAGACCGGGTTAGTTCGATACGGGTCTTACAGTCGACCCTGCCTATCTAGGTATGCGACCCTGCCCTCCAATTAACTATTTTTGGGTCAGTTTAGTACCTGGTTTCGCTATTTACTTCACGCACTTGGTCCATTTGGCTCGACCATGATAGGTAGACCTGGTACAAAGGTGGTAAAACCGGTTAGTTCGATACGGGTCTTACAACTCCCCCCTACTTATAAAAATTTCATCCTCGAAATTGTGCATACCTTCTGAGTCGAATAGATGAGAGTATTGCTTTCGCATATCATTCTCTTCTTCCCATGTGATTTCTTTTATATCTCTGCTTCTCCAGGTGACCTTAACATAATAAATGTCACGGTTGCGTAGCCGTTGCACCTTTCGACTGGTGATTTCAGTTGGTGCTACTTCAAATGTCAAATCATCAGTCAAATCAGGTAGATCTACTGTCAATACATGCGTTGGATCTCTGACATACTTCTTCAATAAGGAGATATGAAATACATCATGCACACTTGACATAGATGGTGGTAGTGCTAACTGGTAAGCCACTTTCCCACGCTTAGCTAGAATCTCATATGGTCCAACGTATCTCGGACTTAGTTTCCCTTTCTGTCCGAACCGTTTCAAACCTCGCATAGGTGACACTTTGAGGAATACCTTATCACCTACGGCGAATTCAAGGCCTCGTCGTCTAGTATCTGCATATTGCTTCTGACGATTCTGAGCCGTTCTTACTCTTTCCTTGATAATGTCAACTACTCGACATGTCTCTTCAACAAATTCTGGTCCAACAATACTACGTTCTCCAACTTCATTCCAAAACAAAGGAGTTCGACACTTCCTGCCATACAGTGCTTCATAGGGTGACATCTGTATAGTAGCCTGATAGCTATTGTTATAAGCGAACTCAATCAGTGGTAATTTTTCATCCCATGATCCTTTAAAATCAATTACACAAGCTCGGAGCATGTCTTCTAGAATCTGAATGGTGCGCTCCGATTGTCCGTCTGTCTGAGGATGGAATGCAGTACTGAACTTCAATGTTGTACCCATAGCCTTCTGCAATCCTTCCCAAAATTTTGAAGTAAATCGTGGATCTCTTTCGGACACAATGCTTTCAGGTACACTATGTAATCTGACAATGTTATCCACATACAGCTTAGCTAACCTCTCCAGTGTATACTGAGGTCTTATAGCTATAAATCGATCCATTTTCGTCAGTCGGTCTACAATCACCCAAACTGCATCAACTACTCGGGGAGTCAATGGTAATGTCACACTCCAATTCTGCACCAACCAGAATGGTGTGATGAACCGTCAATAAACCAACGGTTCAACCAGGATCTCGAATAGGCTATCCCACATATGATAAACCAAAACACATTCTACATTAATCAGAGGTAATAAAGTAAATAGCGAAAGTCTTACAGATAATGAACTGTGGTCTAATCATGATAAATAATTTATATTTCATTTATTTCCAAGTAACCAAAACATAACTTAATACATATTACAATATCCAAATACGAAAATTAAACGCTAAGCGTATCCACAGTTGAAACGTTCGTTTAACGAATCACAATAGTCCTCCACAGCTTGCTCATTCATAGCCTCCACCCGTTCATATGTTGGCGTGTAGACATAATCTTCAATCATAATACCTGCAACATCAAAAACTAAAAAGAATTACGCACGCGAGGGTCAGCTCTCCAACTTGAGCTCAGTGAGAAAACAAAACAATGCAACAAACATATGCATGCATTCATTCATATCTTTGGTCTGGTATATAAGTTTGCAATGCGCTATAGAAAGGATTGGTGGCCAAAGGTTACGTTTATTGACGCCTCACCTCTATACACGAGTGTGTGAAGCCGCCCAAAGGTAACGTTTATTGTCGTCCCACATGCACCCACCATGGACAATGTACACGCAAAGGTTACGCTTATTGTTGTACCGGTTGCCCATACAAACACATAAGCCCCTGCTGGCGAGGGCTCACAAACTGGGTTCGTAATTAACCAATCCTAATGTCAAACAATGTATCCAAGGCCTCACCCCAGCATCCCTCAATACGTCTATAGAGATAGGGCTAAGGCCACCCGGCAGAGTCAGAGACTACACGGTCTGAGACCACCTCCCCTCATACACTACGACGTAATAGTTCTGCTAAGGTAATGGCGATACGACGATGTCAGTGGACAAGACTTGAGTTAGAGATAGAGCTAGAGTGCTGAGGCCCGGCCTATGACACCCCCCCTGATACTCGCTCGCATCAAGCACACTAACCACACACATACATTCACATGTCTATTCCTATCATCATCATCATCATGTTATAAACAATAAATTTAAATATGCATGAACAGTAATAATAGAAATATTGGATGACATGTTGAATGCACATACAAGCATACACGCATAGAATCAGTCATGGCATCGACTCAAGAAATAAAAACAGTTTATTATTAACCAATTAGTTTAGGTCTTGTTCCCTCACCTTTGCTTGATTGTAGATCCTCCTTCAAACTTTAAGAATCACTTTTATATCAATAGGAAACCTAACAAGTCGATAGATTTTAGTTAGAATAAATTCCGACAATTCCAGGCTTGCTGTTAAGTGGGGGTAGCAGGATGGGTAGCAGTTTTCTGCGACCCCCAGGGGTAGGGTAGATGCCAGGGTCAGATGTTCCATCGACCCTGGGTGTGACCACCCCTTTCTGTCGACCCCACATGCACCCACCATGGACAATATACACCCCATGAAAACGGCATGGCTGTACCGGTTGCCCACACCAACACGTAAGCCCCTGCTGGCGAGGGCTTGCAAACTAGGCTCGCAACTAACCAATCCTAATGTCAAACAGTGTATCCAAGGCCTCACCCCAACATCCCTCAATACATCCATAGAGATAGAGATAAGGCCCCCGCAGTCGAAGACTACACGGTCCGAGACCACCTCCCCTGATACCCTACGACGTAATAGTTCTGCTAAGGTAATGACGATACGACGATTTCGAGTGGACATGACTTGAGTAGAACCATGGCACAATATACACCCCATGAAAACGGCATGGCTGTACCGGTTGATACCATCCCCTACCCGCACCATATACACTAACCACACACATACATTTACATGCCTATTCGTAGCATCATCATCATCATCATGTTATAAATAAACAGAATTAAATATGCATGAATAGTAATAACAGGAATATTGGATGACATATTGAATGCACATACTAGCATACACGCATAGAATCAGTCATGGTATTGGACTCAAGAAATAAAAACAGTTTATTATTAGCCAATTAGTTTAGGTCTGTTCCCTCACCTTTACTTGATCGTAGGTCCTCTTTCAAGCTTTAAGAATCAACTATATATCGATGTTATATCACTAGAAGACCTAACCAAGTCGATAAAATTTAATTAGAATTAATTCAGACTTTAAAAAGCATGTTGTTAACTGGGGGTCGATGCTAGGGTCGGAGGTTCCATCGACCCTGGGTGCGACCACCCACAGTCTGGACTTCCCGAATACTGGGGGTCCATTATCAGGGTCTGGTAGGGTCGATTGGCCATCGATCCCTCGTGCGATCCCCTGTGGGTTTAGTCAATTTTTCCTCCTACAGTCCATTCTTCGTGTTTGGGGTCCTATGGCTTGCTTCTACAATCCATTCCACACATGTTCTATGGTCTAGAACCGTAGTTCACTCACCTATATGGCTTTCATGATTTTCCCCACGGTTTTCCATGAAAACCTAACCATGGGTGGATGATTTAGGTTTTTCCTAGATCATTTCCTCTTCTCTATCTATTCTAAGGTCTGTAGAATTACATGGAGATAGTATCCATAGCTGAGAATTAGGCTTGTTTCTCTGAAGCCTTCTCTTTAATCTTCTTCTCTACTTTCCTTCTCTTCTCTTTCTCTTCTCCTTCTCTTATCTTTATCTCAATCCAATTAGGGTTCTAAAAGGAGTGAAAGAGGCTTAGGGACATCCTATTTATAGAGTAGAAACTCCCAAAATAAGTCCCATTGAGATTAGGAAGGAATCCCATTGAAATTTGGAAAGTTTCCAAATCACGGTTTCTGTCGGCAGACTGGGGGTCGAAGATCCCGTCGACCCCTGGTTCTTAAAATGTCTGACCCCCGACATAAAACTCAGGGTCTGACTTTTATACTGGGGGGGTCCGACCCTACCTTGCTGGGTATGCGACCCTCCCCCTATTTTTAGTATTTTTGGGTCAGTTTAATACCTGGGATCGTGATCTCCTTCACGCACTTGATCCATTTGGTTCGACCATGATGGGTAGACCTGGTTCAAGGTGGTAAGACCGGGTTAGTTCGATACGGGTCTTACAGTCGACCCTGCCTATCTAGGTATGCGACCCTGCCCTCCAATTAACTATTTTTGGGTCAGTTTAGTACCTGGTTTCGCTATTTACTTCACGCACTTGGTCCATTTGGCTCGACCATGATAGGTAGACCTGGTACAAAGGTGGTAAGACCGGTTAGTTCGATACGGGTCTTACAGATTGGTTGGTAGCTCACTGTAGTTTCTGGATCCTGGGTAAATTTGGGTTACCTCATGGGTCGACTCGGGTATCACGCCCGTATCCAGAAATAGACTGTGACACTTGCAGCAGAAAAGGCTGCAACAGAAAAATTGATCGCAGAGAGAATTACGGCAGAGTTGGCTGCCTCTACAACAACTGCCAATGCAACAACAGTAGGCGTTGTCATTGAAGCAACAATAGCGGTACCCCCAACAGCACTAAGGATAACACCAGTTATTCCTCATGTGTCTACAGCCCAACAATCTATTCCGCAGACACTTCCACTGTCTGGCATACAACCACAATCAAGAAGCATAGAACATTTGTTGTAGAGTCTCTAGTCTTGACTGAGTGAGATCAAAAAGAATAAGGCATGATCTTCTGCCCCCTTAAAAAAGAAAGAGTGCAATGCTGACATGGCACTGTCACCATAAATCATGAAGACTCCCATTCCTAAGCATTTTACTATGCCCAAGATTAATCCCTACAATGACACATTTGACCATCAACTCCATCTTGACAACTTTTCGTCCACTATGCTCCTTCATGGCTATTCTGATGCCATCTTCTGCAAAGCCTTTCCTTCCACCATGAAAGGTCATAATCGACTTTGGTTTAATAACCTTCCATCTCATTCCATTCGAAGTTTCAATCAACTTATTGATCTCTTTTTGAGAATTTCCTAACCCAGACAAGACCTAAAAAGATAGCAGTCAGTTTATTAACTATGAAACAAAAACCAGATAAGTCTCTTCGAGACTCCCTAACTTATTTCAATGATGAGGTTCTCTAAATTAAGAATTTGGATCAGTCCATAATCTATACCACTTTACTGGGAGCAATTTCAGATCCCAAATTATTGAGATCCATCCACAAGAGAACACCCATCGATCTGGCTAACTTGAGAGCCAAATGTGAGAAATATGCGGCAGCAAATGAAGCAATTCAATTAGTTAAGTAGAAAAGGAAAGGAATAGCAGGTTCAGAGAAAAAGCAATAGCAGGTTCAGAGAAAAAGCAATCTAAACTACAAGCAGACAAGCCGACAACTGTGGCAAACAAGAAGTAGAAGTCGGACAAAGACGGCTTCCCCAGGAAGTCAGGCAGAAGTAGTTTCGAGTAGGATTCATTCATCCCACTAAACACTCCCATGATAGAAATCATGTATAATTTGAAAGATACCAATTTGCATATTCTGGCACCACCACAGATATTGGCAGATCCAAGCGAAAGAACCACCAATAAAATATTGCAAGTTCCACCGTAACCACGGTCACACCACTAATAAGTGTAAAGCACTATGCATAGCAATTGAACAACTCATCCAATGGGGACACCTGAAAGAGTATGTGGGGGCCCTCGATCATTAAGGAAGACCTACTGCCCTTCAACCGAGTTTGAGAAACCCGCTTATAAGGGGAAACAATCCCTCGATAGTAAGGCGGATGTTGCAGAGAAAGCAAGTCGTCAGAACAGGGACGATCCAGAGGATGACCCAAAGGAATCTCCACCACTTCATAAAGTAAACGACCTTAAAGGGAATGTCAGAGTGATAATCGCATCACCTTTCCAATCTAGCCAACCAAGAGGGTGAGCACCAACTCATCAACAGAGGACTTACACAACTCTGGCAATGTTAAAGGAAAAAATTTAAGAAATGTACCTTGAAAAAGTCTGTTGTAACTGACTTTGCTTCCACCTCTACATCTAATGAATTACCTTTGTGTTATATGAGTTGTAAACCATTTAACCCATTCCCTCAAAAAGATGTAAGAGTCCACCCCTTAGAAAGATAAGAAAGCTATAAGAAAAATACCAAACTAGCACTCGCTGAAAATGAGTTTGCGAGTTGAGATTACTATAGAGGAATTGCCATCCTAGATCATTATACTGGGGCAACATCAGAGGACCTGTTGTAGGCAACTCGTCCAAAATGAAAAGACTAACATATGCAAAAATTATCTGCAGTGCCTCCACCTCCAACAATTTGTATGCAATAGGAAATGTTATCACCTTCAATGATGAAGACATGCTGCACGTCGACTACCGCCATGATGATGCAGTAGTGATAACCATGGAAATGAGATGGAAAGGACACTAGTAGATACAGGAAGTTTTACAGATGTCCTGTATTACCATGCCTTTAAAGCTATGAAGATTGATGATAGGAAATTACAACCTATTACATACTCACTCATTTGTTTCTCCGGAGATTTGGTACATGTCAAAGGAGGAATTCAACTCGAAACCTGAGTTGGAACAAAGCCTCGCAGACAGACAATCATTGTTACCTACTTGGTGGTAGACATTCCATCAAGTCATAATGTCATCCTAGGTCGGCCAGGCTTGAATGCCCTGAGAGCGTGTATTTCAACCTTTCACCTCACAATGAAGTTTCCAACCTAGTTTGGAGAAGGTTGCTGCAAGGAAGACTAGAAACTATCTCGACGTTGTTACGTGACCGACTTGGAGGCTAGTAAGAATAAGCTTCCAATACAAAGCATAGTTATTAAAACCTCATAGATGAGCTCAAACAAGAGAGAAGAACTCCTACAAAAGAACTAGTGCAAATCCCTATCTCAGAAGAACAACCTGAGAGATTTTTCCAAATTGGATCATCTCTTCAGGGCAAGTAGCGGGAAGATATAATCACCTTCCTTAAAAAAATTTAGATATCTTTGCATGGTCAGCATCCGACATGCCGGGCATCTCAAGAAGTTTAAAGGAGCACAAGCTGGTAGTGGACAAGAAGTTCAGGCCCGCCCAACAGAAGAAGTGAAACTTTGCTCCAAAATGAGAAAAGTCACCATCAAGGAAGAAGTCAATAAGCTCTTAGCGGCAGGGTTTATAAGGGAAGTCAAGTACCCCCAATGGGTATCGAATGTTATAATGGTGCCGAAATCAAACAGAAAATAGCATAATTGTATTGACTTTATCGACTTAAATAAAGCATGCCCTAAAGACTATTATCCTCTTCCTCGCATTGATAAGCTAGTCGATGCTACAACAGGCCATGAGATGCTGACATTCATGGAGGCATACTCTGGCTATAACCAAATTAAGATGCACAAGCCCGACTAAAAGGGTACCACCTTTATAACCAAATATGGGTTATATTGCTACACTAACATGCCCTTCGATTTGAACGCAGGGGTAACATACCAACAACTGGTCAACAAAGTATTTTATCACTAGATCGGTAGAAACATGAAAGTTTATGTAGATGACTTCCTTGTCAAAAGTAAGAAGAGTTCAAGTCATCTAGATGGCATGAAAGAAACGTTTGAAGTCCTCCGAAGCCACCAAATGAAGTTAAATCCAACAAAGTGCACCTTTGGAGTACTTTCAGGAAAATTCCTCGATTTTATGGTTTTTCAAAGGAGAATCGAAGCAAATCTAGCTAAAGATTGAAGCAATCTTGAACATGTTGGCGCCGAAAAAGCCAAAACAAATACAAGATCTCATTGGCCGAGTTGCAACCCTAGGTCGTTTTATGTCAAGATCTGGAGATCGATGCATTTCCTTCTTCAAAATTTTGAAGGTAGCAAAGAAGTTTAAATGGACAAAAGAATGCCAACAAGCCTTTAACAAGTCAAAGCAATATCTAACAACTCCTCTAGTACTAACAATGCCTGAAGTCAGTGATCATTTATAGCTTTACCTAGTGACTTCAGTGGCTGCTATCAGTGCAGTTCTACTCAAGGAAGTAGAAAAGATTCAAAGGCCAATCTACTATGTTAGCAAAGTATTGCTAAATGTAGAAATAAGATATAAACCAGTTGAAAAACTAGCCCTTTCCTTTGTGGTGGCAGTAAGAAAATTAAGACCGTACTTCCAAACTCACACAATAACCAATAAGCCTCTGAAGAAGATACTAGCAAGGCCTGGCATCTCTGGCCGGTTAGTGAATTGGGCAATTGAACTTAGTAAGTTTGAGATTGATTATCAACCAAGGACAACTATTAAAGCTCAAGCTTTAGCTAACTTCATCCTCGAAATGCCTCTAGATGAAAGTTCAGTGGTAGACAAAAGCTTGGAAACAAAAGTATTAGAATAACCAAAAAAGAGGGCCAAGAGCACACCCTCACCTAAATGGATTCTCCATGTAGATGGATCGTCAAGCCCACAACAGTCCAAAGCAAGAATCATCCTAACGAGTTCAGAAGACTTCAAAGTTCAAGTTGCTCTAAGATTTGAGTTTGATGCCACCAATAATGTGGCTGAGTATGAAGCAATACTAGCTGGATTGTGACTTGCAAAAAGCCTTATGGTTAGACGACTTGATATTTTTAGTAACTCTCAAGTCATCATAAGGCAAATAAATGGCCTCTATGAGGGCAAGCAGACACATATGCAAGAGTACATTACCAAGGCAAAGTCGGCTCTGTCTTTGTTAGAAGTGTACGACATTCAGAACATTGACAAGAAGGACAATACAGAAGCAAATGCGTTATCCCGGCTACAAACAGACGATCTTTTAAATTTGGACAAGTCGGTTTATATAGACGTCTTGGCCAATCCTAGTGTGAAAGAAGAACCAGAGGTACAACAGATCAGTGTTGAGACGACTTGGATTGATCTCATTAAGTCGTATTTGCAATATGGGATTCTTCCTGAAGAGCGCAAAGAAAGACGCCGAATTTTGTCAAAATCCAAACAATATGTAATGTTTGAAGGACTCTTGTATAAGAAGCCGTTCAAAAGGCCACTGTTGTGGTGCTTAACACCAATAGAGGCATAGGAGGCCATAGGAGAAGTACATGCAGGCATCTATGGCAGTCACTCGGGGGGTCAAACCTGGAGCCATAAGATCCTGCGACAAGGATACTATTGGCCTACAGTGATAGCAGAATGTGAAAAATATGCTTAGGAATGTGAGCAATGCTAGAAGCATGCAAAGCTTAATCATCTTCCTTCAACACAACTTTATTCAATCTAAATCCCTTACCGTTTGCCATGTGTGGAATTGATATTGTTGGTCTTTTTCTTGCATCTCGGTTAAAGAAGAATTATCTATTGGTAGCAGTGGACTTCTTTTCAAAATGGATAAAAGCTGAGGCAATCGCATCTACAAATGCCGAACGGGTTGAGAATTTCATCCGTTTGTCAATCATTTGTAGGTTTGGAGTCCCGCAAGTCTTCGTAACAAATAATGGACCTTCATTCAATGGAAAGCAATTCAGTGCACTATGTGTTGGATTCAAAGTACAACACCGTCTCACTTTAGTCTACCACCCAGAAGCCAATGGTCAAACTGAGATTGCAAACAAGGCTCTTGGATGAGCCCTCGCAAGAGGAGTTAAAGGAAAAATAGGAATCTGGTACGATGAGTTGTTGAGCGTACTATGGTCCTACAGGACTACAATCGAACTCCAACAGGTGAAACCCCGTTCATGTTGGTGTATAGAGTGGAAGCTATGCTACCAGTCAAAATCATGCATCCTACATACTGAATCTTCAACTATGATGAAGAAAACAACTCAGCAGTCATGCGTGCAAATTTATACCTACTTGAAGAAGTCTGAAAGTCACAGCCTTAAACATCTTGACCTGTCAACAAAAGGTAGCAAGATATTATAACTCACGAGTTAGAACTCGTCAATTTCAAGTCGGAGATTTAGTTCTTCAACGTGCATCTCTATCTCAACCTACTTAACAAGGCAAGTTATAGCCAAATAGGGAAGGGCCATATAGAATTGTCCAAGCAACTCAGCCTGGTACATATCATCTGTGTAAAATGGATGGCACACCCATACCCAGGCCTTGACATCTAAAAAATCTTCAGAAATTCTATCATTGATGAAAAGTTATTATTCTTAATGAATTACATGCTTTACATTCTATCCTTTGTCTTCGAACGCAATTCTTTATCGCTTAACTTGTTATATACGATTTGATCGACACAGGGGGTCCAACTCGACCTACGCATATAATCTAAGTCACAAGATTTCATCTTTAATGTATCTTATACATTCAAAATGAATTTGGGTGGTATATACCATGTATTACCGGCCATGAGATTCATTCATAAGACAAAAAATCAAAAGCAAACTCATAATATTGAGACCAGAAATAAAGAGACAAAAGAATAATAGATAAGCTAGATTTAGGTGATTAGAACCCCATTAGATTACCAGACCTCATGAAAGAAAAGACATAAAATTAGTGGGTGCAAAACAGATTCAACAACACCCTTGTAAACAAACATAGTTGGGTCAGCAGTATCCTATAAAATCAAATAATCTTGTAAATTAGGTAGTGCATAACTTCCATATTTAACTTTTTGCATGCATATGGAAAAAACTGAGTGGAATTTAGCACATGAAGCTCAAGCCTACTATTTTGGATGAGTACTCAGAGGTATTGAGTTCATACAGAAATAATTTTGTTCTTCTTATTTGATATCATGTGCATCCTAGTTGTGTCTTAGCTATATTGTAAATCTTGCATCAGAATGGTAGAATATAGAATTCATTCTTGTTTGTTTTTTCCATACCTGAATCAATGAATCTGGGGTTCGGGGATTGGTTTTGGGGCTCTCGATTCTGCTCTCTAGACAAATCAATTTTCTCTCCTCTTCTCCATTCTTTCCATCTTCTCTTCTTGTCTCTTTCTTCTATTTTGTTACATGGTCTTCATACAAGCAATTACCAATCGATTTCAGTGTAACCGTTCTCCAAGTGAAACTTTATGTAAAGGTTTGACAAATATAAGTTGACATAAATTTAGTGATGAAGTGGTCTATTGGAAGCATTGATCATCATTTTGAGCACTTGTGTTGAAATACAAGTGAAATATTTATAGTTTTTTTCTGTCACAGTAACTGAGGTCTACATGTTAGTGCTGTTCGTACAAGTCTTAGCTTCATTGCATGGACATCTATTTTTTATTTTGTAAGGAATGTGTTTTGTGTGCTTTTAAGTAAATAGTACTAATACATAGATTAAAAAAAAATGCTTGTTCATGAAGGGATATTACACTCTCCTGCAAGTTGAAATAGGTCTCTATTCAGGTAATTGTGTCCAAGTGTTTTTTACTGCACTGTAGAATTTTGTTTCCTTAGATTGTTTTTTAATCAGCATGAGAAGAAGCATCCCATGTCATTGTCTCAAAAGTTCCCCAATGCAGATCATCTAGATCTAAGAATTTCCCTTGATCTCAGACCACTCTATACCACCAATATGTCCACATAATAAGATCCAACTGTAGAACTAATCCCCTCCCAAAGAAAAAAAAAAAAGAAGCAAGAGAAGACGTCCAATATAATCAACCCAAGAAAACAAAAACCGCCTAAATAAAAGCACCGGAATCAAATTATGAATGTCAGTTTTCTAAAAATGAACGACAATAATGTAGCGAAGAGAGAAGAAATCGCCTTGTTCTTAAGCACCTGAAATTAACCAATCGATGACCCAACTTTTTCTTCCTATAGCCAATCGAATAGGTCGTCGCCGTTGCTGGTCAGGTCCACGGTACGAAGACGAGAGCTACCCAACAAGATGCAAAGGCGACAGCAGAGGTAAAATGATTTACCTCTCTTCGTTGATGGTGCGAAGGCAGCCACAGAGGAATATTTGCAGCAAGAGTGAAGAAGAAAAAGAACTGCAACGCCTACCATTGCCGAAGAAAGCAAATGCCTGTCAGGAGGAGATTTTTACACCGTTGTTGAAAATTGCCTTGGTTCCCTTTCTTTTCTCTCTCTCATTTTGCAGAGACGATGGGGGAGTGAATGAAAGACGAAGAGGGATGTGCACGGGTCATTCAAAATTACCTTTTCTTTCGGTAAATCTCGATTCACATTAGTTATATTACAATTCTTTTCTTTTGATCATAAGATGACAGAGGTGCCAGGTATTGCTCATCCAGCGACAGCTTGGTTTCCTCGTTTCAAACCCAAGACATGAGAGAATTAAAATCCAAAAGGAACATAAGTTCACTCTACAAGGACAGTCTACAGCAGATACCCAGTGCTACACATATGGTCCTATTGTTGACGCAGATGTCTTATTCTGTCTAGAAACGAGACAGAAATTACATTGAGTAAAGAGGTTTAAAAGCTGGGAATCAATTAAAAACCTGGCGACTCAGTGCATGTATTGGTATACACACTGAGTGATTCCAGCAGTCCTGCCCCAAGTCACTCACTAGACCGAATTATTTGAGTCCAATTTGTCTCCAATTATTAGAGGCTCCAATCGCCAATCCAGCGATTGAAGCTAATTGGGTGCTCCTAGCCCACCAATACATTGGTAAGTGCACCTAGTTAACTCCAATCGCTGGATAAGTGATTGGAGTCTCCAATAATTGGAGACGACTTCAACCCGAACTATTCAACTTGAGATAATTGAACCCATAAAACCCTTCAATGGTGAATCTAGATCCTTTCCTCACATAATAATAGAAAGAAAAAAAATCCTCTCTTTATCCTTTCAGTCGTGAGCTAGCAGTTGGTGTTCACTCAACGCGCATACTGATGTATTTATTGATTTATGCACCGAGTAAACTCTAACCCTTGAATCATGATGCATACCTTGTGGATTCTAGACACTGAATCACAGCTGGAGTTTCTCCACCAATAAGAGACGATCTGAACCCCATGATAACCAACCCCAAGCCTAAACCTTAGCAGTCGTTGATGGAAAGGATCCACACTCTAGAGGTGGATCCCACAAATGAATCTAGAGGAACTCCGAATCCTATCAAATAGTTCCTTGAAGAAAGAGCTAAAGAGGACAAGGTTTTCAAGGATACCACTTTGGACTTACTTGCTAGTTCCGACACATATCTTTTTCTTTATTTATTTGTTTTTTTTTTTTTTTTTCTTTGGGGAGAGGATTTATATATTTACGGGGTATATTAAAATTTTATATGTTAACAGGAAAGGAGTACAAGTAGAACTAGTACCTAATCACACTTGAGAAGAGAGTGATGAAAGAAAAAAGGATCCAGATTTCCATGAAGCAAGTACATGCTGACAGTGTGCTTTTTTTTTTTTTTGGGTAACTAAGAAAAAAAAGCACTTACACCACATACTGTCGACAGTAGGATTTACATCGTCTCCTTCCAATGGTTTTGGGAAGATGTAGCAACCCAGTCTAGATGGCCGACATATGATTCTTGGGTGAATCCTAGACCCATGTTCGAGCCGACATCCCTTGTCTGCTCGGCTAGGTGTCAGCTTGAACGTGGGTCTCGAATTCACCGAGAGCCACGTATCGATCATCCAAACTAAGATGTCGCTGTCTTCCTAGAACCATTGGGAGGAGAGGATGCGGATCCAAGTCGACCACCCCCAACTCAATCATAATATCCACCACCTCCTCTACTTTTCAAAATAACCCATCTCAATCTAATTGGTGATGATAATATTATCACTTATAATTTTTTTACAATAATACTCTTAAAAATATCTAATCCTCACCACACGACTCTTCCTCTTGCTCTATCCAAAACTTAACCTTGGCGCTACAGAATCTTAAGAATCCTTCCATGGGAACAACCACCATCGAAGTTGATGTCATTTCGCTGATGAACTCTAATTTCTCTGCGCTCAGTTGCAGATATACCCTCCGCACTATCTTTGAGTGCTTAACTGCAACAGACCTCGCTCGAGCAGCCTGCGTCTGTCGGCCTGCGTCTGGTCACACCTCAAATATAACAAAGACTATTATATTCCATTCTTTGAAACTTGGCCTAACAGGTTATCTGGGTTTGACCCCATTCTGAACTCGAGAGAGATAACGTGGTGAACGACTCACACTATTACACTGAATTGACACACGATTGAAGGATCCCTTTTAAAGTTACAAATTTAAAACCCAGACAACAATTTGGATTTTGAATCGTAAATTTTGGCATTAACATTAGTTGTTTTTGTTTTTTCTCCGGTGATCGGAGATTCTAGAAGACCGGCGAATCGGACGGAGAAGAGTTTACCAAGTTGAGTATGTTGTTCTAGTAGTATTGTTCTCTTCATAACTGAACCCTTCTCTGCCATCATTTCCATCGCCATTATCGAAATCTCCACCTCTCTCAGACTCATTGTGATCGTCGGCGTTAGTGAGAAGAAGATCCACGAACCCTTCCATGAAATTTGAAACTCCCACGTGCCCAGTTTCTGCTTTCCATGATTCCGGCAACCAAGGGGTATCCACGGCAAAAACGACATCTTGGAGATTGGCGGTGACAGCTATTGCGAATGTCATGGAGCTGTCGACTCTGTCCTTCAACCCTTTCCACTCTTCTTCACCCTCTTCCTTAACCATCCCACCTTCATTGTCGTAGTAGTCGACTGCATTCGTCGGACCGACGGGTTGAATTGGAAGTGGGTTCTTCGAAAAGCTCAATGTAGATGTCGGAGACTCGAGATGAGGACCGTTACCGACAACGGCAACGAAACCACCTTTCGTTGACTTTGACTAGATGCAGGCTGACAGACGCAGGCCGCTCGAGCGAGGTCCATTACAGTTAAGCACTCAAATATAATGCGGAGAGTATCTCTGCATCTGAGCGCAGAGAAGTTAGAGTTCATCGGAGAAATGATATCAACGTCTATGGTGGTCGTTTCCATGGAAGGATTCTTAAGATTCCGTAGCGGCGAGGTTAAGTTTTGGGTAGAGTTAGAGGAAGAGTCATGTGGTTAGGATAAGGGTGTCAACGGGTCAGCCCGGACCGGTTTTGGTCCGGACTGAATCGGTATCGGGTTTTATAAGCCCAGCCCATAACATGTCCATTAAGAGTTTGGGCTGGGTTGGGCTGCGCTGGATACCATAATTAACGGGCTGGTCTGATATCGGTTTATTATCGGGCTAGGTTTATTGAGGTGATTTCGGGTTGGTTCGGTCCGGATCGGATTTATCAAGCTTATTTGGCCTATTTTATATGTATGATATATAATCTATTTTATTATTTCTATCTATAAATATAATATCATTCCTTCTATATGTATGTAATTCAGTAAATTGTAACAATTAACATATTTTTTTCAACTATAGATTCATATAATCTTTTGAATCAAGAAGTGAAATATAACAGTGTAATATAATCTATTAAAATTTAAAACCATTAAAATTAAAAAACTGGGCCCAGATGGACCTTACCAGTGTTCGGATTAAGTATTATTGGTTCGGGTTAATTCGGGCTTCTTAACGGACCGGTTCAGTCTGATTTCAGTCTGGGCTGAAACGATATAGGGCTTTACAAGCCGAGACCGAAACCTGTCCATTAAGGTTAGGTCCGGACTGGGTTCGGATTATGTTGGACCGGCTCGGTCCATGCT
Source organism: Protea cynaroides (assembly GCA_028583415.1). NCBI lineage: Eukaryota > Viridiplantae > Streptophyta > Magnoliopsida > Proteales > Proteaceae > Protea > Protea cynaroides. The sequence goes on from CM053272.1 coordinate 20,081,673, forward strand.
AAGGGGCCAAGCCCATTTTTGACACCCTTAGGTTAGGATTAGAATAGGATATTTTTAAGGGTATTGTTGTAAAAAAAGTTATAAGTGATGATATTATTCATCACCGATTAATGGATTGAGATGGATTATTTTGAAAAATAGGGGAAGTGGTAGACATTATGGGCTAAGTTGGGGGTGGTAGATTTAGAGGTATACCTCAGGGAGGTGAGGTGGGAAAAACTTTGCCTAAGAAAAGAGAAACAAATATGCATTATAGCAATGTGAATTTACCAACATTTTTTTCTCCTCAAATTCAATTATTTACCCTCTACATATGTCCCGTTACTCCAGTGTAGTCTTATACATCATCATCTTTACTACACACAAATAAAAGGGAATCTTTCATAGAACTCCCCTGTGTAATTCCCCAAAAACAAAAACATGCCTCCCATTTGGAGTTAATCCAGTGGATATCCCCTGTACTTTATAAGTCCTAACACTTAACCCCTACTCCGTTAGTTAGCCTCCGTTAAACTATGACCAATACAATTTGGAAATTTTTAAATATCAAAGCTGCCTTTTCTAAATGAATGAAGTTATAATTTTACATTTTTCATTTAAACCCTCAAAACCTTCATTTCACCTCTTCATCTTGCCTAACCATTTTTTTCTCTATAATGTCTCAAGTTGAGCAATCCTTCCAACCGTGATCCAACATCTGGAGTTCACTCTGCCACATGCATACCAATACCACTGGATCACAGACTGGATTGACTACTCAACTTGAGACGAACTGGACCGGTTCTAAACCACCACACTAACCATTAATCAGAATTCAACAATGAGGTCATTGTACAATCTAGGCCTCCCCAAAGATGAGAGATGCATATATAAAACACTAAAACTTGACAAAGGCAATATGGAAAGCAAAATCATAATTACATTTTCAACCAAAATATAAAATGCAGTAATACTTTTGAGCATTACCCAGTGGCAGTTCCTAAGTGTGAAAAAAAATTTGAAAAAGACAAGATATGTCACCTTCATGAAACCAATTTTATTCAGCAAAAACCGTTTTCACTTGATTAGTATATAAGTGTACATTACATGGCAACTAAAAAAAGAATTAGTAATAAATACTTTGGATTTCCATCCACATATGGTGCCATCCTCTTGACCTTAAAATTCAATATTTGCCAAGAGAGCATGAAATCCATATTGATTTCTGCAACATATGGTTAAGCTTTCTAGAACTAAAACTGAAGAAAGAATTGTTTCTGGAGATCCTGATGAGAGTTGGAAGATGGGAACAGAAAGGGCTTTAGCTAATAATCATCTGGTTAAGGAATGCAGCTTGCTCTGGAAAATATTCCATTAATTCATCCTTGGTAACCCAAACATGATCCTCACTTTTTCCGATCTTGAACTTGTTGGTAGCAATTACTTGTGACTTGAAAAAGAACCGCTGCACCATATATGGTTATGCACAGAAAACAAGTGAATTATAAAGCAAGAAAGAGGAACCCATTCACATTCTCAAAAGCAAGACCAAGAATGCACAGCATCTGTAACGAAAAGAAACATACATTTAGAGGAAATCTTAATCACAACTAATCAATTGGTATCATCTTCACCAAAGGAATTTCTCTCTCTCTCTCTCTCTCTCTCCCCCCCTAATTACATGGTATTAGAGCTAATCTGGTCATACCACATATCTTCCTCCATCACTATTTTGAGAGTCCTCTCAATTTCCATCCCTCTTTTTTATTTTTCCTTTGTTTTATTTGCTGATGTCCACTTGGATTGAAGAACTAATTCCATTTTCATGGAAGCCTACCAGCAAGGGGATTAATATGCTTATTACTATGTACTCGGCTCACAGCAAGGTTCTGATTATGGGAGCCGACCGAAATCATTTTCTGTTCATGGGCAAATCATCAAGCAATATTTTTGGTTATTGGTTCTGTTACAGCATATCGAGATTTGCCTACTGGATCTGTTACAGCATATCGAGATTTGCCTGCTAATTCTGTTACAGCAATATTTTGCTTGCTGGTTCTGTTACAGCGGATCAAAATTACTTTGTGGCTCAAGATTTCTGGATCTAATACATATTACAGCAAATCAATCGATGGCTCTAATCACAGTAGATCAAGCTTCTTTCTGGATCTGATCCATCTTACAGCAGTTCGGTATTTTCTGGTTTTTTTACTGGTTGGTATTTCTTATCCATATTACAGTAGTTCGATTTTTCTAGTTGATATTCTATTACTTTCAAAGCCAGGATCGATATTTAATTTTTGGGTTGTTGTTCCTATTTCATCAGTAAGGGTCGATTTTTTTTATTGGTTCCTGTCACTATTGGTGGTTGTGTTCTCTTGGGAGGAGTCCTTTGTTTACAAGGATTGTTCTCGATATTCAGTTCTGTCCGTTGGATTCATGGCAGACTGGGAGACATTGTTCCTTTTTGGTAGGCTATACTCGAGTACTAAATTATGAGTGATTCAAAGACTAATATGGACTCTATCCATGTCCAAATCACCTCCTTTAAATTGACTAGCTCATCCAATTACCTGCACTGGAAGCAGGCGGTGACAACTAACGTCACTGCTAGAAAATAAACTGGATTTGTTTGACAGATGATCATCCCAATTCTAAAGATACGAATTATGCTACTCGGGTCCGTGAGAATGCCACTGTCATGGTCTGGCTATTTAATGGCATGGAGACCTCTATTGCAGCTAATGTCATGTTGCACACCACTACCAAAGATGTTTCGATAGATCTGAAAGAGAGCTTTGCTCAAAATACTAACTTGCCTCGTGTTTATGATTTATATGAGCGACTTTTTAATTACAAACAGGGAGACAAGTAGGGTGCAGAATTTTATATTACCGTCAAAGGTATATGGGAAAGATTTAAATGTCCATCAACCTCTCACTATAAACAGTAATACTCTGAAGACATAGCATGTAGAATTTCAGGTGGCTACCTTCCTCTATGGTCTCAGTTGCAGCCTATCAAAAACCAACTTATTGTCGGCGATAAAGTTCCCACATTAAATATGGCCTTTTGTCGTGTTCAGCGCATCTTCTCTCCCACCTTCTCCAAGTCTGATAGCACCTCTACCAAAGACAGTTCAGAATTATTTGCTAGCAATTGCTGTCATAGTACTTCTGGTTGAGGACATGGTGGAGGTCATGGTCGTGGCTCTTCTGATCAGCCAATGCATGTCTACTCTCACCGTGGCAAGCAAAATCATACGGTTGATTGGTGTTGGGTGAAGCATGGTAAACCTCCTCCGTGGGGTTCTAGGTATCTTTCTCGATTTGCAAGTACAGTTAGTTCCGATGGTGACATACACACGCTCCCGCCAACGGTTACTCATTTTCCTCAATTAGTATATCTAAAGAGGATTTTCATACCATGCTTACTCGTTTCAATCACTTGGATACTCAAGGATCTACTTCTACTTTCATTGCCACATTAGTAGATACAAGTATTACTGCCTTACTTGCATCCACAACCTCTACCCCTTGGGTCATTGACTCAGGTGTTTCTTCTCACATGACTGATAAAGCCTCAATATTTTCCTCTATTGACCGTTGCCCTCAACAATTCAATGTTCATTTGGCTGATGGCTCTACCACTCACATTTTTGGCAAGGGTGATGTATCCCTTCTCACTAACTTTATCATTGTCTTTTGTTCTTCAGGTCCCCCGTTTGTCCATGAATTTACTTTTAGTTAGTACTTTGGCAAATGCTCTTAATTGCTCTATCACCTTCTTCCCTACCTGATATGTATTTCAAGATCTACAAACAAAGGCAATCATTGGTGTCGGACAATGAGAATGACGGGTTCCACTATCAGGATGACATTCCATCTTCCGTTGTTGCGCTCACTACTACTACAAGTGTTTCTCTGCTACAACGACATTATTGCCTGAGTCATTTGTCTCTCTCCAAGTTACAGAAGATGGAACCAAACTGCAAGTCAATTAATACTCTTGAGTATGAGGGATGCCAACTGGAGAAACATCACCGCTCATCCTTCCCTTCTCGTGATGTGTCCAGAAGTCTTGCTCTTTTTTCCTTAGTTCACTCTGACATCTAGGGTCCCATTAAAGTAAAGAGTCATTCTGGTTTTAGTTATTTTGTTATCTTTGTAGACGATTGTTCTCGTTCCACTTGATCATACTTGTTAAAGGGTCGTTACCATTTTTAAACAATTTTATTTAAAAATCAAGAATCAGTATGGTGTTAATATTAAAACTTTTCGGGTCTAATAATGCTCTTGAATATACTCAAAACTGCAATCTCTTTTTTCTATGCTTCCAATGATATTGTTCACCAAACGAGTTGCTCTTATACCCCTCAACAAAAGGGACTGTTGAACGTAAAAACCTTCATTTATTGGAGGCTGCTTGTTATATCCTCTTTCATATGCACTTGCCTCGTTATATTTGAGGTGATGTTGTCTTCACCGCCTGCTATCGGATAAATTCCATACCTTCTTCGGTTCGGGATCAATCACCTATTTCCCTGGTTTCACCATCCTCGCCATTGTTTTCCTTACCACCATGTATCTTTGGCAGCACATGCTTTGTCCATGACCTTCGGCCTGGCCTAGACAAGTTGTCCCCTTGTACAATTAAGTGTGTTTATTGGCTACTCTCACACTCAGGAAGGATATTGATGTTATGATCCTCTCACCCGGCATCAATTTGTTAGTGTTGATGTCACGGTTTTTTGAGAACACACCATATTATACAGCTTCCGGCTCTCCCCAACACTTGAAAATTCAAAGCATTGTCCTTATTCGCCTTCCCAAGTAAAGGTTTTCCTTCTCAAGCAAGTTGTGCATAGGAAATTGATCAAACCATTTCCCCTCTGTTTCCTCTAGAATCCAAAGCAATATTTATTGACAGAACAATTTCTTTAATCATTTGTCATGTTCATTTACATTAAGAAGGAAAATGCTTTAATTTTCTCGAGCTTAGTTTGGCCTGATTCATCAAATTTCTCTTTGTTTCACTCGGAGTTTCATTTTCGTATTCCTTGTGATAATTCTAATCAAGTCCTTGACTTAATGATGTTTCTAGATTTTTGTGAATCATTAAATTCCTTGAAAATTTTGTGCTTGTACGGTTAAGGATGCAAGTTTGGGCCCAAAATGGTTATCAAAACACTTTTGTCTACTAGCACCCTACTTTTTAGTTCTCGGAATATCTAATCAGATGGTCTAATCACTTTCATTGGAACACCTAATTAGGTGGTCTGATCACTTTCATGGGAACATCAATTCAGGTGGTCTAAACTCTTTCGTTGGAACATATAGTCAGCTGGTCTGATCTCTTTCGTCGGAACATCCAGTCAGATGGTCTAATTTTCTATTGTTGGTACATCTCGAAGGTTCAAGGCCTATCATGATTTCCAAGTTCCAAGAGAGATAGTTTGATTTCTCCGGGTTCGTGCCTATCACTGCCATCCCAGAATTCTTTTCTCAAAACATCTCGAAGGTTCAAAAGCCTATCACGGTTTCCAAGAGAGATGGTTTGATTTTTTTCTTCATTCACGCATATCACGGCCGCCCAAGAATTCTATTTTCAGAACATCCCCAAGGTTCAAAGCTATCACGGCTTCCAAGAGAAATGGTTCAATTTTTCTCCAGGTTTGCGCCTATCACGGCCAACTGAGAACAAGCATCTCGAAGATTCAAAGCCTATCATGGCTTCCAAGACAAATGGTTCGATTTTTCTCTAGTTCGTGCCTATTGCAGCCACCCGAGAATTCTGCTCTCTGAACATCTAGAAGGTTCAAAGCATATCAGGGCTTCCAAGAGAGATGGTTCAATTTTCTCTGAGTTCACGCCTATCACAACCACCCGATAATTTTGTTCTCGAAACATCTCAAAGGCTCAAAGCCTATCAATGCTTCCAAGAGAGAGAGTTCAATTTTTCTCCGCGTTCACACCTATCACACCCGCCCAAGCATCCTATTCTTAGAACATCTCGAAGGTTCAAAGCCTATCATGACTTCCAAGACAGATGGTCTGATTTCTTTGGGTTCAAACCTATCACGGTCACCCAACAGTTTTTGTTTACGAGAGTCCTACGGTTTAAAGCCTATCACGGATGCCTAGATGGATGATCGATAGATTCAAGTACCAAAATGTGGTCTTCTTTCTTCACCCTCATTTATATTATTTTCGGCCAGAGAGGGGCAATCTGTAAGCCCCCATTTTGGTCATCTTTTCTAATCATGAGCATTTCACCCCCTATGAGCTTTTTGGACTATAAAGTATGTGGAATACCATAGGAATGAGGCTATTTTGGTCCTTTAAATCATTTAAGGGGCATTTTTATCCTCATGAAGAAAATGAAGGGTGATGGGTCCATTTGAGTAAGGTCATCCAAGAAGGAAAGAAAGGTAAAAAAATTGTCATCATTGGGTTAAGGATTTAATAAAGAGAAGAGGACAATTGTCCAAGGGGTATTTTGGGAAGAAAAAGAGGGAGATTGGTTTGTTTGTAAAAGGGTTGCTGGAATTGAGTTTAATTGAGTTGGGCCTGATTTGGATGAAGAGGTTTAGGATGGGACAGCGCTGTCAAAGGTATAAAGGGACCCTTCATTTTAGTAGAATAGGAAAGGAGGTTTTGTAGCTTTATTGGGGGATTAGATAAAAGAAAATGACCTAAGAAATGGAGAGGGGAGGCAGTCGCAAGAAGAGAAGAAGGAGAAAGGAAAGAATGCGAGAGAGCTGAGGGCTCTTTCGTAGGAACAAAAGGTGGCTGGCTTGATTTGGAAAAGGAGAAGCTGCCAGTAAAAAAAGGGCTAAAGAGAGGGGTTTCAAGGAGCTCCGAAAGAAAACCAAAGGAGGGTGTCGGTTGAAAGGCAGCACCCACAGAAGGAAAGTTAGAAAGGAGAAAGGGGGTTTCTCCATCAAGTCAGGGTTTTTAGGAAAAAAAAATGGCATTGAGATAAAAGGGAGTGAAAAAGAGGGGTTTTCTCGATGGGGTTTCTTCGGCTTTTCTTTTCTGGCCGGAGATTCATTAGAAAGATGAAAAAGGAGCTGGGAAATGGGGTTTCTTAGTTGGGTTTAGATTCTTCTCATTTCGGATAACAAAGAACAGGGGGTTTTAAAGGGGTTCCTCTCTTTTGTAAAAATGAGGGGGCCAAATTTAGAAAGGGAGAAAAAGGGGGAGAAAAACTTAAAGCTCAAGGATTTGGAGCTGGAGAGAAGAAAGGGATTTCATTCAAAGTGGGGATCAAAGATAAGAATGGAAGGTTTCTTTCTATTTTCTCTAGCAAAGAAGATTACGGTCAGCAACTTTTAATATGTTGAGGCATTCTTGATTTGAGTTCTTCTTGGGATCTCTTATGGTAATTTTCAATCTTTCTTTAAATTTCTTTGGTAATCTTTGATTTTTGCTTTTCTTGGTTTCTTGTCTGGTAATCTATAATATCTAATTTCTTCAGTTTCCTCAATCGTTTTCTTGGGTTTTTCTCTTCATCAACTGATTTTTCTTTCTTCTTTTTTTAATCGATTCCTCTTTTGTAAACCTTTTGGCTTTGTTTTTCAATCTTCTGCTATGTTATAGTTCTTTATCTTAGTTTAGTTTTGTCATTTTGCTGCAGTCACCTCTAATTTCATTATCATAGTTTAGATATCTTGCTGTGCTTTATATCTTTATCTTAGTTTAGCTTTGTTGTTTTTTCTGTGATCACTTCTAAGTTCTTGATCTTATTTTTAAATCTATGCTTGATGTTCATGATTCAAATCCATGCCTGATATGCCCAATTCAACTCTATGTTTGTTGTCCATCCATTTTCTTACTCTAAATTTGTTTTCCACTGTCCACCGATCCTCATACTAAATTGGAGTTGGAGTTCATCATTTTTAATCCCAGTTGTTCTTTATGCTCTAACTTGATTAGGCCTAGTGCTCGACCTTAGTTTGATCCAGCTTCTGTACTTGAGCCTGGTCCACCTTTGTACTATAATTTGGTTCTGCTTGTAAGCCATGACTTGGTCCAATTTTGTGATTCTAAGCCAGTCCAGCTTTGATGTTTAAAGCTGGTCCAATTTGGTGTTTTAAGCTAATCCTTTTCTAAATGCTTGCTTGAACCTGGTTCAGCTCAGTGTTTGAACCCAGTTCGTTCTATTGCTTGAGCCAATCCAATGTTGTGTTTAAGTTGGTTTCTTTGTATGCTCTCATGCTCATTACTATGCTCTCATTAAATCTGTCCATGATATGCTTGATTGGCTTAACACATGCATGGTTTGGTTTAAATGTTTAACCTCGTTTAACGATTAGTTTGGTTCATACCTTCTTTGGTCTAGTTCAAATGTTTGGAATTAATCTTAACCCCCAACCCACATGTACCCCCATTTATTCAAATTGGGATACAATAATCCCTAATCCCCATTTTAAGTTGTTTGAACCCATCGTGACTCCGAGTCTATTTTATCCTTGTGGGATCCCAAATCCCATTTCATGACTTCGTGGGCTCACTTAACGGTTAGGTTTGGTCCCTACTTTGCCCACATAAAATAATTTCAATTGGTTCCTTTATTTCCCAAAAAATACAAAAAAAAAAAAAAAAGGTTAGTTTTGTGAATCGACTGATTGGCCGGGATCACATTTGATATCAGGTCCGATCACAGTCCAACCTACGGCCTTAGGCAGATCATCTCCCAAGTCTGGGAATTGGTTTGCTAAGCAACAAATCTTTTTTAACAAATCATTTCCAAGTTCATTTCTTGACCTTTGTTCACTCATGCCGAGTGCGGGGAGCTGAGGTTCAATACCTCTAAGCGATATATATATATAGAACCGCACACCGCACAAATTCACAACCCTTGTTGGAACTACACAGACCTGATTCTCCGAGCCATCAGGAGATACTTAGGCAACGTGAAGTAGTCACTTTGCTTACGGTCCCCCTGTACTTCCTTATTCAAGGAAATACCGCACAAATTCACAACCTTCATCAGAACTATGTTTGGCCGGATTCCCGACGATTTACTCGGGATACATAGGCAACTTCAGAATGCAATCTCGAGCTCCGTCATCCCATTTTAATTTGTTTATTTGTTTATTCATTTGTTTGTTTATTTATTTATTCATCTGTTTACTTGTAATTTCTTTTCAAACATGTGTGACGACACCCGAGATTAGCACAACCTAGAAACTTGGTTTAGGACATCCCAATGCCTAAATGCTTAGTCTACATTCAATGACCAATCAAACACCACACTCAGAGTATAGGACATGATAGGATAGAAAGAGACCGGTTTAAGGAATGGGTGAATTAGGTACCTAACATCTTCCCAATTCATAACTTGACACTTACCCATTCTTTGGTGAGACCAATAAGCCGATCCATTGACTCATTAGCGTCTCTATTAAGAGAGAGACAATTTATAGGCCATATACCTTATCTAGGAGGCGACTCCAAATTTCATCTCACCATCCATTGGCGTGGATGGACAAGGTCTTAAGGCAAAAGCCTTCGACGTACAATTAGGGACAGAAAAACCATGTCCTCACAAAAGGCTTTACCTAGACCTATGGGGTTTATCTTCAAGACTTTCTCACCGATTGCTTGTCTCAATTCTATTCGAGTTATTATATCCATTGCAGTCAATCTGGACTGGCCTCTTTTCAGCTGGATATTAAGAATGTCTTTTTATATAGTTTCTTGCATGAGGAGGTCTATATGGAGCAACCTCTAGGCTACGTTGCACAGGAGGAGATTGTTGCCCACAGAGTTTTTAAGCTCCACAAAGCAATACATGGTCTAAAACAGTCTCCTTGTGCTTGGTTCGACAAGTTCACTAAAGTCATGGTTGATTATGGATTCAAACCATGCTATTCCGATCACTTAATCTTCGTTCGTCGCTGCAATTCCAAGGTTGTTATTCTTGTGGTCTATGTATATGACATTATTGTTTTAAGAGATGATTTGACACCTATCGATGAGGCTAAAGCCTACCTACATTAGCATTTTCAGATAAACGATTTGAGTGTTCTTCGTTATTTCTAGGCATTGAGGTCGTTCGGAACACCAAAGGTATTGGTCTTTCACAATGGAAGTATGTTCTTGATCTTATGACTGAAACAAGCATACTAAGTTGCATGCCTATTGATATTCCTATGGACCCTCATCTTAAGCTAGCTACCTGCGATGACGTAAATTTTGCCGATGCTTCTTGTTGGGTTTTGAAATATTTCAAGTGAGCTATCGGTAAAGGGTAGCTCTATCGTCTTCATCAAAATATTGATCTTTGTAGTTATTCTAATAGTGATTAGGCTGGTGCTGATGGTGATCGTCGATCTACTATTGGTTACTATACCTTTCTTGGCGGCAATCTTATTACATGGCATAACAAGAAGCAAACTAACATTGCCCGATCTAGTACTAAGACAAAGTATCGTGCCATGGTTCATACTACTGCAGAATTAATGTGGGTGAATTCATTCTTAGTGAACTTGGCTTCCAATATACCGCCTATTCCTATGTACTGTGATAATCAGGCTACCATTCACATTGCAAGCTACCCAATTTTCAAGGAACGTACCAAGCATATAGAAATCGACTATCATTTTTTCAGTGATGTTTATAATGCATAAAGTAATATCTACTCCATTCACTAGTTCCAGATCTCAACTTGGTGATATGTTCACAAAGCTTTGTTTCTTCAAAATTGTTCCAAACTGGGTCTTGGTGATATTTATGCTCCAGCATCAGCTTGAGGGGGAGTGTTAAGTTTCACAGTTTCAATTCTCTAGTCTAGGTGTCACCTAGTCTTGGCTAGGTGTTTAGTTTCCAGCTTTAATTAGAGTTTCTTTGTTTAATTTTACCTCTTGTAATGTTGACTTAGACTAGGATTCTGTCTAAGTCAACTTTCCCCTTTGGTGAGTCAATATTATTATAAAAAAAGAGGTGGGGGGAAGATAATAATAACTCCTCTCTCTCAATGTCCCTTTTTCACCATTGTTCAATTAACAATGGGCCAGGAGAATCAAATGAAGCAGCCTTACACGGGCATAAAAGTAATGAATACTTGATAGATATAGATCATCCAACGATTATCAGTTACCATTTATCAAAGGGTCACTTTACCTTCCGATAAGTGTCCATTACTCAAAGAGTAAGAAATGTGATGCCAAATAACAACCTTGCCAAGATTTTAAGTGACTCCTTAAAACAGAACTGTTTGGAATTACAATTTTCTTCAGATCGTACGACCTTACATCCCGACTTATCAGATTATTTCTTAATATCATAAGCTTGCACATCTGATCTTTTATTTTATTTTTAATGTAAGTACATCTTGCACATCTAATCATATCAACCATGTTATGGACTAAGGCTAAATTTTCAGAAAAAAAAGGAATGACATGAGTGGGATAGCAGGAACTTGCACCACCTTGGAACAATATTATTTTTCTTTCCTTTTTACTAACTCAAAATAAGAAATGTTCAGAAAAGAACGTAAAAAGATGATGGCATTGCTCAACAAGGAATGCAACATTCTCACTTAAGTAATAAACCTATATTGAGAAGAGTGTCAAGGATAAAGAAAAATAATAGGCATCATGTCTGAAGTTAGAAAACAAATAGGAGTTGGGAATTCCAAAATAGATACCTTGAATGACGGAAGGACAGGCGCATCTTCTGTTGGCTGTATAACCATATGTGCGAAAGGAGCATTCCCAACAAAATATGTTTGGGAAAGGTCTCCTATAATAGATTTTAATGCTGACTCAGCACACTGCAAATTACAGAGTGCAAATTATGAAGAGATTAACCCCCCCCCCCAAAAAAAAAAAAAAAGAAAAGGGGAAACGAGAGAAAGAAAAAAAAAAAAAGGAATTGTTGTACTACCTTACGCAAGGTCTCTTCAGACTCATAAACCTTCTCAGGAAAATGCCAGACAGGTTTTCCTCCAGGAGCCCCATAAGTATTACCATAAAGGAGAAGATACAGTCGTCTGTCCAGTGCCCTCTGTAATGACCTTAAAGATCATCAAACATAAACCATTAAGTAAAATGGGTTTAGATATTTGTAGGTTAAGTACAGATTTCTCTACAATGTTCAGTGCCAGTTTCTACTGACACAATTTAAACACTCCTGCAGTCTTGCACAAGACTTTTTCCTGGCTACAAATGAACTTCTAATGTAACCATCCCAATGTGCTAAATAACAATTGTACGACTATGAAGTATATTAGAGAACCTTTAAGTACAGCACAGGATTCCACCAAGCCCTTACCAAGAAGCCCTACCAAAACAGTCAACGTCCTCTATAAATTCCACTAGGGAGTGCACTTCGGCACCAGATTGGGTGGACATGTTCTTCACATCATCATATAGTGATGACTGAAATTGCAGTCCAATCTAACATCTACGTGTCATTCTAAGGTTTGAAGACTGTTCACAAAACCAAGTGAACTTAACTAAACAGCAACCAATGAAAATGAAAGGAAAGCCCCATACATATGGGCCACAAAATTCAGCAAGCAACTTATCTTGTGAGTCCCCATGTATTCAATGTTCAGAAACCCAAATCATGAGTCCACATGGCACAACAGCACCACTTGGTCGAAAAGACCATGCCTAAGGTGCAAGCAATCCTTTCCCAAAATACATAGATTACGTTTTGAACCTTATGCTATTAAAATCCCAGTATAAGAGATGAAAGCTGCCAATCCTGTTCAAATTATAGTACCAACCTAGTAGTGCTTATCTGTGGAATCTCCAATCTGAAACTAAACAGAACAGTATTTTTTTGCGGATAAAAATTTCACTAAACAAACATTGGGGCACCATACAATGATACAGGTAGCGGAGTTCAGAACTCTGGAGAAGAAATGGTTACTAAAACAAAAACTCATTCAAATTTCAAATGCAAGTGCTATAGAATCATGACCTATGTTCCCCATGAATGATTAAATGTCTCTAACCCTTGCTCATATGTCAAATTTGAGGGTACTTAAATATGGATATGTAGTATGCAACTTAATATTGGGGCATGATCTTTTTCATCTGAGCATACTCTACCTTGCAGCTAAGATTTCATTACTCAGCTAAGACCGTGCTTGAACTTTGTATTGGACAAATATCCATTTAGCTTTGCACTATGAACAAACATAAACTTGGTAATTTACCTCCCTCTTCCACCCCACCCCCAAAAAAATGAAATCTTTTAAAATCTTCTAAATTTTTGCTTAATATAACATACATATTTAAAACTACAGAAGGCGTTAACTATGTTTGATCAATATCCACAACAAATCCAACCCATCCTCTCTAAAATAAGTAACAAAGTGAGGCTTACAAGAATTATGATAATATGACTAGAATGTGGGGAAATGATGCAACAATTTTAAGGAAAGATAACGATTTTAAGGGAATTGTCACAGAAAGAAGTGTTAAGGCCTAATATATAAAGATTAACATTACATTTTTTATTTAGTTTGGTTTTCAAACTGCTATGCGACTGTACAAATAAAAAAATACAGCTATCTTCGATTTTAAGGGAATTGTTACGGAAAGATGCAGTTATACAGTGATTCTATTCTTGGACTGTTCAGTTCAGTTGTCACTGAAAGATGTATTTAAGGGCTTAAGGCCAAATGGTGAAACTTGAAATAAAAATAAATAAATAAATAAATAAACTATATTTGTCCTCTACATTGAACTGAACGGTCCAAGAATCACAGGAGGTCAAAATAAAGAATTAAAGCATGAAAGTAAAGACTTTTGTGCTCCTGCCTTCCTGGCAAATTGAAAACCAGTTTCAAAGCAGGATCCTTAGCAATCTCAAAGCTGAGATCCTTAGCAATCCCAAAGCTGAACCATAAGAATAAAAGGAATGAATTGTTTGTAACTCCTCGTTTTGGAAGCGGTAAGAAACTCAAGAAAAATAGATACCATAAAATTATATCATCAAACCATAGTGCTCATGGCGAAAAAACATACTGCTGCAAACCAATAATTAAAAGGAAAAGGTAAGGAAAAAAAGTAAAGAAAGAAACACATACAGCAAAATCTATGTATATAGTTTCTCTGAAATACTTGACTTGAAATACCAATCTTGAATTCCTATTATGACTTGAACAAACTTAAGACCCAAAGCAGACTGGATATCCAGCACACAGAAACATATTAAAAAGACCAAGCAACCAACAACTAGTAAAGATTGAGTTTTGACCAGAAATTAAAAACATCAAAAGTCCGAAAACCACCTTCAGAACCACCAACATTAGGAGATATAAAATATATCACAAATTACCACCAAAAAAAAAAGGACTAATATCTCTTATCCACCTACCATAACAATCAAAATAACAACTACTCAAGAGCGGCAAGAGAGAACTAAAGAGAACCAGTATAGACCCCTCAAAAATATTTTCATATTCAGCTTCTCTTTTTATCCCAATAACCAATACTACATGTCTACATTCATAGAAGGTACAGAAAAACCAATCAATGACTTCTCTTAGCTACGAAACCATCATCCCCTCTAAGGAAAACACATATAGAATTGGCGTTGCACCAGATCGATATCCTAGGACAAGATAACAGCAATGTGATAGGCACCCAAGAAATCCCATCAACATAAGTAGAACCTAATGATTTGTCCCACATCATGTTAGACTGCAGGAAGTTATATCACTTCAATTTTTCGATCAATTGCTAAAAATTTCATGATTCAACAGAAAAGTATGAAACATGGCAGCCCCCGGGAAAGCATTGACACTCTAACGTAAAACAAAAGATTCACCACGAATATAATAGACCAGAGGTACTGTGCTTTCCTCTAGATGGGTAATAAGTGAACATTAGTGTAAAAAGATCGTATATGGATTTATTTCAAATATAAGTGTTGACACAGACTTTAGAACCAATAAAATGATTCATGAATCAGAATTAAAAAAATTACAGAAAATCACCCATAAATAACAACATTGACACCATTCTAGTTTTATATACGAGAAATACTACCAGGAAATAGGCATTCCAGACACAATAGATTAAATAATAAGTGATGGCCTCCTCAAACAGGTTGCAGAATGCCCTTAAAACAATTTAACGTGAATATGGAGGTTTGAAAAGGGTTACACCAAACAAAAGAAATCAATACGTACCCAACTGATAATGTAAGATATAAACCTATTTTTTACCTTCTGTCATTTGTCTTGTCAGCTTCAGTGACCCGTGGAGCTGGAACATAATCAATCTGGTAGTCACCTTTTCCCCTGATAAAATGTTTTGAGCAAAATGTTATGGGAGTGCATTTGAAGGATAGGTTACTGAAGTGCTAGGGTTCGTTCATGCTATTGTATGGAAGTTATAATTAGAATTCATAAGCCGCAAAATAAACTCATCAGGTAACCAATAAATGCATATTAGCTGTACAACTAGTGGCAATTGCTAAGGTTAGCAAAACAGTGTTCAAGAGGAAGTGTTGAACCAAGAGACCAGATCAAAATACAACCATTTGAATAACCAAACAAGAAACACCTAAAGGTCAACAGTTTTTGAAGAATATTCTGTCGGATTGTTGGGCCAGGAGACGCAACCACTTGGACCATTGACAACTGGATCTGAACAAACTGATGCCTGTCATGTTCTTAAAAGCATTTCAACAGAGTGAATCATGGGTCAGGCTAGGGAACTATATCAAACACCATACCGACAGGACCTGAACAATCTGATGCATGTCCCGATCTTAAAAAGCATTTTAACAAAGTGAATCAAGAGTTAGGCACTTAAGTTAGGGGACTATATCAAACACCAAACCAAGAACACCTACGGGATGGTTATGTTCATCAGAAATTGAACATTTCCAGTCTATGAATTCTGTGCTTCTTAACTGGAATATTGTGGTCCGACCAAACTCCCAAGACCATTTGGATATAATTACTGAAGATCCTATTGAAAGGTTTGATTTCAGAATATCTCAGAAGGGTAAAAATGTACTAATTTGTCCTCAAAACTCCTGCATTGGTAAATGGAAATTGCGTCTTCGTAAACCGGCATTGACAATTGCATCTTAAAAATAAATAAAAAAGACAATGGATAATGGAAATGCGACAGAAAAAGAAACTCCGGTGATGTACCAAATTTTTCACAGGTTCTTCATCCACCATAACCCAATTACGCTAGATGGAATTACTGAATTCCATCATTCTTGGTGCTCCCACTTCAAACATGATGTTTGGATTCCCCGTATTGATATCCAAAGGCAACCCATGCCCTATTAAAGGACTGGTTGGTCTGATAACCATCCAATTCCCTTTCCCTTTTTTTTACTGGGTTAAGAAAAGAATGGGAATTGGATGAATAGCCTCAACCAAAATCAACTTATCAGAACCCATGAAGCAAAAGAAAGGTTAATTATAAAATAAAACAGATAAACATCAAACGCAATTCAACAAATAAGACAGTTTAAGGACTATATTCACCTAGAATCAGACTTCGTTAGGACCTCATCTGGATATTTTCGTCGATATTGCTGCCTCCACTGGAACCTACACAAAGCATTCGAGTGTAAGCTAACTTCAGCAAATTACGACCCACTGTATTTGATGAAATAAGAGAAAAACAATAATATAAAGAGAGAAGCGCCATCAATAGTTAGTAATCTTTATACCTGCATAGAAATAATAAGTGAAAATCTAATCTTTAACTTTCTAAAAGAAAACTAAAACAAAAAAGTTAAAATGTCGAATGATACAGATGGAAGAATCAAATACACATCCGGGGTATAGACTCACGAAAATTCCTGAAATGCGTAGATGACAGGGTCGATCTTCGGAATGACTACCGGCAATCGCTCGAACAACACAGCAGCGACGATCTTATCGGTATTAGATGATGTGCAGAAGCCGCGCGCGAGAGATCGAGGCAACAAAGTGAATCCCCGTTCCCACATTATCTCAATAAATTTCTCTTCTCGTTCATCCCCAATGCTCAATGATTTCCCACCATAAACTCTGCTTAAACCCTAATTCTTCGGTCGTGTGTAGTTGCTACCCTGACGTAAGGGTGCAACAATTACACCAAAACCGTTTTTCGAAACCAGACCGAATCGTTTCCACGCAGGAATTGAGAGATTGTTTACTAATAGGTTCGGTTCGATTCTGATTTGAAACATTACACCATTTACTTAATCGGTTTGATTCAATTTAAAATTGTTTAAACCAACAGATTATATCGGTTAAACACCAATTAAACCGAATAGAATATGAACCGTTTAATTCCTTATAAGTTAAACTATTAAACCCTAATCTTACAAGTCATTCACTATTAATAATTTAATATTTTATTTTCCCAAAATTTCAATCCCTAAACCCCAATTAACATATTATTTCACCTAATCTTAATTCCTAAAAGCCTAAACTATAAAACCAAAACAAAAAAACAAAATAACATAATAGGCATTATTGATTAGGCATAGCAACAGTCTCACTCTCTCGAATCTCGATTCTTTCCTTTTCGTTTAAATATTTTTATTTTTTTTATGAAAAATCGATTAATAACCGATGCATTAAACCGTTTATAAACCTCAAGCAAAATCGATTAATGAAAAACTGTTTATAATTTGATAAACCGAAATCGATTACTAATTGGTTCTGATTTCAATTTTGAGACCGTAGTTAATCGATTTGATTTTGGTTTTAACCTCTTATATACCGCACGGCTCCGGACTGGATCATTAAACCGATTATAATTTGTATAACATCATTTGTCCCTTGGATGATTGCCACGTGGAGTATGACAAATAATCGGCTAGAAATAAATGCCTACAAAATTAAGAAGTGAGTGAATATCACATGATATCAAAATAATGAAAAAGGGGACCGAGCAAGCATTGGGTTCCTGGTTCTCCCTTACCCTTCTCTCTTTGCTACTGAGCTCCATCCCAACATGAGATGGTTACGACATTCGAGATCTGGCAATCAGCAAGACCCTATTCCACCTGCAAGATCATGAATGAGTTTGACCCACATTTTTCATTTTTTTGCTAACAACAGGTATCCAAACCTTTGGCTTGACTTATCCCGCGGACCCATACTGACCCCACAACCGTACGAACCAGGTCATGGAAAAGGATCATCTGTTGTTACACCCCAATTCTGATTGAACCAGAAGTGTGAGTAAACCACCACTAAACCAACGGTTCACATCAGGATCTCGATAAGACCGTATCCACTTATACAAATCATTGCACATAACCATAATCAGATTATAAATAAATACAGTGGAAGTCTTAGATTAAATGAACTGAGTTCTACATTATAAATATAGTAACTAATTATTCTCCACATCAAAACGTAAATAAAATATCTTTACATTGTTTATAAATCCAACTGAAATAAAATAACTAAATTAAAGTATCTTAGAGGTACACGCAGTAAGGGCATTTGCATGAAACGTCATGCTCGTCGTCTCCTACTTGCACTTTTCAAGGAGTAACACCTCCATACACTAGAGCATCCACGTAGTCCTCCACAGTATAACTTGCATCAACATCTAAAAATGGTGTATACACAAGGGTGGGCTCACAACTTAGCTCATTAAGAAAATCAGACAATGCAACAAGTAATATGCATGAGTAACATTCACATTTCTGGTCTGATTTTTAAGTTTGTAATGTGTTATAGAAAGGATTGGCGACCACCGCACCTCTATACACAAGTGTGTAAATCCGCCCAATGGATCAAACACTACTCTCGTCCCACATGCACCTACCATGGAACAGAGATAAAGCTAAAGTGTCTGGATCACATGTAACACCCCAGCCAGCTGAGGTGTTAAGCAAAATAGTGTTACATGGTGGATAGGAGATCCAAGGGTATTTTGATAAATTTACCAAAAAGATATTTAAAGGTGAGATATACTTTAAAAAGCTTAGGTAGAAAAAAAAATAGAAAATTTATTTCTTACCTTGTGGTGGCAGGTGGAAAAAGGCTTCTAAAAGAGGAAGGGCAGCTGGTGAATTTTATTACATTTTGGGGTAAAGTTCCATTCAGGTTAAGCTAATTAGTCAGGATTCATGCCTATGGTTATTAATTATGAGACTAGGGATGGTGAGAATAGTAAACCACATGGTAGAAGTAAATAAATACTTCGTTGTAATAATACATTGGTGGATGTGTAGTGACTAACTAGTTTAAGTGTTAATTTTGTTATATAATTTGATTATATGTTTCATGTTAGGCTATTGGCAACATTTTAACACCATGTTTTGTTTGCAGCCTCAAGGTCACGAGATCAAACCTCATGAGACGTAAGAATTAGAAATTTTCTATTTTATATAGTATTAGTGAGTGGGATCCACCATAGGTGGCACCATAGGTGGCTTCTCACCATTGGTGGTGAATACTTTAAGTCAAATATTTAAATTGTATAGACATAATGTAATTTAAGGTTTTGGTTAGGCTTAATCTTGGTCCCTAACTAATAGGGGTACCAAGACATTCTAAATAGGGATGTATGCATGTCTTTGAAAAGGCATAAATAAAGGGAATTTTAGTCTAAACACTCTTTTTGGTTTCCCTATAGGCATGGGCACCAAACTCATGCAATTGATGTGCTGTAGGGATGTAATGGAGATATCACAAAATAATAAATTTTGGAATAAAGGAAATTATATATTCAAAGGAAGAGTTTCATTTCATTTTGGGGCAATTTCTGAATTCGTTGTGAAGAGGAGGGAATTCTTGGGTTGCAGTCATGGAGATTGTGGGTGTGGGGTTTAATCTCAAGAAGAGAAGGGGCTGCTGAAGTTGGGTTGTAAAGGAGGAGAAGGTCTGCAATTTCAGAATCGTTTTGGGTAACTGGAGCAAAGAGAAGGGTTTGCAAAAGATTGTGGAAACTTTAGAAGTTGTTTTGGTGAGCACCAAACCATTATAGAGGTAAGTTTGTCTTGTTTTAGTGATTTTGATGAGCATGCATGTTGGATTAGGCACTGTGTAGCAAGGTTATGGACCAAGGTTTTGGGTTTTCCAAAGGTTGAAGATGATGAACAGTAAAACTGTTCATCACTTATTGTTGGGTTTGTTGATCATGTTCGGAAATAAGGGAAAATTTCTACCTGGGACTAAGTCTTAGGGATTTTAAGTTTGAGGCTAGCTAACACCATGAATTTGAGGTTTATGAATGTTTATTTGAGGTTTTACATCGCTGATTCTAAAATTTTCCAAAAAAAAAAAAAAAAAAAAAACTGAAATTAAGCTTAGATATGGATTTGCATAGATGTTTAGAGATGTTGGTTTGTGTTTTAAAGATCATTGTAGGTAATTGTGAAGTTAATAAGAGGTTGTTGGAGGATTAAAGGTCGAAACCAAGCAAACCAGAAGCTTGTTCCAGCTTTTGGTGCTGGGGTGGTTGACTGCCAAGCCCATTTTGGCTGGTCTGGTTGGTCCTTCACCTGGGGTTTTTGCCTAGGATCTTTAGAGATGTTTTTGGAGTTGTTTTCGGACTGTGTAGGGTCATTCCCTTATGGTTGGGCACCCACATGATCAACTTATGACATATATATATATGCATGTCGGATTGGGTGCACTAAAAAAAAAAAAAAAAAACAAAGAACTAGAGGGATCAATGATGCTCTAATGTTTTAGGGAATTTTTTTTTAAAAACCATTTCCATGAGGATTTGGTTGCCCATATATTCTACGTAAGACCTCTTTACACTCTGGAATTTTACAGGTATACCTATATCTGACTTGTTTAAGGTGTTTCAAGGGATGTTTGCAAGCACAATTTTGGGATATTGAGGGGAGGTTTTAAAGTTTGAGTTGGAGATCTATCTGGTGGGGTTGCTTCCACTGTATTTTGGGCAGCAAGGTGCATAAGTTTAAGAAAATTTATGTTTCTCTTCTAAAGAAAGCCAACTAGCTGATTTCTTAGAATCTACTTTTAGATAGCACGGTGAGTGTTTTCCTCCCTTGTAGCAGACTATGTATGTTATAATGCCTGTGTTAGTAATCATAAATGCATGTATCGTGCTTTTTAGTATTGTTCATTGTAGTGTGATATTCTGATATAAGCCATATGCTAGATGTTAAAATGTGAAGTTGTATTTTAGTTTGGCTAAATAGTGATGATTTATTATGTTATTGAAATTATACAGTATGCGATTATGCTATCCTATTGTAAGAGATGGTATGTGAAGCATGAAATTTATGAAGTTTACATGATATTAAGTATGTATAGAACTGTTACACATATATGTGGACAACAAGTATATGCTTGATGAATGGGTAAGAAAAGTTAAGGTGCTATATCTCTTTATAGTATTATTTTTTTAATGTGAATGGCTAGAGTGCCTATGAAGTGAGAAAGTAAAGCTTTGACTGTTAAACAAATGATAGGATATGGACTGCTATGTAGGTAAATGGATAGCAAGCTTACACAATGAATTGTTTCAAGAATATGTTGTAGGAATATTATGTGGTTTTGAAAAAGAGAATCAAATTGATTCAAGCTTGAACTGTTTAGTGCCATGAAAGGACTATCTTACACCTAAGTGGATAGCAAACAAAAAAAAAATTATAGGAAGACAAGAAGGGGGAATGTTGTTATGAAACCAAGCATAAACTGTTTAGTGTCAAGAATGGACTATACTTAGGTGGACAACAAAGTGAGATCATAGAAAGGGCAAGAAACGGAAACATCCGGTGAGCCAAACAAGTGACAAGAAACGGAAGCATCCAGTGAGTCAACCAAAGGGCAAGAAACGGAAGCATCCGGTGAGCCAAACAAGTGACAAGAAACAGAAGCATCCGGTGAGTCAACCAAAAGGCAAGAAACGGAAGCATCCGGTGAGCCAAACAAATGACAAGAAACGGGAGCATCCGGTGAGTCAACCAAAGGGCAAGAAACGGAAGCATCCGGTGAGCCAAACAAGTAACAAGAAATGGAAGCATCCGGTGAGTCAACCAAAAGGCAAGAAACGGAAGCATCCGGTGAGCCCAACAAATGACAAGATACGGAAGCATCCGGTGAGTCAACCAAAGGGCAAGAAACGAAAGCATCCGGTGAGCCAAACAAATGACAAGAAACGGAAGCATCCGGTGAGTCAACCAAAGGGCAAGAAACGGAAGCATCCGGTGAGCCAAACAAGTGACAAAAAATGGAAGCATCTGATGAGTCAACCAAAAGGCAAGAAACAGAAGTATCCGGTGAGCCAAACAAGTGACAAGAAATGGAAGCATCCGGTGAGTCAACCAAGAGGCAAGAAATGGAAGCATCCGGTGAGCCAAACATGTGGCAAGAAACGGAAGCATCCGTTGAGTCTAGATACGTTAACAGAAGACAAGTTATGAAAGGAAGTAGTGGTCTACAAGAAAAATAGCAGGCAAGTCTAATCATATTATGAAAAAGCGGTAAGATGTGGATACATCCATTGAGCCTAAGTTAGTAACTTGTAGCCAAGTAAAAGTAGAAACAGTAAAAGTAAAATTCCAGAAATGAATAAGTCAATGAAGTATAAGAATAGAAGTGAATTATTAGCATACAAATATGTAGTAACATGCTTACGTAAGGTCAAGTTATGGATTTTAGTATTTCATTGTTTATGTTTATGTTCATTCCGAGATGACCTATGTTATGAAATGTTAAATTACAAGTTTATGTTTTTTATGAAGAGAGATGTTAAGTTTACAGGTTTATGATTATAATGAAGTGAAAAGAAAAGTATCATGTAGGCTTGTATGTATTTTCTGCCAAGATGGAATTCTACTCACTGAGCTTTGGCTTACCCAAGTTGATGAACATGTTTTACAGATAAGCAAAGTGGAGTCAAGAATGAGCTAGATAGCAAATGAAAGTTCAAGTGGGGAATTCATAGCCCCTTTTGGCATGCAGTTGAATATTTATTTATGAGACTTGATTATAATTGTATTTTAATAGCAAGGTTTTGTAATGATTATTGTATCTAGCCACCAGAGGTTATAGGTTGTATAAGTTTAAGACTTCTGCTAGACTTCCGCTGTATTTTTGTCAAAGTAGTGTATGGTTCATGTATGAATGGCTTATGTGAAAAAAAAAATTTATACCAGATTTTTATCAGGATTCCCATGATTAAGAATGTATGTTTTAGACCCGACCACCATTCCGAACCCGTTTCCTGGGAGGGCTATTACATCACACACCGCCAACATTTCCCTTGATACTCTATCCATACTAACACGTAAGCCCCTATTGGCGAGGGCTTGCAAACTGGGCTCGCAACTAACCAATCCTACATATCATCACAGTAGGCCATATCCTAGCACAGCTCCCTACGACATAGAGATAGGGCTAGAGTCTAGTGCCCAGGCCGGAGACCACAGTTGTCACACCCCAATTCTGGACTAACCAGTAGTGTGATGAACCGTCATGAGAACCAACGGTTCAAACCAGGATCTCGTATAGGTTGTGCCAACCATGTTAAACCCAAATACATTCCACATTAATCAAAGATAATAAAGTAAATAGCGGAAGTCTTATTAATAATGAACTGAGGTCTAACATGATAAATAATTAAATAATCTAGTTATCTCCAAGTAATCAAAACATAATTAATACCTATTACAAGTATCAAAATACGGAAATAAAACACTAAGTGTAATCACGGTGGAAACACTCGCTTGACGAGTCTTGCTCATCCTCCACAGCTTGTACATCCATAACCGTTACATATCCATACGTTGGCATATCTATGTAGTCTTCCACAGTAACACCTGCAACATCAGAAACTAAAAAGAATTACGCACGTGAGGGTCAGCTCTCCAACTTGGGCTCAGTGAGTGAACAAAACAATGCAACAAACATATGCATGCATTCAATTCATATCTTTGGTTTGGTTTTAAAGTTTGTAATGTGCTATAGAAAGGATTGGTGCCATTGTACCTCTATACACGTGTGTGTAAGCCCACCCAATGGATTAAACATCATTAATGTCGTCCACATCTACCCCACCATGGAATAGAGATAGAGCTAAAGTGTCCATATCACACACCGCTAATACTTCCCCTGATGCCCTACCCATACCAACACGTAAGTCTCCATTGGCGAAGGCTTGCAAACTGGGCTCGCAACTAACCAATCCTAAATGTCATCCAGTGTATCCAAGGCCTCACCCTAGCATCTCTCAATACATCCATAGAGATAGAGCTAAGGCCCCCCAACAGAGTTAAAGACCACACAATCCGAGATCACCTCCTTTGATGTCCTATGGCGTAATAGTTCTACTAAGGTAATCGCGATACGACAATGTCAGTTGATTAGACTTGAGTAGAGATAGAGCTAGAGTTTAGTGACCATGCTGAACCACAATGCCACATCCTCCCCCTGATGCTCCACTCGCATCAAGCACACTAACTACACACACAATCACATGCCTATTCCTAGCATCATCATCATCATGTTATAAATAGATAGGAATAAATATGCATGAATAGTAATAACAGAAATATTGGATGACATGTGAGATGCACATTACAAACATACAAGCATAGTAACATTCATTGCATTGGACAAATAAAGCAAAACAGTGTGTTATCATTCAATTAGTTTAGATCTTGTTCTCCCACCTTTGATTGATGTTTGTTCCTCTCCCAAGCTTTGAAAGTCACTTTGAATCTATTGGGAACCTAAACAAATAATATATTTAAGTTAGGGTTCAAATTTACCAAGTTATGATAGTCAAAAATCATATCTGGTCTCAAAATATACTTGCTGTTATCGTATGGTTGATACACTATCATCGATCCTATGGTCGCAATATATGCCACTATACGACGTACGGTCGGTACCCTATGGTTGCACTACATGCGACCATACATTTTCTGCATTCTTCCTGAATGGCTATGGTCGACCATAGCTGCGACCATACGTAGTCAGGTTAATTTTTACTTCTCATACGAGTTCCTTCTCTTGGCTCATCAATGAGATTCATCCTAAAATCATCCTATGACCTTTAATCACAGTTTAACCTTATCAAATATCCCTACCCTATTCTCTATGGTTTCCCATAGAAAACCTATAACCGAATCATTGTATTAGGTTCCATATATCAATTTGAAAAGAACATATTTTATCTTACCTACCCTACAGAGTCAAGTCCATACCTTAAGCTTGCTGTAGAGAGATAGAACTCTTCTTTACAAGACCTTCCTCTCAGCCTTCTTCTCCAAATCTCTTTCTCCTTCTCTTCCTCTCTCTCTTTATCTCTTAGGTTTAGAGTTTCAATTTGGGTTCTAAAAGAGTAAGAGAGGCTAATGGACGTCCTTTATATAGAGGAAAACCTCCATATAGAGTCCTCTTTCAATTAAGAAAAATTCCCCCTCAAATTAGAAAAGTTTCCTAAACATGGAGTCGGTTCTGGGTTCGTACAGTCGATCGTGGGGTCGCATAATCCGTCGACCATACATTTTCAAAACAATCGACCATACGTTGTACGGTCTCAATATGGTCGACCATGCATGCAACCATACCCCTAATAAATGCCACTGTATCCAAAATTTATTGGTTTTTAGTTTTTGACCAGTTGCTTCCACATAAACTTAAACAGTCAACCACACCAACTAAATTTGACTTGTTGCTTACCTCATCTTATGGTTTCTTCATACAATTGATTCACTTGAGTTGATTATGATGGAAAGATCAGTCACGACACGATAACGTAAGATTAGACTGGGTTTGTGTCCTGCGGGTCTTACAACAGTGCCACGTCATCCCCTGATACCCTATCCGCACCAAGCATGCTAAGATAGCAGTGATACAAAAAGGTGCTAGTGTGAGGAATGATCCAAGACCCTTGGCCCTTCCCATTCCATACACCAACGAAAACAATCACATGCCTAATATACAATTCTAGCATAGCAAGTATGCATGAACAAATATAATAACTGAAAGTAAAGATGACATGTGAACATGCACAATCAATACTCCATAGAACAATAGCTGTTAACAACATTTTACTGTTATTAGTTAATTAGAGCTTAGGTCCGATTCCCTTACCTGACGCTTGATTGCTAGCTTACTCCGCATCACAGAGTCCAAACTCATTATCACAAGGTCCTACACGATGTTAGGGTTTAGTTAGAATTAGTTCCTTAGGGTTTACGTTGGTTAAAAACCAACTGGGTCAAAAACCAACCCATTCTTGACATACCAGTCGCAGGTTACTGTACAGTGGTGTGACCGGTATAGTCGATCGGACAGCCTTGGCAGGCTACCCGAGAGGTACCGGCCACATATACCTGTGGCACATAGTGCCATAGGTATGGTCGATCGGTATGCCTCCGGAAGACCACCAACTTGGTGTTCGTCTTCCGTTGGTCACCCATTATGGCTTATAGGATTCCTCCTATGCATTCTAGGCCTGAACAACGTTTTAGGGTTTGTTTTTATCCTTTATTCCAAACTTTATGCTAAAAATCCTTAATTTAGAACTCAAATCTAGTCCATTGGTCGAATCAAGGTTTGACAACAAATTAAGGGTTTTAGATCAATACCTAGCCTTGCATGGTATTAATCAATCATCCACAACATTTAACCTAGAGAAAAGTACAGACACTTACCGTTGGTCCACGAACTATGGTGTTCTTCGTCCAACGGAGGCTCATCTTCAACCTTTCTCAACTCCTTCTCTTCTTCATATCTCCTTCTCCTCTCTAGGGTTTGTGAGAATCAATCAAAGAAGTTTAAGGAGGTTTAGAGGTCCTTAAATAGACTAAATTAGGTTTTAAGAAGTTTTCCTATGTTAGGAAGGTCTTTAGGATTGAGATTTGACAAGCGAGACCCACAGAGATTCATTTTCGGATCTAACTAGTCTGTCCGTGTAGACATACTGGTCGACCGGTATGTAGACCGTTATCATGAGACCGGTATGAAAATTATCATCAATTTTGGTTTGTTTTTGTTCTTAATTGTGATCCGCTCGTCCCGTCTGGTCTGGTTGTAATTGAAAGACCTGTTACAACATGAAATAAAAGTTTAGATCGGATTCATGGAGTGTAGTCTTACATCTGTAGTGAGGATCTCACCTACTTAATGTCACACCCCAATTCCGTACTATTCAGAATGATGTGATGAACCGCTAATAAGCCAACTGTTCAACCATGATCTCAAATAGGCTGTGTCCGTTTGCTTAAACCATACACTTCCACAATCATAATCAGAATAAATACACAATAGCGAAAGTCTTAATATTAAATGAACTGAGAATCTAAATGTGATAATCATAAATAAAATATCCAATTATGTTGTATTGACCGAGACATAAGTAAATAAAATATCAAATTACATTTCCTTAATGGTCCAAATAAAAATCTAATCGAAAACGCATGAGTTGCACTCGCATGATGAGTCATGCGTCTCCACTATATCTTCGGCATCCATCGCAGCAACGTACCCGTATGCGGGAGCATTCATATAATCTTCCACATTCGTACCTGCATCATCAACTAAAAATATTCAAATTCGAAAAGGGTGAGCACACATCACGACTCAGTGAGCAAACAAAACAATGCAACAAACATATGCATGCATTCAATTCATATATGTGGTTTGGTATATAGTTTGCAATGTGCTATAGAAAGGTTTGGAGGCCGCCGCACCTCTATACATGAGTGTGTGGAACTGCTCAATGGATCAAACATCATTGCCGCCCCCACATGCACCCACCATGGAATAGAGATAGAGCTAAAGTGCTTAGGACCGCACCGCACCGCATCACACTTCCCTTGATGCTCTACCCATACCAACACGTAATCCCCTATTGGTGAAGGTTGCAAACTGGGCTCACAACTAACCAATCCTAATGTCAAACAGTGTATCTAAGGCCTCACCCCAGCATCCCTCAATACGTCTATAGAGATAGAGCTACGGCCCCCCGGCAGAGTCAGAGACTACAAGGTCCCCTGGATGCCCTACGACGTAATAGTTCTGCTAAGGTCGGCATGCTTAACACATGCAAGTCGGACGGGAAGTGGTGTTTCCAGTGGCGGACGGGTGAGTAACTCGTAAGAACCTGCCCTTGGGAGGGGAACAATGGCGATACGACGATGTTAGTGGACAAGACTTGAGTACAGATAGGGCTAAAGTACTTAGGACCGCATCGCATCACACTTTCCCTGATGCCCCACTCGCATCAAGCACACTAACCACACACAAACATTCACATGCCTATTCCTAGCATCATCATCAACATCATGTTGTAAATAAACAAAATTAAATATGCATCAACAGTAATAACAGGAATAGTAGATGACATGTGATATGCACATTACAATCATACGATCATAGAATCATATATGGAATTGGACTCAATAAACAAAAATGATTTATTATTAGCCAATTAGTTTAGGTCTTGTTCCCTCACTTTTGCTTGAATGTAGATCATCTTTCAAGCTTTAAAAATCACTTTTATATCAATAGAAAAACCTAACAAGTTGATAGATTTTAATTAGAATTTATTCTAATAGTTTTAAGCTTGCTGTAAAGCTAGGGTCACAGGTATCTGAGACCCCAGGATATAGAGTCGATCATAGGGTCGGGAATCCATCGACCCTAGGTGCGACCATAGCTTCCCTGGACTTCCCGAGAGCTTGGGGTCGATCCTGTGGTCTGATAGGGTCGGTTACCAGTCGACCCTAAGTGCGACCATATGTAGTTTGAGTCGACTTTTCATCCTACAGTCCACTCTTTCATGTTTGGATCCTTTGGCTTACTTTCATGGTCCATTCTATGATTGTTCTATGGCTCAAAACTCCAAGTTACTTCATTTACTTTGTTTACAATGAATCCCTCCATGGATTCCGTTGGAATTTTCCCATGGATGGATGATTTGAGTTTCTCCTAGATCCTACCCTCTTTATATAATATTCTAGGGTCTTACACAATTAATGGAGAATGTTTTCATACCTTAAACTTGCTGAATTCAGAGATTCCTCTGAAACTCTTCTCCTTAGCCTTCTTCTCTAACTTTCATTCTCTTCCTTCTCTTCTCTTTCTCTCACTTTCAATTAGGGTTTCAAAAGGAGTGAAAGAGCCTAAGGGACGTCCCATTTATAGAGGAAAATCTCCCAAAATCCGTCCCAACGAGTTTAGGAAAGGTTCCCTTTGAATTAGGAAAGTTTCCTAATTTTCGGTTTCTGTCAGTTTGCCTAGGGTCGATGCTAGGGTTGCAGAATCCATCGACCCTAGGGTCTCAAGTCATCCAACCCTAGGACTCAAAAGTCATGGGTTGGACCCTGCTGAGGTGGGATCGACCCTACCTGTTTAGCCATGCGACCTTACCCTCCATTTTACTTTTTTTGGGTCAATTTCGTACTTGGTTTTGTGATTTTCTTCACGCACTTGGTCCATGTGGCTCGACCATGATAGGTAGACCTGGTACAAGGTGATAAGACCGGTTGGTTTGGTACGAGTCTTACACTTAAGGTGGATCGGTACATATCCCGATCCACTCAAAGTGCATCGAGATACACGTAAATCCACTTTGAGTGGGTGGGATCCTCACTACAGGGGTGACCTCACTACAAAGGATCCTAATCCCCGGGACATTCTAGGGTTGAATGAGAACCATTATATTTGCACCCATAGCAGGAAAGAAAGAATATTTAACACCCGGGTGAGTGGCCCCAAGGCAGTAAAAGGAGTTGAACTCAGTACCTTTCGCTTCCTGAGGCATTGGCTCCTTGCCGACTCAGCTCAATTACCAAAAATTTTATGAACCATGTACAAAATTGAAGAAATGGATTGTGAAACAAGAGAAGAAAGAAGAAGACGATGACGATAGGATGAGCTTTTTTGAAGTTGAATTTGTGTTTTAACTGGTAGATGAAGGATGTTGTGTGGTAGGAGAAATGTGATCCGATGATTCCGATTCTACTATATCCTTCTTCTTTTACTCTTGTTTCTTCTTCTTTGAATCTTTTGCAAATAATTTTCAATTGGAAATTGTCTTATAAATCTTTAACGTAAGAGGCAGGCGGAATGTTTTTCTCGGTGACTCACAATCGTGGTTATAGAAAGGCATAATAATATCAATTTCTGACAGCTAAAAAAGTAACTAACATGGTGACGAATAAAATTAAACAGTAATAATGTACTAAACGTCACTAAAACCAGTGGCCAATCCTGCATCAACCGGATCAGCAAATGGGGCTAATATATAGGTCAGTTTTTTATGGTTCCATTTACTGTTTTTGCAGTTTGTTTTGTTTTGCTTGACTGGACCCAACGGTGACAATAGGAGTTTTAATTTATGGTATTGTTTACCATATAATTGTGATCTATAAATAAAATTTGTTTTTATTATAGGAGTTAGATAAACAATAGGAGTTTTAGATTCGGTTTTATATTCTGACTTGGAATCCTTTTTGAACCATTTTGCTCCTGTACTCAGTCACAATATTTCCAATTCAGGATTAGGACTTCCTATTTCAAAAGAAGATCAATTTAAGGTAAGGATGTAAACCGATTGGATTCGGCACAGATAGACTACTATCCGAATTTATATTCGACCTCTAACTGCTCTATCCGAATCTGTCTCTGCATCCGATGGATTTCAAAAAAACCGAATTCAAATTCGAATTTTAACCAGAAATAATCCAAGTCAAATCCAGAAATACATAATAGTAATGTTCGCAAGTAATACAAAATAGAAAAAAAATAAATAACAGATTAACAATCAGTTTGTAATCAAAATCCCTAACAAATGTTTCTAACCCTAATTCTGCAAAAAATTTTGAGAGGATAAACATAATGACAAGTAAAGAGTGGATGAAGGATTATAAAAAAAACCCAATAAATTTCTGAGAATTTATTAAAAAAAAGAAAACAACAAAAACACACACACACAGAGAGAGAGAGAGAGAGAGAGAGAGAGAGAGAGAGAGAGAGAGAGAGAGAGAGAGAGAGAGAGAGAGAGAGAGAGAGAGAGAGAGAGAGAGAGAGAGAGAGAGAGAGAGAGAGAGAGAGAGAGAGAGAGAGAGAGAGAGAGAGGACGATGAATTGTAAAACAACTTGCAGACATTTCTTCTGGTACAGTAGGAGAACGGTGGGGGAGCCCTCGAACTTGCAGATATACCTTCCGATGCAAATCTTTTATTTTTCTTTTCCATAGCCTGTGAAAAATTTACGAACCTACAAGCCTTTCTCAAAAGACATCATAGCTATAAAGGTGGAGAGGCCTTTCAGGGTTCCAAAAGGATTCGATGTAAACCCACCTCTACTTGATGATAAAAACTAGTAATATAAGGGGAAACTTACAAGTGATGGAGAAATCTGCAGCTGCAATCGACTGTGCGCTCGAAACTTGTCGGTCGGCAGTTAGAAACGGTGGTCAGTAGTGGGTGGCCAACAGTAGAAGACTGGAATCAAAACCCTAGCTCTCACTATTTCTCGAAAGTTTCTTTCCCACAGGTCTCAACGCAAGAGAAGAGACGAGAGGAGTAGAGGATTAAATGGGGATATTATAAAGTTTTTATATTAAAGGGTATATACGTCTTTAAAACATGACTAAATAGAGCCGATTATATTTGATCCGTATGGGTGTAATCCAAATTCGCATTCGCCTCCGACTCCAACTATCTGAATTTGAATCCAAATCTGATTCCCTTAAACGGATGTGAATTCAAATCAAATCCGAATTTTCAACTATCCATTTATATCCTTAGTTTAAGGGTGTAGAGGAGCAACCCTTATGGCACTAAGAAAACGGGATAGAGAATTAGAACCTGAATACTAGTTAGCCAACTCAGAAACTTATACCAAAATTCAAGAGGATAGATGATTAGAAAAAAAAAAGAAGAAGAAGAAGGGCATCTTAGTGCACGAGGCTCCCGCTACTCCAGATGATTAGAAACTCAAGGACCAAATATAATGCATTTATGACCAAATAAGTTATAACATTTTTTTTGGCAATAAACGAACCAGCCAGAACCGGCCCCATGAGAGTGAATAAACGCGTCATCTTTTGGCGGCACGTGAGGGCACGTTTATTGTAAGACCCGCACTCCGTGAACCCGATCTAAACCTTGATTTCATGTCGTAACAGGTCTTCCGATCATCACCGGGCCAGACGGGACGAGCGGATGACAATCAGGTACGAAATCGAACCAAAAATAGACCAAAAGTATGATTCACTCATACCGGTCGCTGGTACCGGTCGACTGGTATGGTCTACGCAGTAGACTTCCAAGATCCAGAATTGGATCTCTACGGGTCCCACTTTCTAGATTTCAAACCGATGGACTTTCCTAATCCTAGGAGGCTTCCTAAACCTAATTTCTAGCCTATTTAAACCCCTCTAAACCTCCTAGAATCCCTTCCATTGATCCTCACAAACCCTAGAGAGGAGAAGGAGATTGGAGAAGGAGTTAGGAAGAAGAAGGAAGAGCCGCCGTTGCCGTTCGACGATGCACACCTTACGCCAGTCGACGGTAAGTGTTTAAACCCTTCCTCTCACATTATGACTCTAGGATGGTTGGGTTGTTTGGATCAATACCATGCAAAGCAGGTATTGACCTAAACCCTAATTTGCCGTCAAACCCTAATTTAGTCGATAAATCCTAGATTCGAGTTCTAGGATGAATACCATCAAAACTAGACTTGAATGGAGTTGGAAACAACTTTAACTCAGAACTCAGACTTAGAATGTGTAGGAGGAATCCTGTAATCAATAGAGAATGATTGACGGCAGTCGAAAAACTAAGCGTATGGTCTTTCGGAGACATACCGGTCGCAGGTCATGCGACCGGTTGACCAGTATCTCTTGGGGAGTAGCCTGTGGGGACCGGCTAACCATATCGGTCCCCAGTTTGCCCCACAGAGCTGCGACCGGTACCTACGACCGGTCAGCTCTGTGAGGGGTATTTTGTAACCTCGTTGGTTTTCGACCAACGTAAACCCTTAGAAACTATTCTAATTGAACCCTAATATTATGTAGGACTTTGTGATAGCACGTTTGGATCTTGCGACATGGAGCAAGCTATCGAACGAGCGTCAGGTAAGGGAATCAGACCTAAATCCTAATAATTAATGGACAGTAAACTGTTGTAAATCACAATGAATATGTGGATTGGTGTTTGTGCATATTGCATGTCATCCTTTACTTTCAGCTATTATTATTGTTCATGCATACTCGCTATGCTAGGATGTGATTACTAGACATGTGATTGTTTTTGTTGGTGTGTGTGATGGGAAGGGCCTGGGGTCTGGGTTCATTCCTTACACTGGCACCTTTTTGTAGTATTCTATCTTAGCATACTTGGTGCGGGTAGGGTATCAGGGGGAGGTCGTGGCACTGTGGTCTTCGGCCTGGCCACAACGCTCTAGCTCTATCTCTATGCCGTAGGGAGTGATGCTGGGATAGAGTCTACTTGCGTATTGTTTTGTCTTAGTATGGTTGGTGCGGGTAGGGTATCAGGGGGAGGTCGTGGCACTGTGGTCTCCGGCCTGGCCGCCACGCTCTAGCTCTATCTCTATGCCGTAGGGAGCTGTGCTGGGATAGAGCCTACAGTGATGACATATAGGATTGGTTAGTTGCGAACCTAGTTTACAAGCCCTAGCTAGTAGGGGCTTATGTATTGGATGGGTAGAGTATCAGGGGAGGTAGTGGATGCCTTAGCTCTATCTCTATTCCATGATGGGTGCATGTGGGTCGGCAGCGGTGTGATCTACTGTGCGATGCTACACACTCGTGTATAGAGGTGCGATGGCCGCCAATCCTTTCTATAGCACATTGCAAACTTAAACCAGACCACAGCATAAAATGATTGTTACTCATGCATATAATATTGATACACTGTCTGATTGTCTTACTAAGCTAAGTTGTGAGTTCACCCTTGGTATATATACTGTTTTTAGATGTTGATGCAGGTTACACGGTGGACGACTATATGAACGCTCCGGCGTATGGAGGTGTTGCTGCTCTGGACGTACAGGCAGGAGAGGACGAGCATGATGCTTCATGCGAGTGCCCTTTCTGCGTGTACCTTTGACTTTATTTTATTTGTTTCAGTTATTTTATTAAAGTGATGTAAAGATATTTAATTACGTTTAGAATTTGGATAATTAAATACTTATTTAAATTTATCAATAGAATACTCAGTTCATTTATTTAAAGACTTTCGCTGTATTTATTATGTTCTGATTGTGGTTATGTGCCATGGTTTGTATGAGTGGACACGGTCTTATTGAGATCCTGGTGTGAACCGTTAGTTCAATGACGGTTCACTCACACCATTCTGGTTGGTTCAGAATTGGGGTGTGACATCTATGCTCTGATTGAGCTACGATTTTTCGTGTTGGACTCATCTTGTCAAGATCTTTATTTTGGTATGTAATATGGTGATTTTTGGGTTCAAGAAAAATGTGTTTTTGGGCATAAAGTACCTTAGGGAACCCGGTATGCAATTTTTTTGTAGGATATTCTGACAATTTATACCATGTATCTTGATGAGATATTGTACATGCTTTACATGAATGCTTAATTTTATATCTGAAGTATATTTGTGTTATTCATGATGTTTAAAATCCTACTTCCACTACAAAGAGAGTTTAGTGATATCATGATGGAATAAGATGGAACCTACCAAAGTGGCACACCTCGTTTTATTATGATGTTTTCAAATTCAAGATTGTGTATTTTGAAATGCTTTGAAGTAAGGGAGTGTACACCCAAATATGACATTAATAAACATAGTTGCTATAAAGGTTTGTGAGTATCATGTTGGGATTAGATGGAACTCATCAAAGTGGTAAATTTAATCTCCTCAAAATGCTCTCAAATTCAAGGAGAATGCATTTATAAATACATCAAGAATTCACACATTTATAAGAACAACTAATCAGAAGTGTCTACCCAAAGATGACACTGCCATGTTTTTAAAAGTATATTCATGCACATGAGTTGAAGGCTTTTGGCTTTAGGGATATCATTAACCCAAAGGTGGTGGAATTTTCGAGGGTCATTATTACTTCGTAGTCACTGCACTGATACTGAGGAAACCACTGCATTTTTGTCCCAAAAGATAATATATAATTTGATTAACTCTTGAAGGAAATTTGCTTGCACATGTGTTTTGACATTGCTAGTGCAATTAAATTGTGTGTGTCTTCTATTATTTCAGGATAACAGTCCCAAGAAGTTCGTTAGTTTTTCTATCCAGGGACAAATTATAAGAGATGATATGAAAATGTGAAAATTAGTGTAGGATTGCTTAACCTAGATGTATCATTTACGGTAATGTACTTTGGTTCTGAGGTATTCCGTTATTCAAACTATATTGCAGTATTCAAATGATGAATATTACATAGGGATTGTCTGAGAGAAATCCAAGAGAAAAATATGATTTTTTCAATAAAAGAAGTAGAGTGACAGTTTAATGATTTAGTTTACTAGTACTAATTCTGATGGTAATGGTAGTGTAAGGAAACATTGTGGAGCTATTAGTTATTGTTGTAAAGATCAAGGACTTGGGGACCAAAATAAAATATACATTAGGCATCCATCTTTGATAGTCCAATGTATTCAGATCTAGTTAGATTTAGATGGCTTACAGTACCCAAAAGAGAGATATAGAGCTAATAATGTGGCTCAATGTTGTATTGACCAAAGATCGTTAAGTTAGATAGGTTTGACTAGAAAAAAGAAAGGTCATGGGACTGAATAAAAGGGTGTCAGGGTTTGGTGACTTGAGTGCAAGTCACAGTCAAAGGGTTAAAGGAATGAATAGTTAAATTTCTTTTGTTTCTTTTACTCTCAATTGTATACTTTATTTTCGTAGTTTTGTACCCTGAAGTATTTTCCATGCCAATATGAGTTGTATTGCAAAGTTTCATTTAATTTAAGACACCCTATGTGATTACCTATCTCATACCCTTCGTATAGAAGTTTAAGACTTGTAATTGTACCTAAGGGGATTTTATTACTCTAAAGTGGTCGTTAGCAGTAAAAGGTGAGTAGTTTTCTATGGACAACAAAGTGTAAGGTCTGGTAAATCTTTTAAGGTCTAAAGCAGCCATAGGTTCAAACTAGTTATTCAAAAAATAATATGACCCATAGGATAGAGTGTGAACGATTAAATAATGTTACACATATAGCAAAAGATTAACTAAGGAGAGGATTTATGACAGATGATCTATAGCCTTTGCAGTGAGTGTTCAGGGGTGGGGTTATTATGGCAGACCTTTTGACGAAGGCTTCGGCCAGTGGGAGCTCTTTTATTATAGTTAATCAGTGGGAGATTTTTGTGTATGTTTGATATTATTTATCTATGCTTGTTTGTGTTGCTTGTGGTTCAATGAGCATGACTGTTGGTGACCATGGTTGTATGAAGCATTTATTTTATTGCTTTGTTTATTTACTAGACATGTCAAAGGTAAACTAGACAGAATTTTACCTAAGACAAACAAGGCAATATTTAGCCAAAGACAAACCAGATTGTATTTAGTCAAAGACAAACCAAGTAGTATTTAGCCAAGGACAAATAAGGCAATGTTCAGCCAAATATAAGAGGCGGTATCTAGCCAAAATAAAAGGCAGTATTTAGCCAAAGGTAAAAGACAGTATTCAGCCAAAGAAACAATGATGGTAAGTCAAAGTGCGGTATTAGTCCAAGCTAGAGGCGATTTTTCGAAGAGGTGGATAATATCAAAGTTTGTTGACCTATAAAGTTTTTAAGGTAACTCGATCGAAGGTAATTTGATCATGGATTTGGACTCATTATCTCAAGGTGATTTATAATGTTAAGTAGGTTTTTGTATGTGACTGACAGAAAGTTGAATGCCATATATTGAGGTGTATCTTCTGTTGTTATTCAACATTGGCAGGCTTGATAGCTAGATCAAGTAGGTGACGATTTGTTGTGTGAATGAATTATATGGCCATACTATTCAATGGTGGTTTTGTAATTAATTTAACCTAAGTGGGAGAATGTTGGATAATATCCTAGTGGGCTTGATTAATTATCGGACCCATTGAGTAGTGGGAGTCTATATTACTAGGTTGATCGGTTTGGTCTAGTTTGTCACAAGATAAAGAGATAGACAAACCTTATTTCATTGTGGGATTGGTTAGGGATTGTAACATTATTATATATACTAGGTCATGAGTCCCTGCAACCCTAGTTGCTTTTTCTCTCTTTGTAACCATGAGCATTGAAAAGCAAGTAGAACTTCTACACGCTATGAAAAACTATGATCAAAGCTTTTAGTTAAACGATAGAAATCAATCTCATACGCACATGTGTATCTTTACAATTGTGTTTTACTTAATATCTCTATTGTGTTCTAGATCTCTGTATGGATGATTAAGTTTGGGATGAAACCTTGTGAGTGAAAAAAGTCTAACATGGACTAATTGATTTAGTACATTATTTTTTATTCTATCAGACCTAACCAATAAAATAAATTCGAATGTTGATACTGTCAGATGGTCAATGAATGAACTAGAGACTTTCATTATTTTAATGGTAGACAATGTAAAGAAAGGAAACAAGACAAACGTTACATTCAATAAACATGATAGGCTGATACCAAAATAACACTTGATAGTAGAATCGATCATATTTTTACTAAAGAACAACTGTGAAATAAGGTGAACAAGTTGAGGATTGATTAGAACAGTTTTAAGAGGTCGTTGGAACATAGTGGTTTTGGATGAATTGAAGAGACTAATACAGTTGAAGTGACTAATGAGAGTGTATGGTAAGGTGCTATCAAGGTAAATATATATAGTAATATTGATATTATTTTTTATGTTAATAAACATTTGATGGAAATGTATAGCTTATTATTTCAATTATAATTATTTCAGGCTAATCCTAACTAGGCTAAGTTTAAGAAGGGTGGAGTTACCCTATTGGAAAAAATTATGCTTCATCTTTGGAGACTCATATACACAAGATGATTTGGGAGTCAATCAATCATCTCCTATTACAGATTTAGTGAACTTGGATGACATTAGTCTGGAATGTGATCCAGATGAACTTAACTCACCAACTAGAGATGCAGGAATAATGACAGAAGAGAGGACGTAGTTGAGGGTGTGCGTCCCACAATCATTCAAAACCTAGATAGAACTCTTACAACACATAGGAAGCGTAGTCATACTAATGACGTAGCCAATGCAATTACAAAAATTGGTACCTACCCAAAAAAAAATTACAAAGATTAGTGCATTGTGTGAGGCATGGTTGGGGAAGATGTACAGTACAATCTCTACGACAGTCTCTACAGAAAATTCTTTTTTGTCTGCCCTTGATCTCAGCATACCAACATGCCAGCATGTTTTGGGCTCCATAGAAGATCTGTCAAAGGACTTGTTTTTGAAGACAATGACGTGTATGGGAAGATAACAATTGGTGGAAGTCATTCATCTCTACAAAGCCAGAACATAAGATTTACTTTCTAGAGATGCTTGAATGAAGGGTCATCTTCATTTAGATTGTATGGCACTTTTACTTGAACAACTTGATTTAATGTGTGTATGTGTGTGTGTGTGGTTTTTTTTATGGATGATGAACTTATATTGTGTTTTTTTAATTATAGATGATAAACTTAAATTAATGAGTTTTAATGATGATGTAATATGAGAATTATAGATATTTCAATGCTATCTTTAATATTTGTTTTTTGCTTCTTTTCATTATGGATGATGAAGTTAATACAATGTATATTGGTAATTTTGGTACAATGATGTCAAATTTTGGATATAATTCATCTGGTGAAGAGGATGACGAGATGTTCCTCGTGGCATCTATATTGTTGTTGCATTCATCACTTTCTACTAGAGAACCATGTAGAAATAGTTCTTTGCCTGAAGCACAATGGGTAAATAAGATACCTGTTGGTCATTCCCAGTGCATATTTGATATGTTTAGGTTATAAGACATGTTTTCATCAATTTGTATAACTTAATGATAGGCTGGAGTTGGTTAGAACATAGTTGTAATATTAGAGTGAAAGAACATGTTGAGATATATGATGTTGGTAGAGGATCATCAAATAGAGATTTACATGAGGTTTCAACATGCTAGAGAGACTATCAACTGATTTTTGAAAGGATGTCTTGGTAGCCATAAGAAGGTTAGCCAACAAATACATTAAATCGAAGCCTTTTGATGTTGTACCTCTTGAGATTCTTACCAATCTTATTATCCATACTTCAAGGAGGAAACTTACGCCTGTTAATTTATGAATACATATAATACAGTTTAGGATTACATTACAAATCCTGTATTACACTTTTTTATGACTGCATTGGAGCTATTGATGGAATACATGTAAGTGTAGTTGTTCCTAAAAATGTGCTAGTGTGATATATAAATCGAAAGGGTTTAATTACTTAAAACGTAATATGTGCATGTTTTTTTTATATGAAATTCACATACATTTATGCTGGATGGGAAGGCAGTGCAAATGATTGTCAGATATTTGAAGCAGTTCGAACAGACACACAGTTGGGTTCTCTAATTTACCACCACTTATCTTGTAATAGTTAAAATTATTTTGATATTCTTAACGATAATTGTTACCCATAATGTTATTAATAATGTTTTTAAAATTTTAAGTAAATATTATGTTGTATATTCTGGTTATGCAAACCAAATAGGTAATTTGACCCTATTTAGAGGTGAGAGGTATCATCTACAAGACTATAAAGGAGGGAGACAACCAAGATCAGCTAGGGAATTGTTCAATATTATACACATTCCTCACTAAAGAATATCATTGAACGTTGTTTCGGTGTATTGAAACAAATTTCAAATCCTAAGGAAAATGCTAACATTCCCTCTCTGTATGCAGTGACAATGTCCTAAATTGTTGTGGTTTACATAACTTTATACAGTACAAAAATTCTTATTTCGGCGATGGAATATTTCCATTGTCGAAACCTTCTACTGACACATAAGTTCTGTCGGCTAAAATGCCGTCGTGCAAAATCACGATGAAAAATTGTTAGGTGTTGATGATAATATTTTCCATGATGGATTTATTGTTTCCATTGTGTAAAATAATATTTTCCACGATAGATATTATACTATCATAAAAATAATATTTTCCATGAGAAAATTATCTCCGTCGTTTAGAAGTATTTTTGTGATAGAAGTTTACCGTTGTTAAATTATATTTTCATGATTGAAATGTATTTTCGTCAGAAAAATTCACAATTTTTTTTTAAATAATCACTATCCCTATAAAAACTATAAATAAAACTAAAATAATATAAAAAGAGTAAAAAAAATAAAATAATTAAAATAGTAAATGAATTAAAACCCCCAATAGCAATATCTCTTGAACTCTCAATGAAGGCAAATAAATCAATGGTAGAACAAAAATAGATATTCACTCTCTAACTATTTGTCACTGGAAAGAGTTCTAACAGCCTCCAGTTGAGGAGGTACTTGGTATAAAGTGGCAAGACACAATATCACCAATGATCATCCAATGAATGCATAATCAAACACATTTTCCTCTTATTTTTTCATGAGAGCTCAGCTGTAATGGTAAGATTTTAGAAAACAATATATAATTAACCAAAGAAGACATTAGTAACATCAGTGGAAAAAGAAATATCCAAAAGATGCCTGATTATAAGTGACATAAACAGTTTAGCCTGAACCTAATAAGTTGAAAAATCATTTACATCATGAACACTCATCATTTTTGTTATTTCAACATTATGGAAAACCCATCTATAATTCTAGGACAAAATTAGAAAAACAAACCTCAAACTCAATGGGTTTCACTGTACTCCCTATAGTAGACATTTCATTACACTGCAAGGAACCACTAAAATTCTAAAGAAACTACAAATATCAGATAATTGGACCACTTAACTACCACAAC
This sequence comes from Protea cynaroides, assembly GCA_028583415.1. NCBI lineage: Eukaryota > Viridiplantae > Streptophyta > Magnoliopsida > Proteales > Proteaceae > Protea > Protea cynaroides. Next base: position 20,122,524 of record CM053272.1, read on the forward strand.
AAAATCGATACTAGATAGAAAAGAAGAAGAGAGGGTGTTTGGTACAATGAATTGTGAGCACATCTAACACATTTGACATATTTAGGTCATGATCTTTAGGAAAAAAAACAGATAAAGAGATAACCTTTCAGCAACACGGAGATACAAATTCCAACTGTCAAGTTCAAAGGTTGTTAATGCAATCACTATTTCCATGACTGGAAGAGTTTAAGGGCTCATACTTGGGGTGGAAATAGCATAAATTGGAGACAACAGTAACTTTAAACGCCCATCTTATAAAGGAAAAAAAATACTACCTTTAAGAAATAAAAATATGTTACATTCCATTATTAAATACACTAATTGCTCTGCCAAAGCAACATCTCTTTCCATATAAACCTTTTCGATACATAAATTGGGTTTCAAAACCATATCTGTGAATGTTATTCAAGTTAGTTGGAATCCAAAAACCTAAATATATGGAAAATATATGTTATTCAAGTTAGTTGGAATCCAAAAACCTAAATATATGGAAAATATTTGTCCTTCAGCATGCATTGGAGTTTAAACGAATCCATGCATCTTATTTTTCTTGACCTTCCAAGCATGAATAAAATAATTCATGATAACATAACAAAATGATGAAACCTTTCAAAAATAAAATACAAACTACATGACCAAGCAGATATAAGGGTTTAGTCCAAAATTATATGATGTTTTCATGTTACCATACAAAAGCTTAAATATTGAAAAGGAAACATCTGATACACACGAAAGGAATTCAATGTTTATGCACTTAAGATAAAATTAAATCAGAAAGGATATACATAATTCTACAAACCAAATCATCATAGTAAAGTATGTAGGCTAATCAAATCCATCATATCCGATCGACTTGCATTATATCTTATAGACTTGAACCCACGTTGAATAATAACACATTGTCTATGCCTTTGTTGTAAAGGAATAAAAAAAAACGAATACAATTGCGCAAAATACCAATAACAGTGAACAAAAACAAACAAATTAAACTTTTGGATTAGAAGGAAAGGACTAAATACAAATGACACAAAAGATACCTTTATAAAACTTCCCCTGAGGTGATTTCCTTAGTTCATCTTCGAAAGCATCCCTCAATCCGCCATTCGTCCACAACAAAAAAATAAAAAATTACGTGGGGTAGGGAAATTAGACATACCACTTATAGAGGATACCAAAGACCCAAAAACTAAAAACAATGAACACTTGTTACGGTCGGAAATCACCCGCCGGTCTGTGATCCGAGCAACCTGCAATCACAGAGATGAGACAACGGAGTTGGGCAACTAAGCCCCGGGTACACTCTGATGCCTAAGTTAGATTTTCAATGTAAACAGTCAAGAGATAGCAAGAAGCTATCTCTAGTTTAGAGAAAGAGGGGAACGATGAGAGAGTTTGAGTGTACGAGAATGAATGATGAGATTGAGACTGTGGTTGTGAATTAGTTTACCTTGAGGGATCGTCCTCTACTTATAGAGATTGGAAAGAAGCATGGAGGCACCAGGACTCAGGGAAGTAGATCGCCAATAGGACTGCCAAGTGTCGCTCTGAGGGACACCCAGGTCATAGACTCTGAGTAGGAGTGGGAGACCGTAGCCAAGGAGGCCAAGGAGGCCAAGTCGGTCTACAGTAAGAGTGACACGTGTCACCACATAGATAGCCGTATGACCTTGATGATCGGCGTCGTATCACACTAGGAGTGGGACTCCTCTGACGTGACATAGTTTCCTTAAGACTCTGACCTCTGACTAAGAATCCTAACTGAGTAGGACTATACCTCCGACCGGCACCGTGTCCTAACAGGACTGTGGTAAAAGTCGAGTACAATACAACATTCGTGGTCGGCTTCGAAGATAAAGGTTGCCACGTGTAAGATTTTAAGTAGATGATGTTTTTTCCACATAACAGATGCCCTTTGCGCAGTCGGATTCAATGAATTCGATAGTGCAAATATACTGAACAAAACTATCGAGATCCGCTCGGACACTTCGGAAGTATGATCGGTTGCAACTGTTGATCGTACTAACGTCCTCCGAGAATTCCCCATCACAATCGAAACTCCCATGTGGGTGGATGGCAGTTGTTGCCAACTATTCCCACTACCAGATGGCATACGGAATTCGAGGCATCAGACCAGGGAACAATTGCTCCACTCAACCGTTGATCTGTAAGCGATTCGAACCACTACGCCCATCCGACGGCCATGAACCAATCATCGCACCTAGGGACGAAGCGCCATAAATAACCGTTACGATCACGAACGATCGGCTCCATCGGACGGTAGAGATCGAATCTGATTGTTTAGAGAACTGGTGCCATAATTATCCTCAGAGTCATCATTGCGGCTGACGTCATCCTGTCACGTCACGCCCGGCGCAGGAGACGTTAAGCCACTACTGTTCCGCCACGTGTTTGGAATTCAAAAAGTTAAATTTCAAACTCAGTGCCTATAAATATGCTCTAAACACTTTCATTTGACCATTTGGATGAGTTGAGATCGGAGTCTTCTTTGCGTGGTCGGAGCATCCGAGTATCCAAGTCCTCATGGGTCTTCTTCGCTCCTTTTCAAATCAGTAAGTTTCCCTTCTCTTGTCCTTCCCTCCCTTGTCTCTTTCATTTTCTTTTCCTTTTCATGCTTGCTAGTTCCATTTCGTCCAATAGTGTCAGACTACTAGGAAGAGTAAGAGAGAGTGAACCTATGGCCTAGTACCGGACCTCTTATTCGGAGAGGTCGTACGACTCGATGGATGAGTTTTCGGTCGCCCCCGAGCCTCCTAGTAGGAAGAGGAGAGCTCGAGACTCCGTCAGTCTGGAGTTTGGGTCGGAGACCATAGAGTCGAAAGACTCTGGTAGGAGGGCCAGTGCCCGCAAATCTCCAAAAGTCGTCTCTTTGGCTTCCGGTTCGGTATCTGAAGAGGAACTTGAGCAAGGTTCCTCTGACGCCGCCGAGCGTAGTCGCCCAGCTGGCACTTCTGCTCGGAGGGCTCCTCGCCAGAGGAATAGCCATTCTGAGATCCCACCTGTTGATAAACTCCCCGCGTGGAGGGTGCCGAGCAAGGTCTTGTCTGATACGACCTTGACTCAAATCTGTAGGGCCTATCAGTTAAAGGAGCCCATGACTGACGTCTTGGTCAGACTCCCATCGTCTGAGGAGAGGGCTTGTAGTCTGAACCTCTCGGAGATCTGTGTGTACGAACATGCCTTGAAGTCTGGCCTTCATTTCCCCCTTCACCCCCTCATAGTCGATATCCTGAAGGTGTATCGCATCGCCCCATCCCAATTGACTCCGAACGGGTGGCGGTGTATTTATGCCTTCATCATGTTCGTCCTCTGACTGGGAGAAACTCCGACCGTGAACCTATTTTGGTCTCTTTTCCAGTTCTCTAGCCTGACCGAGACCCGCTCTATGAGTGGGTGGTACTACTTTAGCCAGAGGAACGCGAAGAAGCTTCCGGCGATATCTCAGAAACCCTCTTCTATCCACGGGTGGAAAGAAAAGTTTTTCTTCGTAGGCCCTCCGGTGGGTGGCCCTGCTTTCCCTCTGTCCAATACGTGGCTGGTGGTCGACGCAACGGGGTTCAACAAGGTCCCTTTCTTGACTTCGGAGGAGAGGCGGACCTATCACAAGGTACTAGAGGGCCAGACCGTTCTGTATGCCGACCTGGCGGATCCCTAGAAATTGGCCGAGCACGGCTTCTTAAGTAAGTTTTATCTCTAACTGTTGGACTCCAATCGTATATTTTACCATCAGTACTGACCGTTTGTTTGGTTCTTTTGTTGCAGTGAAATTCTTCAACGATCAGCTGGTGGCCCGAATCCTACGCAAGCGGGCCATCGAAGCAGGAAAGCAAGCCGATCGGAGAAACGATCAAGCCAACGGGGCCGCCCCACGGACGCGGGCGACGATAGACGACCCCAAGGGCAAGAGGCCCGTAGTTGGGGGTCCTCCAAAGAAGAAGATCCGATCCTCCCAAGAACTACCGGTCGACATCTACAAGACAAGGCCAACCGGGAGGGTTAGTCGGCCTGAAGAGGACAAAAAGGGGGCTGCGACGAAGGAAGTCCAGCCCCTTCAAGCGATTAAAGTGGTTGACCTGACCGAAGCTGCCGACCTGAAGGTGCAAGGGGATTCTGTTCCCCTGGTGAAGGGCGGCTCTGAGAGGAAGGTGGGGGCGGTGGTGTTCTCTCAACAGCTCGGCCTGAAGGATACCGACTCGGTGTTCAAAAGCACGAGGGTGGCCAGGATCATGCTGACTGAGAACCGCCTCCTGGAGGACATGGCCTTCACCTCTTCTCTGGAGATGACCGACTTGCTGAATAGGATCTTCCTCGCCAGCACCTAGGTATGATGGTCAACCCTTCTTTCTTCCAAACTTACTTTCACTTGGCTTTTAGAATTTTTGCTAACTGTTCCATTCTCTTGGTATGCAGGGTAGCAACCTCGTGGCCGAGCTTTGTCAGAAGGCTGCGACCTTGGTGGTAGACCTGAAAGAGAAGACTGAGCTGGAGTCTTCACTGCGGGTGGCTCTGAAGGCGTCCGAGGACAAGCTGACTGAGAAGACCTCCAAGGTCGAAGGCCTTGCTTTGGAGAAGTCCAACCTCCGAACTTCTCTGGACAAAGCTGAGGATGCCATTTCGGAGGAACATCGTAGGGTGCACCGGGCCGAGGAGAGACTGCGGGTAGCTGAGGAAGCCAAGAGGAAGGTCGAGGACGATGCCAGGTTGGCAAAGGAGGCATTGGCTAAGGCGAAGGAGTTTCAGGCCGAGATCCGAGACCAGGCCGTGGCTAACTACAGGTCGTCTTCTCAATACATCGACGACTTGGAGGAGGCCGCCAGCGGGTTCTTCCAGAAAGGGGTTGTCTACCTGAAGGAGCAGCTCGCTGGGAAGGGCGTGGTCTTCGACTGCTCGGACTTTTCGATCCTGGCCGAGGAGGAGGTGGTGGAGCCGACTGCACGTATTGAGGCCGACGGTGTGCAGGAGGATGACTTGCCTGCCTACGAGGTTCCCCAGACGTCGATCATAGAGCTTCTGGATGTGCAGCTGTCGAGCGACGTCCCCACTAATCCTGCTGCCAAGGACGGGCCTGCCTGAGAGGATCTTCGGCCTGCTTGGGCTTCCTTGTATATATATATATTTGTAATGTAATCATCTGCCCCTTTGTGGGCTTTGTACTGCTGCCCCTTGTGGGCTTTTATGAATAAAATTCATTTTTTCTAATTCACTTTGTGTTCTCGCTTTCATTCCTTTTGTGTTGTTCATCTTCGGTGTTGAGTGTTGTTCGTATTGCCCCTACCCCAAAAGTGTGCATGCTATCATGTCTGCGGGCATAGTCACCTTGTATCCGCACATTACTCATACCCGCTCGTCGGTGTGAGTAGGCAGTTTCAATTGTGATCTGCATGCTACCCTTACCTGCTTGTGGGTATGGGTAGGCAGAATGGTTAAACACCTACATGCTGCTTATACCTGCTTGTGGGTGTGAGCAGGCGGTGTCATGTATGATCTTCATGCTACCCTTACCTGCTTGTGGGTATGGGTAGACAGAATGATTGAGCACCTGCGTGCTGCTCATACTTGCTTGTGGGTGTGAGCAGACAGTGTCAATTGTGATCTGCATGTTACCCTTACCTGCTTGTGGGTATGGGTAGGCAGAATGGGTGATCGTTTACGTGCTACTCATACCTGCTTAAGGGTATGGGTAGGCAGAGTCACCGAGGGCCGACGTGTTGCTCGGGCCTGCTTGAGGGCGCAAGTAGGTCGGCTGGGCCGAAAAGAACGGCTATGTCAATTCCTACGAGTTGTGGGCTGAATGACAGTACTTCTTGTATTTAAAATGAACCGAGCGGATGCCCTTAGGGGGTTTGGCGTACAACTGAGACCACTTAACTTAAAAAGAAAGTTGGAAACTACCATATTGGCCAGGACTGGTCGGCCGACAGGACAAAACAAAACAAAACAACTATTCACTGGTAATACTTGCAAAGATTGGTGGCATGCCAAGTCCTCGGTATTTCTTCACCGCCGAGGGTGGCCAGCTTGTATGATCCTGGTTGGTCGGTTCTGAGGACGCGGTAAGGATGTCACACCCCAATTCCGCACTATTTAGAATGGTGTGATGAACCGCTAATAAACCAACGGTTCAACCAGGATCTCAAATAGGCTGTGTCCGTTTGCTTAAACCATACACATCCACAACAATAATCAAAGTAAATACACAATAGCGAAAGTCTTAAATATTAAATGAACTGAGAATCTAAATGTGATAAAATAAATAATTTAACCAATTATTCCCAAAAAGACTGAGACATAAACTTAAATAATTAATTCAAATACATTGTCTGTATAATCCAAATAAAAGTCTAATAAAAAACACAGGAGTTGCACTCGCATGTCGAATCATGCGACTCCATCATCACTTTAGCGTCCATCGTCGCCGCTTGCCCATACACATGAGCATTCAAGTAGTCTTCAACCGTGGTACCTGCATCATCAACTAAAATATTTGACGTCGAAAAGGGTGAGCACACATTACGGCTCAGTGAGCAAACAAAACAATGCAACAAACATATGCATGCATTCAATTCATATATGTGGTCTGATTTATAAGTTTGCAATGTGCTATAGAAAGGTTCGGAGGCCGCCTTACCTCTATACACGAGTGTGTGAAGCCGCCCAATGAATATCGGCATTGCCGTCCCACATACACCCACCATGGAAACAGTGTACCCAATGGGTATCGACATTAAAGTACCACATGCTCCCATACCAACACGTAAGCCCCTATTGGCGAGGGCTTGCAAACAGGGCTCGCAACTAACCAATCCTAATGTCAAACAGTGTATCCAAGGCCTCACCACAGCATCCCTCAATACGCCCATAGAGATAGAGCTAAGGCCCCCCGACAGAGTCAGAGACTACACGGTCCGAGACCACCTCCCCTGATGCCCTATGACGTAATAGCTCTGCTAAGGTAATGGCGATACGACGATGTTAGTGGACAAGACTTGAGTAGAGATAGAGCTAGAGTCTGGTGACCAGGACACACCACAATATCACGTCTTCCCCCTGATGCCCCACTTGCATCAAATACACTAACCACACACAAACATTCACATGCCTATTCCTAACATCACCATCATCATCATGTTATAAATAAACAAAATTAAATATGCATGAACAGTAATAGCAGGAATATTGGATGACATGTTAAATGCACAATACACACAAACACGCATAGAATCAATCATGGTATCGGACTCAATAAGTAAAAATAGCTTTTTATTATCCAATTAGTTTAGGTCTTGTTCCCTCACCTTTGATTGAGTGTAGATCCTCATTCAAGCTTTAAAAATCACTTTTAAATCACTAGGAAAGCCTAACAAGTCTATAGATTCTAATTAGAATTAATTCCAATAAATTTAGATTAGCTGAAATCATAGGGTCGCAGGTAGGGTAGCACCTAGGGTCAGTTACCCAATCGACCCTAGGGGTAGGGTCGAACTTGGGGTCGGTTATCCATTGATCCTATGTGCGACCACACCCTCCCTGGGACTTCCCGAGGGTATGTGATCAATCCTAAGGTCTCGTAGGTCCATTCTAAGATTGTTCTATGGCTCATAACTATGATTTTTACACACTTTCTATTGCCTATGATGATTATTTCCATGGATTCCTTAGAAACTCATCCATGGATAGATGATTTTGGTTTCTCCTAATCCTAACTTCTTCATATTCCATTCTAGGCTCTTAATTTATGAAGAAATTAGACTCATGATGCGTGTCGAGCGCAACCAAAAATAAATTATTCTACCTATAATGAATAGTAATGATAAGTAAAGGTCGATCCACAGTGACTAGTTAATCAAATTGTCCACTTACCAAGAAAACCCCCCTTTTTCTTGGTAAGTAGATAATTTGATTAACTAGTCTCTGTGGATCGACCTTTACTTATCATTACTATTCATTATAGGTAGAGTAATTTATTTTTGGTTGCGCTCGACACGTATCAAAATTTGGCGCCGTTGTCAGGGACTAGTTTTAATCAGATTGTGATTTTTTTTCATTTTATTTAATTTTTTTAGTCACTTGTGTTCTTACCTTTGCGTAAAGTTTTTTTTGTTTTTTTGTTTTGTTTCAGGTGTCCATAGTTTTTTCGACAGGTATTGCTTGCGCATGAAATTTTGGACGACTTAGGGGCGCTACAAGAAGCTTATTTTGAAGAACATTAAAAAAAATAAAAGCATGATTTACTATTTTTAATTTTACTTGGTTTTCTTGCACTTTGTGTTGTCGGTCAGAATATTTTTTTTTTGGGATTCTTTTTATTATTATTATTATTATTATTATTTTTATCCATTGTATGGGTATCTTGGTTAATGACTCGATCTTCTAACTCTGGTAAATTGATATTTGATCCAGAACCCGAAAGAACTTTGCATCGATTAAGGAAAGAAGCTAAGAAAATTCTGGCAGAACAGGTTTCAACATCACAAGGAGCAATTGTTTCTGATATAGTTGCTAGTGAGCTACTAATATAGGAAGCCATGGCTGAAAACAGGACTTTGAAAGAGCTGGCTGCTCCTAATCTAAACCAGCAACCTTTGTGTGTTGAATTTTCAAATCTAGAAGCGGCATTTGAATTAAAATCAGGATTAATCCATTTATTACCCAAATTTTATGGGCTTACAGGAGAAGATCCTCATAAGCATTTGAAGGAATTTTACGTGGTATGCTCTAGCATGAAACAACAGGGTATTACAGAGGCACAGATTAAGTTATGTGCTTTTCCATTCTCTTTAGATGAATATGCTAAAGATTGGTTATACTACCTTCCCTCTGGTACAATCAATTCATGGAATGAAATGAAACGCCAATTTTTTAAAAAATATTTTCCTGCATCCAAAGCGGCAAATATAAGGAAAGAAATATGTGGAATTCGGCAGCACCATGAAGAAACATTATATGAGTATTGGGAACGCCTTAAGAAGCTTTGCGCAAGCTGCCCATACCATCAAATTAGTGACCAACTTCTGATTCAATATTTCTATGAAGGATTGTTACCAATGGAGAGGAGTATGGTGGACGCCACTAGTGGAGGAGCTTTAGTTGACAAAACTCCAGAAGCCACAAAAAGGTTAATTTCTAATATGGCAGCAAATTCACAGCAATTTGGTACAAGGATGGAGCAACCATCGAAGAAAGTTAATGAGGTAAGTACATCAAACCTTGAACGTCAGATTTCTGATCTAACTTCTTTGGTGAGACAAATGGTTGTAGGAAATTTACAAACAGTTAAAGCATGTGACATTTTCTCAGCCACTAGTCATGCTACGGATATGTGTCCCACACTTCAAGAAGATACATCAGTCCAACAAGCAAATGCCATGGGAGGATTTCAAGGGCAACCTCAGCAAAAGTATGATCCATACTCAAACTCATACAACCATGGATGGAGAGATCACCCAAATCTGAGTTGTGGGAATCAAGTTGCCCAGAATCGTTACCAACCCCCATTCCAACCTAGGCAGCAAGCAAATCAGAGTATGTCACTTGATGAGATTGTTAAGGCACTAGCTAGCAATACACAACAGTTTCAACATGAGACAAGAAACAACATTCAGAATATAGAAAAGCAGATTGGTCAACTTGCAACTTTAGTAAGCAAACTTGAAGCTCAAGGATCTGAAAAGTTACCATCTCAGACCATCATAAATCCACGTGAGAATGCAAACGCCATTATATTACGGAATGGAAGAGAACTTGAACCCTTCATTGCTAAATCTACAGATTCGACCAAGACTATTCAAGAAGAAACAAAAGCCGACAACAATGATGTAAATTTGTCCAAGGTAAAATCTAAACCAGTTTTGCGTAATTCTACTAATTCTATTCTTCTCCCTTTACCCAGCAGACTATCTAAATCAAAAAAAGAAGAACAAGAGAAGGAAATTCTTGAGACTTTTCGAAAGGTAGAAGTAAACATACCTCTACTTGATGCCATTAAGCAAGTCCCAAGGTATGCAAAATTTCTCAAGGAATTGTGCACTTCAAAGAGAAAATTGAGGGGTGATGAGAAAATTAGTGTAGGGGAGAATGTATCAACAATTATTCAGCGTAAGTTACCCCCAAAATGCAAGGATCCAGGTATGTTTATGATTCCATGTGTGATTGGTAATACTAAGTTTGAACGTGCCATATTAGACTTTGGTGCATCTATAAATGTTATGCCACATTCAATTTATGCATCTCTAAATTTGGGTCCTTTGAATAAAACGGATGTAATTATCCAATTAGCTGACCGTTCTAATATATATCCTGAGGGAGTAATTGAGGATGTTTTGGTACAGGTAAATGAGTTAATTTTTCCTGCTGATTTTTATATTTTAAATATGGAAGACAGTAATTCCCCAAATCCTGCCCCAATACTGTTAGGAAGACCTTTCCTCAAAACCGCTAAAACAAAGATTGATGTCCATGATGGTACCCTTACCATGGAGTTCGATGGAGAAATTTTCAAATTCAATATATTTGAGGCTATGAGGCCGTAAGACCCGTACTCCGTAAACCCGGTCTAAACCTCAGTTTTGTGTCGTAGCAGGTCTTCCGATCATCATCGGGCCAGACGGGACGAGCGGATGACAAACAGGTACGAAATCGGATCAAAGACGGTCAAATATTCATCATTTTATGTTGATCGATCGATCGTACCGGTCGACCGGTCAGCTCTGCGCAACTGAGTGCGGAGATCCAGAATTGGATCTCTGTGGGTCCCATTTTCCTAAACCCTAATGCCTGAACCTTCCTAATTCTAATAGGGTTACTAAACCCTAATTCTAGCCTATAAATACACCTTAAACCTCCTCAAATCCTTTTCATTATCTCTCATAAACCCTGGAGAAGAGAAGGAGGTTGGAAAGGAGAAGGAGCTAGGAAGAAGAAGGAGGTGCCACCATTACCGTTCGACGACGCTCACTTTACGCCAGTCAACGGTAAGTGTTTTAATCATTCTTCTTACTCTATGACTTTAGGATAGTTGTGTGGGTGGATCAATACCATGCAAAGTAGGTATTGATCTAAAACCCTAAATTTAATATTAAACCCTAAGTTGCCGTCAAACCCTAGATTCGAGTTTCGAGATGATATGCATCGAAACTAGACTCGAATGAGTTAGGGATAACTCTAACTTAAAGCTTAGACTTAGAATGGATAGGAGAAACCCTGAAAATCCAAGGAAATCGATCGACGACAGTCGAAAAAACCAAGTGTAGGGTCTTCCGGAGACATACCGGTCGACCATACCGGTTGCTAGTCTGCTCACAGAGCTGCAACCGGTATGTTGCGAACGGTCAGCTCTGAAAGGCTGGTTTTGGACTTTGTTGGTTTCCGACCAACATGAAATCCTAAGAAAACTATTCTAATAAAACCCTAATAATATTGTAGGACTTTGTGACTTTCCGTTTGGATCTTGCGACGTGGAGCAAGCTAACAAACGAGCGTCAGGTAAGGGAATCTGACCTAAACCTAATAATTAATGGACAGTAAATCGTTGTTAACCACCTGATTATATATGATGTGATGTTTGTGCATATTCACATGCGATCTTTTAATTTCAGTTATTATTACTGTTCATGCATTGTTAGGATGTGATTGTTAAGCATGTGATTGTTTTCGTTAGTGTGTGGAGTGGGGCATGGGCCTGGGATCGCTCCTCACACTAGCACCTTTTGTAGTATTCTGCCTTAACATGCTTGGTACGGGTGGGGCATCAGGGGAAGGTCGTGGTACGGTGGTCTCCGATGTTGATGCTGGCCTGGCCATGGTTATGTGGCATTGTGGTCTCCAAGGTCGACGCTGGCTTGTCCACGATGATTTAGCTCTATCTCTATGCCGTAGGGAGTTATGTTGTGATAGGGTCTACTTGCGTTATGTTTCTATCCTAGTGGGTTAGTTGCGGATAGGGCATCAGGGGAGGTGTGGGAATGCCTTAGCTCTATCTCTATGCCATAGACGGCTGTGCTGGGATAGAGCATACATTGATGACATATAGGATTGGTTAGTTGCGAGCCCAGTTTGCGAGCCCTGGCCAGTAGGGGCTTAGGTACTGGTATGGGTAGAGCATTAGGGGAGGTACGGGGGTATCTTAGCTCTATCTCTATTCCATGATGGGTGCATGTAGGCCAATGGGGGTGTGATCCATGAGGTGTCATACACTCGTGTATAGAGGTGCGGGGGCCACCAAACCTTTCTATAGCACATTGCAAACTTAAAACTAAACCACAACATAAAATGATTGTTACTCATGCATAATATTGTGAAACTGTCTGATTGTTTTACTGAGCTAAGTTGTGAGCTCACCCTTTGTATATATACATGTTTTTAGATGTTGATGCAGGTTATACGGTGGATGATTATATGAACGCTCCGGCGTATGGTGGTGTTGCTGCGCTGGATGTGCAGGCAGGAGAGGACGAGCATGGCGCTTCATGCGAGTGCCCTTTCTGCGTGTAACTTTGATTGGATTTTTTTATATTTAATTTCATTATTTTTGATTGGATTAAAGAGATGTAATGATATTATATTATTTGTTTGGATTTAAATAATTGGATATTTTATTTAAAGTTATCAATAGATTCTCAGTTCATTTATTTAAAGACTTCCGCTGTATTATTTATATTCTGATTGTGGTTATGTGTAATGGGTTTGTATGAGTGGACACGGCCTATTCGAGATCCTGGTGTGAATCGTTGGTTCAATGGCGGTTCACTCACACCATTCTGGTTAGATCAAAATTGGGTGTGACAACTTGGTATCAGAGCCCTCGGGCTCTGTCCAACAAACCTATTGCACTTAACTAAGTCGATGAACTGAGTTAGGAAATATTAAAATTTTTTAATACAAACACATCCTAAGCATTGTTTGATATCTGAGACGGATTAAGAAAGAGCATAATATACTATACTAAATATGAAACTTAACATGTGCATACACTAGTTAGGTGAAACATGAAAACTTTCATTAAATAAGAAAAATGAGTATCAGATAATTAGTGCTACAGGGTGCAGTCCACAAACCGGACAGTTACCCTATTATATAAACCATCAAGAGAAAGAAAATAAAGAGGGGCAATCATGGGGTAGGGGGCCTGGGAGGAATAGGGTCTGCTATATCATAATCTCGCTCGTAAGCGACCCTGAGCCAGTGCACCTGATCCTATGTGACTCTGAGGCTGCGAGCCAACTGCGCCAAGTCACGGCTCATCTCACGCTGAGCGTCCCTGATCTCCATAAACATACCCATTATGGTGTCGGGAGAAGGCTGAGATGGTCCAGCTGTAGAGGTAGACGGTGGTGCTGCAGGTGTAGGCTGTGGGACAGGTACTGGTGCTTCCCCAGCCATATCGTCATCATCACCCCCAGCCTCTGCCTCATAGGCCGCATTGGCTGCTATTGCTGCTGCTGCTGCGGCTGCTACCCTCCCGAGTGGACGAGGGCGAGCCTCCAACTCGTCATCGCTAACGGGCAGATCGACCATCTGCATCCTTTGAATAGCCTCCCAGTCAATGTCGGAGGTCATGGTATCCTCAACAGTCACCTCGCCTCTCATGCTCACACCCAGGCGACGTAGAAGAAAGGTGATGAGACGACCGTAGGGAAGGTTACTGGCCTGGTCGGCCAGGGTCGCCTGATGCATGGTCCGGATGATGAGGTAAGGGAGAGAGACCCGCTCCCCGGTGTAGACGCAGTAGATGATGTACTGAGTGAGCTGAGATAACTCATTGTAGTGGCCGCTCTGGGGCACAATGTCGTGTTGGATGATGCGGCTGTAGACTCGAGCTAGGGGCTTCAGACTAGCCGCCTTCATAGGAGCCCCAGGATTGTGGATCTGCTCTGCGATCTCTCGGCGTAGGTCCTCGCTCAGATAACCCTTCACCTTTGGAGGGCAATATACTATGTCTCCATCATTGGGTACCCCCAGCAGATCAGCTAATTGGTGGGTGTTGAAGGAGATAGGTACACCTTTGACGTAGCTGGAGATGCGCAAGTCCCTACCCTGGTTGGGATCATTGACATCCCCATGTAGCTCCAGGTTAGCATAAAAATGCTTAACCAGGTTCGGACGGGTGGTATCTGTGTAGGATATTACCGGTACCCACCCAAGCGCGTCGAAAGCGGCTCGCACATCGAACCTCTCCAGCTGATCCAAGTTAACTCGACGCCCAGATTCGATGTTTTTGCTATCGAACCATGGGAAACGAGCTTGTGCCTCCAAGGATTGAAACCAATGCTCGTCGAGTTGTGGAGCGGGTGGTTGAGAAGCGCGAACGCTTGAGCCATGAGGACGTTTGCCCAGAGCACGTCGTGGAGCCATTAAACTGCAAAACAAAAGAGAATAAGAAGAAAATGTTAGATTTTGTCAAAATTTCGACAGCATAACGACTGTAATTCGAGAAAAAGCCTCGAACTCACCCAAAAACATGGGGAGGGGGACTTACGTAACCCCCACACTCTTCAACAAACCAATCACAGGCAATTACAATAGGAAATTTCAGGAATTTGAGAAAAATCAAGAAATTTTGAATTTTTTTGAAAACCTAGGTTAAAAAGTGTAAAAATTTGATTTTTATCAAAACATTTTGGTGGAAGTCCAAATAGGTTGAGGGCTTTTGCTCTTAGGGGTCCCTAAACCCTTTCTAAGTGGAAGGAAAAGAGTTCCTACGGTTGGAATCTCTCAATCAAAGAAAAACCTAAAATTTTACATAAATACGATATGAAAATTTATAAAAACTAGAAAGAGAAGGAAGATACTTACCTGGAGACGATATGCCAAGTCCGAATCGCAAGAAAACCACTTCTAGAGTGACCGCTCGGACTGTAGAAGCTCGGAAGGGCAGAGAGGAATCGCCACCGGAGAAGAAAGGAGAAAGAAAAGTGAGAAAAATTCTCACTTTTCATGATTTTAAAAGCAATTATGGGCATAACGGTTGACGATTTTTCCTATACCGGTCGATCGGTATCCCTACAGACATGCGACCGCTATGTCTCGGTCAGAATTTTAATTCTGACCGGTCGACTATACCGGTCACAGCACTGTCTACAGAGTGTCGACCAGTATCCCTCCAGGCATGCGACCGCTATGTGTTGGTCAGAATTTTAATTCTGACTGGTCGACTATACCATTTGCAGCATATTCTACAGGGGTGCGACCGGTATGTTGCGACCGGTCAGCACCAGGATAGCTAGAAAAAAAAATCTCTGAAAAATTTTAAATTTTTTGTAAATTTAAATACTCCTTTTTGCGACTGTTTCGCCTTATATTGTTCAAGACTAACACCACTATTGCTTCATTCTCATGTGTTATGTCTTCTTCTCAGATTCAAACAGAATAGTCTGAGATGGTGGGCGAAAACGGTCGTAGGTGTCGAAAGCGTCACCAGGCTAGGATGTGCCTCGAGGAAGAAGAACAGGTTGAACCAGGCCATGTTAGAGAGCCAAGCCCGGAAGTTGAGGAAGAACAGGTTCCAGAGGAACCGACAAATTTGCTTGGCCCACCTCACAGGAATTCTGAGACCATTGTTACAAACCTGGTCTATCAGATGCAAGCACAACAGAAAGAATTCCTGAGCGAGATACTGAAGATGTTCAGGCCACCGGGTTCTGTTCCCACTAGAGGTACGCCCGAGTCTGGAGGGAATAATACTACACAGCCGACGCATGGTAGTCCAGGACTGATGGGCCAACCCCAGAATGTACCACCACTGCACCAGTTTTCGTCATTTTCTGCTTATCAGGGAGCGTATCCGTATCCACCACCATGGTACGTAATGAATACGCAGGGACAGCACGATCTGAGCAGGGCGGTGGATAGATTCCTAAAGTTGAAGCCTTCTTCATTCACATGTAAGATAGGGAAACCATTGTGGCCAGCACAGTGGATTGCAGAAATGGAGAAGAATTTCTGACTAATGACTTGTTCAGAGGATGAAAAGGTCATGTTTGCCACTTACATGCTGAAGGAAGATGCAAATGCTTGGTAGAATTCTACACGGGCATATTTGGAGATGAAGCATGCACAGGTGGATTAGAAAGTGTTCAAGGTTTCCTTCTTCGATAAGTATTTTCCGAAGAGCTTCAGAGATCAGATGGAGAAGGAGTTCCTTAATCTACAGCAGTCTCAGTCGACTGTGGATGCTTATCAGCAGAGGTACGAGGAGTTATTTTTCTGTGCACCGGCAAGTATGCAAGAAGAAGAGACCAAGACACGTAGGTTCACCATGGGACTACGTGGAAGCATCAGAGAGCACATATTGGGCCTGGACAAGAAAATCTATAATGAGGCTGTGCAGGTTGCGAGGGTGATAGAGTCCACTCAGCGGGACAGCTTCTTCGCGCAGAACAGGGGAGTGAAGAGACCCGCTATTGAGAGTTCTAGTAGCGGTAACAATAGACCCTTCCGCCCATACAGGGCTCAGACCGCTACAGTACCTGCTAGAAACAATACGGCACCACCTGTGCCACAGAACGTCGGATTCAATCCGAATATCAAATGTTTCAACTGTCAGCAAGTGGGTCATATTGCAAGGACCTGCACTCTACCTAGGAAGCAACCTCCCCAGCAAGGAAAAGTATATGTGGTCACCACTGAAGAGGCAGCTGCATCACCTGATGTGGTCACTGGTACGACTCTATCCCTTACTATTTGGCTTACTATTTTCATTGTATGTATGCGCATGTAGAACTAAGGGATAATAAAAAATTCCAAGAATTGTAAATGTAGCTGGTATACCTGCCAGAGTACTATTTGACTCTGGGGCCACATACTCCTTTGTTTCTATTTCCTTTGGAAAGTGAATGGAGTTACCAATTAAGCACTTGAACCCAAGCTTGATAGTTCGCTCTCCACTAGGAGTCGAAGTGGATTTGACTGAATATTATGGACCATGTACTGTATGTATTGAGGGCTGAGACTTAGAAGCAAGTCTGGTACTACTCGAGATGGCAGACTTTGATGTCATCTTGGGAATGGATTGGCTAGGCCATCATTCAGCTATCCTATTATGTGGTGAAAGGAAGCTTGTGCTTACAGACAAAAAGAGAAACGAGTATAGCTTCACTGGGATCAAGCTATCTAGGAAGCGGAAGCTGATTCTCTCCGCCCTAAAAGCTAAGAGATGCTTAGAGAAGGGGGGAGTGGGGTATCTAGTATCTGTAGTCGACATCACTGCTGAGGTGCCAAAGATGGAAGATATAGATGTGGTTTGAGAGTTCCCAGATGTATTTCCAGAGGAGCTTCCAGGTCTACCATCGGACAGGGCTACAGAGTTTGTAATAGACCTTATGCTAGGTTCGACGCCGGTGTCCAAAGCACCATACAGGATGGCCCCTACCGAGTTAAAGGAGTTGAAGACCCAATTACAAGAATTGTTAGATAAGAGTTTCATACGACCTAGCATATCGCCTTGGGGAGCACCTGTATTATTTGTCAAGAAGAAAGACGGAAGTGTAAGACTGTGTATCGACTACCGTGAGCTGAACAAGTTAACGATCAAGAATCGGTATCCTTTGCCTAGAATCGATGATCTGTTCGATCAATTGCAGGGTGCAAAGGTGTTCTCGAAGATTGATCTCCGATCGGGGTATCACCAACTGAAAATCAAGGCCGGAGATATTCCGAAGACTGCTTTCAGGACAAGGTATGGGCATTATGAGTTTCTAGTTATGTCTTTCGGGTTGACCAATGCTCCAGCGTCGTTCATGGAACTGATGAACCGAGTGTTTCATGATATGTTGGACACTTCGGTCATCGTATTCATCGATGACATATTAATCTACTCAAAGGACTTGGAGACTCATACAACACATTTGAGGGCAGCCCTACAACGGCTGAGACAAGAAAAGCTTTATGCTAAGTTCAAGAAGTGTGAGTTTTGGCTGAAGGAAGTAGCTTTCTTGGGCCATGTAGTATCTGAAGACGGTATCAAGGTTGATCCAAGTAAGATAGCTGCTATAGTAGGATGGGAAGCACCAAAATCTGTTGCAGAGATTCGTAGTTTCCTTGGGTTGGCTGGTTATTATAGAAGATTCGTGGAAGATTACTCCAAGATCGCTGTTCCACTCACCAGATTGACCAAGAAGGGAGAGAAATTCATATGGACAGATGAGTGCAAGAAGTGCTTTCAGACTTTGAAGTCAAGACTAGTCTCTGCACCTATCTTAACCATCCCAGAGCCAAGCGTACCGTTTACTTTATATACGGATGCTTCAGGGTTGGGTATTGGGTGTGTATTGATGCAAGGAGAACAAGTGATTGCTTACGCATCAAGACAGTTAAAAGAGCATGAAAAGAACTATCCTACGCATGATTTGGAGTTAGCAGCGGTTATACATGCAATCAAGATTTGGAGACACTACTTGTATGGTGAGAAGTTTTAGATCAAGTCAGATCACAAGAGCTTAACTTATCTTTTCACTCAGAAGGATCTGAATATGAGACAGAGGAGATGGCTGGAGTTATTAAAAGATTATGATTGTGACATCCAGTATCATCCGGGTAAAGCAAATGTGGTGGCTGACGCCTTAAGCAGAAAGTGGGCATCGAAACCTGAGGCAGGACCAAGTACAAATGCTGCATTATGTGCCGCAGCCTCAAGTTCAATTGAAGGCGATGAAGAGTATATAATAGATACTACAGAAGATCCAGTCGAGCAAGGCTTAATTCATAAGTTCACCATGATGTTCGCAGCTTTGAAGATCTCACCGGATCTAGTTGATGAAGTCAAGGTAGCAATCCTACAAGATCCACATCTCAAGACAGTGCAAGAAGACTTAGAGAAGGGTACGAGCAATCCTGACTTTACCTTGGATTCAGAAAAGGTACTCAGGTATCGTGGACGGTTATGTATACCTGAAATTGAAGACTGCAATATCAGAGATCGAGTTATGACTGAAGCTCATTACACTCCATATTCGGTACATCCAGGAAGTACCAAAATGTACCATGATTTAAGAAGACTATATTGGTGGAGGGGTATGAAAGCAGATATAGATCGTTTCATGTTCCAATGTTTGAATTGTCAACAAGTTAAAGCGGAAAGGCAGAGACCCGCAGGTTTACTACAGCCATTACCAGAACCTGCATGGAAGTGGGATTGCATTACCATGGATTTCGTCACTGGCCTACCTTTGACACCAAGGTCAGTGGATGCAGTTTGGGTTATAGTCGACCGACTCACCAAGACAGCTCGATTTATTGCGGTCAGACCTCAGTATACCATGGAGAAACTAGCCAAGTTATATGTTGATAATATAGTCAGACTTCATGGCGTTCCAGAGAGTATAGTATCTGATAGAGATCCCCGTTTTACATTAAAGTTCTGGGAGAGATTACAGAAAGCTATGGGAACGAAGTTGAAGTTCAGTACAGCTTTTCACCCTCAGACGGACGGACAGTTAGAACGAACTATTCAAATTTTAAAAGATATGCTCCGAGCTTGTGCAATAGATTTCAAGGGAGCTTGGGATGAGAAACTATCACTTATCGAATTTGCTTATAACAACAGTTATCAGGCTACAATTCAGATGGCCCCATATGAAGCACTCTATGGGAAGAAGTGTCGTACACCTCTGTTATGGAACGAGGTGGGAGAAAAAAGAATTGTAGGACCGGAGTTTGTTGAAGAAACTTGTCGAGTGATTGATCAAATCAAGGAGAGAGTAAAGACAGCTCAAGTTCGACAGAAGCACTATGCAGATAATCGACGTCGAGATCTGGAGTTTGGAGTGGGTGACAAAGTATTCTTGAAGGTATCACCGGTGCGAGGACTGAACGGTTTGGTAAGAAGGGGAAGCTATGCCCCAGGTATGTGGGACCATATGAGATATTGACCCGACGTGGTAATGTAGCATATCAATTGGCTCTACCACCATCTATGTCAAGCGTTCATAACGTGTTCCATGTATCATTACTAAAGAAGTATGTCAGATATCCATCGCACATCTTGATCGCTGATCCCCTAGACTTGACTGAAGACTTAACATTCGAAGTGGTGCCTGTGATGCTCTCAAGTCGAAAGGTACAACAACTTCGAACCAAGGATATCCATTATGTGAAGGTGCATTGGAGAAGTCAAAATGTTGAAGAAATTACTTGGGAAGAGGAGAGCGCGATGAGGAAGGAGTACCCTAATCTTTTCGACGATCAAGGTACGTTCAAATTTGAGGCCGAAATTTCTTTTAAGGGTGGGGGAGTTGTGAGACCTACATGCAAATTTCGGGATGAAATTTCTTTTAAGGGTGGGGGAGTTGTAAGACCCGTACTCCGTAAACCCGGTCTAAACCTTGGTTTTGTGTCGTAGCAGGTCTTTCGATCATCACCGGGTCAGACGAGACGAGCAGATGACAAACAGGTACGAAATCGGATCAAAGACGGTCAAATATTCATCATTTTATGTTGACCGGTCGATGGTACCGGTCGACCGGTCAGCTTTGCGTAATTGAGTGCGGAGATCCGGAATTGGATCTCTGTGGGTCCCATTTTCCTAAACCCTAATGCCTGAACCTTCCTAATTTTAATAGGGTTACTAAACCCTAATTCTAGCCTATAAATACACCTTAAACCTCCTCAAATCCTTTCCATTATCTCTCATAAACCCTAGAGAAGAGAAGGAGGTTGGAAAGGAGAAGGTGCTAGGAAGAAAAAGGAGGTGCCACCACTACCGTTCGACGACGCTCACTTTACGCCAGTCAACGGTAAGTATTTTAATCATTCTTCTTACTCTATGACTTTAGGATAGTTGTGTGGGTGGATCAATACCATGCAAAGTAGGTATTGATCTAAAACCCTAAATTGGATATTAAACCCTAAGTTGCCGTCAAACCCTAGATTCGAGTTCCGAGATGATATGCATCGAAACTAGACTCGAATGAGTTAGGGATAACTCTAACTTAAAGCTTAGACTTAGAATGGATAGGAGAAACCCTGAAAATCCAAGGAAATCGATCGATGGTAGTCAAAAAAACCAAGTGTAGGGTCTTTCGGAGACATACCGATCGACCATACCGGTTGCTAGTCTGCTCACAGAGCTGCAACCGGTATGTTGCAACCGGTCAGCTCTAAAAGGCTGGTTTTGGACTTTGTTGGTTTCCGACCAACATGAAACCCTAAGAAAACTATTCTAATAAAACCCTAATAATATTGTAGGACTTTGTGACTTTCCGTTTGGATCTTGCGACGTGGAGCAAGCTAATAAACGAGCGTCAGGTAAGGGAATCTGACCTAAACCTAATAATTAATGGACAGTAAATCATTGTTAACCACCTGATTATATATGATGTGATGTTTGTGCATATTCACATGCCATCTTTTAATTTCAGTTATTATTACTGTTCATGCATTGTTAAGATGTGATTGTTAAGCATGCGATTGTTTTCGTTAGTGTGTGGAGTGGGGCATGGGCCTGGGATCGCTCCTCATACTAGCACCTTTTGTAGTATTCTGTCTTAACATGCTTGGTACGGGTGGGGCATCAGGGAAAGGTCGTGGTACGATGGTCTCTGATGTTGATGCTGGCCTGGCCATGGTTATGTGGCATTGTGGTCTCCGAGGCCGACGCTGGCTTGTCCACGATGCTTTAGCTCTATCTCTATGCCGTAGGGAGTTATGTTGTGATAGGGTCTACTTGCGTTATGTTTCTATCCTAGTGGGTTAGTTGCGGATAGAGCATCAGGGGAGGTGTGGGAATGCCTTAGCTCTATCTTTATGCCGTAGATGGCTGTGCTGGGATAGAGCATACATTGATGACATATAGGATTGGTTAGTTGCGATCCCAGTTTGTGAGCCCTGGCCAGTAGGGGCTTTGGTACTGGTATGGGTAGAGCATCAGGGGAGATACGGGGGTATCTTAGCTCTATCTCTATTCCATGATGGGTGCATGTGGGCCAATGGGGGTGTGATCCATGAGGTGCCACACACTCGTGTATAGAGGTACGGGGGCCACCAAACCTTTCTATAGTACATTGCAAACTTAAAACCAGACCACAACATAAAAGATTGTTACTCATGCATAATATTATGAAACTGTCTGATTGTCTTACTGAGCTAAGTTGTGAGGTCACCCTTTGTATATATACATGTTTTTAGATGTTGATGCAGGTTATACGGTGGATGATTATATGAACGCTCCGGTGTATGGTGGTGTTGCTGCGCTGGATGTGCAGGCAGGAGAGGACAAGCATGACGCTTCATGCGAGTGCCCTTTCTGCGTGTACCTTTGATTGGATTTTTTTATTTAATTTCATTATTTTTGATTGATTAAAGAGATGTAATGATATTATATTATTTGTTTGGATTTAAATAATTAGATATTTTATTTAAATTTATCAATAGATTCTCAGTTCATTTATTTAAAGACTTCCGCTGTATTATTTATATTCTGATTGTGGTTATGTGTAATGGGTTTGTATGAGTGGACACGGCCTATTCGAGATCCTGGTGTGAACCGTTGGTTCAATGGCGGTTCACTCGCACCATTCTGGTTGGATCAGAATTGGGGTGTGACAGAGGTATCCCCACTCTGATGTTCAATTTGTATTTTCTATTGATATAGTTGATGTGTTTGTACATGAGGTTTTTGAATTGAGCTATGAGGATGAGCTGGATGTGGTACTTATTCAAGGATTGAGAAAGACTAACACAACAATGCATCTGAGTCCTGAGATTGAAGAAATGATTATGGCATTACAGTCATTACCTCCATTTACTAAAGAGTATGAAGTTAAGAAATTGGATTTAGTACCATCTCATGATAAATTGTTACCCTCTGTTGTGCAGGCACCAATCTTGGAGCTAAAACCTCTTCCTAACCACCTTAAGTATGCTTATTTAGGAGATGATGAGTTATTACCTGTTATCATTGCAAAGAACTTGACAAGTGTGCAAGAAGAGAGGCTTTTGAGAGTGCTACGGAACAACAAAACAACAATTGGTTGGACTATAGCTGACATCAAGGGCATAAGTCCATCAATGTGCATGCATCGAATCTTATTGGAAGATGGTGCTAAACCAAACCGAGAAGCTCAAAGGAGACTAAACCCTCAGATGATAGAGGTAGTGAAGATTCTAAAGTTATTAGATGCAGGAATCATTTACCCAATTTCAGATAGCAAATGGTTAAGTCCAATCCAAGTTGTGCCAAAAAAGTCTGGAGTGACAGTGGTCAAGAACCAAGACATTGAATTCGTTCCAACAAGGGTCGTGAATGGATGGAGGATGTGCATAGACTACCGCAAGCTAAACACAATGACAAGGAAGGATCCTTTTCCTCTACCATTTATTGATCAGATGCTTGAGCGATTAGCAGGTAAGTCTTTTTACTGTTTCCTTGATGGGTATTCGGGTTATAACCAAATTGTGATTGCATTAGAGGATCAGGAAAAAAATAGTATTTACATGCCCATTTGGGACTTTCGCTTTTAGGAGAATGTCTTTTGGGCTTTGCAATGCACCAGGTACATTTCAGAGATGCATGATGAGCATATTTTCAGATTTAATAGAAAATTGCATTGAAGTATTCATGGATGATTTTACGGTATATGGTAATTCATTTGATGCTTGTTTGGATAATCTATCTGAGGTGCTTGAACGTTGCATTGAAACAAACCTTGTTCTGAATTTTGAAAAATACCATTTCATGGTAGAACAAGGAATAGTTTTAGGACATGTAGTTTTAAGTAAGGGTATTGAGGTCGATAAGGCAAAAATTGATTTAATTGTAAACTTACCCTACCCCACAAGTGTGCGGGAAGTGCGTTCGTTTCTTGGCCACGCAGGTTTTTATCGCAGATTCATTAAGGACTTCTCAAAGATTGCTTTACCATTGTCCAGACTATTGCAAAAAGAGGTGTCCTTTGAGTTTGATCAAGAGTGCAAGGAAGCTTTTGACAAGATAAAATCTATATTGACTATGACTCCCATTATCCAACCCCCTGATTGGAGTTCGCCATTTGTGATAATGTGTGATGCAAGCAATTATGTGGTTGGAGCAGTCTTAGGACAACGTGTTGGCAAGCAAGCTTATGTGATTCATTATGCATCCCGAACACTCAATGCGGCTCAGTGCAATTATTCTACGATCGAAAAAGAGCTTTTAGCTATAGTGTTTGCATTAGAGAAATTTCGATCTTATTTACTTGGGTCTAAAGTGATTGTATTTTCTGACCATGCAGCATTGAAGTATCTATTGACGAAGAAGGAGTCGAAGCCTAGATTGATCAGGTGGATTCTTTTTTTGTAAGAGTTTGATCTTGAGATCAAAGACAAAAAAGGAGCTGAAAATTTAGTAGCAGATCACTTGAGTCGGTTAGCAAGAGAAGATAATCCCCAGCCCTTGAATGAATTCTTTCCCGATGAGCATTTATTCACTCTACAAAGTATGGTTCCATGGTATGCTGATCTGGTAAATTATTTAGTTGGTAGGGTCATACCTGATGGAATAAGTAGAGCAAAAAAGGACAAACTTAAAAGCGAGGCAAAATACTATGTATGGGATGATCCGTACTTGTGGAGATATTACTCGGATCAAATTATTAGGAGATGTGTGCTTGATTCTGAAATTTAGTCTGTCCTTACTTTTTATCATGCTTATGCTTGTGGAGGTCATTTCGGACCCAAAAGAACAGCTAAGAAATTGTTAGATAGTGGTTTTTATTGGTCTACATTATTTCGTGATGCTTATGTCATTTGTAAGACATGTGAACAGTGCCAAAAGATAGGAAGTTTAACCCATAGGAATGAGATGATACAAATCCCAATACTTATATGTAAACTTTTTGATGTGTGGGGTATTGATTTTATGGGTCCATTTCCTTCGTCTTTTGGTTTTGTTTACATATTGCTTGCAGTTGATTATGTTTCGAAATGGGTAGAAGCAATCGCCACCAAAACTAATAATTCCAAGGTTGTTATAGGTTTTATCAGGTCTAACATCTTTAGCAGGTTCGGGATACCAAGAGCACTGATTAGTGATCAAGGAACTCATTTCTGAAATAGACTACTGGAGGCGTTGCTAAAGAAGTATGGTGTTTTTCATAAAACATCTACACCCTACCACCCTCAAATAAATGGACAAGCAGAAGTATCCAATAGAGAAGTCAAATCTATTTTGGAGAAGACTATGAAACCAAACAGAAGATTGGAGCCTTCGACTTGATGATGCATTATGGGCTTACCGAACAGCATACAAGACGCCTATTGGGATGTCCCCTTATCGATAATTTTTGGTAAGTCATGTCACATTCCTGTAGAATTAGAGCACAAGGCTTATTGGGCAGTCAAGAGTTGCAACATGGAGATGGACGATGCTGGTATGCATAGAAAATTGCAATTGCAAGAATTGGAGGAGATACGACTTGAGGCTTACGAGAATTCTAGCATATACAAGGACAAGACTAAGGCGTTTCATGACAAGAGTATTATGAGCAAGCAATTTGTAATTGGACAAAAAGTCTTGCTTTACAATTCGAGACTTAAATTGATGCCTGGTAAATTACGTTCTCGTTGGATTGGACCTTTTGAAGTTACTAATGTGTTTCCTTTTGGTACAGTTGAAGTTCGAAGTTTCGAAAGTAACAAGGTTTTCAAGGTTAATGGGCATCGACTCAAGACATTCTATGAAGGCTTTCATGAGCATTCTATAGACGAAGTACAACTGGGGGATCCCGTTTATTCTGATTGAAGAGTATTGAGTCGAACTAACGACGTTAAACACAAGCGCTGCTTAGGAGGCAACCTAAGAAATCAGATTTGTTTTTCTTATCATTTTTAATTACTTTTCTTTATATCTTTCCATTACATTTTTAACTTCCATTGAGGACAATGTCAGATTTAAGTGTGGGGGGAGGAATTATGATTTCTCTTTTGTTTTATTTTTATTTTTATTTTTTAAGTTTTATTTTAATTTTTGTATGATGTGTTAGAGAAAAAAAAAACAATTTCAAAAGTTGAATTTAAAATTTTTTTTTTACTTCAATAGAGTAAGAGAATATGTATGCCATGGATTGAAACTATTTGAATGTGAAAAAAAAATTACATATATGAATTAGTTGAAATAACTTGCTAAATGAGCTTTGAATAACATTGATAGTTGCATTTAGAGGTAAAGCATGCAGGTTTAGTAGATGGAATCCAACCAAGTGAGCTTTTGAGCTAAACTAGATTGAGACATCTATGTCAGTCTTTATTTCCTTTGAAGAGTGATATTCTACTATGCTTTTGTATCTCTAGAACTTGCTTTGAACCGTGTCAAGATTACATTGATATGTGTAGACATGAAGATGATAAAGGTAAATAGGATTTTACAACCACTTAGCTTAAATGACCAACCTTTTATATTTTTACCCTTAGTGGACCCACTTTGAGCTTTTAAACTTTATTTTTCATTGAACCCTAAACCATGAGCCTTGAATTGTTTGTTTTTCTCATGTTTTACCAACCTTTGAGCTAGTAGAGCGTTGAGAATTATCTAATGGGTTTGAGAGAGTTATGTATTGAATAAGTATGGGGGTGCTATTCTCAAAAGTGATGGTTGTATGTCAAGAAGTTGGATGTGGCATAACATTTATAGATGCACCTAAGTTTAACATGGCACGTTCAAATTTTGATGCGTGTTGAGCGCAACCAAAAATAAATTACTCTACCTATAATGAATAGTAATGATAAGTAAAGGTCGATCCACAGAAACTAGTTAATCAAATTGTCTACTTACCAAGAAAAAGGGGGGTTTTCTTCTACAATTTAATTGACAAGAAAATTAAGTAACAAAAATTCAATGGAAGATGATGTCGATTCAAGAAAATTTACTCACGACTGTAAATTGATCACTGACCTCATATATATATATATATATATATATATATATATATATATATATATATATATATATATATATATATATATATTTATATTATTCTCTATTCAAATATTTAACCAAGGATTATCAAAAAGCCAAACAATCCTTACCTTCCCTAATTTCATTAATTTGAGCACAACACACAATTTAATTCTTATCAATAAATCAATTGGTATTAAGCATCCTCATGAATTTATTGATAGCATTACACTCTTGGAGGGAGTTAAAGATAAACAACAATATAACAAGCGTCAGATTATTTAATTCATTCTATGTTTCCTTTAAGCAAGTAACAAAAACTTGGATCATAATTGTTCTGCTCAATTGCTACTTTTCCTGAACTCCATAACAATTACGGATTATGGATTCAGGTTAGCAATAAACCACATAACTCAATCAATTAATAGGCCTCTTAATAAACTGAATCATACAGTCATTAATTTGAAAAACCAAAAAAATACAGATATTTGAATAGAAGAATAATTAAAATTAAGAACAAAATCTCACAATTTTACTAACCGGATTGAATTCCCCTTGAATCGACTAAAGAACTTAGCTAGACATGATAGAAAAGAAAGACAAAAGAAATAAAACTATCTTCTCAATAATTCTTCGATGCTCTATTACGTAGCATTTACATTGCTTAAATAGCCAGAGTAGAGAAGATTAAAACTGGTATGTCTAGAATTGATTACATGGAAATAATGATTAAAAAAAATCTGCTAGCCTAGATTAGATAGAGAATCATTCCATCATTAATCAAATGTCACCTCTAGATTTGCCAATCTTTGTAATATTCCATAGAGGTATATATTCTTCTCAAGATTTCTGACAATCAATCAAATCCTTCCAATAGTAAACCTTCTATGGGTGGTAATCTTCCTTCTCTGGTTTGAATTCAAATCAGATTTCCAGATCATATTTTTAGATCACGTTTGATTTCTAGAATTCTTTCCACATTAAAAACCTGCATGAAATTTAGAAGGTCATTATTAAAAATATCAGAATTTTTTTTATTTTAAACATAAATTATCAATACTTTTCACCAATATCTTATATATAAGGAATCATCACAAATGAGTACCATAAGACACATAATATGTTAAATAGACTAAATATAAGGGAAATAAATATATAAAATTATGAATCCATCAACTCATACCTGAAGTTGGCTGAGATTCAGAGGTTTCTCTGAAGTTTTTCCTCTTCCTTAGTCTTTTATCTAATTTTCCTTCTCTTCTTCTTTTCCTTCTCTTTCTCTTTCTCTCTCTTTCAATTAGGGTTCTAAAATGAGTGAAAGAGGCTAAGGGACATCCTATTTATAGAGAAAAACCTCCCAAAATAAGTTCCATCGAGATTAGGAAAGGACTCCTTGAAATTAGGAAAGTTTCCTAATTTACGGTTTCAGTCTATCATCATAGGGTCGATCGTAGGGTCGCAGGACCCGTCGACCCTATGGTTCTCAAGTCATCCGACCCTACGACTGAAAAGTCATGGGTTGGACTTCTATTGAGGTGGGGTCGTCCCTACCTGTTTAGGCATGCGACCCTACCCTCAAATTTACTATTTTTGGGTCAATTTCATACCTGGTCTTGTGATTTCCTTCACGCACTTGGTCCACTTGGCTCGACCATGATAGGTAGACCTGGTACAAGGTGGTAAGATCGATTAGTTTAATATGGGTCTTATAACTCCCCCCTTCTTATTAAAAATTTTGTCCTCGAAATTGGTACATACCTTCCGAGTCGAAAAGATGAGGGTATTGCTTCTGCATAACATTCTCTTCTTCCCATGTGATTTCTTCTATCTCTCGGCTTCTCCAAGTGACCTTAACATAGTAGATATGATGATTACATAGTCATTGAACCTTTCGGCTGGTGATTTCAATCGGTGTTACTTCAAATGTCAAATCATCAGTCAAATCAGGTGGATCCATTGTCAAAATGTATGTTGGGTCCCTGACGTACTTCTTCAATAATGAAACATGGAATACATCATGCACGTTTGACATAGACGGTGGTAGTGCTAGCTGATAAACCACCTTTTCACGTTTAGCTAGAATCTCATATGGCCCGACATATCTCAGACTAAGCTTCCCTTTCTGTCCGAACCGCTTTAAACCTCGCATAGGTGATACTTTCAAGAATACCTTATCACCTACAACAAATTCAAGGTCTCGGCGTCGAGTATCTGCATACTGTTTCTGACGATTCTAAGCCATTCTTACTATTTTCTTGATAATGTCGACTATTCGACATGTCTCTTCAACAAATTCTGGTCCAACAATACTACGTTCTCTAATTTCATTCCAAAACAGCAGAGTTCGACATTTTCTACCATACAGTGCTTCATAGGGTGACATCTGTATAGTAGCCTGATAGCTGTTGTTATAAGAGAACTCGATCAATGGTAGTTTTTCATCCCATGATCCGTTAAAATCAATTACACAGGCTCGAAGCATGTCTTCTAAAATCTGAATGGTACGCTCCGATTGTCCATCTGTCTGAGGATGGAATGCAGTACTAAACTTCAATGTTGTACCCATAGCCTTTTGCAATCCTTTCCAAAACTTTGAAGTAAATCGTGGATCTCTGTCGGACACAATGCTTTCAGGTACACCGTGTAGTCTGACAATATTATCCACATACAACTTAGCTAACCTCTCCAGTGTATACTGAGGTCGTATAGCTATAAATCGAGCTGTTTAGTCAAACGGTCTACAATCACCCAAATCGCGTTAACTACTCGGGGAGTTAGTGGTAACCCGGTGACGAAGTCCATAGTGATGCAGTCCCATTTCCATGCTGGTTCTGGTAGTGGCTGTAACAGGCTTGCAGGTTTTTGTCGTTCAGCCTTCACCTTCTGACAATTTAGGCATTGAGACACGAATTTAGCTACATCTATTTTCATTTCTCTCCACCAATATAATTTCTTTAAATCATGATACATTTTTATACTTCCAAGATGTATCAAATAGACGGTGGTGTGAGCTTCTTTCATTAGTCGGTGTCTAATGTCCAAATTTTCTATTTCAGGAACACAAATTATTCCTTTGTACTTCAGTACCTTTTCATCGTCCAAGGCGAACTCAGGGATAGTCCTACCTTTTTCAATGTCCTCTTGTACCGTTCTTAGATAATGGTCTGATTTTATAGCAACTTTCACTTCATCTATTATATCAGGTACAATCTTCAGTGTTGCAAACTATTTGAAACAGATGAACAAACCCTTGGTTGGTTGATTCACCTAGTGCATCTATCACAAATTGCTCATTACCAAGATTGAATACTTTTCCTGTAGCACACATTGTTGCAGTCATGTTAACCTCCTCTTGGGATTTTATCATTGCTTTTCTACTCAGCGCATCAGCAACTACATTAGCTTTCCCTGGATGATACTGGATATCACAATCATAATTTTTCAATAGTTCCAGCCATCTTCTTTGTCTCATATTAAACTCCTTCTGATTAAAGAGATAAGTGAGACTCTTATGATCTGATTTAATCTGAAATTTTTCTCCATACAAATAATGTCTCCATATTTTTACAGCATGTACTACTGCCGCTAACTCCAAGTCATGAGTGGGATAATTCTTTTCATGTGTTTTTAGTTGTCTTGAAGCATAAGCAACTACTTGTTCTCCTTGCATAAGTACACATCCTAAACCCAGTCCAGATGCATCAGTGTATAAAACAAATGGTTGTCCTGGAATAGGAATAGTCAATATGGGAGCAGATATCAATCTTACCTTCAATGTTTGGAAACTGTTCTCACATTTGTCAGTCCAAACAAACTTCTCTCCTTTCTTAGTTAAACTGGTGAGCGGTACAACGATCCTGGAGTAGTCTTCCAC
The DNA here is from genome assembly GCA_028583415.1 of Protea cynaroides. NCBI lineage: Eukaryota > Viridiplantae > Streptophyta > Magnoliopsida > Proteales > Proteaceae > Protea > Protea cynaroides. The sequence continues at coordinate 20,153,297 of CM053272.1, forward strand.
GAATCATCGGTAATACCAGCTAGACCTAGAAAACTTCTAATTTCTGCAACACTCTTCGGTGCTTCCCACTTCACAATGGCTTCAATCTTACTAGGGTCCACTTTAATTCCTTCAGTGGATACAACATGACCTAAGAAAACGACTTCATTTAGCCAAAACTCACACTTTGTAAATTTGGCGTAAAACTTCTCTTTCCGTAATCGCTGCAGAGCGGCTCTTAGATTCATAATATAAGTTTCCTTGTCCTTGGAGTAAACCAATATATCATTAATAAATACAATGACCGATGTATCCAACATATCGTGGAATACCCGGTTCATAAGTTTCTTAAAAGTTACTGGTGCGTTAGTCAATCCAAAAGACATGATAAAAAATTCATAATGTCCATATCTCGTCCTGAATGCTATCTTGGGAATATCACCATCCTTACTCTTCAACTGATGGTATTCTGACTGAAGATCAATCTTGGAGAACACCTTGGCACCTTGCAACTGATCAAACAAGTCATCGATCCGAGGCAATGCATACCGATTCTTGATTGTCAGCTTATTCAGTTTTCGATAGTCTATACACAGTCGGACACTACCATCCTTCTTCTTTACGAATAATACTGGTGCTCCCCATGGTGATATGCTAGGTCTGATGTAACCCTTGTCCAGTAGTTCCTGTAACTGTACTTTTAATTCCTTCAGTTCAGTAGGATCCATTCGATAGGGTGCTTTAGATACTGGTGCAGCTCCAGGTATCAGATCTATAACAAATTCTGTAGCTCGGTCGGGTGGTAGTCCTGGTAGTTCTTCAGGAAATACATCGGGAAAGTCACGCACCACATCAATATCCTCCATTCGTGGTGCTTCCTTGGTGAGGTCGACCATTGAGACTAGATACCCAACTCCTCCTTTCTCGAGGCATTTCCTAGCCTTTAATGCAGAGAGGATGAGTTTTCGTTTACGGGGAAGTTTGGTTCCGCAAAACTAAACTCTGCTCCTTCCTTATCTTTAAATGTCAGCTTCTTTTCCGCACATAATAGATTTACAGAATGTCGAGCTAACCAGTCCATTCCCAAGATGACATCAAAGTTTGTCATCTCAAGTTGAATCAAGATTGCATCTAAAGTCTTCTCGTCAATAAAAACTGGACATGGCCCATAACTTTTTTCTAAAGTCACTTCTAATCCCATAGGTGATCGTATAAGCAGTTTATAGTTTAAAGATTTGAGGGGTAAATTTAGCTTCTTTCCAAATGACACAGATATAAAAGAATGAGTAGCTCCAGAATCAAAGAGTACTCTGGCAGGAATGCCGTTAATAGGTACGATACTTGTGATTTGTTTTAATTTAGTCTACATGCTCATACAATTTAACACAATTTAAAAGGTTCAGGTCATACCTGTGACCACATCAGGCGATGCGGCAGCATCCTCGGATGTAACAACGTAGACTCTTCCTTGCTGTAGCTGCTTTCTGGGCTTAGGGCACTCCCTTGAAATATGTCCCACTTGATTGCAGTTAAAACATCTTATTCCTTCATTATTTTGCTTTGGTTGTGATGCGGCTATTGGAGTAGTCTTGGCTGCAGCATTAAAGCCTTGAGTACGGAAGGGTTTGAATGTCTTGGTGTTCCCTCCGTTATAAGAATTCCCATTAGGCCTTTTGATTCCCCTATTTTGAGCAAAGTAGCTCTCTTTCTGGCTCGACTCTATCACTCGAGCAATTTGTATAGCTTCATTATAGACTTTCTTCTCAAGTCCCAGAACATGTTCACGTATACTTCCCCTAAGTACCATGACGAACCTTCGGGTCTTCGTATCCTCCTCTTGCATACTGACTCGTGCAAAGAAGAACAACTCCTTATAACACTGTTGATATGCGTCGACAGTCATATGTCCCTGATATAAACTCAGGAACTCTCTCTCCATAGAATCTCTGAAACTTCTAGGGAAGTACTTCTCAAAGAATGCTTCTTTATATATACCCCAGGTCAAGTGGGTGTGCTTGGTTAATAGATATGTCCTGGTAGACTTCCACCAATGGTGTGCATCGCCCTTTAGCATAAATGTGGCACACAACACTTTCTCCTCCTTATTCACTGTCATCATCATAAAATTTCTTTCCATTTCATCAACCCAGTGTGCTGGCATAAAGGATCTGCTGGCTTGCCATTAAATTCTTTGGGCTTCATTTTCAAAAAATGCTCGACCAGTCTGGAGTGGTCCAGCTGATACGGAGCCTAGGCCCCATATATAGGTGGTTGGTACTGATAACCACCTTGAGCTACTTCAGGGTTCTGCACTTGAACCTGCATGACTGGTGTTTGAGGTGCATGGGATACTGTGTTACTTCCCCCTGGTATTGTGCTTGCCTGTCCTGCTGGCATCGGTGTCGTATGTGCAGCTGGAAAAGCCATGCCTATGGAAGCTAGCATATTAGATTGTACCTGTTGTATTTGCTGCAGCTGTTGTGTCAAGTTCATCACCGCCGTAGCCAGATCTGTAGGTGGGGCTGGCAAGTTAGTAGGATTTGTCTGGCCATTAGCCACGGGCGGTGCCATATTCAGATTCTCCTGTGTCTCAGGATGTATATGTGTGAGGACAAAGATTGAAATCTTTAGAAGTCGCCACCTAGATTTAGGTCTAGGACCTTAGAAATGTGAAATCTCACCCCAAGGTAAGACTTCGATTGACTCATGACCCTTAGATTGGAATTCTGGTCCATCAGAGATTGGGTAAGTGTCAGGTTACGGTTATGGGAAGGGGTTAGGCACCCAAACCGCCCGATCGAAATCGGTCTCCTATACCTTTCCTATGCTAGACTCTATTTGCTAAGCCAAACCAAACCAAGGGGTTTGATATCATTGAACCGAATCTGTATCCATCAGATTGCCTACGTATCACGGAATTATTCCGAAAATCAGGTTCACCATCGTAGTTCAGGTGTGATTAAAGTTTATGGATGTGATTTATGCTTGTGCATGATTAAGTTCATTGTTCAAGTTGAAATTTATGCTTGAATGGTTGAGAAATCTTATGGGTTAGGATCTGGATAGTCCATGTGGACTGATAGATAGTCCTAGTGGATCTAAGAATAACCCTATTTAGGTTGAAATATGGATAACCCTATCTGGGTTGAAATGGGAATGGATATCCTAGTGGATCTATGGATAGTCCGAGTGGACTAAGGTAAATATCCTAGTGGATCTATGGATAGTCCGATGGACTAAGGTTTGGATAAATATCCTAGTGGATCTATGGATAGTCCGAGTGGACTAAAGTTTGAATAACCCTTTCTGGGTTAGAATATGGATATCCTAGTGGATCTATGGATAGTCCGAGCGGACTAAGGTGTGGATTCGAATTTGGATTTCTCCCAAATAGCCTACGTATCCTAGGGTTTGCCCTAGGAATCAGAATCCGCGTAGTTCGGGATGGATAACCCTATTTGGGTCAAAATGTGGGTAAGTATCCTAGAGGATCTATGGATAGTCCAAGTGGACTAAGGTTTGGATAACCCCTTTTAGGTTAATGATTGAGAACCTATTCTAGGTTTAGGGTTAAGAACCTATTCTAGGTTTAGAGTTTAGAACCTATTCTAGGTTTAGGGTTTGCCGAGGGGCGAATCGTCCTAAATTACCCTTTTCATTCTGAATTCTAATTTTGGAAGGTTTGGCAAAGAATTCTCTTTCTTTATTAAGATTTTATTATTCCCATTATGCCCTTCCCAAGAATGTGGGTGCCTAAATGCACGTCCCCACGCCTAGATTGTCTTCTAGAAGTGTGCAGATATGGCAGTTTGACTAGGGTGTTGCATAAAATAAATTATTACCAAAAAATAGAATATTCTATCTAAATATGGCACATAAAACATTTATGACAAGAAATTCACATACAGTAAGATTGTTTAAAAATCTTTCAAATATGGCATGTATTGCAAATAAGGCAAGAGCCTATATGGCATGATCTAGTAGGCTATCTTCTAAGCATGGCAAGACCCTAATTGCCATTATCTTTCCATATTTAGGGTTTTCTACCCTAATTTCTAATTTCTTTTCATTTTAGGATTTTCTACCCTAATTGCTACTTTCTTTCCATTTTGGGGTTTTCTACCCTAATTGTAATTTTATTTCCATTTTTAAGGGTTTTCTACCCTAACTGTTACTTTCTTTCCATTTTAGGGTTTTCTACCCTAATTGTTATTTTCTTTCCATTTTAGGGTTTTCTACCCTAATTATTTTCTTTCCATTTTAGGGTTTTATACCCTAATTATTATTTTATTTCTATTTTTAGGGTTTTCTACCCTAATTGTTACATTCTTTCCATTTTAGGGTTTTCTACCCTAATTGTTATTTTATTTTCATTTTTTTAGGGTTTTCTACCCTAATTGTTACATTCTTTCCATTTTAGGGTTTTCTACCCTAATTATTATTTTCTTTCCATCTTAGGGTTTTCTACCCTAAATGTTACTTTCTTTCCATTTTAGGGTTTTATACCCTAATTATTATTTTATTTCTATTTTTTAGGGTTTTCTACCCTAATTGTTACATTCTTTCCATTTTAGGGTTTTCTACCCTAATTATTATTTTCTTTCCATCTTAGGGTTTTCTACCCTAAATGTTATTTTGTTTCCATTTTTTAGGATTTTCTACCCTAATTGTTATTTTCTTTCTATTTTTTAGGGTTTTCTACCCTAATTATGACAAAAAGCATTTAATATAGCATGTGAGTATGATCATTCCAATCATGGCAGTAATCATCCAATTATGGCAGTGTGACCATTCCAATTATAGTAGTGTATGCATACGACCATCCGAACATAGCATGTGAACAAATATAGCATCAAATATGGCATGTGAGAAACAACCAAAGCATATGAGAATCAATCAAAACATGATGGAACATGCAGCAAGATAACAGTTTTCTCAGGCTGGACTAAAATGGGCACATAGGGCACTGTACTTACTCAAAAAATTCTTAAAAGATATCCTCGGAAAGAGGACTCAGAGGCCAACATTTTGTCTCAAGGAATCTAATCCTGAAAGAGACCATAGGCAGGTCAAAAACATTCCCCAAGTACAGGCAAATACACTGGTCAGATCTGTTCCAGATTCTGGCCAGTGGTACTATAAAATCAATATAAAATGATATAGCTCATGAAAATAAAATCTGAATACATGGTCAGAAAGAGGACTCAAAGGCCAACATTTTGTCTCAAAGAAGCTAATCCTGAAAGTGACCATAGGCAGGTCGAAAACATTCCCCAAGTGCAGGCAAATACACTGGTCAGATCTGTTCCAGATTCTGGCCGGTGGTACTATAAAATCAATATAAAATCATATAGCTCATGAAAATAAAATCCGAATACATGGTCAGAAAGAAGACTCAGAGGCCAACATTTTGTCTCAAGGAAGCTAATCCTGAAAGAGACCATAGGCAGGTCGAAAACAATCCCCAAGTGCATGCAAATACCCTGGTCAGATCTGTTCCAGATTCTGGCCAGTGGTACCATAAAATCAATATAAAATCATATAACTCATGAAAATAAAATCCGAATACATGGTCAGAAAGAAGACTCAGAGGCCAACATTTTGTCTCAAGGAACCTAATCCTAAAAGAGACCATAGGCAGGTCGAAAACATTCCCCAAGTACAGGCAAATACACTGGTCAGGTCTATTCCAGATTCTGGCCAGTGGTACTATAAAATCAATATAAAATCATATAGCTCATGAAAATAAAATCCAAATACATGGTTAGAAAGAAGACTCAAAGGCCAACATTTTGTCTCAAGGAACCTAATGCAAACAGAGACATCTTTCTAATGCTAGATACCAATCTCAGACATGCATTTGCAGTATGCTTTGACTTTGAAAAAATAAACTGACAAAAGCGATGGGTGATTCTTACCTCAGGCTTCTTCTCTCTCCTTCTCTCATTTGCATCTTCTCATCATCCTCTTTTCTTGCTCTCTGATCCTTCTCCCTTTTTCCTCTAGATCTTCTCTTCTTAACACCTCTATCTCTCTCTCTCTCTCTCTCTCTCTCTCTCTCTCTCTCTCTCTCTCCTTCTCTCTTTCTCTATTTTCTTCTTCTTCTCTTTTCTTCCGATTTTTTTTCTTTTCTCTCTCTTACTCACGTTTTTCTCTCTTCATGGTCTGGAAAAAAGGAACCTCCTCTTGCCTATTTATAATTTTTCACTCATTTTCTAGAAGATTTTTTTTCTAAAATTTTTTTTTTCCTTTTTCTTTCCTTCCTTTTTTCTTTCTTTTTTTCTCCTCTCTCTCTTTCACGTTTTCTTTCTAGAAAACGTGAAGGGGAATCTTTTTCCCCCTTTTTTCTTTTCTTTTTTTTCTTTTATTCCTCTCTCTTTCCTTTTTTCTTCTCAAGATCTTTTGGATTATCTCAAAACCCTAAATCCGCTTCTCTTTCACGTTTTCTCTCTCCCCTCTTTCCTTTTCTTCTCAAAATCTTTTTGGATTATCTCAAAACCCTAAATCTCCTTCTCTTCCACGTTTTTTCTCTCCCCTCTTTTCTTTTTTTCCTCAAAAATCTTTTGGATTATCTCAAAACCCTAAATCCCCTTCTCTTTCACGTTTTCTCTCTCCCCTCTTTCCTTTTTCTTCTCAAAATCTTTTTGGATTATCTCAAAACCCTAAATCCCCTTCTCTTCCACGTTTTTTCTCTCCCCTCTTTCCTTTTTCTTCTCAAAATCTTTTGGATTATCTCGAAACCCTTAATCCCTTTCTCTTCCACGTTTTTTTTCTCTCCCCTCTTTCCTTTTTTTTCTCAAAAATCTTTTGGATTATCTCCAAAACCAAAATCCCCCTTCACTTTCACGTTTCTCTCTCCCCTCTTTCCTTTTTCTTCTCAAAATCTTTTGGATTATCATTTACATACAATAATATATATTATATACATATATTCACATATTTAATTACATAACATAACATACATATACAAACATATATATATATATATATATATATATATATATATATATATATATATATATATATATATATATATATATATATATATATATATATATATATATATATATAATATATATATATACATATATATAATATGAATGATCGAAATGGGTTGAGACCGACTTAGGTTGACAACCGATATGGGTTGAGCTAGGTTGGACCAAAACTGGGTTTGAACCGAGTTGACTGGACCGATTGGAATTAACCGGGTTTCTTCTCCTTGTCATTTCCGGGTCATTCCCATCGTTATCCCGCATAGAATTTTTTTGATGGCCTCTATTCCAAACTTTTTAGCTTCATTTTGTAGAACATTAAAAATGAGGAATATAGGAACTTGAATCACCTCATTTGGAAGTAAAATGGTCAACTTATGAATTTTTGAAGTTTAAGCGGATCAATTATCGATAATTTGGCTGACCATTCTGCATGAGATCCTTCAGAGGCTTCTACCGGAAATATTTTACGTCCACTTTGTAGAGCACTAAAAATGGAACATAATGAGACTGGAATTATCTGAATCCGATGTAGAACGGGAAAGATATGAAGCTTTGAAGTTCTAACGATCATTTTGCATGCAAGTTTGCATGGGACCTACTGGTGACTTCTACCCGGGATTTTTTACGTCCACTTTGTAGAACATCATTAATGAAGAATAATGGTCTTGGAATCATCTGAATCCGATGTAGAACGGGAAAGATATGAAGCTTTGAAGTTCTAACGATCATTTTGCATGCAAGTTTGCATGGGACCCACTGGTGACTTCTACCCGGGATTTTTTACGTCCACTTTGTAGAACATCATGAATGAAGAATAATGGTCTTGGAATCATCTGAATCCGATGTCGGATGATCAAGATATGATGATTTGAAATTCAAACAATCCAACTTAGGATAATTTGCATGAAGGCCCCTGGGATTATTATTTATAATAATTTCAGAAACCTCCCCTATATGTATCATCCGACTAAAATGGTCATATCTTTCTCATTTGATATCAGAATTGAGCAATTCTGGTCTCGTTTCGAAGATAATTCTATGACCTATGCATCTATGCAGATAATAGCCCATGACCCTGATGTGGGGATCAGTGGAGAATTACAAATCTTTGGGTTAAAGGTCAGAAACCTGCCATATTGGTTCACTTATGCCGAGGGTGGCAAAAATGGGGTGCTTACAATATGGCTATCTTCCTCCACAGGTGGTGGTGGTGGAATAGAGTTACGGCTTTGTTTGGTCACTCTTTGCCCAGCCATTTTCTATTTTGATGATGGTAGTGTCTGTAAACAATCATAGCACATGTGAAGCAATCAATATAAGTTGTTCTTCAGTCAAACATCCAACTAATCAATATAAATTTCAAAATTTTCAGATCTTTCTGACAAAATACTGTATTTTCCATCATAGGGTCGATGGTAGGGTCGGTCATTATGCGACCCCAAGGTATGCGACCCTGAGAATCACTATCAGCTTACCGAGAGCCTAGGGTCGATGGTGGGGTCAGTATATGTCCGACCCTAGGTCCGACCCCTAGTTCTCTATCAGATCACCGAGAGCCTAGGGTCGATGGTAGGGTCGGTAGTTGTCCGACCCTAGGTCCGACCCCTAGTTCTCTATCAGATCACCGAGAGGCTAGGGTCGATGGTAGGTCTGACGTAGGGTCGCATGTTTTGGTCGAATTTTGTGACCCTACGACCCAGAATCAGGTTTTTAAACCTGATTTTGGATTCATTTCCCATTCTTTCTCCTCTCTTCCAACTCGACTCGTTTCTCTGAGTTGCTACAATATCGACCCCTACCTGTTTAGTCATATCTTCCGTTCGTGACTCACACTCCTTCTATTCAGGTATGCTCTCTTACTGTTTCATGTTTTTAAAGCTTTCTAACTAGGTTTTTGCCCATTTACATCGTTTTCTTCAAATTAAACTTTTTCTAATCGTAAAAATTTAATTTTTATTGGGGGCTTTTGCTATTGGTCACCCAATGGACGAAAGCCCTCAAAATATTTGAGTTTCATCGGTTGGTTATCGAGAAACTTGAAATTTTCCATTTTTGACCTAATTTTCGAAATTTTTTGAATTTATTGAAATTTCTTCAAATTCGATCTTTCAAAATTATATTTCAAACTGTATGAGCCTTGCAGGATAGTTTAGAACCTATGTAAGTCCTCCTGCCCAAGTGTATGGGTGAAAAGTGAGGCTTTTGACCAATTTATGCCGTTATAATGCCAAAAAATTTTAGATTTTTCATCTTTACTGATTTATTATCTGTTTTCTTTGTTTTGGCAGATAATATGGCTCGTACCAAAGTTCCTAGGGCTCATGACCCAGTTCGTTTCTGCTCCAACGAGGCCGAAGCTCAGTATGCTCGCTATGAGCGTAAGAAGGTAGAGGGGGGTCGCTGTGTGGACTTGGCTAGTCTAGCCTTGTTTAACGTGGAGGGGGCATTTGGTGACATGGGATGGCTCCCTGTGATCACCTATGATGCGTGCACCCATCCAGATTTGGTGAGACAGTTCTATTGCAATCTCCAGATAGTGGAGGATCGCAATGACACCGAGAGGGGTAGGGAGCTCAGGATCACGAGCTACGTCAAAGGGGTAGAGGTTTCCTTTGATTGCCAGTAGTTGGCTGATCTTCTGGGCATATTAAATGACGGCCCTCTGGTGTACTGTGCTTCCAGGGAGCCCCAGTTCCTTTCCTTGGATATGCGTGCTGAGATTGATAGTCAGCTGATCAGAGATGATCGTTGGGAGATGAAAGTGATCAACCTACGTCCAGAGCCTCGGATGTACTGCAAGATCATCCAGCACAACCTGATACCCCAGAGTGGACACTATGAGAGGATCTCCCAGTTGACTCAGTACGCACTCTACTGCATCTGCACTAGGCAGCCTGTCTGCTTACCTTACATTATCATGAGGATGATGATCTGTGCTACACTGCCTGGTCAGATAGGCAACCTACCCTATGGATGTCTGATCACTACTCTGCTCACCCACCTAGGTGTTGATTTAGTGGATGAGAGGATTTAGGAGAAGACCTTCTCATCGGTGCTGGACTGGGAGGCCATCTGTAGGATGGGCATGTGGGATGCTCAGGTTAGTGATGCTGAGAGGAACGCTCTGGTGCGTCCTCGTACTCAGATAGAGATTGCAGACGTTGAAGCGGCAGCAGCAGCAGCAGCCGGAGCAGGGGTCCATGGGGGTGATGCTGAGGATGAGGATCGTATGTACATGGATGTAGACTCCATACCTCCTCCATCACCTCTACATTCTCCTGGAGCTGGTCCATCTCGGACTCCTTCACGCATGGCTGGTCCTTCACGCCCACCATCTGATGATATGATGGGATTACTACGTGAGATCAGGGAGGCTCAGCGCGCGACAGACTCGAGAGTGGGAGAGCTTCTGGATGCTCAACGCATTACAGATAGGAGAGTGAGCGAGCTCCTAGATGCTCAGCGTGCGTTTGATCAGCGGATGGCTGAGTTGACAGCTAGTCTCCAAACGATCCAGACTCAGATAGCCTAGTTGGCTAGAGTATAGGCTGAGGACTATGACAGAGATCTCGAGGCACCGCGTCCTCCATCACCTCCAGCTCCATGATGTCTATTTTTTTTTTCTTTTTTTTTTGTACTACAGAGTAACTGTCCGGGTTGTGGACTGTACTCTACTTTGGATATGAATAAACATGCTTTTGACTTGATGTATATAAAACTTGTTTCTCCTTTTATATGTGCATTATTCTCTTTCTTAATCTTTGTCTCAAACAACACAGGTGCTTACAGTGTGTTCTTATTAAAACTTTAAATTTTATCCTAACTCAGTTCACGAACTATGTGGAAATATACTGGTTTAATAGACAGGGCCTGAGAGCTCTGAAACCAAGTTGTCACACCCTAATTCTTCACTATTTAGAATGGTGTGATGAACCGCTAATAAACCAACGGTTCAACTAGGATCTCAAATAGGCTGTGTCCGTTTTCTTAAACCATACACATCCACAACAATAATCAGAGTAAATACACAGTAGCGGAAGTCTTAAATATTAAATGAACTGAGAATCTAAATGTGATAAAATAAATAATTTAACCAATTATTCCCAAAAATACTGAGACATAAACTTAAATAATTAATTCAAATATATTGTCTGTATAATCCAAATAAAAGTTTAATTGAAAACACAGGAGTTGCACTAGCATGTCGAATCATGCAACTCCATCATCACTTCAGTGTCCATCGCCGCCACTTTCCCGTACACAGGAGCATTCATGTAGTCTTCAACCGTGGTACCTGTATCATCAACTAAAATATTCGACGTCGAAAAGGGTGAGCACACATCATGGCTCAGTGAGCAAACAAAACAATGCAACAAACATATGCATGCATTCAATTCATATCTGTAGTCTGGTTTATAAGTTTGCAATGTGCTATAAAAAAGTTCGGAGGCCGCCTCACCTCTATACACGAGTGTGTGAAGCCGCCCAATGAATATCGGCATTGCCGTCCCACATGCACTCACCATGGAAACAGTGTACCCAATGGGTATCGGTATTAAAGTACCACATGCTCCCATACCAACACGTATGCCCCTATTGGCGAGGGCTTACAAACTGGGCTCGCAACTAACCAATACTAATGTCAAATAGTGTATCCAAGGCCTCACTCCAGCATCTCTCAATACGTCCCCCCGACAGAGTCAGAGACTACACAGTCTGAGACCACTTCCCTTGATGCCCTACGACGTAATAGCTCTGCTAAGGTAATGGCGATACGATGATGTTAGTGGACAAGACTTGAGTAGAGACAGAGCTAGAGTCTGGTGACCAGGATACACCACAATATCACGTCCTCCCCCTGATGCCCCACTCGCATCAAATACACTAACCACACACAAACATTCACATGCCTATTCCTAACATCACCATCATCATCATGTTATAAATAAACGAAATTAAATATGCATGAACAATAATAATAGGAATATTGGATGACATGTTAAATGCACAATACACACATACACACATAGAATCAATCACGGTATCGAACTCAATAAGCAAAAATAGTTTTTTATTATCCAATTAGTTTAGGTCTTCTTCCCTCACCTTTGATTGAGTGTAAATCCTCGTTCAAGCTTTAAGAATCACTTTTAAATCACTAGGAAAACCTAACAAGTCGATAGATTCTAATTAGAATTAATTTTAATAAATTTAGACTAGCTGAAATCATAGGGTCGCAGGTAGGGTAGCACCTAGGGTCGGTTACCCAATCGACCGTAGGGGTAGGGTCGGACATGGGGTCGATTATCCATTGACCCTATGTGCGACCACTCCCTCCCTGGGACTTCCCAAGGGTATGTGATCGATCCTGAGGTCTCGTAGGTCCATTCTAAGATTGTTCTATGGCTCATAACTATGATTTTTATACACTTTCCATTGCCTATGATGATTACTTCCATGGATTCCTTCGAAACTCATCCATGGATAGATGATTTGGGTTTCTCCTAATCCTAACTTCTTCATATTCCATTCTAGGCTCTTAATTTATGAGGAAATTAGACTCATACTTGAAGTTAGCTGAGATTCAGAGGTTTCTCTGAGGTTTCTCCTCTTCCTTAGTCTTTTCTCTAATTTTCCTTCTCTTCTTTTCGTCCTTCTCTTTCTCTTTCTCTCACTTTTAATTAGGGTTCTAAAAGGAGTGAAAGAGGCTAAGGGACGTCCTATTTATAGAGGAAAATCTCCCAAAATTAGTCCCATCGAGATTAGGAAAGGACTCCTTGAAATTAGGAAAGTTTCCTAATTTACGGTTTCAGTCTGTCATCATAGAGTCGATCGTAGGGTCGTAGGACCCGTCGACCCTATGGTTCTCAAGTCATCCGACCCTACGACTGAAAAGTCATGGGTTGGACTTCTATTGATGTGGGATCGACCCTACCTGTTTAGGCATGCGATCCTATCCTCAAATTTACATTTTTTGGATCAATTTCATACCTGGTCTTGTGATTTCCTTCACGCACTTGGTCCACTTGGCTTGACCATGATAGGTAAACCTGGTACAAGGTGGTAAGACCGGTTAGTTTAATACGGGTCATACAAAGGACCTTCCCAATTTCAAGCCATATTCCCTTGATTGGTGGGCTCAGAAACTGCTGCTTTTCTGAGGACAAGGTCTCCAACCCTGAATTGCTTTGGTTGGACTGTCGTTTCGTAGTGCCGAGCAGTCGTTTGCTGGTATGCTGCCATCCTGAATGCTGCCGACTCCTACACATCCTCCAAATTGTCCAAGTTAGTCCGGAGATCTTCTGAGTTGATATCCTCATTGAAGTTTAGCATCTAGAAAGTGGGATGAAATACCTCGACTGGGACGACCACCTCCATGCCGAAGGCAAGCATGAAGGGAGTTTTGCCCATGGGTGTCCTGCTGGTTGTCCTGTATAACCAGAGGATGCTCGGTAACATGTCGAACCACTTCTCCTTTTCATCTGCCACCATCTTCTTTAGACCGGACAATATGATTTTATTTGTTGCCTCAGTCTGTCTGCTTATTTACGGGTGGCCGACCGACCCAAACCGATGGTCGATCCTAAACTCCGCGTAGAAGTCTGTGAATTATGCACTGGCAAACTGAGTGCCATTGTCTGTCACAAGGATTCTGGGCACACCGAATCTGTACACGACGGAGTGCCTGAAGAATTGTTCCACCTTGATTGCGTCAATTTTGGCAACAACTTCAACTTCAATCCACTTTGTGAAGTAGTCAATAGCTAAAATGACATACTTCCACTGATATGTCGCCTTGGGGAAGGGCCCCATGATGTCCATGCCCCAAATGGCAAAAGAGAGAGGAGTGGTGATCGGCTGCAGAGGTACGGCTGGAGCATATGGGAGTGGTGCGTAGAACTGGCACTTGTCGCACTTGCGCACTAGCTCGATGCAGTAGTAATGCATTCTGGGTCAGTGGTAGCCTTTCCGAAGGATCTTCGGGAATAATCATCAGCCTCCTTGGTGCCGACCGCAGATTCCTTCATGGACCTCCTTCATAACTTGCTCGGCTTCGTCCAATTGAAGACACCAAAGTAATGACATGGTGTAGGATCTCTTATACAACACATCATTGTGGATGGTGTACTGCCTGGACCAGGCTTGGATGCATCGTGCGTCTTTCCTGTCTTTTGGAAGTGCACCTATTCAGAGGTAGCGGTAGATGTCATCGTAGAAGTTAGAGATGGCTTCGATTGGTGCAACTTCCTCCTTAGCAGAGCTGCTGGCGTGCTCCAATAACTCCACGTACAGGGCAAAGTCCATCCCTGAGATGTCTTCTAGGGACAACCTAGACAGCTCGTCTGCTTCGGTGTTCTCGTTCTGGCACACGTACTGTAGCTCGATACTTCGGAAGGCTATGATGGCCGCATTGACCTTGTCCAGGTACTTTTGCATCTCTGGTTGCCTGGCTTCATAATCGCCCTGTACTTATCGGATGACCAGCTGGGAGTCACCCTGGACTATGAGCCACCGAACAGCCAGGCTTTTTGCTAGTATAAGGCTAGCCAGTAAAGCCTCGTACTCGACTTCATTGTTTATGGTACAAAATCCAAATCTCACTGCTGATCGGATTTTGAAACCTTCCGGGCTTGTCAGTATCACACCCGCACCTGCTCGGCCGTCCACGGAGGATCCGTCTACCTACAGTGTCCACGGGGCCTCGGTTGGTTCTGGTGCAGTCCCTGCTGGGGGTTCGACAACTTCTTCCTCTAGCAGGGTGCTCTCGACAATGAAGTCTGCCAATGCCTGGGCTTTGATGGCGGTTCTGGGGACATACTTTATCTCAAACTCATCGAGCTCCACTGCCCAATTTATGAGCCGGCCGAATATATCAGGCTTTGATAACACCTTCTTCAGAGGTGTATTGGTAAGCACAGAGATAGCGCATACTTGGAAGTATGGTCGGAGTTTCCGTGCAGCTGTCACCATGGCGAGTGCCAGTTTTTCAATGGACTTGTATCTGGTTTCTGCGTCCAACAGCACCTTGCTGACATAGTATATCGGCCGTTGCACCCTATCTTCCTCTTTCAGCAGCACGACACTCACCGCTTGATCAGAAACTCCGAGGTAAAGTTGCAACTCGTCTCCAAGATTGGGTTTCACCAGCAAAGGCGGTGAAGATAAGTAAGCCTTGAGGTCCTCGAAGGCTTTCTGGCACTCTTTAGTCCATTCGAACTTCCCAGCTCCTTTCAGTGTTTTAAAGAAGGGAAGGCATCGTTCGGCCGACTTTGACATGAAGTGGCCGAGGGCGGCTATGCGACCGTTTAGCTCCTGTACCTGTTTGGGTCTGGTCGGCGCGGCCATGTTTAAGATAGCCGTGATCTTCGAGGGGTTGGCTTCTATTCCCCTTTTTGAGACCATGAAACCCAAGAATTTCCCAGAAGCGACTCCGAAGGCACACTTGGTGGGATTCAGTTTCATGTTGTGTTTGCGGAGGACCTGGAATGCTTCGCTGAGGTCGGCTAGATGATGGTCGGCTTGTTGGCTCTTTACTAGGAAGTCGTCGACATATACCTCCATGTTTCGGCCGATCTGATTTTTGAACACTTTGTTCACCAAACTTTGGTAGGTGGCTCCTGTATTCTTTAGGCCAAAAGGCATGACCGTATAGCAGAAAAGCCCCTGGTTGGTGATGAAGGAGGTGCACTCCTCGTCAGCCTTCCTCATCTTGATTTGATTGTACCCTGAGTACGCATCAAGGAAACTGAATTGCTCGTGCCTAGCTGTAGCATCTATCAATTAGTCAATGCGCGGCAGTGGATAGCTGTCTATAGGACATGCTTTGTTGAGGTCTGTGAAATCAATGTAGATCCTTCACTTTTCGCTTGCCTTGGGCACCATGACCACGTTCGCTAGCCAATCTGGATAAGCTATCTCCCGTATGAAGCCAGCCGCTAGTAACTTCTGGACTTCCTCGTCTATAACAGACTGTCGGATAGGCACGAAGCTCCTCTTCTTCTGTCTGACTGGTCGGTATTGGGGGTCAGCAGCCAGGTGATGTTCGATTACTTCTCTAGGGATTCCTGACATCTCAGAGGCCGACCACGCAAACACATCTAGGTTTTGCCTCAGGAATCCTATCAGCTCGTCCCTCTGGTCCTTAGGTAGCAAGGAGCCGACTTGGAATGTCTTTTCGGACTGATCGTCAGCCACAGGGATTTGCTCTAGCTCCTTGGTGGGTTTTTCCCTGCTCGGCGGGTCAATGTCTCGGACGTCCACTATGTGGACTGGTGCTGCTTTCAGGGCTCTTTGACTATTTTTCAGCTCGGTTGTGTACCATCTTCTGGATGTCACTTGTTCCGTTCGGCATTCTCCGACGTCGTTCTCTGTCGGGAACTTCATCAAAAAAATAGTAAGTGGACATGCATGCCTTGAGCTTGTTCAAGGATGGGCGGCCGAGGATCACATTGTGGGAGGACGGTCGATCTACCACCATAAATTCGACCATTACCCTCTGTTGCCTGGGTTTTTGGCCGAGTATCACAGACAATTGAATGCCTCCTTTCACCGTCACCGGATCCCTGGAAAAGCTGATAAGATCAAAGGTGACCAGTTGGAGCTGGTCGTCTCCTAGCTGCATCCTTTGGTACGCGTGGTAGAATATGATATCTATCGAGCTCCCTGTGTCTACCAGGCACTTGGCGACATCACAATGTCCGATCCCGACAGTGAAGACAATGACATCTTCATGGGGGACTGCCACGTTGACGAGGTCTTCGTCGCTGAAGGTGATGATTTCTCCAGTCCGCACCTTTTTGGACGGTCACTCCGTTTTCTCCACTAGACGGGAGTAGGATTTGGCCGACCTATTAGATGTGTTCTCGGCTGCCGGTCCTCCTATGATTGTGAGGACTATCTTTCCCTCGGCTTTGGGCCCCTTTGTAATGGCATAGATGCCACTATCGCCGGGAATACGCAGGCCCGTAGATGTGCGTGGTCGGTCCTTTGGTTGAGGACTACCAATGAATCGCCGATCCGATCTTCTTCTCTTCGACACCGGGCGGGGCCTCCTCCTACTTTTGCCCCTACTTTCTGGTTCAGACCAGGACGGGAAGGACCCGAACTAGATATGTTGTCTGCCTTCTAACCGTTCCTTCATCGGTATTTTGGTTTGCTTTGCTCTAGACGATTCTTCGATCGTACCAAACTGAATGGCATCGACCCACTGTCTGGGAGCAGCAGGACCTCCCTTGGGGTCTCTGTGTCCCTGCGAGATACGTTTTGGTCATCGCCTGCATCCGTTCGGCAGTCGTTTGGCTTCTGGTTCCTCGGAGGCAGAGGGGGTAGCCTGCGATCTCTCCGAGCTGGTGCTGGTCCCCTGCCAGCGTCTCTGACGAAATTACGGTAGTAGCCCCATTGGATGAGATCTTCAATTTCCCCCTTGAGGTACTTGCACTCATCCGTGTCGTGACCGTGGTCACGATGGAAGTGACAGTATCTGGAACAGTCTTTATTCCTTCATTTACCTAGGGGCTTCAGAGGTGGTCGGAGGTTTCGATCATTCCTAATCACCTTCAGGATCTCCGTCATCGAAGTGGTGAGCGGAGTATAGTAATCAAAGATCTTGTACCGGTGCCAGTGTACCTGTTTTTTTCCAGACCTTTGCTTCTTGGGGTCACTGGAGTTCTATGTCTAGTTTTCCAACTCGGATCTCTTTTTGTCCGTCGGCTTTTGGTCGGTCTTCAAGGTGTTGACGGCATTGTTTTTCTGGGCCTTGGTCGTTTCGTCTGCTGAAGCGTACTTCTCGCATCTGGCCAGCAGGTCGTCCAAGTTCTTCGGATGCTTTTTGGCAAGGGACCAACAAAGCTGTCCGTCCGTTACTCGGGCCTACAAGCTGGACATATGCAATGCAGGCTCGTCATCCTTGATCTCCAGCACTTCGGTATTAAAGAGTTTGATGAAGTCCCGTAGGGACTCGTCCTTCTGTTGCTTGACTGTCGACAAGTGATAGGATGTCTTCTTGTGCACCCGGCTGGCCTGGAAGTACGTCAGGAACTTGTTCGACAGCTGTTCGAACGAAGTGATGCTCCTCGGAGGCAGGTTGTTAAACCACGTGCGGGCAGCGCCTCTGAGCGTTGAAGGAAATGCTCTGCAGATCAGGCTGTCACTGAGCGGGTAAAAGAGCGTCGTAGAGACGAACGAGTCTAGATGCTGCTCGGGATCAATGCTCCCGTTGTAGGAGTCCAGGACAGACATCTTGAAATTGTTAGGAGGGGGAGCCCTTATGATCTCGTCAGAAAGTGCTGTGACGACTGTGTAGGCTGTCCTCGGCGGAGCGACACGGTTCTGCACCATTCAGAATGGTGTGATAAACCGCTAATAAACCAACAGTTTAACCAGGATCTCTAATAGGTTGTGTCCATTGAAATTAAACCATACACATCCACAACCATAATCAGAATAAATATACAATAGCGGAAGTTTTAATAATAAATGAACTAAGGAATCTAACTGTGATAATCATAAATAAAATATCAAGTTATGTTGTATCAACCGAGACATAAGTAAATAAATTATCAATTACATTTCCTTAATAACTCAAATGAAAATCTACTAAAAACACATGCGTTGTACTTGCATGAAGAGTCATGCGTTTCCACTAAGTCTTCAGCTTCCATCGCAGCGACGTGCCCGTACACAGAAGCATTCATATAGTCTTCCACTGTGGTACCTGCATCATCAACTAAAAATATTCGACATCGAAAGGGTGAGCACACATCACGGCTCAGTGAGCAAACAAAATAATGCAACAAACATATGCATGCATTCAATTCATATCTGTGGTCTGGTTGCGACCCCCCGTGGGTTGAGTCAAAAATATCATTCTACAGTCCCTTCTTTCATGTTTGGGTCCTATAACTTACTTCCACAATCCATTCTAGGCTTGTTCTATGGCTTAGAACTCTAGGTTTCTTCCTTACTTTGCCTACGACGATTTCTCTACGGATTTCATTGAATTTTCCCTTGGATGTGTAATTTGGGTTTCTCCTAGACCATATCCTCTTCATGAACTATTCTAAGGTCTTAGATCATCAATGGAAACGTGCTCATACCTTAGGTTTGCTGAGATTCAGAGATTTCTTTGAATTCTTCACTTAGGTCTTTTTCTCCAACTTTTCTTTTCTTCTCTTCTTCTTCTCTTCTCTTTCTCTCACTTTCAATTAGGGTTTCAAAAGGAGTGAAAGAGGCTTAGGGACGTCCTATTTATAGATTCCAAAATAAGTCTCATTGAGATTAGGAAGGAATCCCATTGAAATTTGGAAAGTTTCCTATTTGCGGTTTCTGTCTGCAAACAGGGGGTCGATGAGGGGGTCGGAGGTCCCGTCGACCCCTAGTTTCTAAGTTGTCCAACCCCCAGTTAAATATCAGGGGTCTGACTTCTTAGTGAGGGGGGTCGACCCTGCCTATCTAGGTATGTGACCCTGCCCTCCAATTTATTATTTTTTGGTCAATTTAGTACCTGGTTTTGCTATTTCCTGCACGCACTTGGTCCATTTGGCTCGACCATGATGGATAGACCTGGTACAAGGTGGTAAGACCGGTTAGTTCGATACGGGTTTTACACGTGTAGTCAATTCCAACAACTGTCGCTCGACCTCTGACTGGGGAGTGGCTGGAGGTGGTGTTGCGACTGTCGTCGACGTCTCCACATTGACTCTTTACTGGCGGAGGGTGTTGAGGAAGGACCTGCGTTTCTCTCAAGCGAAGGGGGTACCCCATGCGCTCCCTGTGCCTGATGGTGATCGGCTAGATGATGCCGAGCGGATGACCCAGCCACGCTCCGTACGGGCTGATGAGAAACTCTGCTCCGATCACGAGATCCCAAGGGAGGATTACTCAGTGCGGCTCTGACTGATGCCGCCGGCGCAGGTTGCTGATGAACCCCAGACTAGGCCGCTCGTGGTGCTGGTGCGAGAGGAGGGTTTACTCATGCTCCTCCGGGGATCGAATTACTTGCTCGAGTGCCCCTCAAGGCTCGAGCCAATTGATCGATCTGCTGCCTCAGCTCGTCAAATTGTTGGCGAGTCACGTACTGAGGGGTGGTTGCGGCGCCGTCGCCATTGGTGTCGGTGCTGGCGTTGGGGTATGGTTTGCCCCCGGCGTACTTGTGCTACTATCTACCTGAACTTGCATGAACGGTTCAGATGGTTGGTGTAAAGCCTGGGCATGAGTTCTCCTGTGTGCCATCGGAAGTAGTTTGAGGTTGAGATCCTCGTGCACTGTCCGTCAAACTCAATCAAGAGGGCCCCACGGTGGGCACCAAACTGTTACGGTCTGAAATCACCCTCCGGTCTACGATCCGAGCAACCTGCAATCACAGAGATGAGACAACAGAGTTGGGCAACTAAGCCCCGAGTACACTCTGATGCCTAAGTCAGATTCCCAATGTAAATAGTCAAGAGATAGTAGGAAGCTATCTCCAGTTTAGAGAAAGAGGGGAACGATGAGAGAGTTTGAGCGTACGAGAATGAATGATGAGATTGAGAATGTGGTTGTGAATTAGTTTACCTTGAGGGATCGTCCTCTACTCATAGAGATTGAGAAGAAACATGGAGGCACCAGGACTCAGGGAAGTAGATCGCCAATAGGACTGTCAAGTGTCGCTCTGAGGGACACCCAGGTCATAGACTCCGAGTAGGAGTGGGAGACCGTAGCCAATAAGGCCAAGTCGGTCTACAGTAAGAGTGACACGTGTGACCACATAGATAGTCATATGACCGTGATGGTCGGCATCGTATCGCATTAGGAGTGGGACTCCTCTAACGTGACATAGTTGCCTTAGGACTCTGACCTCCGACTAAGAATTGTAACTGAGTAGGATTATACCTCCGACCAACACCGTATCCTAACAGGACTGTAACTCCGGGCAGTTGAAGCCGAGTACAATACATCATTCGTGGTGAGCTTCGAAGATAAAGGTTGCCACGTGTAAGATTTTAAGTGGATGATGTTTTTCCCACATAACAACACTAAAAGGGTTGGGGAGAAAAAAAAAGCATCCTACTTTACAATAGCCAACAACTTAGAATATTTGATACCCGCCAAGTTTGTTCAAATCTAGAACTATCGAGCAAAGCATCTCTCTCAAGATGTAGTGTATAAAATTTCTTAGACTCTTTCCTCAAAGAGAATAAAGCAGATTTGTGACAGAGCAATGTAACAGTAGTGACAATAAATCTTCTCACCTATCTAATGACAATAGCTAATAGGAAGTATTGCCTGCCACAGGAAGTGCTCTCGGGCTTCTTGGGAGCAATCACCGAACCATTTCCAGACTTCAGAGTAGAAGCTATAAGGGGACGATGAAGAGGCCTTGACCATGGATACAATGGTGGAAGCGGTTGAGTTTCGAAGAGGTGAAAAGAGGGCTAAATCTGAAATAGGGTTGACAGAGAGAAACAAAATCAAACAGGGAAGGGAGGGAGACATGATAAAGAGTGGAGAATAGGAGAGGAATGATTAGGGTTCGATTCGGGAAGATAAGCATATCAAAACTCAAAGCTGCAAGAGAAGACCACAAGTCGATGTAGTGAATAGACAATAAGACTCACCATTAAAGCTGAAAACCATGAGGGTTTGTAGAAATAGGGTTTCGTGGGAGAGAAGAGGGTTGTACAAATAGGGTTTTGTGGGAGAGGAGGGGTATTTTCCACAACAAACTCATCTTCCGTAGTGGAAGACATGTATTGGACGACGGAGAAAGTATTTCCGTCATGGGAAAAAACTAATATGTGACAGAAACACTGTTTCGTCGTGAAAAATACTAATAGGAAATGGAAATAGTTTTTCTGCAGTGTAAAATACCCCTGTAGGCTATGAAATTATATTACATCGTGGTATCCTATATTGGATGATGGAATTTATCATTCCGTTGCCCAAAAGCGTTGGGAAAATGAGTTTTCTTGTAGTGATAAAGTATGAGCAACACAAATATTGAATTTGCAAGATTAAGGAATAAACAAGGGATTGTGGAAGAGGAGTTAAACTCAGAAGACGATGATGAAGTTACTGTATTGCCTGACCAAGCACCTACTACTCAACCACAAAGAACAAGGGAGATAAGTTACATTGGAAAAATAATTGCGAATCAGCTAGTTAGATGTCATACAATGTCAGATATTGTGTAGACAATGTTTTAAACTTTTAATTATTTCAATATGACTGTAGTTGTCGTATTTTTCACTTCTAACTTATTTGTTAGGGGCAGATATTTGTGACTTTTATTATATCTGTTAGTGCATTTATTTATATAGATTTTTAAATGCATTATTAAAATTTAATTGTAGAGCAATATGGCTAAAATCAAGGAATCTCCATGGTGTTATTGTGGAGAAGGCATATGGGGATGTGGAACCAAAAAAAAAAGGTTGAATATTGGATAATGGCCATGTTATTTTAATTGTCTATATGTTTATAACTTTTTTGGCATTAATATCATTTTGGAGGCAATATATTGATTTGGTGGCAATTTTGTAATTTTAGAAATATTGAAAAAAAAATTGTTCTGAAACAAAAGTTACCAAACAATAAACTATTCTTTTTTATTTTTTATTTTTTTATTCTTAAATTAACTTTGAAACATATTTACCAAATAGATTTTTAGGCTCAAGTACAATAAAAGAACAATGTTCCAGCATAGAAATAGAAAAAGACATTCTTCTGAAAGATAACATTACAATCTCCTACCATTAAGTAGTACCAATACTAATGGAACTCCGTTTCCCTGTTTCAATCAACTTCTAAGTGATGGATTCATCGTGATAGAATCCAAGAAAAGATAAAGTCAAAACAAAATATAAATAAGTTGATGAGTCTCCCACATTGTGGGTGGGTTCATATAATTGGATAGAAATAAAAATCCTACAAATTTCAAAGGGAGAAGAGAAACCCTAGCAAGCCACCTTGTGGTACTATGGTTGAGATAACTCATCCACATATGGATGGGCTTGTGAAATCCAATTTAGAATGAGAATGATACTGTGACAACTTAAAAACAATTTCCCTCATGATATGCTAATCAGACCTAGCAAAATTGTCAAATAGAGTATGACTCCATGTTTTGATGACATTACGAATTTGGGGTTGTAAGTAATTGTATGATCCACTATAGTGCATATTTTCTCTTTATCATTTGAACAGTCCAAAATGATAAGATTTTGTTCTCCCACCAACCCCAACCCCAACCCCAACCCCCCCCCCCCAAAAAAAAAAAAAAAAACTCTTCTTTTTATAACCCTTGGCTGAGCCAGATTGGACTAAAGCACAACATGTTGAGTTATGGCATGATTACTAGTTTTGATATGACCAATATTTAGTTTCAAACATGTTTTTGTTTGTTTCTATGTAAATGGTGGAAAAAGAATATTTTTCTATAAAATATGATTTTTATTGTTTGTTTTAAATGTAAAAAAAATAAAAAATTATGTTTCTATGTAAATGGTGGAAAAAGAATATTTTTCTATAAAATATGATTTTTATTGTTTGTTTTAAATGTAAAAAAAATAAAAAATTAAAAAGTATGAAGAATATAAAATAGGATTCTTCATTGGTTCCATTCAAATTTGAACCCCTAAATTAATTGGACTCCAATATGTAATTGGGGTCTTTTCAGAGGATTCAAATTGTCTCCTCCCTGTACTTCAGGGAGGAGATGCGGTGACCCCATTGGATGGTCGCCATGTGGAGGTCGGATGAACCCGACCCTTTCGTTCGAACCGACACTCTCTTGTCAGCTCGAATGGAGGGGTCGGATTCATCCGATTTTCATATGGCGACCATCCAATGGAGTCACCGCCACTCCTCCTGAATCTCAAGAAAGAGACGATGTAGATCCCTTTTCAGAAGACTGCATCTTTCTGTTTTTATTTAAATTAAACCCCACGTATAGGCAAAAAAATCTTTAAACACAATAATAAAGATAGCTGATTAAGATACTTAAACTTTTTTTTTTTTTTACTGTTTTTTCTTTTCTTTTTATTTGGATAATGACAAGGCTGAACTTGGGCGTCTTATGATTGAACCAAGAGGCAACAATAGTTATGAGTGTCCCTTTCCAATGAGAAGATGGTTTGCAAGGATCTTTACAGCCCATGATCCAAATTGTTTTGAATTTTCTTTAATATACAAGGACCTTAGAGAAGAATCCCACTATTGGCAGGGATTCTGTCTGATTGGTTACAGTATATAAAAGTGGCTCATTTTGCCACGTGAAAAGACAGATGTAAGGAACAGCTTGACCCTTCCTGTGGCTTTGCTTTTGTTACTTCGGAAGCATATAAAATCTAAGTTTTCTTTGGTCTTTGACAGTCAAAAGTTAAAGATGACGAAGTTCATATGATAAAAAAAAGCCCATAAAAAGGCCACTAGAGTCTGTCCTGTTACCTCAATCTTTGTTGTCCAACCTTGTCTCAGTGGGCCCATGTTGCATTAGCCTTCACAAGAATCTCTACTATAAAATTTAATCAATCAATTAACAACAAATAATAGGGAAGCACTCCAGCACAGCAGCGGCTGTCGCTGCTGTCAAATCAGTAGACAGTGGGGAGGATCCGCATCCTATCCTCCCAGTGGTTTTGGGAGGACAGTGGCAACCTGCCCTGGATGACTGCCACGTGGCTCTCAGTAAATCCGAGACCCACGTCCGAGCCGACACCCAGTCGACAAGCCGAGCCGACAGAGGTTGTCGGCTCAAACGTGGGTCTCACATTCAACCGAGAGCCACGTGGCAGCCATCCAAGATAGGTTGCCACGTACTCCCAGAATCACTGGGAGGAGACGATGTGCATCCCAGTGGGGAAGGGGGGAGATCATTGACAGTGGCGGAGGGAGTATTCTTTTCATGGACAAAATTTTCTTGCAGCAGTAATTTTTGGATTGGGATCCTGTGGTGGGATTCAAATCGCCTCTTGTTAGGAGGTCGGTAGGAGACGAGGCTATGATCAGTCGATGTCTGATACGTGAACATCGGCTGAATTCGAGCCTTCCAGCCAAAATCCGAGGTGATAGATGAAGAGAAGACCTGGATTCTGGCTAGACGGCTCGGATTCAGCTGACGCTCACATGTCGGGCATCAATGGGTCGGAGTCACGTCTCCTCGCAGGAGAAGATTTGGATCCACTGTAGTGAGACCAAAGTGGCAATGAGAATCTTTGCCACACAAAGTGCATTGGGATGTCTTCAGTCCTCACTAGCCACTCAAAGTGCATCGGGATGTGTCTCAATGCACTTTGAGTGGCTAGGATCCTCCCTACCACTTCAGCCTCACTACAAAGGATCTTTTTCTGCAATTTTTTTGTTCTTCGATTTCTTGTGGACCGATATGGTATATTCATGCTTTAATTAAAAGGGTAGTTTAGAAAATATTTAACCTAAGAGGGGATTTATGAACCGTTGAAGGTGTTGTAAAACTTCATTAAGGGCTTAATTAATAATTAGACTAGTTGACTAGTGGGAGTCTACACATATTTTTATTTGGCCGGTTTAAGTCAGTTTGTCATTGGTTGGAGATAAATCAATCCGATCCATGGAAATATTTCAGAGTTTTAGATAGTATTATTAATACTAGGTTCAAAGTCTCTGTAACCATGATTATGCATGAATCCTCTCCTTGTTCCCATATGCACGGAGATTGAAGGAACTCTTTAGGGTTGTGGAAGATTCAAATCAAAGCTACTCTATACACGGCAGAAATCAATCTTCTACAATAGGTATGTCTTATTAATCTTCTATTGATTATTAATTTGTTGTAGTTTTTTGTGCAGGATAATGGGGTGTGATTGAAGAACCTATGAATGTATTAATTTTATTTAAGAGGAGCATATTCCATATGGACACACACGAAACCCGACAGCAGGCAAGAAATCTTCCCCCTTCACCAAGAATGGCCTTCTCCTAAGTGCCTAATTCCATATCATGGCCTCACAGTGGATATTGCAGCCAAAAAAAAAAAGGCAATCTCAAGCTTGATAGAATATTGCTTCATTATTGATTCAAACAAAACTCCAAAAAGTTCATGATAAAAAGCCCATAAAAGTCCACTAAACTTTGTCCTGTTACCTCAATCTTTGTTGTCCAACCTTGTCTCAGTGGGCCCATGTTGAATCAGCCACAAGAACCTCAACTAAAAGGTTAAAATTAACAGTAAATAATAGGGAAGCACTCCACAGCACAGTGGCGGCAGTGAGACTAGTAGACACTGGCTTAGGTAGTAGTTTCTCGATCTTTGATAAAAGTTTCCTGCAAATCGGATGGTAGGAATTTTTGGGTTGTTCGGTTTCTTGTGAACCAATATGATATATTGATGCTTAAATTAAAAGAGTATTTTAAAAAATACAAAAACTTAAGAGGGGATTTGTGAATTTGTTGAGGAAGGAGTTGTAAAACTTCATTACAGGGTTAATTAATTATTAAACCAGTTAACTAGTGGGAGTTTACACATTTTATTTGATTGGTTTAGATCGGTTCGTCATTGATTGGAGATAAATCATTCTTATCCATTATGGAAATAGTTTAGGGTTTGAAATAGTATTATAAATGCTAAGTTCAGAGTCTTTGTAACCCTGATTATGCATGAATTCTCTTCTTGTTCCCATATGCACTGAGACTAAAGGGACTTTTTAGGACTGTGGAAGACTGAAATCAAAGCTACTCTATACACGGTGGAAATCAATCTTATATAAACAGGTATGTCTTATTAATCTTCTATTGATTATTGTGTTTTACTTCTGTGTAGAATAATGGGTTGTGATTGAAGAACCTATGAATGTATTAATTTTATCTTGCAGGAATATCCATATCAGTGCACATGAAACCGGGCAGTAGGTAAGAAATCTTCCCTCTCCGCCAAGAATGGCCTTCTCCTAGGTGCCTAATTCCATATCATGGCCCCACAATGGATATTCTAGCAAAAAAGAAAAAAAAAATAGAAAAAAGAAAAAAAAAAGAGGGTAATCTCAAGCTTGATAGGGTACTACTTCATTATTGACTCAAACAGAACTCCAACGATACATTAGAAACTAGAAATGATAGTTCACATTAGGGTAGAACCTAGCCCTTGGAAAACTGTACATGAACTTGCAAATCCATCATCACTCATAGGTTTAGATAACAGAAGAGATTAAAAGGATCCTCTCAGATCAAATCAACCATTTCCATACACAGTTGGAAGCAGAAACGATAACTATTTATTAATAGCATCACGGGCTCCCAATGGAGTCTCTGCCTTCAGAATACCACTTTCCTGGTTGCTACCATTGGTCGTGGTCATGGCTATTGGTAACTCGAACGGCGCCGGAGTTTTTTCTCCATTCAAAGGTGACAAAGTTACATGATCCTTGCTTTTACCCCATACCACACAATAAAGGCCGATAACTATAGTAATCCCTCCGATAACACTGAAAGGTCAATAACAACAATGAGTTCACCAAGGAAAAAGATAAAGAGAAAAAGAGAAATAGAAAAGTTCACATGCACATACGTGTATGCTCCATGAGATCCATCACCATCCATATCCAGGGGTCTCACACCCATGGACGGTGATGGGTCCCATCGACTTCAAAGGTAAAAGACATTTATGTGATTTGATGGAAATTGGATATGAAACTATTTACCTTCCTAGGTAAATTTGCTCTGCTAGAATCAAAGATCCCAAAGCAGCTACGATTATCATGCATAGAGGGCTGAATGCAGTCACAAAAACGGGCCCTCTCTCCTTTATCACCATTCCTTGCATGTAATATGCCATCCCAGAGCACACTATACCCTACACAAACACAAAATTTCAAGGTTTATGATTAAAAGAGGAACTAAATTGCAATTGTAAAGAGGGGTCCATGATGTCATGGAGGAAAGAGAAACTGATCAGAGAAGAAAGAGTGTTAATTATTTGAGAGGCCGTAAGAATTATTTTCCGTAAATAAGTTTTGACTACAGATCCTCGAGTTTGGATCACTTGCATGTATATATATATATATTCTCCAAGCGATCTCATCATCATTGATGTGGTGTGGGACTCACTTTCTAGAGTTTGGGATCCACTGAATATGAATGGTGATAGGATCCTAAAGAGGATACAAGTACATACAAGTGAACTATTCTTCAGATCCTTTCCTCACCTAATAACTATCCCATACCCCTTAAGAAAGATTGATGGATATGGGAATAAGACTTTTACCATGTGGGAAAAGGATCCCGAGTTAAAATTTTCATGTTGGGCGAAAATTCTGCAAATGATGTTACAGCCCACTAACTTTTGAGGCAATAGAATATACAATTAGTGCCCTAAAACATATTTAATTTTAATCCATAATCAAAGTAATCTGTCAAAAGTTTTAAGATATTCTATCTAATCTTCCATTATGCGATTGCTTTATGAAACCCTAAAGGCAATAATTTCCCACTTTGCTATTATAATATGGATCTAGTATCACAACTTTTGTGATGATCATTCAATATCATTGTAATGTCACGTTTCTTTGCCACGTGGAAGATATAAACATATGGTGAAGAAACGTGTCAGTATCATAACTTTTGTGATGACCTCATTTTTCAAATGATTTTGTGTCAATCAAGGGTTGTTACGTTATCTACAATTACTAGGAATATAAAAATAATAATAATTTTTAAATAAAATGAAAACTGATTCATATAATGGGTTTGGATGGATATCAAAAAGATATCTTTAAAACTGGATCGAACCAGATCGATATCGGATCAAGTTTTAAGATGATCGGTACTGCGTCTAATACCTGGATTTTGAATCATCTGCTAAACTAACCTATCTCCTATCTCCTATGGGAGTTTAGAGACACGTACCGTATAGACAGGACCAAGGAGTCTAGAGTCCCAACCCAAAGCCCATGCTCTGAAATCATGTTCCATGACGAGTGCAACAGCCCCACCTTGCACCATGCCCGTGAAGCATATCAAAGAGGTTAAAGAGAGCTCAGCTGGGTATGATCTTAATGTGAATGACTGCACCAACAACAGAGCCAAAATGTCAGTTTTAGATCCTCTTAATACATTTGAGACATGATCAGAGAGATAAGTCATGAAGGAAGAAGAAAAAGAAAGAGGAAGAAAGAAGAACTCACTTGCAATATGAAGAAAGCAGCCCAGCCAGAACAACTAGCTAGCAGCATTATGGTTCCTGTAACCCAGTGTTGATCAGTTGATCCACTGCTGGTTTCATGGTGGTTTCCTCCTTGTGACTTTATAAAGTTCAAGATGGGACCTTTGTACAATGTCATCACCATTGCTCCGGTGATCGTGATTGCTGTTCCGACGATTTTAGCTTGGCTGTGCAGCTTTTTGATCTTCACTCTCTCTAACCTGAGAGTGCAAGAATCGTTATATATTATTTCAGAGAAAAGTTCATCTGCATGTATTTGTATTTCTCCTTGGGATTCCATCACCGCCCATATCCAATGGGTCCCATGCTCTAGAGGTGGGTACCATACCAAATTGACAGTGATGGGATCACAGGGAGAGTACATATACATACTGGTGATCTGAACTCATTATTCCACAAGAATGAAGAATGATAATCTGGTGTCAGTATGGTTTTAGGTATCCAGATCATCGTATCTGATGACTTAACATTTTGGACGGACATATAGGCAAAAAGGTATCATACTCAGCATATCAGGCCAATACGGATCCAATACTATGGATACATATCCGATCCTGTATTGATTTCCCAAGGCACCGTTACCCATTTTGATCATGGTTTCAGGTACCGTATCGATCAGCCGTATTGGCATCGATTGTGACAGATACAAATACCTAGTTGATATGATATCATTTGGTTGAATCAAATTGAAGACCGATATTAGCTAATACAGGCCAACACATGGCTGATACTGACTAATACCTAAAAAGTTTGTCACGTTAGCATATCTTATATCGGGAACTAAATCTATGGTTCGGATCTGATGAACTTAAACCATGGGTCTCAGGTGAGGTTTTTTAGTTTTGAACCTTTAGACCAAAAAGGCAGAGAGAATGGTCTCTGCACTACTTGGCCGGTTTTGGACCGACCAGACTTTAGACCAAGAAGGGGCCCAGATGGCCAGATGCATGAAACATATAAAAAGATAGACAGTCCTTTTCATATGCTTACGGCCAAAGGAGAGTAGTACTGCCCCTGATAGTACGGATATAGTAAAATTCAAGCTACAAAATTCGATTGGAAAACATCTCACTTATTGAGGGCCCTACCACCATGCATCCACCTTTATTCGGAAACAGCTTTCTAATTTTTTTGAGAATCAAAATGGTGGTTGTTGGTGGGGTTGTTAGCCAGAGAGAGTCTAGAATATTCTAGAAACTTTTGTAGATCATTTTGTCTGTATAGAAGATCAAGATTTAAATTGAATTTAGAAGCTTACATAGCTAGAGAATGGAGAAGTACTTACCTAAAGATCATTGCCATTATGAAGGTAATGGCAGGCAGGGCATTAAAAATGGCTGAGGTAAAAGTTGCTGATGTGTAGTTCATCCCCACATAATACAAGTTTTGATCAAGCACTGGCCTGTTATTTAATCAAAATTATAAACATATAGTCAAACAAAGATTCACAACAGATGTTTTGTATAATCATAAAAAAAAGAAAGAAAAAAGAAAAAGAAAAGACACATCCAGTGTATGAGGATTTCGTTACTATGAGGTCTGGAGATGGTGAGAAGCTAATATATGTAGTCTTATACAAAAATCTTTTTTTTCCTTTGAAGAATTCGTTTGGACACAAGTCTTATTAAATGGTTCCAATTGTATTTGTTGGGAGTGGATATTTATATATGGAATTTTCTATTTGACATTGATCCAGTGTTGACATACACCAACGTTTGATGTTCATTGGATAGATGCAAACCTTTGTCATCCCTCCTGATCTAAATACCAAACATACCCTTTGTATATTACGGTACTACCCTGTTGGTCTAATGGGCACCCACACAAGAGAAGTCGGTGTCAAGAAGAAAAATCCTTTATGATATTAGGATCCATTGGTCATAAATGGAGCTCAAGTTCATATGAGTTAGATAATTAAGAAAGTAGTAGTTTTAGAGCAATACTCCAGAAAGCCAAGCACTGTTATCTTCCAGAAGATGGAGAGTGTCATCTTTGGTCTAATTTTCCTGCACAAGCAAACAGATATAAGAGAGTATTTAAATTAAATAATAGTATATGAATAGAGTGCTCAGGTAAAATAAATAATGAGAGAGAGAGATCATCAAGGGAATAACCTAGCCCAAATATACCAAGGTTTTTTTTTTATATTTTTTTTTGGTAAAAAAATATACCAAGTTCAGATCAGGCTCAGAATCATCCAACAAAAATTTAAGAAGATATAGTCTTAAAAAAAAAAAAACCACTATGGCGATTCTAATTTCCCACTATATCTCATGGGTTCCATTGAAAATATTAATTCCTATATGCCAATTTGTGAATTATGAATGATTCCCTCCACATTCAGTGGAGTTGTGAGAATCTCTTTTTCAAAAAACATTTAAAAATAAAAGTTTGTAGGTGGTTGAGTCAGTTTCGTTTAGAAGAACTCGGATTCTTTTTTTCTTTGGTAAACATAAAAAATAAAGATAAAAATAACTAACAACTCAGATTTTGTTAGGCCAACAGCTAAATCAGGTTCAGGTGGAACATATATAAGTTAAATTTAAATGACTGCAGAACTTCTCCCTACATGATAACCACCCCACCTCCTTGAGAACCAGACAAGGCACACATAATAGGATACCTTTCAACAAAGAATGCGAAGGGTGAAATGACAAGTGTTGCAACGGTGTGACGATACACAGCAAGGACGTAGTGACTCATACCACGCTTCAAACAAAGGACAGTGATGATATACATCCCTGCGTAACCAAATTGAAGAGAGACCATTGCCAAGTAAGGTTTAAGCTTGTCAAACATTGCACGCAAAGACCCACTTGGCTTTTGGTCTCCTCCCATCTCTCCTTTCACTCCCTTTTCTTACTCTCTTCTTTTTCTTCTCTCTAAACTTGCACACACGCACACCAAGCTGATTGAAGACATGACCTTTTTATAGGGAGAAGTTAAAGAGAGAGAAAAAAAAGAAACCCATTTCATCAGAGCACCTCAACATGATATGAGGGCCAATGAGATTCCCTTTAGGCCTTATCCATTAACACAAGCAACAAGAATCAATCACCTTTGATGATAGACATAAAAGAAAAAGTTTTTTGAGGTGTCCATGCAATGCAATAAAAACTTATTTGCCTTTTTCTGTTTTTAGCTTTTCTTTACTTCATTTATTGACCCTCTAATCAGGTTTTGGTTTAGTGCTGTCTGATGATGTATGCTGTTCATTTAGTGCTTCTGTATTGGCCATGGTTGGGTGCTATACAAAATGATATAGAGAGAGAGAGAGAGAAGAGAGAGAGATATGTTGGTGCGTTCGTCATGGACTCCCCATCATATCCGGCAATGACCGGAAATAACACCAACAGGAAAAAAGCAGATTGGTGGGGCTCTTAGAATGCTATTTGCTCAATAGAGAAGTAGTACTACTGTAGTGTATATTCATGTTCAGTTTCTGGTCCAATGCACCAAATAACGTGAAACTTCCTTATCTCATAATTTAGGTGGGAATTTGAGAGAGAGAGAGAGAGAGAGAGAGAGAGAGAGGGTGTTAAGGAATAATAATAAAGAAAGAGATGGATTTTTTCTTTTTTAGAAGAGGCAATGGGTAAGGGTACACTTAGTGAGGCTTGGGACTTTAAGCTGGGTAATTAGTCAGTGCTAGCTGTGATTTCGACCAGGATGTGACCCAAGTTAAAGAAGAACGAAAATTTGATGAGTATGAGGATTCACATCGTCTTCGCGTGTGAGTACACTTCCCTAGATCTCTCATAGTCGATGGGGTGTGGCCTCTATCTCTGCAACGTACGTCCTATTGGACTCTAGATTTGGATGGCGTGAGATTCAAGGGAGAATACCCATGCGGAGAGAAGATTCAGATTCAAATTTGGTGGGGCATTATCCATATAATAAGGGAATTTGACATTTTCAAAAATCACAAAATAAATCTAAACCAGCCATCTACTTTAATTTTACGGCATTTTTCCCTATCATGATCTCTTATTCTTACTCAAGGTTGGGACAATGTTCTATAATATCTGGAGTACTATTATAGTCTAGATCATGTCCTCTCTATCCAAGATCGTGGTAGAATAGAGACATCATATGTCCACTTGGTAGAACAAATTCATTGTGACGTTTGGAAAAATAATAGATCTTTGTTTCTAATAATTTGTCAAATTACGTAAAACAAAAAATATGAGACCTTTTTGTTCATGGCATGAAAGATGGAAGTTCATGTGGCCCTCGTAATCCCCATCACCCTATTGAATTCGTTCAATGCTTTGTTTCCTCATGTAGTCGACGCCATTTGGGCTGACATGTGAGCAGAGGTCCTTCGGATATGTCTATCAATAAAATTTTAACCTCATCTGATTTGCCATGTGGCGGAACTAGATGCACATATGTATCTGTATATAAAATCTTTTCTACACTGGTACTCCCTTATAGGAACTCTTTACCCTTCAACATTTCTACAGTTTACTTTTGATATTTGATGCACTCAGAATAGATCTAAACTTGACACATAAATAGAAGAAGATATAACTACCTACAATTAAAATTTAGACCCACCTGGCCTGCGATCTAGCAAATATTCTAATTATCAGATTTCCAAATATCCTGCACTCTATTCATCCTTTGTTTTCAACCAAGGTTCTAACTAAAAAATAGTACTTTTCACCAGTTCATGCATGGGAAGATTCTCCTATTAGTCATACTACATTTTCCGAATTTTAAATAGGTTCTATTAACATAAGAGGTAATTCTGCCATACTTCTTTATTAGGGGCAGGCCAAACGTGATCCACGTTCTAGTCACATCAACCAGTAGGAAACTTACAGTTTCCATGATCCCTAAATATAGAAAAAGATTAATCAATCACGTAAGATTATTCCTTTTTCATTTCCTTTTCAAATATGATATACGAAACATAAAAAATTTATTCCTTTTATATTTTAGACGTTATTCTCTCCAATGTGATATTCACAAAATCTAGCCATTTGGGCTATTCTCCCAACAGTTGATATTCTTGAGGAAAAAGTTTGACAAAAGGTTTTGTAAATGCATGGTCATATACATACAGAGTTGTATTTTCAACCATTGAATGAAGATGTGTAATATCAAAACTATCCATTTCTTATTAAATGAAAGACTGATACCCTAACTGTGTACATACACTATCCATGTAGAAAATCGTCCTCAAAATTTTTTTAAAGAAAATAAAAGAAGTTATAATTTGAGGCTCTTCTTCTTCACCTCTACATACACAAATTCACCATTAAAGTCTCGTCTATAACAACACCTAAGAAATCAAAAGTTGAGATTCACTCAACTTCTGATAACTTGCAATCCAATTTGAATTTGAATTCAAATATGACAACTCCCTGAAGTCTCTTCGTAACTGATAAAATCCATGGTGGTTCTTTGTAACTGATATCTCATGTATAGCTGGACTCTTCCTTATCCATGGGATTTTCAAAATTTAAAATTACAGTTGTACATGTAAGGTAAACACAAGGACTTATATAATACAAGGTAATATCTCGCTGAGAAATATTCAAACCATATCTTCTTTGTTATCTTCCTCTACTTTCATCAGATTCTCAAAAAGAAATTCCACTTGAATTTTGGAAGACAACAAGTATTAGACAGTGGAGGTGGGGTCCATACAAATGGGTTGCTTTGTACGAGGTCCCATCGCAATTAGCTGTAAGACCCATCAAATAGTACGAAGTTTGGAACATGGAATCTCTTTCTGTAATCCAAGAGTATCCTACTTGGTTAATTAACTAATATATAATATATGGGGATATGTTGTAGTTTCAAAAAGCAAAATGTCATGTTTTTATAGGGGAAGGGATCTATACTGTAGCGACTTATGTATATTGGAGTCTCATGATACACCAGCATCATATTGATGGTTCGATGAGATGAGAGGCATCTTGACTGTCTCTTGCCATGCAATTAAACAAAGTCAATAGAAACATTTGCTTAAACAAAGCCGAAAGAAAGCCAAAAGAAACATTTGCTTTGTTTTCTTGCCTAAACTATAGGGGTGACAATGGGTTGTGCATGTCCACACACTACACACTGGCATAATAAAAAAAAAATTAATGACCGCTCAAAATATGACTATTTTATTGGGAAAAAAACTTGTGGGAACCAAAATTGGAGAAAAAGATGACATAACCTTATTTTTTATGTTTTCTAGAATAGATAATTTTTTTACTGAAGCTTAATTTTAATCATTTCATATATAATCCAAAAGCTAAAACTATTAAGATGGAGAAATCAATAGTATATAAGGAATCTCACATCTTAATGTTTTTCAATGTAGAACTATTTTCAACACTCCCTCTCACTTGTTGTCCTTCTTTTAAATGACAATAAATGTGACATATATATATATATCCTTTGAATAATCGTACATAATTTATTTAAGCTTGAGAAAACCACCAAGTTTTCCTTGAGCTTGAGAAGATCACCACCTTTTCCAAGCTGGGTTTGTTTCTGTTATATAATAAATGTTAATAAATGTACAAGGAAGTTACAGTAATAGAAAGAAAAGATAGAAAAGGAATATCTAGAAAACGTTGGAAGAAATAAGAAGGAATACTTGCTAAAGTACAAGGGAAGAAGTAAGCAAAAGGATCTCATCTAAATATTGCGAATCTTGAACAAAAGAAGGATACAACTTCCTAAGTTCATCTCTTTAGTTACAACAAGTAGCACCCTTTATTTTTTTTTACCCCTTCCACTACCCCCACACCAAAAAAAAAAAAAAAAAAAAAAAAAAAAAAAACATATTTTATTAAATGATTCAACTGGGTAAGCATATTTGTTTTTACTAAAGTCAGCAAATGTATATATTAAAATCATGTACATCAGAATCCAAGAATTCCCGGTCAAAAAAGAACCAAAAATTTGTCTCAAATCCCCATCTTTGGCATAACCATTAGCAAGAAAAGAGAACAAAAAATGGACCAAGCGACAAGCGACTACCCTCGGCATTGCCTTCAGCGGAAGCCAACCCACAAGAGAAAAAAATGACAATATTGAAAGTGATATCTGGCAACACTCTTGAGCATCCCAAGTCACATCAGAACTAAAAAATGTTAGGCAAGTGGCCACGAATAAGACTCTGATAGTTGCACTTTTCTTGGCTAATTAGGAGTCTGCCACAATGATCATCTCTCTATAACAATGAGTAATATGCCAGTGATTAGAAGAGTGATAATCCTTGAAGTGAAGCCATTGCTGTAAGAATTTCCACGAAATAGAGTAGTGTAAAACACTTTATTTGGACGACTGCACTGTAATCACACTCAAATCCACAAATCCTTGAACTCACGTTCCAGATCTAGGAAAAGGCATGATAGCAGCGACGTATCCAATAGGATTGCCATTGCAGTTCCTGAAAATACCAGCAGCACCTGTGTGTCCTAGGTTACCTCCCACCTATATTCAATTTGTAGGAAACAACCAATGGTTTATTCCACTCAACCTCAATGATATTCAACGGCGGTCATCATTGGAAAAGAGATGTTAAGGTTTCGCGAAAGCTGAAGGTTTGCCACCGACTGTACTAAAAGCAATAATTATTGATTTAAAGATGATCAGGGAATTCCAAGGGGGTAGCTTAGTTAGCAAAGAGTCTACACCTTAGGAAGTGGAAGGTTCAGAGTTTGACTCCTATTACCGTCTTGGTACCATTCACACGGGTTTTTAAATGCTAATTATTTCCTATTTTGGGTGCAAGTGTAATGGTATTCATTCAACCCTGTAATGACCTGGTCCATGTGATTGTGAGTTCAATATAGACTCGGAGGATTAGTCAGGCAAAAAGTCTAGATCCCTATTGTTAGCAAAAAAAAAAAGACAACCAGAGAGCACCATCCCCTGCCCTCATATCGAGGAGGGCTGTGTTCTTAATTGCCATTGCTATAAACATAACATGCATCGTAAAAGAACCCCAATTCGAAAATGAAATTCAATAGAAATCATGTTAGTCGATTGGTTTTGTCAAACTCTTGTTTACGGACCTCAGTACCTCAATTGTCTCTAGGGGATGGTAGGGGAAGTAAAGTAACTCATTTGATTGTATTTCCTTTTCACCCTGCAAAAGAGAAAAAAAAGAGTAGTTATCCATGCAATAGAGGAATGTGATGTTTCTGAAAATATATCACAAGACAAATTTAAACCGTCAGTTTTTAAGGTGATCTAAATTGTCAATTCTCGCATAAAGTTGGGAGAGTGCACTTTGATGTCTAAAGTAATGGAACACATCGCGCGTCTTTTGATGGATAATGGCATTGGCTTCTCAAGGTGTTTGCAGGGTCTTCAATTTGCTGGTAGGTGGTTAAGATATCCTTTTGTGCTGTTGTGTATCATATCTCTTGGGAAAGTAACTTGCGTAGGTCGACTTCCTCCTGCTCTTTTCACCAGATTTGGAAGGCTATAGAATTTGAAATCAAAGTTATAATTAATCGCCTCCATGGATCTAACTCAAATTGCTCTAAAAACAGACACATTGTTTCGTCATGGGGTCTTTGGATTTGGCTTCTGTAATTATTCCGTGCTATTCTTTGGTTGAAGGTGACTCTCCCTTTCTTGTGTGGCCTTTGGTTTTGTCTGTGTAGTCCCTTTCTTTAAATATATATTTATTTACTAAAAAAAAAAATACTTATACATATGCATGAACATACATGGGATGTATGGCATTACAAAAAAGTATTTGATTACATTAGACTCTAAAATTTAAAATATGACTACTCTATATCATGTCTTTTCTATCTAATGGCTGAAATAGAGACATCTAAAGTTGTTACAAGTCTGCCATTTGAATCTAATATATATATATATATATATATATATATATATATATATATATATATATATATATATATATATATATGACCATTCAAGCTAGATAGTGATTGATGTGTGTAGCTTGCCTTATCCCTGACATGGGAATGCTTTCTCCACCACCAAACATGCCCACCCTAAAGAAAAGATTAAGGAGGCAAAAAGAAGCTTTCATACAGTTCCTTATTAGGAAAATAATAGAATTCAAGATATGTGACAAATATTTTCTTAGCTCCTTTAGCTAGGTGCTTCATATCTTACCAAAGCAACACCACAAGAACAATGTCTTCTTGGTCCACGCATAAAAACAAAGATACAAAAGCAAGCCCCCCACTTCAGTCAAGATTGAGAAACCTCCAAAGACCAAGCTTTAGTTTCAATCAAAGCAATTTTTTTTGCTTTCTGGAGTTCAGTCAGGCTAGCATAGGGTTTTCTAGTTTAATTCATTCATTGTGCCCCTGGGTAATAATCACCTTTGACACCATCCAGCTGTGGTTGAGCACTGAACTAAGACCCTGAGAGAGTTATTGGTTCAATTCTCCCCAACAGTTGCATGTCAACCTTTATTTCCCGTCCTTAAAAAAAAAAATCATTGTGCTCCTCTGACTGGCAATAAAATTAACCGTACATTAATATCAATACCATCATCCAATAAGTAGTTCAAAAATACTATTATCATTTGTTCCCTAGTTTATATGCAAATATATAACTTGATGGGAAAAGGGTTCCTATACTGCCAGTGTGGGACACTACACCAATGATTGCCTCATGGCCTGATAAATGATATAATCCACATGAGATCCATATGGTATGAGATGAGAAAGAAATTTAAAAAAAAAAAAAAAAAAAAATCCCATGTGAGATAGTGTATGGTACCATGGCAGCATGGGAAACTTTTCCCCTAACTTTAGAATCACTAATACAGCACACATGCAAGTATGACATACGTATAGCAAATATGATCAACTTAACACAACCAAGGCCCAAACTTAACACAATCTTTAATTTTGAATCAGAATTATAGAAACAAGTACTTCTAATTCAGATATGGGCCAGACATAGGGAGGCGAAATTCCTAAATATTAGCCCATTTAAGGTCAAAGCTCAGTCAATCCATATATTGGCCCGGCCAAAAGCTGTTGAGCTAAAACGTGGACATGTGTTAAAGTTACACCCCACGCCCACACGGCTCTTCAATTCTTCGTGATTTGCCTTGCAAAAGCGCATACAATCATACAAGGAGATAAGTTGCAAAAGGGTTTATAAAGTAGGGTTTTCTGGTTGGCACGGGTCGGTGTCAAGGAATCATTGACACCAGTACCCTGGTGTCCATCAGATCCTCACAAATCTCTTCCTTTCATATACGAAAATTTCTCATAATTCCCTCTATTTTCAGCCCAACAAGTTTCTCATAATATCCTTTATTTTGGGCTCAATCCACGCTTTTTTATTCAAAGACCCATTGACACCGGCGGGTGTCAAAATGAACAACCCTATAAAGTAAGATTTGCTTTAGTGGATTGCTTTAAAGTCAAAAAGCTTTGACTGGTCTGGTCAAAAGAGCTACATTGAAAATAATGCGTTAATATTCATTAAACATAAAAATAATGTGTTAATCATGGTGAAACTTTTGCTCCCCTTACCATTTTGCTTTTTCAATCTATGATGTTAGGATTTTTTTTTTTTTTTTCATTTGAAGGCCTATAAAACTTCATTTTTGCACAAGTAGGCTTACGAACCTAATTTTTGCAATTAAGACTCAGTCAAAAGAACTACCTAAAGGCAGCCTTTCTCTTCTCTAATCTACCGCTTTTGCATGTCCTTGGGTGACCAGTCAATACTATTCATCATGCGATGAATCAAAGAAGCGGTATCATATAGGTCAAAGGTAAAACCGCTATCACCAGCAGGATGTCCTTGCTTTGTTAACGAGCTAAGCCCACCCCAAACAAATAATATTATACCGTTTTGCTACGGAAGTTAGAAGAAGAAAGCAAAGTTCGACAATCACAACACCTGAAAAGCAGGGAAGGATTCCAAACCTAAACAAAAGAAGGCTCCGCACCTGCATTACGTCTCTTCTTTTTTTGCGAGTCACCATCCCGTCTCTAAGCTTTGGCAACGAAAAAGCAAAAAGACCTTACTAAAAGAGAGAGTAAAGCTCTTAGAAGTCAAAAGCCCAGAGCCTAAGCGTATCGCAGAACAAGTTTGATTCAACAACCACCTATGAACTGTATGCTTTGCTTTTCTCTAAAGCTAGCAATTGGTTCATAAAAGGCGCTGTAGGCGGTTGCAAACAGCTTTCTTTGACTTTTGTTCCTATAATTTCAGGTTGCCAGAAGTGCCTTTCTTTTCTTGGTAAGCTTGGCAATACCCTTAAATTATTATTGAAATTCCAATCTTGCTCATAACAGGGGTGGGAGGTAGGGGTGTCAACGGACTGGTTTTGGTCCAGGCCAAGTCGGTTTTGGGCTTTTTAGGGGTAGCATGAATCATGTCCAATAAGAGACTCGGGCTGTGGTGGGCTGCATTGTACACATTAGTTAATGGGCTAGTATGGTGACGTTTTGTTATCGGGCTAGCTTAATGGACTCTTATCAGTC
This sequence comes from Protea cynaroides, assembly GCA_028583415.1. Lineage (NCBI taxonomy): Eukaryota > Viridiplantae > Streptophyta > Magnoliopsida > Proteales > Proteaceae > Protea > Protea cynaroides. Next base: position 20,193,901 of record CM053272.1, read on the forward strand.
CACTATCGGTTCTGTTTCGATTTACTATATGCATATGTAGTAAAAAAGTTGGATTAATGAGCTCTACTAGGCCATTATCGAGCTGGTTCAATTTCGGTGTTGGTTTCCTACATGTGTATCTAATAAAATGTTGGCTTAATGGACTCTTATCGGACCATTATCAGGCAGGTTGGGTTTCAGTCTTATTGGTCTGGTTAGGTTCGGGCCTATCAATTGGTCTGGTCTGATTTCGGTTTTTCATCAGGCTCTAAAAAAAAAACAAACCAAAGCCTATCCAATAAGGTTCGGTTTTGGTACAGTCAGAGCCGAATCGGGTTGGTTAGGCTTTAGTTTTTGGTTTGAACCCTATTTTGACACCCCCTAGGGATAGGGTTCTCCAAATTGGTGATCTAGAACATAGTTAGTTAAAACGGGAACGGCAAAAAAACAAAACGGGACGGAACGGGTTTTCAACGGAGCAAAACAAAAACGGTACGGTCAAAAAAATGGTCAAACATTTCGAGAACGGCAAAAAAACAAAAACGGCCGGTCGGGTTTTAACGGTCGGATATAATATGGTCGGTGAAAAACGACAATATCTCCCATAAATTAAAGAATTACATTAATGAAACATGTAAATCTATTGGAAAATTATACCTAAATCAATAGGACAGATGACATTTATGAAGTGTTTGGTCATAAAATGGTGAGAATTATCATCTTCATCAAATAGTTAATTATATTTTTGTTTGTCCAAGACTTTATGCATGTCCATATGAAGAGAGAGAGAGAGAGAGATCAATGGTGGCTTACAATATACAATTGTTATGACCCATAACTCACACCCCACCCTAACAAGTAATAAAGTAATGAGTTTATAAACAATTATGAGGAAGTGGCAGCCTTTAATCTCACATCGATTACATGTAAAAAGTAATAAGAATATTAAATAATATGGGTTAATCGATTCATTATTTATTAGTGCAGGTTAAAATCGTTAAAATACGGATCGGTGCTGCCGTTTTAACGAGTTTTAACGGCAATTTTGTATGGGTATTTTAAAGTATTTTTGAGATCAATCGACAATCGCGTGTTACGTTGAGTCGGCCGTCGTGGCTTAAAACGTTTAACCCACAACCCACCATCAATGGAATTGTTGTAATTTAATGTTTTGAATTTTATTAGATTTAAAATATTAATTTATTATTTTTAAGTGGTGTCAAAGAGATGTGTCTCTTCCTAATAGGCAACTTTACCTGTGGTGTTGTTTCTTCTTAATAGACATCTTTACAAGTGGTATTGAAAATATTTCTCTTCCTAATAGGCACCTAAATGATCAATGAGTGAGACTATTGGTGACATGTCTAAATGGTCAATAAACATATCTATTGGTAAAAACATGATGTTTGGGCATACTCTTTTGGAGCCAATCATTGGTGGTGTCTCTTATTCTCTTTTATATATATATATATAGAGAGAGAGAGAGAGAGAAAATTCCAATAATTAATTATAACAATGACAATAATAATGTTTGTCCCACCGCTCTTGAATAACTTTATGAATCTTTGAGTACACCATGAGAATAAATACAATATTTTATGGTTTTCAAGGTTGTTTTATTTTGGAAATCGATTCGCAAAGAACCTGATTTGCATCATAGGGGGCGACTATGATTTTGATGAAAGTAATCTTGACTACGACTCAGCCCGTCCGTTCATTTGCCGCATGTGATACATCAGTTTAATGATGATTTTGATGCCTACTTTGGTGGATTCATGGATACATACATGGAATATTTAAGTAAGTCATCTTATCAACCATAGGAATGCGCAATTGACTTTACTTTGCGAGCTATGAGGTCTCTTTTAGTGCACTTTACTTATCTTATAGCATATACAATATCACTGAGCATACGTTGCTAAAGATTAGGTCAATTATGAGAATCGTATCTGACCGAGCTACGGTATCTTGCGAGGGGAGGAATCGGGGAGACCGGATGACTAGATCTTGGCCCTCGTCCAAATTCTAGCATACAGACCATTGTAAACCATAAAACGTTGTGGTAGAAAGCACAAGAGATGAAAGAGAAGCAGAAGGAAAGGAAGGAGATGTAGCTTACCCGAAGAAGCTGGAAAAGTGGAAGTATGAATAGTTGCTGCTGGTCAAGTTGAAGGGACTTCCATCCCAAAGTGTGTAAGTACTCAGGAGAAAGAGGGGGCAAAAGGTCCCCATTCGGTAAGTCTTCCTTCAAATGCTTTCGATATTTGAGCCGTGTCAATGTCTTGTCTTGAATCGGTGGGGAATTGCTTGGGAAGAGCTTGCTTGGCCACGGGCAATCTACCCCTTTTCCTCTTGTTATAATGCTGCTCCTATGGTAGCTTCCCCCCCCCCCCCCCCCTCTCCCGCTCCTCCTGTTTCCGACCTTCTACAACTTAGCAATCCAGACATCTTCGAGGTACAAGGGCTACCAATAAGCTCTGATTCACCACCAGTAGGGCTTTTTAGGGGAAGAGTTTATAGAAAAGCAAGCTAAGCCGTAAGGGGAGGGGGGGTCGAGTGATCAACACCTCAGGGGTGCTAGCCGGGGTGCTTCTCCACTTCTCCTGCTGCGACTACCTCTCCTATATTTGGAAGGTAAAAGCCCACCAAAGAGAGGCAGGTGCTTTCATGAATGAATGAAATAAACAAAAAAAATCTTAGCTGAGCCTGACATGCTACCACCTAACATTAGGGAAGTAGGACTATTGTGTAGTTGCTAGGACGAAGTTTCAGACCATTAGCTTTGGGGGTTGGTGAATCCAACCATCGACTTCCTGCAGTCACGAAGGATAGCAGCGATGTACTAAATGCTCAGGCTACTACCTATAATCTTCCAAAATATGCCTTAAATCATTGATTCAAGTCTAGGGCACTAGACTACAAGTCAAATGACTATTTCAAAAGGTTGATGTTGAAAGGAACAGGAAGGTAAAAAAGCAAGATTTGTAAAAGGGATTGCAAAGCTAAACAGGCCGTGCCTACATGTATCGCGTCAATTATATCTGCGACATGGACCATGTAAAGACCCCCAGGTCCTAACTCGGCAATCGGCAATTGACATCAAAACTAAAAAAAAGAAGGATTTTGCATCCACTCCAAAAGAGAAAAAGCACATCCAGTCATACAAGGAGACCACAAGGAACATGGGAGGTACTTTAGCAATAAGGATGGTAGCTGACTAACAAGCACAAGCTGACACTGTTGGATGAGTCCCTTGAATTGACTACTTTGTGGACTGTTTGGAAAGCAATTACTCAAGGTGTGCTAGCAGGAATTTCCTAACAATACCTTGAAAGTCTCTTAGCTGGGAAAAGAATGACCACTGTTGAAGAATGCTGAGAACGGATCCCGGAAGCCTACGGCTAAGAACTACATGCACAAGGGGTCTTTTTCGCACTTAAGGTTGAGCTTCTCTATCCACTAAAGTCGGCTAGTATTAAAGTGGATTCCGCTTCCAAGCTCCCGCTGGCCCTGGGTGGTGTCCTTTCATCTTATTGGTCGGAGAAAAAGGGAAAATATAAATCAAGAGAAGGCCCCCAACAAAAAAAAAGGTTACAAACTCTAGAACCTTTTCTTTGATGAGCCCGCGTTCTTGAGGAAGGTTACAGCAGGGACCGATGAAGGTTCATTAATCGGAATAGCAAGGAGAGAGAATGTCAAATGAAACAAAGAGATAGAGAGGGTGCTAGTGTACCCTCTACAACCATCTATTAGAACATAGGTTGTGAGGGGGAAATCATCATTTTGGGAGAGAATGAATAAAGAGATTCTACTCCTTAGAATAGGGTCTAGGATTCAAAATGATATGACTCCAATGAACAAGTTCAATCGCGAGCAGTAAAGGCTCTCTTTGGTATGTACTATAGAATTAATTAAATAATACATTATGACATATATAATTTTTTTTTGGTATGATTTATGATATTCATTTATGTTTAATATAAATTGATATAATCTGAAATCTACAAATAGGTTAGAAGGTGTTTATCTTTATTGTTATAATCTAATATTACTTCTTTATATCCAGTGGTATTAAATAGTTATTATTTATGACTTATAATTTATTTTTATAAATGATTTGTCATAAATAACTCATAAACATAAATATAAATTATACCAAATAGTCTAATCAATCTTGCCATCAATTTTATATTTTCATTAAATAATAAATGTTCCAAAATGATTTACAAAAACAGATTGAGATAAAATATAAAAATTAAATAAAAGAAGGATTAGTCCTTACCTCCACGCATGCACTACACAACAAAGCATTAATGTACGATACCATGAAAAAAGAAATCAAAAAGAAACATAAAGAAATGCATAAGCTATTCTAATATTAAAACATTAGGGAAGCAAAAAATAAATAAAGAATAAATAATTTAAATTTAAAAATTATGGTAAATTTCCTAGAATATTCCTACATGTGAAACATGACCTTGCAAAATAAAGTTAATACAAACTATTTTAACATTGCTATTAAAAACATGTAAAATAATAAAGAAATACAAATATAAATATTTAAAAATTCGTGCAAAAAAATTAATTCCTAAAACACAAACATGCATTGAATCATGTAGACGATATAAAATAAAATCTAAAAAGTACATAAAACAATGCAACACTTACAGATTATGTTAAATGTAGACTAATATATTTGTCCTATCAACTTGGAATCAAACTAATGCAAAAATCCATATGAAATAAATAATGTATATAATTTTTGTAATTATGAGAGTGAAACTTTAAATGAGAACCATTTATCTATTAATATATTTAATAATATGTTGATGAAGACGTTAAAGAGATACAATCAAGGCTGGGTAGTACCACAATCGGTATTGTCCTAAAGTCAATATTTACTCCTTATGATGCAACCAGGTTTTGTAATGCAAAACTAGCTCCAAGAAAAAGCAGCCTAGGCTTTCAGCAATAAACGTGTAGTCTAATGCGCCCCTTCGAGTACATCAGAGTTATGGTCAAATCGGTTTAAAAAGGTAAAATGCGTTAAAATAATGTGAAAGTGAAATCCGGTAACTGTCGTTAGATTAATTGACTAAACTTTCTCTCTTTATATAGGAAAAAAAAAAAGAGAGACCACCAATGGTCATCTCCAAGAGACAAACCCCAAAAAACCATGTCCTTTCCAATAAAAAAATATTTGTTGACTATTCCAACTGTGAGGACATATGAGGGAATTTGACATCCTCAGGAGTATTTCTTTGGGAGTCATCATCTAGATTAAGGTCTAGGACCTCAAATGTAGTCTCATCATAAGATAAAACTTCTATTGACTCATGACACTTAGATTGACTTTTTGGTCCATCAGAGATCGGATAAGCATTAGGTTACTATCAAAAGGGATTAAACACTCAAACCGTCCAATCAAGATCGACCTCCTATGCGCCTTTCCTATGCTAGACTCTATCTATTGAACCGAACCAAACCATGTGATTTGATATCATTGAACCAAATCTGGAATCTTCTAGATTGCCTACTTATCTCGATTTTCTTTTGAAAATTAGATTCACCATCGTAGTTCAGGTGTAATTAAAGTTCATGTCTATGATTTGTGCTGGTGCATGATTAAGTTCATTGTTTAAGTTGAAGTTTATACTTGAAAAGATGAGTAACCCTATAGGTCAAGATCTAGATAGTCCATGTGGACTGATAAATGGTCCTAATATATCTAAGAATGGATAACCCATGTGGGTTGAAATAGATATCCTTAATGGGTGGATTGTCCATATGGACCATGGATCCGAATTTATAGATTATCCCAAATTGCTTATGTATCCTAGGGTTTGCCCTAAGAATCAAGATCCATGTAGTTTGACCTTCGGATATGGTTGACCCATGTGGGTTTGAAATGAATAGTCCATTATGGGCTAAGGTAATCCTAGAGGATCAAATATGGATATCTTAGTGGATCTATGGATGGTCCATGTTGATCGAATTTTAGAATCGTACTTGAGAATCTTTTCAAATTACCTATGTATCTTACGGTTTGTGTAAAAACTCCTTCCCAGGTGAGGGAATACGAATCCATGGTTGGCAACGTGCGATACATGCAATACAAAAACCTGTAGATAAATTTTTTTTTTTATAACATACTTCATGCCTCATCCATTCATTCAATAACAGTCCATCATAAATAACATAGCAATGGAAACATTGTTTTATAATATTTACATAACTGGTGGCAAAAAGAAGTTAAACCATGAGTATAGTTAAATACTTAATTACCTCAAAGTGTGGGCTTACAACCAAAAACATGTTGCCCACACCACAAAACTACACCTAAGTCAAATATATACATCCCAAAATAAGCATATCTCTCCAAAGAGTGAAATATTGCCAAAGGGGTTTAATGCCTCGCTTGGCCTTCATCACAAGCACCATCCACCTCGTCCTCCTCAAGAGTATCTGTAAGCATGTAAACATCTGGAATGAGCCAAAGCTCAATGAATGGTTATCCACTTAGTAGGAATACATGCAACATATATTACATGATAAAACATGATTAAAACATAAATCTAACTTGTTCTTGCATTTTAGTATAAATGTCATTAAGATACCAATTTCTCTTGTTCTTGGTTCATTGTCCTGTTAACTTGCCTTAGTAATTTCTTCTTTTATGTATATTTCTTTGTCTTGTTAAAATTCCTTATTCTTGACTTGCTTGTTTTCTTACTTTACAGTTTATTTCCTGTTTCACATGACACACTGACTTATTTGTTACTGTTTATTATGTATCTATATGTATATACCTGTCCTAACTTCATGATATTGGTTTGGGCTCAACGGATGAATCCGTTTCTTGACTCTCTTTAAGCTTGACTACCTGCTAACATGATTGGACTCAATGGATGCTTCCGTTTTTCACCCCTTACCTGTCTTGCTTAGACTCAACGGATGCTTCTATTTCTTGTCACCTGCTTGACATTTCTGAGACTCAGTGAATGCTCCTGCTTCTTGTCCATCTGTAACTTGTATAAACTTAACAGATGCTTCCGTTTCTTGTCAACATACCTATCATACTTGAGAATCCTGCTTCTTGTCGACCTGACACTTGTAAAGACTCAATGGATGCTTCTGTTTCTTGTCAACATGACCATAATACTCATACTCACCCTAGACTAGTTTCTAGGATTTTTCTTTTTATGTAAACATGTGCTTGTGTCTTACTGTTCATACTTGTGTTACTTTATCTATGAAAGTAATTGATTTTCTGTTTTCCATTTTTCTTGTCATTCTTGTATCTCTTGTGTATCAATACTTGATTGATACTTTCTACATGTTCCTGCAGTAATTCTACTTGTGTTTATTATACCATTATTAAATAACTTGCATAACACTATTTCAACCTTGTTCTTTCATAATCTTTTGTAGTTATGGATAATCTAAGCATGTGTACGTATTCTTGAGTTATTCTGCCCCTTTTAATAATGTTTGACATGTTAAAATAAAATGCCATGCATGCTATCCATATAACATATTAACAACCATAATAAATCATTGCTTGCTATAAACTTGCAAAAAGATCTTTCATAATTACATCACATTTGTATACTTTCTATTAAGAATAGATGTAAATAACATTTCCAACCTTGGGATTCCTTGCACTCTACAACTTGCCATTTTAAATATCATAACATTTTTTAACTTGCATTCATAAACTTAATAGTCCATTCTACATGTTTTTCCATAACAACATCATTGTAACATCCATTCACATATAGAGTAGCACAAGCATCATACTTGACATTCATACATGCACTCAATATATATATATATATATACACTACAAGAGGCTAACCACTCACCTTGAATGTTTAGAAAATTCCTTTGATGCCTCTTGAACCTGGGTTAGAAAATATAAGTATTAATTTTCACAACCTACAATGGCAAACATTTAATCCAATTTAATAACCTTAGGAAAAAAACTGTCACACCCCAATTCTGATCCAACCAGAATGGTGTGAGTGAACCGTCATTGAACCAACGATTCACACCAGGATCTCGAATAGGCCGTGTCCACTCATACAAACCATCACACATAACCACAATCAGAATATAAATAGTACAACGAAAGTCTTTAAAATAGAATGAACTGAGTATCTATTGATAATTTAAATAAATATCCAATTATTCAAATCCAAACCATAAATATAATACCATTACATCACCTTAATCCAACCGAAAATAATGAAAATAAATAAAAGTCAAATCAAAGGTACACGCAGAAAGGGCACTCGCATGAAGCGTCATGCTCGTCCTCTCTTGCCTATACATCCAACGCAGCAACACCACCATAAGCCGGAGCGTTCATGTAGTCATCCACGGTGTAACCTACATCAACATCTAAAAACATGTATATATACAAAGGGTGAGCTCACAACTTAGCTCAGTAACACAATCAGACAGTTTCACAATATTATGCATGAGTAACAATCAATTTTATGCTGTGGTCTGGTTTTAAGTTTGGAATGTGCTATAGAAAGGTTTGGTGGCCCCCGCACCTCTATACACGAGTGTGTGGCACCTCATGGATCACACCCCCATTGGCCCACATGCACCCATCATGGAATAGAGATAGAGCTAAGATACCCCCGTACCTCCCCGATGCTCTACCCATACCGAGTACCTAAGCCCCCTATCGGCCGGGGCTCGCAAACTGGACTCGCAAGTAACCAATCCTATATGTCATCAATGTATGCTCTATCCCAGCACAGCTGTCTACGGCATAGAGATAGAGCTAAGGCATTCCCACACCTCCCCTGATGCCCTATCCGCAACTAACCCACTAGGATAGAAACATAACGCAAGTAGATCCTATCACAACATAACTCCCTACGGCATAAAGATAGAGCTAAAGCATCGTGGACAAGCCAGCGTCGACCTCGGAGACCACAATGCCACATAACCATGGCCAGGCCAGCATCAACATCGGAGACCACCGTACCACGACCTTCCCCTGATGCCCCACCCGTACCAAGCATGTTAAGACAGAATACTACAAAAGGTGCTAGTGTGAGGAGCGATCCCAGGCCCATGCCCCACTCCACCAACTAACGAAAACAATCACATGCATAACAATCACATCCTATCAATGCATGAATAATAATAATAACTGAAAGTAAAGGATGACATGTGAATATGCACAAACAACACATCATATATATATTCAGGTTATTAACAAAGATTTACTGTCCATTAATTATTAGATTTAGGTCAGATTCCCTTACCTGACGCTCGTTTGTTAGCTTGCTCCACGTCGCAAGATCCAAACGAGAAGTCACAAAGTCCTACAATATCATTAGGGTTTCATTAGAATATTTTTCTTAGGGTTTCATGTTGGTCAGAAACCAACAAAGTCCAAAACCAGCCTTTCAGAACTGACCGATCGCAACATACCGGTTGTAGCTCTGTGAGCAAACTAGCAACCGGTATGGTCGACCGGTATGTCTCCGGAAGACCATACACTTGGTTTTGCGACTGTCGACGATCGATCTCCTTGGATGTTCAGGGTTTCTCCTATCCATACTAAGTCTAATCTTTGAGTTAGAGTTATCTCCAACTCATTCAAGTCTAGATTCGATGAATATCATATCGGAACTCGAATCTAGGTTTGACGGCAACTTAGGGTTTATTGGCCAATTTAGGGTTTTAGATCAATACCTACTTTGCATGGTATTGATCCACCCACACAACTAACCTAAAGTCATAGAGTAAGAAGAATGATTAAAACAATTACCGTTGACGGACGTAACGTGAGCGTCGTCGAACGGTAATGGCGGCACCTTCTTCTTCTTCCCAGCTCCTTCTCCTTTCCAACCTCCTTCTCTTCTCTAGAGTTTGTGAGAGATAATGGAAATGATTTGAGGAGGTTTAAGGGTGTATTTATAGGCTAGAATTAGGGTTTAGTAACCCTATTAGGATTAGGAAGGTTCAGGCATTAGGTTTTAGGAAAATGGGACCCACAGAGATCCAATTCTGGATCTCCGCACTCAGTTGCGCAGAGCTGACCGGTCGACCGGTACCATCGACCGGTCAACATAAAATGATGAATATTTGACCGTATTTGATTCGATTTCGTACCTGTTTGTCATCCGCTCGTCCCGTCTGGCCCGGTGATGATCGAAAGACCTGCTACGACACAAAATCAAGGTTTAGACCGGGTTTATGGAGTGCGGGTCTTACAACTCCCCCACCCTTAAAAGAAATTTTGTCCCAAAATTTGCATGTAGGTCTCACAAAAACTGATATAAATTCCATAATCATTTACAACAACTCAGTTTCTTACTTGAAGCTTCAACTCAAGTTTGAGTTGCACTTGATCTACCCACAAATTATTTAAGTATTTTTCTCTCTTATAACATAGCACCAAGAGCTCATTAAAACTAATGTCATATCCCTTTCTTACTTCAAGAACAACCCCTTCCTTATTGTTAACATGAAATCTGTCCTAATTCACTTGATTTATATTTCTTGGCTGTACATTACGTTACATTCAATAAACATATCTCAAAATTGTCCAAAACCTTACCTAAGCCTTTTAGGATTGGGAAAGGTTTGCAAAATTCATATGTAACCAAGACCTTATATCAAAATGGTTTTCAAAAGGCCTCACATACTTGACATTGTGCTTAGAAATGACTATGGGGAAAAACCCCAAAGAAAACCCAGCAAAACATCTCTCTTTAGTTTAGCCAATAAAAGAAATGATGAAAAAAATTTCAATCTCTACTTAACATGACTTGTAACCTTTACAACAATAATTTGGTCACTTAAAACTTGGGGAAAAATTCCCAAAAATGGTGCATAACCTGCTTAACATGTCCATAGTAGTCCCTGGGGAAGAAACCCCAAGAAAAACTCATTGAAAATCACCCAAAGAGTGTTGGCTGCTGATCAGGCATTTTGTCAAACACCTTGTAGTTAGCAAAACTGCCCACCCCTCTCTATGGTTTCGGTGTGGCCATGATTCTCAGCCCTTGGGTTGTGTTTTAACATCTCAAAAACATCTGTAAGTCTTGTAGAACAAGACTAAAACACCTTTAATCATTTCCCAAGAAAATATTAAATCCCTACTATAACCATTAATCCAATCATGGCACAATCTTAACAATATTCATAAATAAATTTTTGTAACATATTTTTTTCTCTTTTCTTGAACTTCTCAGCTAACAGCATACATAAATTGCTCAATAATCATATTTTTCCTCAATGCAATATGATTTAGAAGGTTTATAATAGCTATTCTTCAAATTAACTCCATGCATTAGCCATCCAAGCTAAATGCAAGCAAGAAGAACATGATGAACAGGTTTACTGTTCATCATCTTCTTCTGTTATGACAAACATAGCGAAAAAACGCAGGTAATGGCAGTATGAAATTTTAATAAACAATAAAGAATAAAGACACGAAAAATTTATGTGGTTCGATCAATGTGATCTACATCCACGGACGAGAAGAGATTTTCACTAGATCAATAAGAAGAAGAAGATTACAAAGTGCACCTTATAGAGTGATATGAATACACAAGATTGCAACTAGCTTCAACAATGAACAAAAACCTTAGTTGCTCAATTTCTTTTCTCTTCAATTTCTTTTCTCTCTTCCTCTTACGTTTTGCGGCTAGGTCAAAAAAAAATTCCTTAACTATTTCCTCTCCCAAAATTATATTTATGGGAGAAAAGTAATTGAGGGAATAGGGAATCCTTTTCCTATAACTTTCTAATTTTCTTTTTAACTAAAAAAGGAAGATACGATATGGTCCATAATAACTATAAAAGACTCAAATTTCAAGCCACAAAATAACAATCTCCACCTTGGCTTGAAAACCTCAAACCATCTAGAAGTCGAACAATATCTCAAACATATCTCTAAGCTTGCGTGAGCTAACTCGGTGTAAGAAACAAGAGATGTGAAAAAGAATTATCCACTTCAGAACCGAAACTAGTGAACACCTCTCCTCTCGCCACCAATGCCCCAACAGGGGCTACCAATTAAGTGTGAATGCCACCCAAATCCAAGCAATGCTTGAACTTGATTGCCATAACCAGTTTAGTCAACATATCTGTTGGATTGTCTGCAGTATTAACCTTCTTCACCGTGATGTTTCTTTCGGCAACTGCTTCACAAATGAAATGATATCTGACATCAATATGTTTTGTCCTCTAGTGATGTGCTTGGTTTTTTGTCAAATGTATCGCACTCTGGTTGTCACAAAAGACAACTGAACTAGCTTCTTGCTGAAGCCCAAGCTCACTCACGAGATTCCTCAACCAAATGGCCTCCTTTACAGCTTTTGCTGCTGCCATGTACTCTGCCTCCGTAGTAGACAAAGCCACTATCGACTGCAAGGTTGATTTCCAACTAATAGCTGAACCAGAAAGCGTAAAGAGATAACCAGTCAAAGATATCCTTTTATTGAGATCACTTGCAAAGTCAGAATCTACAAAACCTACAATTGAGGTTCCCGAAGCACTGCAATCAAAGACTAAACCCAAATCTGAAGTACCTCTGAGATACCTAAAAAATCCACTTTACTGCCTACCAATGTGCCTTCTCTGGCTGAGCCATGTATCTGCTCACTACACTGACTACTTGTGCAATGTCTGGATGAGTGCAAACCATGGCATACATAATGCTACCAACTGCACTGGAGTACGGGATTCGAGACATCTCCTTCTTCTTGACTTCACTTTGAGGTGAGTCTTGAACTGAAAGCCTAAAGTGGGAAGCCAAAGGAGTAGCAACGGGCTTGGCCTTTTTCATCCCAAAACGCTCAAACACCTTCTCAATATAACTCTTTTGCGAGAGATATAATTTTCCAACTTTTCTATCTCTTCGAATCTCCATCCCTAAGATCTTCTTCGCTGCATCAAGATCTTTCATCTCAAACTCATCACTGAGTTGTCTCTTTAAAACCTGAATATGTGACATGTTCTTTGTAGCAATGAGCATGTCATCGACATATAACAAAAGATATACAAAAGAACCATCTCCCAACACCATGTAGTACACACAACTATCATAAGTACATCTCGAGTACTTGTGACTAAGCATAAAACTGTCAAACCTCTTGTACCACTGTCTTGGAGATTGTTTCAGGCCATACAAAGATTTCTTCGATCTACAAACATGATCTTCTTTACCTTCCATGAAATATCCCTCTGGCTGAGACATGTAGATCGTCTCCTCAAGCTCACCATGCAGAAATGCAGTCTTGACATCAAGCTGCTCAAGCTCCAAATCATGTAGAGCAACCATGGCAAGCAACACACGAATAGAAGTATGCTTTACAACTGGAGAAAACACTTCATCATAGTCAATTCCCTCCTTTTGCTTATAGCCCGTAGCTACTAACCGTGCTTTGTATCTAGCATCCTCAACCCCTGGGATCCCTTCCTTCCTCTTGAAAACCCATTTGCTTCCTATGACCCTATTACCCTTGGGTAATTTCACCAAGTCCCAAGTTTGATTTTTGTAGACTCAAGTTCTTTTGTCATAGCAATGGCCCACTGGCCAAACTCAGCACAGGAGACAACTTTAGAATAAGTGGATGGCTCCTGAATACCCATCTCTTCAGATGTCTGTAAGCACCCCATTTTTGCCATCCCTAGCCATGAACAAGAGTCTTGGTGGGCATATTCAAAAGGGTTGCGGGTCAATTCAAAGTTTGGACGATAAGTGGTGATTTCAAAGCTGATTTTGGCAGGCCCTATAGCAAGGTCATGGAAATACCTTCGAAATGATACCAGAATCACTCAATTCCGATATCAAACGAAGAAGATGTCGCGATTTTAATCAGAGTGAAATTGGCTTATTAAATCCAAGGGCTTTTCTGTAAATTATCATAAATTAAGGATTTATTGGGAAAATTATCATGAGTTAAATCGATCAGACTTCAATTCTTCATATCTTGATCATCCGAAGTCCGAATCAGGCGATTCAAGTGCCAGTGTGCTCCATTACCAGTCCTCTTTAAAGTGGACGTGAAGAATTTTGGACGGAAGCCGTCAGCGGGTCCCATGCAAAGTTATCGATTGGATTATCGTCAAAACTCCAATTCTTCATATCTTGATCATCCGAAGTCCGAATCAGACGATTCAAGTGCCACTATGCTCCATTGTCCGTCCTCTTCAAAGTGGACGTAGAGAATTTTGGGCATGAAGCCGCCTGCGGGTCCCATGCAAAGTTGCTAGCCGATTTATCGTCAAAGCTTCAATTCTTCATATTTTGTTCATCTGACGTCCGAATCAGACGATTCGAGCACCAGTGTGCTCCTCTGTCCGTCCTCTTCAAAGTGGACATGGAAAATCTGAGGCAGAGGCCGTCGAAAATTTTCATGCGGAATTGCAAGCTGAGAGGACTCATAATAGAGAGAGAAATCAACCCAGTCCATTCTTACTCAGCCCAACCCAGCTCAAGCCCAATTTAGTCCAATCCCGTCGAACTCAACCAGTCGAGCCTGACCCAACCCAGACCGGTCCAGATCGAGTTGGGTCGGCCCATGTGTATGCACTTTATGTATATTTTATATACTATATACATTTATATATTATATAATATATGTTTTATATATGTTATATTATATATATTTTTATATATTATATTATTATATTATATATATAAAGTATGTATAAAGAGAGGGAGTGGGAATCCAACAAGGCAAGAGAGAGAGAGGGAAAGAGAGAGAATGGGAAGAGAAAAGAAGAAACCGTGTATATATATATGTATATATATATATATATATATATATATTCATGTTCGGTCAAGGTTAAGAAGAGAGAGAATGGGAAGAGAGAAAGAGGGAGGAAGAGAGAGAGAGAAGAAGAGAGAGGAAGAGGGAGAGAGAGAGAGGAAGAGAGAGAGAGAAGAACCGAAAAGGGAATTCGGTGGAGGGAAAGAGGGAGGTGCTGCCACCTCCATCTTTCCCATCCCCCCTTCCCTCTCCCTCACCGCCACCTCGTTTTATCCTTGAGCCCAACCCACTCCAAAATCTCCTTCATCGAACCACACCTCACCAATTCTTCTCCCATGTCGCCACCTCCTCCTTCATCAAGCCACACCGCCACCTCCTCCTCTCCTTGAGCCCCACTCCAAGCCGCCACAGCCCTTGCCTCTCACCCAACTACCATGCCACCCGCCATGAGCCCATGCCCCCAGCCGTATCTCTCCATGCCCTTACTCACCCCCATAACCGCCACCTATTCTTCTTGAACCCAACCCCAGCCATAAAATCCGGAGAAGGGAGAGGGAGAGAAAGAGAGAGAGAGAGAGAGAGAGAGAGTGAGTGAGAGAAGGGAGAAGTGGAGCGGCAAGACCTTGCCACCTCACTCGTCCCCTTGAGCCCAACAGCCCAACACCTCTCCATCCTCATCCTTCAAATCATCCCATGCTGCCACCTCCTCCTCTCCTTGAGCCCAACAGCCCAACAACCCCTCCTCCTCTCCTTGAGCCCAACAATTCACCCACCAACTCCACCTTCTTGAGCCCCACCAACTCCTTCTCCATGCCCCTCCCTCACCGCCACCTCTCCATGCCCCTACTCACTCCAACTCCACCTTCTTGAGCCCCTCCCATGCTGCCACTAATCTTCTCCTATAAAAACCCCACAGACCACCGAACCAAAGAGGAATGAAAAAAAAAGAAAAAAAGAAAGAAAAGAAGAGAAGGGAGGGTGAGACCCGAAAGAAAAAGAAGAGGAGGGAGAGTGAGACCCGAGAGAAAAGAGGAGGGAGAATTAGACCCGAGTGAAAAAGAGAAAGGGAGAGAAAGGCAGAGTTTGAGCTTGAGAAGAGAGGAAGATCTGAACTTAGAAGAAGAAGAAGAAGAAGCAGCGGCAGCAGCACCGACAGATGGGGAAAAGAGAAAGATGAAGAAAAAGAAAGCAGATTGAAGGAAAGAAAGAGGGAAAGCTTGCCATCGATCGTCTCCAACCATCATCAAAGGCTCCACCCCATTGTTGGGGACAAGGTTGGTACCTCAAACTTTATTTTGATAGCTTTCATGAATGCTCAAATAATCAAAAAATTGTCTAAATATGCCTATTTCGATAATCATGATCTTCAAATGCTATATGGCATGTGTGTCAATACCATGATGTTCATGTTTGATGTGATTTAACATTGGCCATCAATCTTGGATAAGTTAAATCTAGCCCATTGATTACAAATTTTGATGTGATGAAATATGGGCCATTGGATGTTAATTTAGACCGTTGGATTGACATCATAAGTGATTTAAATGATCTAAAGCATTAGATTATCATTTCAAATGATTTCAACTGTTAGATCTTCACCATGAGTGATTTTGAATGATTTCAACCGTTGGATCTTTATTGTGAGTGATCTTGAATTTATTTCAATGTTGGATCTTCATTGTGGGATTTTGATCTTGAATGATTTCAACTGTTGGATCTTTATTGTGAGTGATTTTGAATTATTTCAACGTCGGATCCTCATTGTGGGTATTTTAAAGGAATCTGAATGGTTGGATTATGATCTTGAATGATTTAAACCGTTGGATTTTCATTGTGAGTTATATTGAGGGATTTGAACCATTGGATCTTGATCATGAGTGTTTTTGGTGAACCTGAATGGTTGGATTATCATGATGAGTGATCTGAACCGCTAGATTATCTTTTGTGAGATCTAAGCCATAGGTCTTAGCTATTTTGATGATATATGAGTCATTGATCATGATTATAACTTGATGTGAGATCTGAGCCGTTGATCTTGGCTATTTTGATGAAATCTAAGTGTCGATCATGATCATCATTTGAAGAGATATAATCGTTAGATTGAGGATCTGATATTGTCTACGTTGTTATATCCATGCATCTATCATGTTCACTTGATTACACTGTCATAGTGTGCACTACCATGCTTAGGATGCTTACACTGCTAGCTTTATACATACTACCATGTTTGATCTGTTGTTGTATGCTATGCTTGAATGATGTTTATGTCGGCAAAAACTTACTTTTTGCTACACCCTAGTCGAACTGCCGTGCATGTACACTGATAGAAGACATTCCTAGGTGTGGGGACGTGCATGTAGGCACCCACATTCATGGGAAGGGTAATAATGGAAAATGATAAAAGTCTTAATCAAGAATCATGAAGCTTAACCCAACAATTTCAAAATCAGGGTTGTAAGTGACAAGGGTAGTTTAGGACGATCCTTACCCCTCAGTTCATTTCCCCTAGGATGCAGAATCCAGATAGGTGTAATGTGAATCCAACCCAGATCATCTAGGATTATCTTTCGGTATGGCTGGACCACCCATATTCTGACCCAAGTGGGTCACCCAATGAACAGTGCCATTTTCGAACTACGCGGATCCTGATTCTCAGGTCAATACCCTGAGATACGTAGGTAGTCTGGGAAACTCCCAGATACGGTTCCACACATCAATCAATGTGCCTACAATCCATTACTCCCTGAGAGTACAAACCTTACTCCCTGAGAGTACAAATCTTACTCCCTGAGAGTACAAACCTTACTCCCTGAGAATACAAACCTCACTCCCTGAGAGTACAAACCTTACTCCCTGAGAGTACAAACATCACTCCCTGAGAGTACAAACCCTACTCCCTGAGAGTATAAACCTTACTCCCTGAGAGTACAAACCTTACTTCCTGAGAGTACAAACCTTACTCCCTGAGAGCACAAACCTTACTCCCTGAGAGTACAAACCTCACTCCCTGAGAGTACAAACCTTACTCCCTGAGAATACAAACCTTACTCCCTGAGAGTACAAACCTTACTCCCTGAGAGTACAAACATCACTCCCTGAGAGTATAAACCCTACTCCCTGAGAGTACAAACCCTACTCCCTGAGAGTACAAATCCAACTCCCTGAGAGAACAACCCTACTCCCTGAGAGTACAAATCCAACTCCCTGAGAGAACAACCCTACTCCCTGAGAGTATAAATCCAACTCCCTGAGAGAACAACCCTACTCCCTGAGAGTACAAATCTGACTCCCTAAGAGCCACACCCTACTCCCTGAGAGTACAAATCTGACCCCCTGAGAGCCACACCTTACTCCCTGAGAGTACAACCCATAAACGAACTACGTCGTACCTGATTTCCAGGACCTCTGGAATACATAGGCAACTTGGAGGACCCTCCAAGTACGGTACCCCATCTTAGTATCCTTAGGTCCCCCATATCCATATCCGTATCCATATCCTCGTTCACTTCGATCCATTTAGGCTATCTCTAGATTCAATCTCAATCATCATCAAGCATAAACTTCAACTTGAATAAATTAAATCTAAGAAAGTTTAATCATAATCCACATCTATAAACCTTAATCATTTTCCGTTTCGAACTACGTTTTTGGACTTGATTTCCAGGATTGGAATACATAGGTAATTTGAGATGTTTTGGACATCTCAGATTCAGTCCATCACCGAACCATCTTTGGTTCGGTTCATTGTATATTATTTTGTTTGTTTTCTTACTTTGAGAACATGTTTGGCTGAATTTAGGCTAGAAGAACTTAGCAACTTGGCATAGGATCCCCCATGAGCCTTAGTCATCATCCATTGACCATGAACAGTCAGAACCATAGAGTCTAAGGAAAGTAGAATCACATAGGAGGCCGATTTTCAGATCGGGCAGTTTTGGGTGCCTAACACCTTCCCAAACTGTACTTTGAACGCTTACCCATTTTCTGTTGGACCAAAGCCAATATGTTTGGTCATGAGTTAATATAAGTCTTATCTCAGGATGAGGCTACATTTTAGGTCCTAGACCTTAATCTAGGTGGCGACTCCAAATCATTCACCGTCCATTCAGCGTGGGTGGACATCACTATCCTCACACTGTCGTGAGAGCATATACCACTAACTCAGCATAGGCATATCTCTAAGGACGTCTAATTTGTCTCTTCTCCCTCCCACTAGCTATCGAATAAGGTTGTTCAGATTTTACCTCATCATCATCTGAACCTAAATTAAGTTGCTCATCTTTAGCTGCAAAAGTAACATCTGGAGATGGCTTCTGAGAAGTCTCTCTCTCAAGCTCCACCTGAAGCTCCACCTCGTCTATAGTCTTCTCTACATTACCTGTAGACTCAACATAAACCTTCCCATGATCAAGTATATATTTTTCATTAAACGTAACATCTCTACTAATAATGAACTTAGGGAAATCAGGTTCCAAACTCCATAAACGATATCCTTTAACACCATTAGCATAACCAACAAATATGCTTTTCTTAGCTCTAGGCTCAACCTTACCATCTTTAACGTGATAATAAGCAGGACATCCAAATACCTTTAAATTTGAATAGTTACTAGGTTTACCTGACCATACCTCGTTTGGAGTCTTACATTCAATGGCAGTGGAAGGAGAACGATTCACCAAGTAGCAAGCCATGTTAACAGCTCCAGCCCAAAAATCCTTTTTCAATCCAGAGTTAGAGAGCATACACCTAGCTCTCTCCATCAAGGTCCTATTCATATGCTCTACCACTCCATTCTGTTGAGGAGTTTGTCTGACCGTGCGATGCCATACAATCCCTGAATCTGTGTAGAATTTGTTAAACTCACCACTGAAAAACTCTAGACCATTATCTGTTCTGAGACGTTTGATCTTCTTTCCGGTTTGATTTTCTACAAGAATTTTTCAATTCTTGAAATTTTCAAACATATCACTTTTACGCTTGAGAAAATGAACCCAAACCTTTCTGGAATAATCATCAATAATGTCACACCCCAATTCCGCACTATTCAGAATGGTATGATGAACCGCTAATAAACCAATGGTTCAACCAGGATCTTGAATAGGTTGTGTCCGTTTGCTTAAACCATACACATCCACAACCATAATCAAAGTAAATAAACAATAGCAGAAGTCTTATATATTAAATGAACTGAGAATCTAAGAATGATAACATAAATAAAATATCCAATTATCTTTCATTGACTAAGACATAATTAAATAAAATAATTAATTATATTTCCTTAATAATTCAAATAAAAATATAATAAAAACGCATGAGTTGCATTCGCATGACGAATCATGCGACTCCATTATAGCTTCTGCGTCCATAGTTGCAACATGCCCGTATGTAGGAGCATTCATATAATCTTCCACGATCGTACCTACATCATCAACTAAAAATATTCGAATTCAAAAAGGGTGAGCACACATCATGTCTCAGTGAGCAAACAAAACAATGCAACAAACATATACATGCATTCAATTCATATCTTTGGTCCAGTTCATAAGTTTACAATGTGCAATAGAAAGGATAGGTGGCCGTCGTACCTCTATACACGAATATATGGAACTGCCCAATGGATCAAACACCATTGCCGCCCCCACATGCACCCACCATGGAATAGAGAGAGCTAAAGTGCTTAGGACCGCACCGCATCACATTTCCCCTGATGCTCTACCCATACCAACATGTAAGCCCCTGTTGGCGAGGGCTTGCAAACTGGGCTCGCAACTAACCAATCCTAATGTCAAACAGTGTATCCAAGGTCTCACCCCAGCATCCCTCAATACGTCCATAGAAATAGAGCTAAGGCCTCCCGACAGAGTCAGAGACTACACGGTCAGAGAACACCTCCCCTGATGCCCTACGACGTAGTAGTTCTGCTAAGGTAATGGCGATACGACGATGTTAGTGGACAAGACTTGAGTAGAGATAGAGCTAGAGTCTGGTGAGCAGGATGAACCACAGTGTCACGTCCTCCCCCTGATGCTCCACTCGCATCAAGTACACTAACCACATACATACATTCACATGCCTATTCCTAGCATCATCATCATCATCATGTTATAAATAAACGGAATTAAATATGCATGAACAGTAATAACAGGAATAGTGGATGACATGTGATACGCACATTACAATCATACAAGCATAGAATCATTCATGGTATTGGACTCAATAAACGAAAATAGTTTATTATTAGCCAATTAGTTTAGGTCATGTTCCCTCACCTTTGATTGAGTGTAGATCCTCGTTCAAGCTTTATGAATCACTTTTAAATCACTAAAAAGACCTAACAAATCAATAGATTTTAATTAGAATTAGTTCCAATAGATTTAGACTGACAGAACCTGTAGGGTCGTAGGTAGGGTAGCACCTAGGCTAGCAGTTTCTACGACCCCAGGGTGTAGGGTCGCAGGTGGGGTCGGATACCATTCGTCCCTACGTGCAACCACACCCTCCCTGGGACTTCCCGAGGGCATGTGGTCGATCCTGTGGTCTCGTAGGGTCGGATATCATTCGACCTTATGTGCGACCACACGTATTCTGAGTCAACCTTTCATTCTAAAGTCCATCCCTTCGTGTTTGGATCCTTTGGCTTACTTTCATGGTCCATTCTATGATTGTTCCATGGCTCAAAACTACAAGTTATACACTATTCATAGTCCATAATGATTTCCTCCATGGAATCTCTTGGAACTTGTCCATGGATGGATGATTTGGGTTTCTCCTAATCCTATGTTCTTTATAACTATTCTAGGATCTCTTATTCAGGTAAGGAATTAGGTTCATACCTTTATTCAGAGGTTTCTCTGAACTTCCTCCTCTTCCTTAGTCTTTTCTTCAAGTTTCCTTCTCTTCTTCTCTTCCTTCTCTTTCTCTTTCTCTTACTTTCAATTAGGGTTCTAAAAGAGTGAAAGAGGCTAAGGGACGTCCTACTTATAGAGGAAAACTCTCCATAATAAGTCCCAATGAGTTTAGAAAAGATCCCCTTTGAATTAGGAAAGTTTCCTAACTTCCGATTTCTGTCTGTCATCATAGGGTCGCAGAATCCGTCGACCCTACACCTTCTTAGTCATGCGACCCTACGACTAGAAAATCGTGGTTTGGACTTCTGTTGAGGTGGGGTCGACCCTACCTATTTAGGCATGCGACCCTACCCTCTCATTTGCTGTTTTTGGGTTAGACTTCATACTTGGTCTTGTGATTTCTTCACGCACTTGGTCTACTTGGCTCGACCATGATAGGTAGACTTGGTACAAGGTGGTAAGGTCAGTTAGTTCGATATGGGTCTTACAACTCCCCCCCCCCCCTCTTATTAAAAAGTTTGTCCTCGAAATTTGTACATACCTTCCAAGTAAAAAAGGTAAGGATATTGCTTTCGCATAGCATTCTCTTCTTCCCATGTAATCTCTTATATATCTCGACTCTTCCAGGTAACCTTAACATAGTATATGTCACGGTTGTGTAGACATTAAAATTTTTGACTAGTGATTTCAGTTGGTGCTACTTCGAATGTCAAATCATCAGTTAGATCTGGTGGATCCGCTGTCAAAACGTGCATTGGATCTCTGATGTACTTCTTTAATAATGAGATATGAAATACATCATGCACACTTAACATAGATGGTGGTAGTGCTAACTGATAAGCCACTTTTCCACGTTTGGCTAAAATCGCATATGGCCCGACATATCTCGGACTTAGCTTCCCTTTCTGTCCGAATCATTTTAAACCCCGCATAGGTGATACTTTCAAGAATACTTTATACCTACAACGAATTCAAGGTCTTGGCGTCGAGTATCTGCATACTGTTTCTGACGATTCTGAGCCGTTCTAACTCTTTCCTTGATGATGTCAACTACTCGACAAGTCTCTTTAATAAATTTTGGTCCAATGATGCTACGTTCTCCAACTTCATTCCAAAACAGAGGAATTCAACACTTCCTTCCATACAGTACTTCATAGGGTGACATTTGTATAGTAGCCTGATAGCTGTTGTTATAGGCGAACTCGATCAATGATAGTTTCTCATCCCATGATCCTTTAAAATCAATTACACAGGCTCGAAGCATGTCTTCTAAAATTTGAATGGTATGCTCCGACTGTCCGTTTGTCTGAGGATGGAATGCGGTACTAAACTTCAATGTTGTACCCATAGCCTTTTGTAATCCTTCCCAAAATTTTGAAGTAAAACGTGGGGTCTCTATCGGACACAATGCTTTTAGATACACCATGTAATCTGACAATGTTATCCACATATAGCTTGGCTAACCTCTCCAGGGTATACTGTGGTCGTATAGCTATAAAGCGAGCTGTCTTAGTCAGACGATCTACAATCACCCAGACCGCGTTAACTACTCGAGGAGTCAATGGAAACCTAGTGACGAAGTCCATAGTGATGTAGTCCCATTTCCATGCTGGTTCTGGCGGCGGCTGCAACAGTCCTGTAGGTCTTTGTCGTTCATCCTTCACCCTCTGACAATTTAGGCATTGAGACACGAATTTAGCTACATCTGCTTTCATTCCTCTCCACCAATATAATTTCTTCAAATCATGATACATCTTTGTACTTCCAGGATGTACCAAATAGGCGGTGGTGTGAGCTTCCTTCATTAGTCGGTGTCTAATGTCCAAATTTTCCGTTTCAGGAACACATACTCTTTCTTTGTACTTCAGTACCTTTTTATCGTCCAAGGTGAACTCAGGAATTGTCCTATCTTTTTCGATGTCTTCTTGTACCGTTCTTAGATGAGGGTTTGATTTAATAGCTGCTTTCACTTCATCAATTATATCAGGTACAATCTTCAATGTTGCAAA
Organism: Protea cynaroides; assembly: GCA_028583415.1. Classification (NCBI taxonomy): domain Eukaryota; kingdom Viridiplantae; phylum Streptophyta; class Magnoliopsida; order Proteales; family Proteaceae; genus Protea; species Protea cynaroides. The sequence goes on from CM053272.1 coordinate 20,217,490, forward strand.
CATATTTGAAAACCGATGAATAAACTCTTGGTTGGTTGATTCACCCGGTGCATCTATCACGAACTGCTCATTACTGTAATTGAACATTTTTCCTATAGTACACATTGTTGTAGTCGTGTTAACATCTCCTTGAGATTTTATCATTGCCTTTTTGCTTAGCGCATCAGTAACTACATTAGCGTTTCCTGGATGATATTGGATATCGCAATCATAATCCTTCAATAATTCCAGCCATTTCTTTGTCTCATGTTCAACTCCTTCTGATTAAATAGATAAGTGAGACTCTTATGATCTTATTTAATCTGAAATTTCTCTCCATACAAATAATGTCTCCATATCTTGACAGCATGTACTACTACTACTAATTCCAAGTCATGAGTGAGATAGTTCTTCTCATGTGTCTTCAGTTGTCTTGAGGCATACGTAATTACTTGTTCTCCTTGCATAAGTACACATCCTAAACCCAACCCAGACGCATCAGTGTACAAGATAAATAGCTATCCTGGAATATAAATAGTTAAGATCGGAGCAGATATCAATCTAGCTTTCAATGTTTGAAAACTTTTCTCACATTTATCAGTCCAAACAAACTTTTCTCCTTTCTTAGTCAAACTGGTGAGAGGTACGATAATTCTGGAATAGTCTTCCACGAATCGTCGATAATACCCAGCTAGACCTAGGAAACTTCTAATTTCTGCAACGCTCTTTGGTGCTTCCCATTTCACAATGGCTTCAATCTTGCTAGGATCCACTTTAATTCCTTCAGCGGATACAACATGGCCTAAGAAAGCAACCTCATTTAACCAAAACTCACACTTTGTAAATTTGGCGTAAAGCTTCTCTTTCCTTAATCGTTGCAGAACGGCTCTTAGACTCATGTCATGAGTTTCCTTGTCCTTGGAGTAGACCAATATTTCATCAATAAACACAATGACCAACGTATCCAACATATCATGGAATACCCGATTCATGAGTTCCATAAAAGTTACGGGTGCGTTAGTCAATCCAAAATACATGACTAAAAATTCATGATGTCCATATCTTGTTCTAAATGCTGTCTTTGAAATATCATCGTTCTTAATCTTCAACTGATGGTATCATGATCGAAGATCAATCTTGGAGAACACCTTGACACCTTGGAACTGATCGAACAAGTCATCGATCTGAGGCAATGGGTACCGATTCTTGATTGTCAGCTTATTCAATTCTCAGTAGTCTATACACAGTCAAACGCTCCCGTCTTTCTTCTTTACAAACAATACTGGCGCTCCCCATGGTGATATGTTAGGTCTGATGTAACCCTTGTCCAGTAATTCCTGTAACTGTACTTTTAGTTCCTTTAATTTAGTAGGAGCCATTTTATAGGGTGCTTTAGATACTGGTGCGGCTCCGGGTATCAGATCTATAACGAACTTTGTCGCACGGTCGGGTGGTAGTCCTGGTAGTTCTTCAGGAATACATCTGAAAAGTCACGCACAGCATCAATATTCTCCATTTGTGGTGCTTCCTTAGTGAGGTCAACCACTGATACTAGATACCGAACTCCTCATTTCTCGAGGTATTTCCTAGCCTTTAATGCAAAGATGATGAGTTTTTGTTTACGGGGAAGTTTGGTTCCCACAAAATTAAACTCTGTTCCTTCCTTGTCTTTAAATGTCAGCTTTTTTTCTGCACATAATAGTTTTGTAGAATGTCGAGCTAACCAGTCCATTCCCAAGATGACGTCAAAGTCTGCCATCTCAAGTTGAATCAAGGTTGCATCCAAAGTCTTATTATCAATAAGAACTGGATATGGATCATAACTTTTTTTAATTCCACTTCTAATCCCATCGGCGATCGTACAAGCAGTTTGTAGTTTAAAGATTTGAGGGATAAATTCAGCTTCTTTCCAAAAGACACAGATATAAAAGAATGAGTAGCTCCCGAATCAAAGAGTACTCTAGCGGGTATGCCATTAATAGGTACGATACCTGTGATTTGTTTTAATTTAGTATATATGCTCACATAATGTACACAAAATGAAAGGTTCAGGTCATACCTGTGACCACATCAGGCGATGTGGCAGCATCCTCAGATGTAATAGCATAGACCTTTCCTTGCTATAGCTGCTTTCTGGGCTTAGGACACTCCCTTGAATAATGTCCTACTTGGTTGCAGTTAAAGCATTTTACTCCTTCGTTATTTTGCTTTTGTTGCGGTTGAGCTGCTGGAGTAGTATTGACTGCAGCATTGAAGCCTTGAGTACGGAAGGGTTTAAATGTCCTTGTATTCCCTCCGTTATAAGAATTCCCATTTGGCCTCTTGATACCTTTATTCTGAGCAAAATAGATCTCTTTCTAGCTCGACTCTATTACTCGAGCAATCTGTACTGCTTCATTGTAGACTTTCTTCTCCAGACCCAGAACATGCTCACGGATGCTTCCCCTAAGTCCCATGACAAACCTTTGGGTCTTTGAATTTTCCTCTTGCATACTGGCGGGTGCAAAGAAAAACAACTCCTCATAACGCTGTTGGTATGCATCCACAGTTATCTGGCCCTGATATAGACTCAGGAACTCTCTCTCCATAGAATCTCTGAAACTTCTGGGGAAGTACTTCTCAAAGAATGCCTCTTTATATATAGCCCAGGTCAATTGGGCGCGCTTTGTTAACAGACAAGTCCGTGTGGACTTTCACCAGTGGTGTGCATTGCCTTTCAGCATGAAGGTTGCACACAGTACTTTCTCCTCCTCATTTACTGTCATCATCATAAAATTTCTTTCCATTTCATCAATCCAGTGTGCTGGCCACAAAGGATCTGCTGGCTTACCATTATATTCTTTGGGCTTCATCTTCAGAAAACGCTCGATCAGTCGGGAGTGGTCCAGCTGATACGGAGCATAGGCCCTCATACATATGTGGTTGGTACTGGTAACTGCCTTGAGCTACCTCAGGATTCTGCACTTGAGCCGGCATGACTGGTATTTGAGGTGCGTGGGGTACCGTGTTACTTCCCCCTGGTATTGTGCTAGCTTGTCCTGCTGGCATAGGTGTCGTATGTGCAGCTGGAAAAGCCATTCTTATAGCAGCCTGCATATTGACTTGCACCTGTTGTATTTGCTGTAGCTGTTGTGCCAAGTTCATTACGGCTGTAGCTAAATCCGTAGGTGGGGCTGGCAAGTTTGTAGGATTTTCCTGGCCACTAGCTACTGGTGGTGCCATATTCAGATTCTCCTGTGCTTCATGATTCACATGGCTGTCTTCCTCCACAGGTGGTGGTGGTGGAATTGGGTTTCGGCCTCGTCTGGTCACCCTTCGTCCAGCTATTTCCTGTTTTGGTGGTAGTAGTGTCTGAAAAATAGTCATGGAACATGTGAGGCAATCAATATAAGTTGTTCCCAAGTTAAAATCCAACTAATCAATTTAAATGTCCAATTTTTCAAATCATTTAGTGAAATTACTGAATTTTCCATCGTAGGGTCGATGGTAGGGTCGCACTGTATTCAACCCTAGGGTATGCGACCCTAAGAACACTGTCAGCTCACCGAGAGCCTAGAGTCGATCGTGGGGTCGGTATATGTCTGACCCTAGGTCCGACCCATGGTTATCTATCAGATCACCGAGAGCCTAGGGTCGATTGTAGGGTCGGTCTATGTCCAACCCTAGGTCCGACCCATGGTTCTCTATCAGATCACCGAGAGCCTAGGGTCGATGGTAGGGTCTGTCGTAGGGTCACACATTTTGGGCGATTTCTGCGACCCTACGATCCAAAATTAGGTTTTTAAGCCCGATTTTGGATTCATTTCCCATTCTTTCTCCTTTCTTCCAACTCAACTCGCTTCCCCTGAGTTGCTATAGTATCGACCCCTAGGGTTTGGTGATTATTTCTAACGTTCACGACTCCCGCTCCGTCTCTTCAGGTATGTTCTCTACTATTTTTCATTTTTAAGCTTTCTAAACTAGGTTTTCGTCCATTTACATCGTTTTCTTCAAATTAAACTTTTTCTAACCGTAAAAATTTAATTTTTATTAGGGACTTTTGCTATTGGTCACCCAATGGACGAAAGCCCTCAAAAATATTTGAGCTTCATCGGTTGGTTATCGAGAAACTTGAATTTTTCTCATTTTTGACCTAATTTTTGAGATTTCTCGAATTTATTGAAATTTCTTCAAATTCAATCTTTCTAGATTAAATTTCATATTGTATGAGCTTTGCAGGATGGTTTGGAACCTATGTAAGTCCTCTTGCCCAGTTGTTTGGGTGAAAAGTGAGGCTTTTGACCAAATCATGCCGTTATAATGCCGAAATTTTGAGCTTTCACCATTACTAATATCTTATTTGTTTTTCTGTGTCTTGACAGATAGTATGGCTTGTACCAAGATTCCTAGGGCTCGTGACCCAGTTCGTTTTCGCTCCAACGAGGCCGAAGCTTGGTATGCTAGCTACGAGCGTAAGAAAGTAAAAGGGGGTCGCTATGTGAACTTGGCTAGTCTAGCCTTGTTCAACATGGAGGGTGCTTTTGGTGACATGGGCTGGCTTCCTGTGATCACCTATGAGGCTTGTACTCGTCCTGATTTGGTGAGGTAGTTCTATTGTAATCTCCAGGTAGTGGGGGATCGCAATGACACAGAGAGGGGTAGGGAGCTCAGGATCACTAGCTACATCAAAGGGGTGGAGGTTTCATTTAACTGCCAGCAGTTGGCTGATCTTTTGGGCATATCAAATGACGACCCTTTGGTGTACTGTGCTCCCAAGGAACCTCAGTTCCTATCTTCGGAGATGCGTGCTGAGATTGATAGTCAGCTTATTAGAGATGATCGCTGGGAAATGAAAGCGATCAACCTACGTCTAGAGCCTCGGGTGTACTGTAAAATTATCCAGCACAACCTGATACCCCAGAGTAGACATTATGAGAGAATTTTCCAGTTGACCCAGTATGTTCTCTACTACATTTGCATCAGGCAACCTGTCTGCCTTCCTTATATTATTATCTGGACGATGATCCGCACTACGCTGCCTGGTCAGTTGGGCAACCTACCCTACGGACGTCTGATCACTACACTGCTCACCTGCCTACACGTTGATTTAGTAGGTGAGAGGATTCAGGAGAAGACCTTCTCATCGGATTTTAACTGGGAGGCCATCTATAAGATGGGTATGCGGGATGCTCAGGTCAGTGATGATGAAAGGAACGCTCTGGTGCGTTCTCGTACTCGAGTAGAGGTAGCAGATGCCGCAGCGATAGCAGCAGCAGCAGGAGCAGGGGTCCATGGGGGTGAGGCTGAGGATGAGGATCGTATGTACATGGATGTAGACTCCATACCTCCTCCATCACCTCTACATTCTACTGGAGCTGGTCCATCTTGGGCTCCTTCACACATGGCTGGTCCTTTACGCCCACCCTTTGATGATATGATGGGGCTACTGTGCGAGATTAGAGAGGCTCAACGAGTGACTGATCTGAGAGTAGGAGAGCTTCTATATGCTCAGCGCGCGACTGATGGGAGAGTAGGCGAACTTCTAGATGCACAGCGCGCGACTGATGGGAGAGTAGGCGAGCTTCTAGATGCTCAGTGTACGTCCGATCAGCGGATGGCTAAGTTGACAGCTAGTCTCCAGACGACCCAGACTCAGGTAGCCTGGTTGACTAGAGTGTATGCTGAGGACTACGACAGAGATCGCGAGGCACCTCCTCCTCCAGCACCTCTAGCTCCATGATGTATATTTTTTTTATTTTTCTTTGTACTACAGAGTAACTGTCCGGGTTGTGGACTGTACTCTAATTTGGATATGTATAAACTTTGTTTTTTATTTGATATATATGGAACTTGTTTCTCCTTTTATATATGCATTATTCTCTTTTTTAATTTTGTCTTAAACAATACAGGTGCTTATGGTATGTTATTATTATAGCTTTTAATTTTTATCCTAACTCAGTTCACAAAATTTTGTAGAAGTATACTGGTTTAATAAACAGGGCCTGAGGGCTCTAATACCAAATTGTCACACCCCAATTCCACACTATTCAGAATGGTGTGATGAACAACTAATAAACCAACGGTTCAACCAGGATCTCGAATAGGCTATGTCCGTTTGCTTAAACCATACACATCCACAACCATAATCAGAGTAAATAAACAATAGCAGAAATCTTATATATTAAATGAATTGAAAATCTAATAATGATAACATAAATAAAATATCCAATTATCTTTCATTGACTAAGACATAAGTAAATAAAATAATCAATTACATTTCCTTAATAATCCAAATAAAAATCTAATCGAAAACGGATGAGTTGCATTTGCATGACGAATCATGCGACTCCATTATAGTTTCTGCGTCCATTGTCGCAACATGCCCGTATGTGAGAGCATTCATATAATCTTCCACGATCGTACATGCATCATCAACTAAAAATATTCGAATTCGAAAAGGGTGAGCACACATCACGGCTCAGTGAGCAAACAAAACAATGCAACAAACATATGCATGCATTCAATTCATATCTTTGGTCTGGTTCATAAGTTTGAAATGTGCACTTGAGTAGAAATAGAGCTAGAGTCTGGTGACCAGGATGAACCACAGTGTCATATCCTCCCCTTGATGCTCCACTCGCATCAAGTACACTAACCACACACATACATTCACATGTCTATTCCTAGCATCATCATCATCATCATGTTATAAATAAACGAAATTAAATATGCATGAACAGTAATAACAGGAATAGTAGATGACATGTGATATGCACATTACAATCATACAAACATAAAATCATTCATGGTATTGGACTCAATATACGAAAACAGTTTATTATTAGTCAATTAGTTTAGGTTTTGTTCCCTCATATTTGATTGAGCGTAGATCATCGTTCAAGCTTTATGAACCACTTTTAAATCACTAGAAAGACCTAACAAGTCGATAGATTTTAATTAGAATTAATTCCAATAGATTTAAACTGACAGAACCTGTAGGGTCACAGGTAAGGTAGCACCTAGGGTAGTAGTTTCTGCGACCCCAAGGTGTAGGGTCGCAGGTGGGGTCAGATACCATTCGACCCTACGTGCGACTACACCCTCCCTGGGACTTTCCGAGGGCATATGGTCAATCTTGTGGTCTCGTATGGTCGGATATCATTCAAACCTACGTGCGACCACACGTATTCTGAGTCGACCTTTCATTCTAAAGTCCATCCCTTCATGATTGGATCATTTGGCTTACTTTCATGGTCCATTCTAGATTTTTTTGAAAACTCGTATATGTTCTTGTAACAGAACGAATATTCAAAAAGCTTGTCTTTTTGTCTCTTTTTTTATTTTGCTGTCAGATTGCCATTAGAAGAACTTGAAGTTCATTCAGAAACAAAGAGAGGAACAAGGAGGCATTCCTGCAATTCATACGCTTTAGTTGTAGCTATCTTCCAACCTGCCATCCAATATTTAACGGTCCGAATTATTACACCGTCCAATGAAATTCTGGCCTGGACAGACCCGGTTTTCGATTTGGGAACGCGTGGGAGGACTATGTAACTCACGCATTAGGTTTCCTTTGGTCTAATTTTTGTTTCTATGGTAGACTTATTTCATAAATCATGCTGTTTGGTATGATTTTTCCACCAATTTGAATTGAAATTGAAATCGATTTTAAATGAAATTATGAAATACGTGGAACCTCGGCAATTTTTTCTCCCACAAGCCCCCTTCGGCCCTTCCCACCATCTGCAACCCCTTATCCTCTGCATCTTGCCCCACCCCCTCTGCAAAAGCCGACGATACCATCTTCTTCAGTTTTGCTTGAGGCCAGGTCTTCTTCCCGATAATGGGTAGAAATTTCGCCATCCTTTAGGTTTCGAATCCTTATCGGTGGGCTTTTCTTTGAAAACTTATCTAGCTCGCTATTGATATCATTGATTTTGTTTTTCCAGTTTGTGGAGAGTTGAAATTTGGCGGCAAACCATCATATGGTGCTGCATTGTTAACGAAGACTTCATTAACATCCTCAGCCTTAAAAGTCCAAGTCTCTGATCAGTTTGTTCACCCATTTGGCGAAATCTACATCTCCGTCGGTCATGACATGAGCATTCTTCAAATTGGAACCGAATTTCTTTGCAACAAATTCCACCTCATTATTTACTTTGTAAAGGAATGCAGCTTCCTTAACTAGCTAGCTTGGCTACCTTTTTTGCGGTGGATAGGATACTCTCACTCATTTCTCTTTTTTTTTTCTTGGGTTTTTGTTTGGAGCAGATGAGAGGTTTCCTATAGCTCTAGGTTAGAAGAAAGAAATTGCTCTAATCACTCCACCTTCAATCTCTACATTTTGTAACGTGTTGCTTCATCAGTGTCTTCTTTGTTTCTCCATCGATTCAACATCTACAATTCATAGTCTTTCTACTTTAGTTCTGTAAGAAAAAAAAAATCATGTGAAGAAGACAGACATTCTCAAAATTGAGTTACCAAATGAAACATTTCTGAAATTGTTTTCAATTGATGCACCCAAGCAAATTTCAATTTCTTGATCAAAACCTATTTGTTGACTTATTTCATAAAATTACTATAAAATTGAAGTAGAAAGTGAATCAAAGGGAACCTTAATTATCAACTGCTAATGAAGAATCTCAGAAAAAACATCTCGGAGGTATGACGTTTGCTATTTTTGCTGCTGATGTTCCTCGATTGATGAAGTTATTTGAGGAGCAATTTTTGGGTTCTAGATTTTTTTGGGAACTCGTGTATGTTCTTGTAACTCAACAAATATTCAGAAAGTTTGTCTTTTTGTCTCTTTTTTATTTTGCTTTCGGATTACTATTAGAAGAACTTGAAGTTATTCAGAAACAAAGGGAGGAACAAGGAGGCATTCCTGTGATTCCAAACAGACAGTTGGTGCCATTCCAAAGCTACCATAAGTGCGCAAACCCAGTAAAATATAAGAGAGGAGCCATTTGTATTGGTTTGCATCGATGGCATAAATGTTTGGAATTTCGTATGGAGAGTTATTCCTCTTACTTGGAGCGACCGCTGCTCTAATTGGTGGTCTCTCTTTCCCTTTCTGTTAATTTACTTTATCTTTCTTCAGTTTAATCAGCTACTCTCCGATCTAATTTAGAAAATTTCTTTTCTTCTATTTTCTTTTTTTGTCTCTACTTTTATTTCTATTGTTTTTGCTAAACTTCTTTTATCCAGTTCTGTTTCCGGGTTTCTGTTCCTTCGTAATCATTTCTGGGGGAATGAATTGGATTTTATTTTCGCGTTGGTTTAGGTCCCAGGGATCTCCCAATCATCGCCAGAACAGCAGGAAAGTTAGCTGGCAGGGCAATCGGGTACATTCAGCTTGCTCGTGGGCAGCTTGAAAATGTTCTGTAGCAGTCTCAAGCTAACCAGGTATTGCTTCTGTTTTTGAATTGAAGTAGCAAGTGCGATAATTCTGGCCTAACCGGGCTAAAACTGTCACTGATCACTGTCATTGGGTCTTTAAATTGATGGCCTTGGTATTAATCAAAGAAAGTTCTGCAAACCTGGGCTTATAATTTTGGGGACTTTCTCTGCAACCTATTGTTTACTCCAATTTTATGTTGTATCCGCCAGCCTCTAGGACTGCCTCCTGTTTGAGGTGGTGAGTGAAAGCCATGACATGGTATCACATACACTGGGCACAGGTGCAAACCCACCCCTTTTCAAATAGCATCCTTTGGTAGTTTAGCCACAGCGTGGCCCTGGGGCTCTTCCTCTCAATGAATGACCTATCTTCTGTCCTCATGTCCTAATATCTCTCTTACATGAAAGAATTTTGACTATGTTTTAGAGGAGCATCATATCTCTGAAAATATAGTTTTACATGTTCTCTCTACCTTGTAGGTGCATAGAGAACTCAAAGAGACAATGCAGCAACTGGAAGCAATTCGTTATGAAATCTGAAGCATATCTATCATCAATCCGGGTCCATTGACTCGTAGGCTAATGGACAATCCCGAGCTCACTTCTACTGGCAGTGGTATTACTAGTCTTTAGGTGTCTGCATTCCTACATATTTCATTGATTTTCTTTTCTACTGCTTCTTCTTCTCTTCATTGAAGTGCATTCTGCAAAGAATTTTGTTGTTCAAGTGTCTTAACTTTTACTATGCATTTACTGGTTATTAGGCAACGATGTGTCTGAGAAGCTTGATGGAGGGAATAGGTCAACAAATACCATCCCAAAGGTTTTGGTTCACACTCATTATTATTACTTATGGCATTTCTTTCTGTAGATTCCTTTCTGTCTTATTTATATTGTATGCATTGTTTCTGAGGACTATGGTTCAAAAACCTCAGTTTCAGCTGATCTTCACAGCCAAGCAACTATTTATGATAGATTGGCTGCGACCCCAGCTCTAAGAACTGGCTCTTCTAATAGTGTTGGAGATGCTGAAAAGCTTAATGATGAAGTCAGTAATTTTAACATTCTTCCTGTCTCTGCTGAAACCGCTGGGTTGCTGCCAAACTGCAAGGGTAATGACCTGTGTTATACTTTTAAACTGTGTAATGTTTCAAACTGCATAACGAGTTTTGGTTAATCAAGTTTTTATATCACCCATATGAATGGAAAATAAATAATAGGATTTGGTTAATTTTTAGTATCATTTTTTTTTATATCATTCCATGTGATCCTATGATCCTTGTATTTTAATCTTGGTTGTTCTCTACCCCTAATTAAAATCAAAATTTATTGGAACTAACTAAGGTCCTCTTTTCCTTCCAAAAAAAATGAAAACCTAAGATTCTTTGACATTCTTTTATGTTTACTAAGTCCAAGTTGTATTCGCTTTTGCTATTTGACTCAATGTTTTGAAACCTGGACCAACTTCAGTCAAACTGGTTGAGCCATCACCTGGCACTTACTGTTGTTATAAACCATTGAATATCAATGCACCCATCTGGGGTGGCAAGTTAAAATTTTGGCCCAAATTGATTTAACTTTTCAGCCTGGCATTGGCCTTCCTTGTAACGTGTACATCTGAGCACCTAAATTTTGGTCCATATGCTTGCAACTAGGTTTGAACATTCAATCTTCAAGTAATGCTTAAAGGAACGAGAAGCACAGTTGGTAAGGGCCATGGCTGGTAGTAGCCATATCTTTGGATTGAATCTCATCTTCACCTGGCTAGTGGTTTGGGGGTATTTTTCTTCTAGACCATTTGATAAAGTCTCAATTCCATTTCTATGACAGTTTCACTACTCTTTGTCCAAATATTAATTTAACAAAATAGAAAGAAAGAGAGAAGAAGATGGAGTGAATGGAGAGACAGAGAATCAATGTGTGTTCCCTTACAATACCATTTATAGAAAAATAAGGGAAATAGGTAGGTCTAGAACTCCACATAACATGGAGTCGTAGTTACATTAGAGAAAGGAATTCCATGTGTCAATTTGACAAGGAATCATAGATAAACAATAAATCCTAGTTAGACAACTATACTAGTCACCTAGTTACATAATGAATAAGAGATAAAGAAAAAGACTAAGTCAGCAATAATCAAAAGACTCAAAGACAGCCAGCTTGGTAGCTGGATGCCAATAGATACATTATTAACAATAAATATTCACAGTTTTTTTGTTTCTGATATCTAAATGGCATGTCAGTTGTAATCTGATTCTAAGCTTAGAGCTGCTATAGCATCATCAAGAGCCTATGGATGTGATTCTATTCTTTCATTTACAAGCTTTCTGTGAAGGATTCGAATAAAAGTTTTTGGTGTTCAACCACTTTGCACATTCATTCAGGAATTGTTGTGATTATAGATGGAATAGAAAAGTCGGTACACTAGTTGAATTTCTAAGAGTATTGCTTACTTTGATAAGTAACAGATCTATTGGCATATCAATCAAAAAGTTAGAAAGATTTTTTTTAGTTTTACTAAAGAATCTGCAATGAAATTTATAAAATCCTATTAAATGTGATTTTATATTTTTCTTATAAAAGGGTCCCCTGCAGGATATAATTTAAAATTTTTTGTTGTTCGTTACGTCATGCCTCAGAATAAAATAGACCACTTTGCTCATTAGATCCTATACATGGACTGTTGTGATTATAGTAAAAAAAGAATAACTGACACATATGTTGTATCTCTAGGACTATTCCCACTTTCATAAGTTTGTTCATAGAGATTTATTAGCTTATCAGTAAGTTACAAAGGTTTTATTGGTTTCACTGAAGAGTCTGCAATAAATCTAATCTGCAGACTGTTATACTTATTGTTAACATATACCTGTTCCACTCGATAGGACTGCTCCAGCTTAAGGAGTGTCCTCATTGAGTGGGACACTTCTTATCCTTGGCTCGAGATAGATTTGGAAGAGGACTCCTTGTCCTCTTTGGTAGTGGAGTAGTTGAGGATTCCTGTCCTCGTAGTTGAGTTATATTGTGACTCTTTTAATAACATTTTGTGTACCTAGGAGTTTATTTTTACCTTTTCTAAACTTCTATTTTCTGTATAGTTCTATTGCACAGTTAGTGCTAGGACTCCTTTTGTAATTCTACTTCTTGTTATTATATATATGTGTTGGAATAATTGTTTGACTTATCTTGAAGGACAGAGTTCATATTGTATTTATAGAGTGAATGATTTACAGGAATAGAAAGAAAGTAGGTGAGGTAGGTTACATTGAACCTAGACAATACATTGAACTTAGACTATTCTAGTAATATTCCAATACTCCCCTTCAAGTTGGGGAATAGATATCAGTCATTCCCTACGTGGCCACAATAGGATGAAACATCTTGGTAGGAAGGCTCTTGGTAAAAACATTAGCCAATTAGTCTTCAGATTTGATGAAGGGAATGCAAATGAGACCTTGCTCGAGCTCCTCTTTGATGAAGTAACGATCTATCTCCGCATGTTTTGTTCTATCGTGCTGGACTGGGTTATGAGCCATGCTAATGGCTGATTTGCTATCACAAAAGAGATTCATTGGAAGCTGAATAGGCACACATAGGTCGTGAAGGAGACCTTTGAGCCAAAGAAGTTTACAAATACCATGAGTCAGCCCTGAATTCGGCTTCTACACTGGAATGAGCGACCACAACTTTTTTCTTGCTTCGCCAAGTGACTAGATTTCCCCCAACTAAAGTACAATAGCTAGAGGTCGAAAGTTTATCGTCCAGCGAACCAGTCCAATCAGCATCAATTTAAGTCGCACATTCAAGGTGCATATGAGGAGCCAAAAGAACACCACGATTAGGAGCAGATTTTAAGTGATGTAGGATCCAATACAAAACATCCAAATGACTAGAGTAGGGATCATGCATGTATTGGCTAACCATGCTGACTGCAAAGGCAATATTTGGTTTGGTATGAGAAAGATAAATTAACCGGCCAACTAATCTTTGATATCCACCTTTATTAATTGGTTCCCTACCTTTTTGTGACAGACGGGAATTGGCCTTGAGTGGTGTGTCAGCAGGTGTGCACCCAAGCATTCCAGTGTCAGATAATAAATCAAGAGTATACTTCCGTTGAGAGAGGAATATACCTTGAGTAGACCGAGCAACTTCAATCCCGAGGAAATACCTTAACGAGCCAAGGTCTTTAATTTCAGATTCCGTGCCCAAAAAAATCTTCAAGTGAGATATTTCAGTAGCATCATCCCTGTTACCACTATATCATCTACATACACAATAAGGGCAGTAGTTAACTCACCCCTTCTTGATAAACAGAATGTGGTCAGCATTACTCTATTTGTACCCCATAGATATCATGGCTCTATGGAAGCGTCCAAACCAGGCCTAAGGAGATTGTTTTAGACCATATAAGGCCCATTTTAATTATAAACTTTACCAGCTGTCGGAGGTCTAGAAAAGCCAGGAGGGACATCCACGTACACCTCCTCTTCTATCTCCCCATGTAGAAAGGCATATTTCACATCTAATTGATGTAAACCCCAACCAAGGTTGACTGCACATGAGAGAAGGACCCGAACAGTATTTAACTTGGCCACAGGGGCAAAAGTTTCCTGATAGTCAATCCCGAACGTCTGAGTATAGCCCTTGGAAACTAATCGAGCCTTGTACTTGTCAACAGTACCATCAATTTTCTGCTTTATTGTAAAGATCCATTTGCAGCCTACAGGTTTCTTTTCCAGAGGAAGAGTGACAAGATCCCAGGTCTTATTCTTGTCGAGAGCATGCATCTCTTCTAACATTGCAGCCTTCTATTTGGGATCAGTAATAGCTGCCTACCAGTTTGAAGGAGTGGAAATAGAGGATAGAGAGGAAACAAATGCACGAAATGAAGGAGACAAAGATTCATAAGACACAAAGTTAGAAATGAGATGTTGAGTACAGGATCGAACACCTTTTTGAAGAGCAATAGACAACTCAATAGGGTATGAAGTTGGCTCACCAGTGGAGGAGGAACAAAACTCAGATTAGGAGATGCCGATTGGAGTTGTGCAATGGTAGTGGTGGTATTTTTGCCTTTGCTGTCATTTGGACCTGGATCGGGTAAATACCTTTAGTAAGGCCGGTTCTTGAGAAGCTTGAACTATTGGAACCAACTCTACCGCAGAGTCTGTTTGTATGAACAATAGCATCTTGATCAGGAATAATTGGAACCGTCTCAGTGTCTGACTAAACAGTAGTATCATCCTGATTAACTGGTACAATTGGGGCAACAGCAGTGGGAAGGTACTCCAAAAGATCTTTAAGCACATCTTCACTAGAACCAGGAGACTACCCCTAAAGAGGTGTAGGGGCCACGAAAAAGGCTTCAGTCTCATGGAAGACCACATCCATGGAGATAAACATTCGGCGAGAGGACGGGTGGTAACATTTGTACCCTTTTTGGGTAACAAAATAGCCAACGAAAATGCACTGAAGGCCATGGGGATCGAGTTTGCCATGGACGTGATAGTTACGAGCAAAACACACACAACCGAATACCTTTAGAGGAATAACAAATGTAGAAGTACCCAGGAGTAACTCCATAGGGCTACGGTATTTAAGAATCCGTGAGGGCATTCGATTGATGAGGTAGGTTGCTGTAAGAACGACTTCACTCCAGTATGCAGTAGGGACGTGCATCTGAAACATCAAGGACCGAGCAACCTTTAACAAGTGACGATTCTTGTGCTCTGCCACTCCATTTTGCGCAGGTGTATTGACACAACGAGTTTGATGGATAATATCATGCTCAGCCAAGTAGCACTGGAAGGAGCCATCAGTATACTCAATCCATTGTTTATACGGAGGATGGCAATCTTTGCATTATACTGTGGCTGGATCATCTGATGAAACAGTTGGAAGCAATGAAAGCTCATTTTTATGGCAGAGCAAAGAATCGTAGGTGAGTCGAGTATTACAATTAATGAAGGTTACAAACCATTTGTACCTAGTTATCAAGACACACTGAAAGGGACCCTAAACATCAGAATGTATTAAAGAAAAAGGAGAGGCACTACGTTTATTTGAAATAGGATAAACAGACCGAGTCTACTTTGCAAAAATGCAAGCATCACAAAAAAACTCGTCTGACTTACATAGCTTTGAAAATTGAGGAAAATACTTTACTAAATTCCTAACAAGGGGTGGCCCAAACGGCGATGCCACATATGTAGAGTTGCCAGTAGAACTGTGGAGGATGAAGACACCTATGTCGTCAAGGCCGAAGATGATGTAGAAGGGGCAAGGATGTATAAGCCATTAACCACTTCACCATTGCCAATCGTTTTCCCGTCACCAAGTCCTGGAATACACAATAAGAAGGAAAGAAAGTGACTTGACAATTCAAATCACAAGTTAGACTACTAATAAAGAGTAGATTAGTAGAGAAATTCAATACATGAAGAACAGATGATAGGGAAAATGAGGTAGAGCATTTATTGGAACCCTTCCCTGCAATAGAGGAGAGGAAACCATTAGTGGCTCTAACTTTACCTTTACTAGAACTAGGAAAATACTCAAAAAAGGAATGAGAAGAGCCAGTCATGTGATCGGAAGCCCCTGAGTCAATGATCCAAGGAGTGGAAGCAGAGGATGCACAATGATCACCGACGGAAATACCTAAATTAGCAAAGTTGGAAGTAGAGAACCCTGGCAGGAGGCAGCAACTGATGCAGATGGAGAAGGGCTCGACTAAGATAGAAGACGACAAAGCTGGTTCATCAAATCATTATGTCTAATGGGAGCGGTATCAACATCAGCAGTCTTTATTTTATGGGCCTGGGTAGAACCGGTACCACGACCTCGCCCACAGGCTTTGCCATTAGTAGGGCGACCATGGAGTTTCTAACAGTATTCTTTTGTTTGACGTTCCTTGCCACAGAACTCACATTTAATGGGCTCTTTATCTGAATTGAAACGAGTGTTGGACCGGTTAGAATTACCTGTGCTAGTGGAGTCTGTACAAGAAAAAAGAGCCGAGCGATCAGGTAGAGAGGGTTGTAACATTGCCGTCCGTCTGTTGTCCTCAAACTGGACCATAGCATAGGCCTGTTCTAAGGAGGGAAAAAGATCACGGCTCAAAACATGAGCACGTATCTGATCAAACTCTACATTGAGACATGCTAAGAAAGTATAAACACTAAATTTGTCTTCCCTTTTGGTGAATTTCGTGGCATCTGTAGGACAAGAAGCGGAAAAGGCTTCATAATAATCCATATCTTGCCACATTCCTCGTAACTCAGAATAATACTGAGACAAAGAAAACTCTTTCTGCTTTGTATCATGAATTTTCTTTTGCAATTCATACACTTGAGCATCATTGCCAACTTGTGAGTATGTATCTTTAGTAGCCTTCCATATATTGGCAGCCGAATCTAGCAATAAGTAACCTCGTGTAATGTTCAGATCCATAGAACTAATAAGATACGACATCACCAGGTAGTTAGAGTTCCATTTGCTCTGATCAGTGCCATTAGTAGTAGGCTTCTTAGCATTGCCAGTAAGGTACCCTGAAAAACCATGGGATGCTATAGAAAAAAAGAAGGAACGAGACCACATCATATAATTATTCCCATCCAATTTAATGGAACAACCAGGGAATGTAAGAAAGTTAAAGAAGCCTAGATTGTTAGAGCCCTCGGGAACAGTTGATGCAGTTGTCATTTCTGACTTGGCTGAGGCTTAGATAGGATAAACAGATTAATCAGAACAATCCATAGCCTTACCTGACTAACCAAACATTTACAGGGTACATACGATTTCGGTGAAAAGAAATCAAGATCTCAAAAAACGGGGTGAAAATCTTTAGTAACCCTCGGTGGAAACCATGGCCAATGAGGGGCTGCCGGGTGACGGCGTTAGGAGAGGGCTGCTGCTAGAAGGCGGTGGTGGTAGAAGGCCGAGAGGAGAGAGAGGCTGAAGCGAGGGAGGCAGAGGTGGAAGGTCCCGGTGGTGGTGGTGGTGGTGGCGGTAGCTGTGGCGGTGGTGGCAGTAGCGCTAGGGTACGAACATCAAGGGAGATCCTTGCTCTGATATCATGTTGGAATAATTGTTTGATTTATCTTGAAAGGTAGAGGTCATATTGTATTTATAGAGTAAATTATTTACAAGAATACAAAGAAAGTAGGTGAGGTAGGTAAGGTAGGCTACCTTGAACCTAGACTATTCTAATAATATTCCAATAATATGAAAGAGGGAGGGAGGATTGAGCCTAACGATACTGCCTCTCTAGCAGTACCGACCTCTCTCCCCCATTCTCCAAGTTCTTCTTCTTGATCAGTTATTGGTTCTGGCTAGCTTTTACATTGGTTTCGTTACATGGTATCAGAGCAAGGTTTTGATCCTGGGACCTATGGGTTATGACCCACTACGCTTCCGCTCTGTACGTGCTGATTGGGCAGGTGCTAATGGTGAGAAACGTTCCATAACTGGTTATTGTACCTTTGCTGGTGGAAATTTTGTTACGTGGGAAAGTGAGTCTCTAAGTCTAGTGCTGAGGCTGAGTACCGTGCTATGGCACCGACTACAGCTGAACTTATGTGGATAAGGAATTTTCTTCAAGAATTGGGATTTCCCTTGACGCGCCCACTTACTATGTTTTGTGATGATCACGCAACTATCTATATTGCTAGTAATCCAGTGTTTCATGAGCGCACCAAGCATATTGAAGTTGATTGCCATTTTGTTTGTGATGCAGTTCTCAAGAAGCTGATTGTTACTCCATTTGTTTGTTCTTCCAATCACTGGCTGGCATTCTTACGAAGGCATTATTTGAACCAGCATTTCGACTCAACTGTTCCGAGCTGGGCATGGGAGATTTGTATGCTCCAGCTTGAGGGGGGGTGGCAACGTATACTTGTTCCACTCGATAGGACTACTCCCGCATAAGGAGTGTCCTCATCAAGTGGGACACTTCTTATATGTGACAAAATAGAAAAATAAAAGAAGATAGAGAGAATCAATGTGTAAAGGAAAGATAGTGTATCTGCTTCTCTCCTTGTAGCTTATATTTATAGAAAATAGAAAACAAATATTAGATAGGATCTAGGACTTTACAAATAACTAAAAGTAAACTCAAAATAGGAAAAGGAAATTAACAAGCCTAATTGGTAAAGGAAACTAATAAAGTAAACTAATAGACTAGTTAGGACTAGAGTTATCAAGGCGTCGCCTAGGCACCGCCTAGGTGCCTAAGTGGCCTTGTGACGCCTTGGAAAATTGGGCGCCTTGGTCGCCTAAGTAGGTGTCTTGATCGTTTAGGCACCCCATCAGGCCTCCAACACATTGGTTCACCTTGGGGCCTTGACAACTATGGTTAAGAGTCCATATACTAATAGGAGTCTAAGTCTTAGAAACTGACACTAACTACTTTGACTAAGTTAAAGCAGTGTACGGTTACAATTCTATTATTCTAACACTCACCCTCAAACTGGAGCATGGGGGAATGTGAGAGCTTCAACTTGAAACAATGTAGCAGTAGGAGCAGTATTAGTAGTAACAGTGGCAATATTAGTGGCAGCAATAGTAGTAGTAGCAGTATTGGCACCAGTAGTAGTAGCAGTAGCAGTAGTAGTGGCACCAGTAGTAGCAGTAGTAGCACAGCATAGGTCACTGCAAATCAAGTAGTAGTAGCAGTAGCATAGTATAGATCACTGTGAACCAAATAGTAGTAGCAGCACAGTATAGGTCACTATGAACTAAGTAATAGTAGCAGCACAATATATAGTTCACTGTGAACCAAGTAGCAGTAGCAGTAGCAGTAGCAGGAGTAGGAACAACAAAAGTGGTGGCTCCAACACGAGCATGGTAGTAGTAGACTAAGCTTTCTCCAATGAGAAGACATGAACTTGAGCGGAAATATATAATCTCCCCCTCACATGAAACATTCCACGTGGACAGATTACGGTAAGAGATCTTCAAAGGTAAAGAACAGATCTCCTTTGCAGCTGATCTGATCTTAGGGGCAGTGGTAGTTACAGCAACAAGGCAATGAACAGATATGGAAATCTGGCCACTGAAGGCAGCCTTAGTCGCATTGGATCTGGATTAGATAGATCTGAACAGCAACACCATATTCCAGAGAGCAGGGCAGCAGCAGTATATCGCTATAGATCAGATCAAAATCTGTTGAAGTAACAATAAGTAGCAGTAGATCAGAGGCATAGGAGGTAGTAGAACTTCTGATCAACAAAATAGTAGTGGGCACAGTAAAAAGAGAGCTCTTGAAGAGAATCTGTTCAGCAGTAGAAGCGGCAGATCTTGAAGAAGATCTTGATCAGCAAAAAAACAGTAGTAGCAGTCACAAGAAACCACTTGAAGAAGATATGATCGGCTGTAGTCAGCTGTAGCTCTTGGTGGAGGGCAACATTCATTAATAGCAGTACTTGATGGAGGGCAGCACCTCTGTAATAGCAGCACTTGATAATTAACAGCAATAGATATCAGAATTTGAAGAAGATCGAGATCTGATCTTCAATAAAACAGAGCTCGAAAATAGCAGCAGATGGTATATAAAAAACCAGATCTGATTAGATCTGAAAATCAACCATAGAGCAGCAATGGTGGCTGCACACCATAACAAAGAATTTTAGACAACTCTCCAAACGGTACCTACTCTGATACCATGTAACAAAATAGAAAAATAAGAGAAGATGGAGAGAATCGATGTGTAAAGGAAAGAGAGAGTGTATCTGCTCATCTCCTTGTAGCATGTATTTATAGAAAATAGAAAACAACTATTAGATAGGATCTAGGGCTCTACTAATCAAAGTCCTAGTCACAAAATAAAAGTAAACTCAAAATAGAAAAATGAAACTAACAAGCTTAATTGGTAAAGGAAACTAATAGACTAATTAGGAGTCCATATACTAATAAGAGTCCAAGTCCTAGAAACTAGCACTAAACAATTCTATTGCTCTAACATTATCCTTGGTTTGAGATAGATTTGGAAGAGGATGCCTTGTCCTCTTTGGTAGTGGAGTAGTTAAGGATTCCTGTCCTCATAGTAGAGTTATATTAGGACTCTTTTAATAACAGTTTTGTGTACCTAGGAGTTTATATTGTTTACTTTTTCTATACTTCTATTTTCTGTACAGTTCCATTGCACGGTTAGTGCTAGGACTCCTTTTGTAATTCTACTTCTTGTTATTATATATATATATATATATATATATATGAAAGAGGGAGGGAGGATTGAGGCTAACGATACTGCCTCTCTAGCGGTTCCGATCTCTCTCTCTCCCCCAATTCTCCAAGTTCTTTTTCTTGATCAGTTATTGGTTCTGGTTAGCTTTTACATTGGTTTCGTTACACTTCTGACTCACGTTCCTTTTTTATTCTTGAAGGTTGCCTTCACGTGGTGGTTTTTTTTTTTTGGGTGGGGCATTTGTATTGCAGAGTTCTAATGTAGTGAATTTTCATTTTGTATTTCCTCTTGTGCATATTTGTTTACTTGCTATTAATTCACAGCAGATCATACAAAAGGATCAGATATTGTGCTGGAAGCAATAATAGAGGCAGAGGTGGCTCACAATGCTAAGCACTTTTTTGCACAGCATGAAAACCAAATACCAAGGGAATGAAATGGTGACATTCTTTATCTACCATCCTCATGGCATGCTAAGTTTTAGTGTTTCAATTTTAAGTACTGGTTTGTTTGTGAAGCAATATATTTGGTTAGTTACTAAAAGGAAGAGCAGAAATATTCGATGATATTTTTGGGACTCACCTCTTTTGAGCATGGCTTTTAAACCGAACTTTAATGGTGATAGAACCAGAAAAACAAAACTACATTCTTTTTGGTCCAGTAAAAAATTACCGCTACAAAACTAGCCAAAACCGAAAATAAAATAAAAGGAAGTGATCTCTTTTTTGAATTGAGGTTTAGTATTTGCCTCTTTGGTTACGAAGACCAAGTGAAGAGTTTGTTTAATGGTAGGAACATGTGGAATCTTCGTTATAAATTCATTGCTATGCTGAACAGAAAGAATAAAGCCCCAAAAGCTCCTTAGGTTGTTGGTAGGTAAATTCGCTACTCTAAGAAGGTCGACTATTCCTCTCCCAAAGAATAAATGAGCTTAGAAAAACCCTAGATGAGGCTTTAGTAAGCTATTTATGAGCAGAAATATTAAAAAAACTATTGGATCAAAATTCTCAAGACCGTAACAAAACCCAAGTATCAATTTTAATCTTGTTCATACAAAGGAACAATCAACGAGTGCAGGTGCTTTCTAAATGCAACAGATTTTCTTAAAGCAACTTTTTTTTATAGGTATGCCCAAGGAGAGTTGTGAACTCATGACCTCTTAACTGTGAGGAATGTTTCGCCAACTGTGCTACCCCCTTTGGGTCTTAAAGTAACTTTAATAATAGGAAACACATGAAATGATTGGTTCCTAATTCTAAAATCCTATCAAAATACTTCTTTATATACGTTTAACTTTCTAATTCCTTTTTACATACCAACATTTTCCTAACAGGAAGAAAAACTCATTGGATATATATGTTAAAATCTGATTAAATAATACTTGAAGACATGAGATAGGAAACCATAATTGAGATGGATGTTGTTTGGTAGATCTTGCCCCTTCGAGAAATTGATTGAGGTATGGATCCACCACCCCCCCTGCTTAAAGAATGAAATAGAATAAATGGTGGTTAGGTAAGTCACTAGCATTTCGGGTAAAAAAAAAAAAAAAAAATTTGTTAGTTCATATGCATGAATGCCTGTTCTTGTGGGAACACTTGAATGCATATTGACATACAAAAGAGCATATGCATTCTTCTGTATCACTACATCACTGTTGCTTTATGGTGTGAGGCTAAATCATAAGAACACATATGGAAAGGCATATGTCTCTGTATCAATGCAATACCATGAGCATAGCTTGAGGTTAGATGTTATGTACAGCCTACACATGGTGGCTTGTCAATTGGTTCTGGCACCTGGACCAGCCCAAAACTTTCTTTTGGGCTTAAGTTTATTGGATTTTCTCACTGTAAGTTATTTTGGGAAGTCTAGATGTGCTTCTATGTTGGTGTATTACTGTATTTGCATGTTTTGTGCCTTCATTCATAATCTGAGCATGTGCTATTTTTTACAGTCTTGGTGGTAAAACCTATTACTCAAATTAGCCAAGTCTGGTTTTAAAAATGGTATTAGAGATTTTATGTGTATGGATTGGTTGTAACATGATTTTATCCATGGTTTGAAAATACTATTTGACTTGGTGTGTTATTAGAGCTTGATTTTAGGCTTGCAGTGTGTTGGGGTCTGTCATCTGTGTATATGATAGGTTTCCAAATGGTAATTTGGATGGATTGTGCAGTGATTTCTCCATGTTCTTGGTCTGAGTGGATGTGGTTGTTGTTAAAATGTCAGGTCCATTGTCTATGCAGTTTCATCTTCATGCATGCATGCATTTCTGTCTTTAAGTACATCTGTACGTGCACTATGGTAAGTTTCATATCTTTCTGTTAAAATGTGTATTGTGCGTGTAGTTTCATCGTCCTGCATGCATATGCATTTCTGTTTTTAAGTATATCCATCCACTATGGTAGGTTTAACATCTTTCTATTAAAATGTTTATTTGCATTTAAAAGATCATAATATAGTTAAATAATAATAGCAATGTCAATACTTTTATTTGCATTCTTATCATCATCATTCTCTATGGATGTTTTACAGGATGAAGAACCTTCTTGATATTTGCCAGCTTTTGCGGATTTCTTAATTTGTCGTCCATTAATCTCTTCGGCTTTATTTGGTTGCAAGGGGAATTGAAGGGAAGGGAAATGAAATTTTTATACTTTAAATGGAAACTTTTGTAATGATTACAGCACATGCTATCATATTACTATCTAACTAATTCTAAATTATTCCACATTTAGGTATCAACTTACAGTTCACTTTGCATCCAAATCCCTTCCATTTGAAGAGGAAAATAAATTTTACATCTTATAAGTATCATTACTAAATATGTTAAGAAAAGTAAAATAAATTTTACATCTTATACAATCATATTGTGTTACCACTACAAAAATTTTCATTTAAAGTATAAAATTTTCATTTCCCTTCCCTTCAATTCCCCTTGCAACCAAACAAAGCCTTCAAGAGTGTTGTTACACCTAACTTGCCATTAGAGGCAAGCAATTTCCTTAAGCATCCATAGCGACTTGTTATGCTGCTCATTGGAACTGCTGGGGGAAGTGTTGTTGGGCCTGTTGCTATCATGGGCTTCTTATGTTACACAATCTGCAGTACTAATCCTGGAATTACATTGGTTTTCTGTTTGAATAGATAATAAGTTTTTGATCTTTAGATTCTTTACACTGGCTTGGCCATTTCATTTCTTAGGGTTTCATAGCTGCTGTACCAATTCGGCAATTCTGGAGCATTTCCATAACTATTTTCTATATTTACCAATGAACTCCCATGATCCTGAGTAAGCCATGGTCCATTGAAGTTGTAGTTGGCATGCCTGATGGCCAGGTTTGCCCTTTAGAAACCCTCATTTCATGCATTGAAAATTTCTAATGGCATAATATGGTATTAAACTCCATCACTATGATTTGAAGATTTTTAAAGGTCAACTCCATAGCAAGAAGCTAGCAAGACAAACTAAAATTGTGAAAGCCTAGAAATATACATGTCCAGTTGAGGTGTGATATGATTGCATCACGATGCCTAAGGACACAATCTAATAGATCATTGTATTGAGTAGTTGCATCATAGTCTCTTACCATAAAAATGGCCGCATGCGCAACAGCATCAACTATGAGAAATCCACGGATCCACATGTGATGTGTGAACGAACAAAGTTGTGTACCATAGTCAGTAGCTAGATATGGATAAGGCGGCATCGAATACATATGGTGAGCTACAATAATAGTTAAAGAGCCTAATATAGTTAGGTTAAGAGATAATTGAGTATGTCATGCTGTTGTTAGGACCTTGGCATCGAATCATAGAGGCCTGTCTAACCTTGGCCTATAAATGGGTCTTTATGAGTCTAAAATATCTTTTAAGGCCATGACCAATGCCCCGGTTGGTTTTATACATGTGATTTCAAATCTCACTTATTAGGTTCCGTGGAGGACATCCACGGAATCGGGATATTTGATTTCAAATTGACCGGACCTAATCTTGGATTCCCACTCAACCTTGATTCTTAATAAATGAGTTCTGATTGAGTCTAATTGAAACCTGTTGATTCTGGCCGATTAAAATGATAGAGACAGATGTCCTATCAAATTCCTAGTTTTTAAACCTTGAAAGGTGAAACGTTATTATTATTATTATTATTATTATTTTTAATTAAAGAAACTGGGTTCTACAAAGCTCCTTGAAAAATGGGTTTGTTGTGGGGAAAGGTTTTTTGTCTGGCTATGTGATTCCCCATTAGGTGGGGCGGAATGGTCATATTACCCTCCCTGTATTTGAACGTAGATATACACTGTCGGCCGATAATCTGTTATCCTATTGTGATATAAGTTAAATGTATAAAATTCTTTATGGGATATATATATATATAGATAGAGAGAGAGAGAGAATTTTCACCTACCACCCTAAAATATTTGGACAAATCACCTACCACCCAAATTACACAAATGTTTATCAAAAAGATCCAAAAACAACTAACAGAGCCGTTAGTTGTTAATGTCAGATGTTAGAAAATACATGAATGACAATAATACCCTTATTGTAAGGGAAAAAGTCTAATTTATCCTTATTTATTTTTTTAACCTGATTCACCTATTCCTCTCTGTAAACTCTAGATTTTTTGTTCTTGATTTTTTTAGGGTTTCTTGCAATCTTTGCAAATCCTTAAATTTTCTGCTCGAATCATGCACAAAACGCTGTGAAGATTCTGGAGATGGAGATGAATGTTGAGGAATCAGAGCGTGCTTATTCCATTTTCCGCCTTAGTTCGCCCTCTACCCAACACACAAAAACCGAGTTTAAAAGATGCAGATTTACTTCTCAAATCTCCAGGCTTTTTTTATATTTTTTATGTGGCGATGAATAACTATAATAGACTATTGTACCTGAATATTGTGACGAGTTTAACAAGACAAATCACCATTAACGATAACAGAGGGAAGAGAGGGAGGGAGAGAGAGGAGCTTTGCACAAAATGGAATAAAATGTTTTCAGATATTCAATGGATTAGAATGGGAAATTTAGGTATTTTACTGTTCATTCAATTTTGTGCAATGAGCAAGGGGTTGTCATCCATTCTGATTCTGGGTAGTGGGTAGTGGGTATTGTCATCCAATCATCCAATGTTTCTCACGCATTCTTTCCGAGTGGATGAATTTTTCTATTTTGTTTTTAATTTTTACGCTTTTATGTTTTCTCTTTTAACTTTTCCTCATTCTCTTTGAACTTTTTTGCTTCTCAAATGAAATTATCATTTAGCAATCGGATGGATCAGAAGAGCAAATATAGGAAGAAAGAACAGGGGATGAGGAAAATGAGGAAAAAAGAATAAGGGATGAAGAAGATGAGAAAGAAAAAACAGAGGAGCAACCCGATGGGTGTATTCGTCCTTTTCTTTTTTAACTCTCTCCAAACGGAGCTGAGTTTTCAGAGAGGAATATGAAACCTGTAGCCCCCACTGATGTCGCCATCGCTAGAAAAAAAATCAAAATTTCTTAGCTCTCTCACTCAGAGTTCCAATCAAAGCCAAAATCTAAGGTTTCTGAAGCTCTTCTCTGATCACCTATTCAATTTGATTCTCTATTTTTTCTAATCGCTGTGAGTGTATTCATCTTTTTTTTTTTTTTTAAGATTTGTTTTGATTTTCTTTTTTCTTTCGTTTAAAATGACAAGGGTATAAACATTTACACACAATTTCAACTTTTTCCCGTCAGTAAATGAAGTAACATTTGTGTAATTTGGGTGGTAGGTGATTTTTTTTTTAAAAACTTGGATGATAGGTGATTTACCCAAATCTTTTTGGGTGGTAGGTGAAAATTTCCCATATATATATATATATATATATATATATATATATATATATATATATATATATATATATATATATATATATGCATTTAAAATAACAAAATGATTAAATATAAGGTTTATTTATATTTTAGGGGGATGAATGAGCATGGTATAGTGGTTTTTTTTTTTTTAATGGATAGATGGACCCATAGGATAATGACCTTTTTGAGGTATTAGTCTTTTCCAAGTGAATTTCCCTTGGCGTTGCGTATGGGTTCTTTTACTCATAGCTACTTGTTTAACTACATGGAATATCTTTACACTACTCCCTAAACCTTGAACTCCAAAACCTAGCTACTTGTTAGCTACATGGAGTATCCTTACCCTATCCTTAAACCCTAGCCCTAGTTTTGGAGCTGCATCAACACAGAATCAGCACGAACTCAATAGGATTCAAGGTTAAAGTTGGATACTGATCTGGGTTGGTTATACAGCCAATCAATGCTTGTCACGTTACGTATCCATATTGGAGTAAAAAAGAGTCAAATCGACGAATATTGATATGAATTGGCCAACCCAATACTGACTAGAACACATTTTAAAATCAGAATTAATTAAAAAATTCGGAATTAACTTGCATCAGTGTTGGATTAGATTTGAGTTCGGCTATAGGTTCC
Organism: Protea cynaroides; assembly: GCA_028583415.1. Classification (NCBI taxonomy): domain Eukaryota; kingdom Viridiplantae; phylum Streptophyta; class Magnoliopsida; order Proteales; family Proteaceae; genus Protea; species Protea cynaroides. The sequence continues at coordinate 20,244,514 of CM053272.1, forward strand.
AAGTTGCACTTGTTTTGGGCGATTTGAATATCATTATGACCAACCTCTATGTTCGGATGCCAATAAAAGAAAATGAAAATATTGAAACGAACGTCAATGGAAGAAAATGAAAATTTTGAAATGAGAAAGAGATCGATATATAAAATGATCATTGTATCATCATTAATTTTGACTTATACTATTTTTTCTTTTTCTTTTTCTTTTCTTAACATCCAAATCTAAAGTCCCTAATCCTATTAGAAGGATCAATCAAATTTTTAATGTAAATTAAGGAACAATTTGAGGCTTGGATTGATCAACCATCCAATTTTCTTCAATCTTGAGGCTTGGATTGATCAGATCTTATCAAGAATATTTTCCTTCCACATGTTGCCGAGGCCATCTTAAATATCCCTCTTACTCTTTGTCCAAAGGAGGACAAATTGGTTTGAATGGGAGCAAAAAATGGTATTCTCACGTTAAATAAGCCTTTCATTTCCTCCAGAATCAGCAAGCAAGATAGAGTTGACTCTTTAGCTCCATCATCATCTGAAGTTAAGGAGTTGCAATCTATTTCAAAAGAGGTATGGAAAAAAATTTGACTTTGCAACCCCTTCCCAAAAATAAAATCCTCTCTTTGGAAAGTATGTAATCAAGGGATTGCTTTAGTAGAAGGTCTCATTCAAAGGAATCTTAAAATTGAACATAGACGCAGACGGTGTGGCCATGATATGGAATGAGCGGAGCATATTATGTTAACATGTTCTTTCGCCCAAGCAGTGTGGTTCGGTTCTTCCTTATCTCATAGACTTCCCTTTGAAGAGAACAAGAAGTTTCATCATTGGATCGAGAATTGGTCTATCCTTTTTCAGCAATTAAAACAGGAAGCAATTAGAGCTTTCAGTCTTGCTACCTATCTTTGATGGTACTTGTGGAGAGCTAGAAATGACTTAATTTTTTAATCTCATGATTGGAGCCCCAATCAAAGTTATTAGGAAGGCGGAATCTGCCCATTTGGAGTTCCTTCAAAGTTTTTCAATTTTTTGATTGTCATCTATCAAAGAATACTGATTCATCTACTTCAGTTATCTAGACTTCTCATCTTGGTTGCGTCAAATTGAATACTAATGCCAGTTTTGAGAAAAAATCCAGTGGTTTAGGCTTCATTTTTCGTGATCACCTGGGCTGCATCCTTAAAGCCTTTTCTAGCATTACTCATTTCTCCTCCCCAAAAATTGGAGAAGTGCTTACAATTAGGAAGGCTATCTAGATAGCCTTATCCCTAAATCTTTCAGATATTGAGGTGGAAGCTAATTGTAAGGACGTATTAGATATCCTATCTTCCAAAAATATTTCATGCGAACTCTCCTTGGGGACTTAGAAGGAAATATGGAGATTTTTGGAATTTTTCCTTGTTTATATAGTATTGCATCCCCACCCAAGGCACTATCATATGTGAATTATTGTTGGCTATTGTCTTGAATAGCACGAGGAGAGAGTTTATCTACCTTGGGATGCAGTATATGGACAAAGCAAGTGCTATCAAAAACCCATGGAGAGACATGAAACAAGGGAGTATTAGGGTAAAGAAGAGTAAAGGGAACCTTATTGTTAAGAACTGATGAAGACATCCTATTAATAAGGTAACAGGCAGTCAAAACAACATAACACCAATAAAACTTAGGGACATTCATAAGGAACATGAGAGACCTATCAATATCCAAGAGATGTCTATTTTTACGTTTAACAATCCCATTTTGTTGGGGAGTATAAGCACAACTAGTATGATGGAACATTCCATTAGCAAAGCAAAAATCAGAAACATCAGATTGAAGATACTCAATGGCATTATCAATACGCAAGTCTATTATAGATACACCAAATTGAGTAGAAATTTCTTTATAAAAACCCTTAAAAATGTTTAGAAATTTAGATTGACCATTAATAAAATAAAGCTAGGTCATCATGGAATAATCATCCACAAAGGTGACAAAGTAAGAAAAATCAAGTTTATTGGGAATACGACAAAGACCACAAATATTAGAATGGACTAATGAAAAATGAGAAGAATGCCTAAGTGTAGAACTCGTAGGAAAAGAAGAGTGGGGATGTTTCCCTAATTCACAAGTCTCACACTGTAAGGTAGAGAGAGACTTGCAACTAGGGATAAGAGCCTGCATCTTGGAGAGAGACAAATGACCGAGCCGGTGGTGCCATTGTAGAAGGGTAGTGGTGGATGTAGCAGCAATAGGGAAACGTTCAGTCTGCTCCAAATAGCACATGCCAGCATGCTCACGTTCGCCACCAATTGTCTCCCTGGTCCTAGGATCCTGAAAAGTATAATAAGAAGGGAAAAAGATAGCAACACAGTTAAGTGATTTGGTTATTTGGCTGATAGACATAAGATTAACAAGTAAATTAGGAACATGCAATATAGAGGATAAGGACAGGGATGGGGTAAGAGTCACTTGCCCATGTTGAGAGGTAGTGGTAGAGGAACCATCAGCAAGGTAAATTGTGATTGGCTTAGGGATGTCAGTAATGGAGGAAAAGGTAGAAGACTTATCCGTCATGTGACAGGTGGCTCCAGAGTCAATAATCCAAGGGGTAGAGGAGATTGTAGACAGTAGGGCAGATGTACCTATATGGGCCAGAATGGCAGAAGAGGATGAACCAGTGGCCTCAAGTTGTTGAACCCGTCTAAGTAAGGCCTCATACTGAGTAGAAGATGGTGTAGATGGCTATGGTAGAGCCTAGGCAGGTGTTGAGTATCCTTAGTGGTAATAATATTGACTAATGTATCAGCCCAATCAGGATGGCCAAATTTCTCCCAACAAGTATCAACAGTATGATTTGATTTATGATAATAAGTACAGTAATGGTTGGAGTTATCAGAGGTTGTTCTACTCGAACCTCTACCAGGAGGCCCACGTCTACGACCTCGAGTGGAGCCACGACCTATGAGAAGAAGCCTCGGCCACGGCCAGCAAATAGTGCGAATGAGTCTTTGTTAGTTGAGTCTCCCTGAGGGACTAACCGTTGGAGATGAAAGAAGGTCTCACTCAAGGTGGGAATGGAGGCACCTACAAGGAATTAACTCTTCATAGACTAATACTCAGGAGAGAGACCAGCAAAAAATTTTGCAACATAAAACTCAGATTGTTGAGCCTTAATCTTGTTTAGATCTGTAGTAAGAGGCTGCACATCATGTATTTCTTCAATGGTGCCCTTGAAACCTCCATAGTACTTATTTAGGGATTTATCTCCAATAGAGTAGATAAACATCTTTTCATAGAGATCATAAATACGAGAGACATTTTTGTCTTGCCTATATGTCTCTTGTAAGTCAGATTAGATATCCTTAGCAGTGCTATGAAACATAACAGTAGGTGAAATAGAAGGGTTAATATTGTTCCATAACCATGTTTGCATAGTGGAGTTATCACGCAACCAGGTATTATGGATTTTCACAGATTCAGGGTCTTTAGCATCACAGGTAGGAGGGCATCAAATAACAATTTCAACTTATCCTTGAAAGGATATAGGCCTTAATAGCTTGAGCCCAAAGAAGATAATTGGAAACCACCTTTAATTTAGTGGAGATGATTTGAACCTTATTAGGTTTAAAACCAGTCTTCATGTACAAAGAATTTTAACCAGCACAACCACGTAAATAAAAAAATTATAATTCTCGGTTCAGCCAACCGAGTGGCTAAGGAAAAATAAGGCTCAAAAGGGTAAGGGGTCCGTGGTGGTAGTAGTAGGTGTAACAATAATTTAGGTCCAAAGCTGCCACCGAGAGGCCAAAGGAAAGAAGGCTTAACAGGGGTAGTGGTGATAGTAGTAGGGTAGTAATAGGATGATCAAGATGATATGTATTTCAAGGAAGAAAAATTGCAACAATATTAAACAAGAAATACAACCTCTCGATCATCAGTAGTAGTAAAAAAAAAAAAAATTATTTACATAGAGAGAGGAGAGAAATCAAAGGCCTATCAAATCAATGTGTTGATGAATGAAGATCAGGGATCTCTACTGCTCTGATACCATGTAATAATATCACAAAGAAGTAACCAACAATTCACAAACCAGAAAGTTGAGAGAGAAGAAGAAGAAGAAGATGAATGAAGGAGAAAGAGAAAGAGAGGAGATCACGATTTCAGCAAAGTGTTGGAAGCGAAAATCAAAGTAAAGTTCTCCTCTCTACTAACTTGTAATTATAGAGAATAAGGAAATCTATTACAAGAAGGATTCTAAAATATGGAGAGTCAATAAGAAAATCAATAAAGAATGAAATAATACAAAATAAGAAACTAAAATATAAATAAATAAGGAAATTGGGCATTGGTATCGCAAGAGGCACAAAACGGATTCGAGGTGTAGATTAAAGGGGAGGGAGAGCGGGTTAAGTTCAGGGTCATTTAAGTTGGTTCTCTTTTGTACCTTCTGTGGAAAGCGAGTCGGGTTCATGGCATTTTAGAAGGCTATTTTGATCATTCCACTATCTTTCAAAATCTCTTTCATATTGGGAGTAGTGGAAGTAACACGATTCATTAATATGGGTGGAGTAATACATGAATTGAGAGAATATATGTATAAAGAGAGAATGCCAAGGAATTGATCTGTTTCCTAATATTATTAGAAAATGATTTTCCTATAAATATGTTAAAGAAAGAATATCTTTGATAGACATCTAGATCTGTCACATGGCAGCTTAGATGAGACTGGAAAATTTTGTAGAGTAAAAGACTCCAATGTCTTACGTTCATATATAAAGTTTCCGTCTAAATATAATTTACAAAAGTGACGAAACAAAGCATTGAAAAATAAAGAGAGATCCTATACTTGTCGGAGTATACACACACACACACCAATAAAATAAAGGTATTTAATTGAAAAAAAGTTGAAATTCTATTCTATGGTGATCAATGTAATTCATTTACACGTCCAACGGTTTTGATTCAACTTAGTTGCTAAAGATCACCACCTCAAAATTAAGGAAGGTCATTAATTCAAATCTTCTTTGGCTTACCTATCCAAAATTCAGAAGAAAAAAAAAAAATCAATCTTTCGATGTGAGAAATAGGAGGAAGGAGCTTAGAAAGTTGTTGGAGGAGGGAAATGAGAGAACAAATAAGGCGTCCAAATCCTCTCCTCCATGGCTACCCAGCTCCCACCCCATCCAACCATTGGAGGGGTGAATTGGCTCAAACTCCAACCCCCTCCAACGGTTGGATGGGGTGGGAGCCGGGGAGCCGTGGAGGAGAGGATTCGGTTCCACAAATAAGAAGAGTGGGTTCTTTTGATTTGTTTGAAAATGAAGCATCAATCTCCTACTTATTTAATTATATATTAATGTTGTATTTAAGGGTGTCAACGGGTCGGTCCGGGCTAAATCGGTGTCGGGTTTTATAAGCCTAGCCCAAAACATGTCCATTAAGAGTTCGGGTTGGGTTGGGCTGCGCTGGACATAATAACTATCGGGTTGGTCCGGTGTCAGTTTGTTATCAGGCTGGGCTTATTGAGGTGATTTTGGGCTGGTTCGGTCCGGACCGGGCTTATCAAGCTTATCGGGCCTATTTTATATGTAAGATATATAGTCTATTTTATTATTTCTATCTATAAAATTAGCATCATTCCTTCTATATGCATATAATTCAGTAAATTGTAATAATTAACATACTCTTTTCAACTATAGATTCATATAATATTTCGGATCAAGAAGTGAACTATAACAGTGTAATATAATCCATCAAAATTTAAAACCATTAAAATTAAGAAATTGGGCCCGGATGGACCTTACCGGTGTTCGGGTTAAGTATTATTAGTTCGGGCTAGTTCGGGCCTCTTAACAGACTGGTTTGGTCTGATTTCGGTTTGAACTGAAACGGTGTCGGGCTTTACAAGCTGAGACCGAAACCTGTCCATTAAGATTCGGTCTGGGCTGGGTTCGAGTTATATCGGGCCGGCTCGGTCCGTGCTACCAGGCCGGGCCCATTTTTGACAGCCTTAGTTGTATTTTATTTTTTGTGAGCATTGGATGCCTACTTGTCCATATGATGTCCATCCAACATGTGCTATAGGCCCTATAGCATTTAAGGGTAGGGATGTAAACGGATCAAATCTGAATGCAATACTCCACTATTCGAATTTGAATCTGTTTACCAACTATCTTATTTGAATCTTTCAAAATCTGACAGATGTATAAAATTAACCAGATATCCAGTTAAAATCCAGATTTTGAATCCAAAAAATAAAATTAAAATACAAATTGCAAGGAGAAGGAGAGAAAACCTTACTTTAAAACAAATGTATCGCACACCTTAGAAAATAAGAAACAAAACCTTAAATGGTTATATAAACATTAATGCTATTTATAACTTAACACTCTACAATATAAGGTTATATGCAACTTATCACTAAGTTAAATTGAACAAATATAATAATATTTATTTGATTGATATCCAAGTCTAACCCACTAGCCTGATTCGAATCTCAATCTAAATCCGGATTATTCAAATTTAAATTCCTATAAGGAGATGCAAATTATTTATTTACATATTTTACCCCAAAAAAAAAAAAATGATCTATTTACATAATAACTTAGGATGCTTCAGAAGAACCCGCTCCCATTAGATTTGTCCATTGAGGGGATTCCTTCCTTCACGGGATGTGTACGAATTTTTTTATATATTATTTTTGTCATAATTATATTTTAGTTTGGAGAAATTTGGTCCTCACGACTTTGAAGTGTAAAAATCTGACAAAACAAAAGTGCGGCACACCTGTCCGCTCTGTTTTCTTTTGGCTCGCTTTTACACACGAAAGCATCTGTCTCTGCGTACTCTGCTTTACACTCTTTCTCTCTATCTCGAGCGGCAGAAGGGGGGAAGAAGAAGAAAACCCACAACCCTAAAGCCTTCTCTCTCTCTCTCTCTCTCTCTCTCTTTCTTGTTCTCGCTGTCTCGAGCAGCAGATGAGAGGAAGAAGAATAAGGAAAGCCCACAGCCCTAAAACCGTGTGTGTTTGATTCTAGAGACGAAGAGAAGAAGAAGAAGAAAGCGGGAACCGTACAACGTTCAAAACCCTTATATTCAGATGCCGAAACAAGAACACATCTTCCCCAGCTGCCTCTTCTTCTTGCTGAGTCTTGTAACGCTTGCCACCCTTGTAAACACCAAATCAACGATTGAGCCATGTTCCAACTCCAATTCCTGCAACGCCCTCGTGGGATATACTCTCTACACAGACCTCAAAGTTTCTGAAGTTGCTGCTCTCTTCCAAATTGACCCCATTGCTCTCCTTACCGCCAATGCCATTGACATTTCCTACCCAGACGTCGAAAACCACATCCTCCCAGCTCGCTTGTTCCTTAAGGTCCCAATCAGCTGTTCTTGCTCTGATGGTATCCGTAAATCCGTGGCCACAAGTTACAAGACTCGCCCTTCTGATACTCTCTCCGGCATTGCCGATAATATCTACGCTGGCCTTGTTTCTGCTGATCAGATCAGAGAAGCCAACTCGATTTCTGATCCTACAGTGCTTGATGTTGGGCAAACGCTACTTGTTCCTCTCCCCTGTACTTGCTTCAATAATACAGATAACAACCTTCCTGCCATCTATCTGTCTTATGTTGTGGAACCGGTGGATACATTGGCAGGAATTGCTGCTCAGTATGCTACTACGATCACTGATCTTATGAATGTCAATTCCTTGGGGAGCCCTTCAATTACGCCTGGTGACATTCTTTCTGTTCCTATACCTGGTAAGAAGCAGATATTTCAAAAAACTTTAATTGTTATTGTGCTAATACTCTCTTAAGAGCCTTAAACTCGCGTCCAGTGAAATTTGAAGTCTTTTTGAGTGCTTCAAGTGTTCTTTTTGGTGGGTTTTTAGGCCACATTTTGGTTCGAAGTGAAGGGATGTGGTGAAATGACATTTTCATCCGTAATGTGGGTTGAAAGTAATCCTTTATGGAAAACGTTGAGAACTTAGATCCGATTGTATACTAGTTGGTCTCTCCACTTAATACTTAAGCTTTTAGATTGGATATTTAAACAATGTGAGATGAAATGGCGGAAGAAAAATGGAATTTTTCAATGGGTTTTTTTTTATATTAAATGTTGAGTGAAAACAATTTGTTGAGTTCCCTTCTGTTTTGACTGTTCTGTCTATCTACACTTCTAAACTCCACTTCTAAACAAATGGTCCCTTAGCTGTGTCTCGAACTCCCGATGAAAGTGGAATTTGAGTTTCTGGGTCTCCATCTTTAGTATTAACCAGTTGTCTTAATTGAGTCTCGTTTAATGATATATGAAGTTTCTGAATGGTTCATTTGTTTATCCTCAGTGGGTTTCGGGCTTTACACTTGAATCAGTTACTTAGATGTGTTTCCATGAATTTGGATTTCGTGTTTCTAAATTTGCAACCTTCCTATTCTCAAGCAGCCTTAGCAGAGTTTATTTAATGATGTTTGGATTTCCAAATCATTCATGTGCTTCTGTTTAGTGGGTTTTGGGTTTCAAACTCGAATATGGCAGTTACCGAGTCTCTATGTAAATAAGATTTGTGGATTTGTTTATTGATTGTTCAAGTGTATATTAATGTGTAGGGGCAACTTGTACACTGATTTCATTCTCCAGTTGATTTGTTTATAATTTTTATCTAATTACTATTAAATTCTATCTAGAAGTTGATTAACAGATGGGTTTGATATATCTGTATGTTTCCTCTGTCCCTTCTTTTACAGCTTGTGCATCTAATTTTCCAAAATATGCATCGGATGTTGGCTTGGTTGTGCCAAATGGGACTTATGCCATTTTGGCAAGTCACTGTGTGCAATGCAGCTGCGGGCCTGGGAATCTAAAGTAATTGAGTAACTGAACTTGCCTTTAGATTCTACTCCTGATTATCTGCTTCTTATATAGAAAAGTTTTTTCCATAATAATCTATTTTATTGTGGTTCCCATGCAGTTTATACTGTACACCAGCTTCTTTGGCAGCTTCTTGTTCAAGTATGCAATGCAGAAATAGTAATCTTATGCTTGGGAATGTTACGGCACAATCTAGCAGTGCTGGCTGCAGGGTTATATCATGTGCTTATGATGGCTTTGTGAATGGCACCATTTGGACAACGTGAGTTGTCTTGTTATTTTGTTTTCTGCAGTATTACTTTGGTTAAGCCCAATTGGCCATTAAATGCTTCAATTGATTTCTTTAGGTTGTCGTCGTCCCTTCAACCTCAATGCCCAGGTAAAAATCAATATGGTGTTATTGATTTAAGTGACCTGAATTCTGTATTTTCCACTTATTGTATCATATTTGCAGTATTTATTTGTTGTTTTTTTACATCGGATATCTAAACATGTTGCAGGGCCACATCAATTTCCTCAGCTGGTGGCCCCACCCTCTGGTACGATAATAGATTCTTTACCGGCTCCAGCTCCTGCACCTTCTCAAGCAGGTGGTGGGGGCCCAACAACACCCAAGTCTTCAATTGTGCCAGTAACTGGGTTGCTTCCTAGTTCATCTCCGGCCAATGGCCCTATTGGAAGTACCTCTGATGCTTCTCTCTTGGCGAGTCCCTCATCTATTTTTGCAAGGGCAACAGTTTTTTATCTATTTATCAAATTGATTGTGTCAATGGTGTTGTAATCGTTTTCTTACTAAATGCATGGCTGGGAGATGGGATTTTTCTTGGCAATTGCCTCGTATCTGGTTGGGTCTACTTTTTTGTTGTATTTACCTTGCCCTCTTTTTTCTTTCAAAAATTTTTATTGGTAGGCTGATTTTCTGGATGTATCCAACCGAACAGGGGAATTTTGTACTTTTGCTTTCTTAGCATTTTGTTTCCAGGTAAGACCTTTACCATGTAGTCTTTTCCTTGCATTGTTATCCTTTCTGTAATTTATTTTCTCGATCATCATCTGGATTTTAAAAGCGTAACTTTTCAGTTGCGGGTATCGTGTTTAGATTTCTTATCTTATCGTTTTTTTTCTTTCTTAAAGTTATTCTATTCTATATGGATTATATTTTCCATTTCCT